>OX451735.1:929454929-930054929 GCA_948472305.1 Vicia faba
TCCTCAATCAATCCATTATCCATCATCTTATTATCCTTGTTGAATAAGTTAATATAATGGTTGGTGATTTCTTGCTCAAATTTTCCCATGTTAATGTTAATAGTATCATCAATTACTAAAGAGCTAATCAAGTTAGTACTTCTCTTAAACTTAGCATATCTGCGAAAAAACTTGGTGTTCCTATCCCTATTAGCACACTAGTTAATTCTAGAATTCTCTTTCCAAAAAGCTTCCTCAATATTAAGCATATCATCCATCTTAATTTGAGGCTATTTTTTGTGCTTCTGAAGAGAGTCTGGATGACCCTGAACTTGAATACTAATTTGAATCCTTTCCAGATCCAACTTTGCGTTTTTAACATTAGCTTGCACATTGCCAAAACAATCCTTATTCCAATCATTGATACTTTTCTTTAGAATTATAAGCTTCATGTCCAGACTATACATAGGATAACCAACAACATTACTACTCCAAGATTGAGTAATGATATATTTACAATCCTTATGTAAAGTCCACATCTCCATAAATTTGAATTTAGAAGTATAAACATTATCATTGACCATAAAATTGAGAAGAAGTGGGTAGTGATCAGATTTGTTCTTAATGAGGGTGTTTCAAGAGAAGGAGGAGCAAGCATCAATCCAATGGAAGTTACATTAGGCCCTATCAAGTCTTTTTTCAATGTAGGCCCTACCTTTTCTACCATTGTTCCAAGTGTATTATTTACTAAGAGTAGGGATGTGAATCTGATTCTTGGAATCAGACCAATCCAAAAACTCCTTCATAGGGATAGAGGCAGGAGTATGTTGATCATCATATTCATCGGCACTAATAATTGCATTAAAGTCACCAAGAAAGAACCATGGTATATCAGATATTAAGGAGGCTAAAGAGTTCCACATAATTCTTTTAGTGATGTAGCTGGTAGAGGCATACACTACTGAAAAACCAAAAATTTTGTTGCAATAGTTAACAGTGAAAGCAACATGCTGGTCATCCCTCATAAGATTGTCAAGATTCAAATCATCTTTGCACAAGCACCAAAGATTAGCATGAAGATCATGTCTATCATTAATAGCAAAAAACTTGAGATTTAGATTCTTTAACCATTTTTTGGAAAATCTATAACATTCATCCAAGGCTCAACAATTATTACTAGGTCTTGTTTATTGACAAAAAATTAGCCTTTTTAGGGATAGTCTGGAAGAGGTGTTGGAAATACCCCTTATGTTCCAGAATATGCATTTCATAATTCAGAATTTGAGGGACTAGGTGCTAACCTAGTGATGTGTTTCTTCTTAATTTTCTTGGTTTAACCAAAGCAAACCCTTATTTATTTATGTCATTATTCTCTTCCACCTAGGGAGTAGCATCCATAAATTCTGAATCTGAATCAGTGGTAGTAGCAATCTGTTGGACCAAATTGACATGTTCAGTAGGCACAATTTTTTTGTTAAAACCATTTGTTTCACACCTCTCAAGGGTGCAAACAAATGAAAGTTTTGTTTGGGTATCAAGATGTCCTTGAAGTGGTCAAAAATGGAGTTGCTCCACTTGGGTCAGAGGCTACATATGCTCAGAAGGCTGCACACAAGGAAGAGAAGAAGAAATATTACAAGGCACTCTTCTTGATTCATTCTTGTGTTGATGGTGGCACCTTTGAAAAAGTTGGTGATTGCGATTCGGCAAAGCAAGCATGAGATATCTTGAAGAAAGCTTATGAATGGGATGATAAAGCAAAGGTGGTGAGGTTATAAACTCAGAAGCAACAATTCGAGTTGGTGCAAATGGAAGATAAGGATACAATTAATGACTATGTAACTTGCATCACACGTTTGGTGAATCAAATGAAGTCATGCGGAGAAATTATTTCAGAGCAAAATGTTGTATCACAAATCTTACGTTCTTTGACACCAAGATTTGACAAAATTGTAGTAGCAAATGAAGAGTTAAAGGATCTTCTGACATTTAGCAAGGAGGAGCTTCAAACCTCTGTTGAGGTTCATGAACAAAGGATAGTTGAAAGGGGAAATGACAAATCTAAAGCGAAAATTGCGTTGCAAGCACGGTTCAATGAGAAGAGTAAAAGGCTGAAAGGAAAATGGTCTTCGAAAGGAAAGAAAATTTCTAGAATTTTTCTGGAAAATATCAACAAAAGTTGAAGGCTTCCATGGGGAATAGAGGTGAGAGAAGCTCCATAGGTAGTTGTCAAAGCAACTACACCAAGAAGATTGACAAGAGTAAAGTGAAGTGTTACAATTGCCATAGACTTGGTCATTTCACAAGAGATTGCAATGCGAAATCAAGAGAAAATAAAATCGGTGAGGCTAAGGTTTCTCAACATGATATGGATGATGAAAACACGCTTCTGTTCATGATCACAGAGTAGAATTATGGCAGTAATAAGCTGTTGCACAACTGCAACAGTTCGAAAAATATTGCAGAAATGCGTTCGGAGCAAAACGTAATGGTAACGGTTCGATAAGGAGTTCATGGCAGTTATGAGTGGTACTTATATTCTAGTTGTTCAACACATATGACTCTTAGAAAGGATTGGTTTCTCAAAATCAATCAAGCCACAAAGAATAAGGTGAAATTCACGGACGACACCACTTTAGCGGCCGACGAGGTCAATGATGTTTTGATCATGAGAAGGGATGAGGGTCATTCCTTGATCAAAGATGTGCTATACATTCCAGGAATCAAATGTAATATCTTAAGAATTTTCCAATTACTTGAGAAGAATTACATGATTCTCACAGTGTTTTGGATCGTAACATGGTTTTAGTCCTTAAAGCACACATGGCTACCAATATGACTTTCAAGATAGAGTTAAAAGTGATGGAGCACATGTGTCTTAATACATCGGAAGGTTGTGATGAGTGGTTGTGGCACTACCATCTTGGAAATCTCATTTTTTGAGACCTCGATGGGTTACAAAGGGATGGTATGGTAATCGGGTTGTCAAAAATCAATCTTCCATCTAAGATATGCAAAGAGTTTGTTCAAGGGAATCAACACAAGAGTAGTTTGAACAAAGATGCGGGTTATGGGACCAAACATCACATTGATGTGGTGTACTCCAATGTTTGCATACCAAGGCAAGTCTACTCGTATTGTGTCAATATGTACTTTGTCACTTTTATCGATGATTTTAGTAGGAAACTGTGGACATGCCTAATCAAGAGAAAGGATGAGGTATTTGATATGTTCAAGAAGTTTAAGTCCATGGTTGAGCGGCAAAGTGTGTTAGAATAAGATTTGGTTCTGCATGTAATCTCCGAGTTTAGATGATAATGAAATTCTGGTATCAGATATATGATATCGAAGGAGATGTCACGACACAAATATCTGAGGACAATGTAAAGTGAAACAATAATAAAAGCAGTAAAAACACAAAGGATTATTAACCCAATTCAGTGTACAATAACACCTACTCTAGGGGCTACCAAGCCAAGGACAAGTCCACTAATAGTATCAATTCATAGACCCTCAGTAAACAACCTAGTTTACGATCTAATCACTTAATCACTACCCGTGCTATACTTCTACCTAAGACACACCTAGGTATGAGGCCCTCCTCAAATCCCTTCAATCACTAATAGTGAAGAACAACAGAATATTAATTTTTAAAGACTTCAATCATTCAATACTTAAAAGCTTATGAATGATCCACAATTAACAACTCAAATAACAACTCAAGTATTAAACCAATACTAGAGTGTATTACAATTAAAATACTTAGACTTCTAAAACAGAAAGAATGTATTCTTCTTCAAAAGTTGCAATCAAATGAATAAGGACATAGTTTGATTTTATAACCCTTATAAGAGTTTTGGTGATAACAAACACAAAGAACAAATATGCACTCTAAATTTTTGTTTTATGTTGTACAGAAGTTCTGACTGAAACGGCATCATAAGTTAAGCCACAAAAGCATCCAAGCTGAGTAATTAGAATATTCTGAAGTATGATGATTAGAATTTACGCTAAAGTAAAAGATATCCTGATTCTGAACAGAAGTATAACACGCCAACAGATCCTTATGTCTCTGACTTATCAAGATCTGAAGCAAAGCAGTATGCAAGATTCCTAAGTTCTGAAGCGTTACTTTTCCATTAAGGCAGTATCATGTGCAACGACTTCATTCAGACAAGAATCTTCTCAGTATGGAAAGTTCATTAAGTGTCCATTATACGTTTCAATTTGGACATATTTCCACGCCTATATAAACAAGTTCAAAGGGTAAATCGTTCACGATTTCTCACGACTGCTCTCTACATTCTCAAAAAGGATGCAAACATTCATATTCATTCTACATTCAATTTGTTTAATACATCACATCATTGATACAGTTTTTGTAACAAAAAACAAATAGTACACAGTAAACTTTTTCTTGTGATTAAGATATTTTCCTTGAGATAAACCGGGTTGTGGTTATACTCAAGAAGACTTTGGCAGTTGTCAAAGTAGATTTGTAATCAGTTTGATTAGTGAATTAAGTCCTCGTTGGAGAGAGGCGAAATCACCTTGGCAGGTGGACTGGAGTAGTTTGAGATCAAGCGAACCAGGATAAAAATCTCGTGTCTATTGCTTTTGATTTTTAAGTTTCAATTCAACCCCCCCCCCCCCCCCCTTCTTGTGTTTTTCACTTCCTCATTTGGTATCAGAGCGCCTGGTTCTGAGTTCATACACTTAACCGTGTCAATACAAGATCCAAGCTTTAGAAAAACATTATGGTGGGACCAAGCCAAAACATCAGCAATGACTATCACGATGACAAGGACAGAATCAACAGTAAACCTCCGGTCTTTGATGGAGAAAATTTTGACTACTGGAAAGACAGAATTGAGAGCTTCTTTCTGGCTCATGATGCTGACTTATGGGATATGGTAATTGATGGATACATGCATCCAGTGGATGAAAGTGGTCAGAAGATAGATAGAAAAAGAATGTTTGACAAACAAAAGCGTGATTTCAGAAACCATCATAAGGCAAGAACAATTCTTCTCAGTGCCATCTCATACTTCGAGTATGAGAAGATCTCAAACAGAGAGACAGCCAAATACATGTTTGACTCTCTAAGAATGACGCATGAAGGAAACATACAAGTTAAAGAAACCAAGGCCCTTACGCTCATTCAGAAATACGAAGCTTTCAAGATGGAAGACAATGAATCCATAGAAGCGATGTTCTCAAGATTCCAGATTCTAGTTGTTGGGCTGAGAGTTCTTGACAAAGGGTATTCTACTGCTGATCACGTAAAGAAGATCATCAGAAATTTACCAAAGCAATGGAGGCCAATGGTCACTGCTCTTAAGCTGGCTAAAGATCTCAACAAGATATCTCTGGAGGAACTTGTTAGCTCCCTCAGAAGCCATGAGATAGAGCTAGAAGATGATGAGCCTCAGAAGCAAGATAAGCCTTTAGCATTAAAATCTAACAAGAAACTTGATTCTAAGGTTTTGCAGGATATGTAAGAAACCTCTGATTGATCCTCATCAGAAGAAGACAAAATGTCTCTTCTCTCTAGAAGGATCAATCAGTTGTGGAAGCAGAAGCAAAGAAAATTCAGAAACTCTAGAAGATCAGAGAATTAGAATGAATCCTCCTTCGGATACAGAAAGTTTGAGCCCTCCTCTGGACACAGAAGGTCTGAAGCTTCGTCTGGTCACAGAAAGTCAAACAATAGAGACATCATCTGCTATGAGTGCAATGAACAGGGGAATTACAAAAGTGATTATCCAAGGCTTCAGAAGGAGAAGCCCAAAAATAAGTTCTTCAAGGAGAAGAAGAAAAGTCTCATGGCAACATGGGATGATTCAGATACTTCTGACGCAGACTCAGAATCAGATGATGAAAGAGCCAACATTGCTCTTATGGCTAATGTGACAGAAGACACTGAAGCATCTCAGTCAGACTCAGAATCAGACACAGAAGAGGTATTTCCTGATTTTACTGTTAATTTTACTAAAGCTGAACTAGCAGAATGCTTGAATGAGATTCTGGAAAGGTATCAGCAGATCAGAGTCAAATTCAAGAACCTGAAAAGGGATCTTGTCTCTGACTCTGAAGAAACTGTGAGTCTTAGATTAGAAAATTCTGAGTTAAAAGAAAAGATTTCAAAACTAGAAAATGATTTACAAAACTCTCAGAAAGAAATAATCTCAGAGGCTCCCAGTAGTGTTGATAAAATCATAAAAGAATATGATCACATCTTTCAAAAGTTTCTGGCTAAAAACATAGATAGAAGCAAGATGGATTCAATTATCTATGGAGTTAGCAGAAATGGCAGAAAAGGAATAGGATACTAAGGTAAGGTATCTCCACCTAAGAAAGTCATGGACCTAGTAATTAAATGCACACCACTAAATTCTCACTTCACCTACGGGCACACACATGATCTGAAATAAACTAGCAATGATTATTCTGCCAAACTAAAATTCAAACAGGATTTTGGTAAAACTATCAAACCAGGACCCAAAAATATATGGGTGCCGAAGGACAAAATTATATATGTAGCAGATATCTTTAGCAGCAAGGCTAAAACATCAATCATGGTACCTGGACTCTGGATGCTCTCGACATATGACGGGAAGAAAGCATATGTTCCAAAGCCCAGAACTTAAACCTGGAGGCTATGTGGGTTTCAGAGGGAACCAAAGAGGTAAGATCATTGGCTCTGGAACATTAGGTAATGGTAACCTTCCTTCTATTAATAATGTGTTGTTAGTTGATGGATTGATGCATAACCTGTTATCCATAAGTCAATTAAGTGATAACGGTTATGATATAATATTTAATCAAAATTCATGCAAAGTTGTTAGTCAGAAAGATGGAACTATCATGTTTAATGGAAAGAGGAAAAACAACATTTATAAGATAAAACTTTCTGAACTAAAGAGTCAGAATGTAAAATGCCTTCTTTCTGTTAACAACGAGAAATGGGTCTGGCACAGAAGATTAGGGCATGTTAGTATGAGAAGAATATCTCATATTAAGAAACTCAACCTGGTCAGAGGACTTCCTAATCTGAAGTTCATATCAGATGCTCTGTGTGAAGCATGTCAGAAAGGCAAATTTGCAAAACCTGCTTTTAAAGCTAAAAATGTTGTTTCCACCTCTAGGCCATTAGAACTTCTGCACATAGACTTATTTGGACCAGTGAAAATTGCGTCTGTTAGTGGAAAGAAGTATGGGTTAGTGATCATAGATAACTATAGCAGATGGACTTGGGTAAAGTTCTTAATACATAAGTACGAGTCACATTCTGTGTTCGTTGCTTTCTGTAACCAAGTTCAGAATGAAAAGGATCTTAGAATTGTCAAAGTCAGAAGTGATCATGGTGGAGAGTTTGAAAATAAAAAATTTGAAACATTTTTTTAATGAAAAAGGCATTTCTCATGATTTCTCTTGTCCTAGAACTCCCCAACAAAATGGAGTTGTAGAACGAAAGAACAGAACATTGCAAGAAATGGCCAGAACCATGATCAATGAGACTAACATTGCTAAGATCTTATGAGCAGAAGCAATTAACACCGCGTGTTATATTCAGAATAGAATCTCTATAAGAATTATTCTGGAAAAGACTCCATATGAATTGTGGAAGAACAAAAAGCCCAACATTTCTTATTTCCATCCTTTTGGATGTACATGCTTTATTCTGAATACTAAAGATCATTTGAACAAATTTGACTCTAAATCATAGAAGTGTATTAAGTTAGGATACTTTGAACGCTCAAGAGGGTACAAAGTATACAATACAGAAACACAGATTGTTGAAGAGTCAATAAGTGTTAGATTTGATGATAACTTGACCCTCAAAAGTCAAAGCAGAATGAATCTTTTGCAGATATAGAAGTTGAATTCACAGGTGCTGAAGGAAACTCATCAGAAGTTCCCAACAGAGACACTCCAACAACGTCAGAAGGAAATATCACAAGCATTCCAGTACCTTCTGTTGATCAACTCCATAAAAAGTTATCCAGAAGCAGCATAGCTCACCCTGAAGATAAGATTCTGGGAAAGAAGGATGATCCAATCAGAACAAGATCAACATTTAGAAACTCTGAAGAATCCCTCATGGGATTGATATCTCTAATTGAACCAACAACAATTGATGAAGCTCTTCTGGACAACGACTAGATTCTGGAAATGCAGGAGGAGTTAAACCAATTCACCAGAAATGACGTATAGGATCTGGTTCCCAAACCAAAAGGATTCAACGTCATTGGAACAAAGTGGGTGTTTAGAAAAAAACTGAATGAGAAAGGAGAAGTCATCAGAAATAATGCACGACTGGTTGCACAAGGTTATAACCAGCAAGAGGGGATAGACTATACAGAAACCTTTGCTCCAGTCTCCAGGTTAGAATCTATCAGACTCTTAATCTCTTTTGTTGTAAATAATGGCAACACTCTGTATCAGATGGATGTCAAAAGTGCATTCTTAAATGGTTACATTGATGAAGAGGTGTATGTGCACCAACCCCCTGGGTTTGAAAATTCCAAACACCCAGAATATGTTTTCAAACTAAAGAAGTCACTTTATGGTCTAAAACAAACTCCCAGAGCTTGGTATGAAAGGCTAAGTAACTTTCTATTAGAAGAGGAATTCACCAGAGGGAAAGTGGACACAACCTTGTTCTTTAATACATTTAAGAATGACATTTTAGTTTGTCAGATTTATGTAGATGACATTATATTTGGATCTACTAAACCTTCTATGGGAAGTGAATTTTCTAAGTGCATGAAGGCAGAGTTTGAGATGAGCTTAATGGGACAACTTAAATTCTTTATGGGCATTCAGATCAATCAGACTCCAGAAGGAAGTTACATTCACCAGAGCAAATACGTCAGAGAACTTCTGAAGAAATTTGACCTCTTAGAATGTAAACCTTCAAAGATTCCAATGCATCCCACGTGCATTCTGGAAAAGGAAGAGGTAAGTAAAAAGGTAGAGCATAAGATCTACAAAGGTATGATTGGTTCTCTCCTTTATCTGACAGCTTCAAGGCCTGATATTTTATTTAGTGTTTGTTTATGTGCTAGATTCCAATCAGATCCTAGAGAATCTCACTTAACAGTAGTTAAGCGAATTTTCAAGCATCTGAAAGGTACTACTAACCTAGGTTTGTTTTATAGAAAATCCAATTAATACAGCTTAGTAGGATATTATGATGTTGACTTTGCTGGAGACAAAGTAAAACGTAAAAGTACTTCTGGAAGTTGCTAGTTTCTGGGAGACAATCTGATCTCATGGACCAGCAAGAGGCAATCCACAATTGCGTTGTCAACAGTAGAAGCTAAATACATTGCAGTTGTTGGATGTAGCACACAAATGCTCTGGATGAAAATTCAGCTTGAAGACTTCAACATATTTGAGAGTAACATCCCTATCTTCTGTGATAATACTTATGCTATTTGTTTATCTAGAAATCCTATTTTGCATTCTAGGGAGAAGCATATATAAATAAAACATCATTTTATTAGGGACTATATTCAGAAAGGAATTCTCTCTTTAAAATTTATTGACACAGACCATCAATGGGCTGATGTGTTTACTAAACCCCTTTCTGAAGATAGATTTAATTTCATTCTGAAACATCTCAGTATGAAATTATATCCAGAATAAGAAGTTTTATTTGCATATCCTAACCCTCAGAATTTTAACTTTTTTTGTGAACATTAGATCAACTTTTCTTCAGAAGTTAGGAGTACAATTGCTTCAGAATCTATCTATGAAGATCTGAACCTTTCATTTCAAAGATAGAGGCGTGTAGTTCACACCATCAAAAATTTGTCATCCTCTCACAAGCTACCTTCTGAGGCTGAACACGCGTTCAAATTCTGAAGGTTCCAAGGCTCTGATTGGATGCATTAAGACACTTGTCAATGGTAATTGTTCAGTATCTACATGCAATCCCCTAATTTTAGGTTTCATAAATTCAGTATAATCATTACTTATTTTCTCTTTCTTACTGATTAAGTTTTCAAAGGTGTTTATAAACTCAAATTTACTATTTCATTCACTTCTTACTGCTTTCACTATTCTCTCTCGCTCTAGTTTTTCAAAAACCCCTTTTCCCAGTTTTCATCAACAAGTTCGTGTGAACAATGGCATCCTCATCAAGCAACAAAAATCTCAATAGTGCTCCTGGTTCTTTTTCAACATAACAGTATGAGGAACCCATTAGAACACTGCTCACTTCGATCGATAACCTTGAAGTTCTTTGTGAATTGATCATTGATTTTGAGAGTTTAAAGGAAATTGGGTTTAATTTATATGAAGATGTGACGGCACAGGGATGGAACAAATACTTTGATCTTCTGTTGGGTCCAACATTTCCTATTCTTGTTAAGGAATTCTGGATTCATGCTACTTCATCCAACCATCAGGTTACGTCATATGTTATGGGGAAGAAGATAGTGATTATCGAAGACTTGACTGGGAAACTTATTGGGTACAATGGTGGTGGAGTTAGATGTATTGACATGGCTGACAAGTTTTCTGACCTAAAATCTATTGCTAGGGTCATTTTCACTTCTGGACAGCCATCCAGCAAGATAAGACACTTGAAAGATTATTACAGAATCTAGGCCAGGATCATTTTGGGATGTATCAATCACAGGAAGCCTACAAGCTCTCCTGATTACATCAACATTGATCAGCAGTTTCTGTTATACTTCATTGCAAATAAAACTAAAATAAATCTTGCATGTTTGCTTTTCAACCATCTGAGAACAAGCGTGAAAGAGACAAGAGAAGAAGAAAGAACAAAGAGGGATTTGATTCCTTTGGGAAGATTGATTTCAGACATTCTGACGGAAAACAGGCTAATAGAACATCTGACAGAGGCTCAGGAGATCAGCACTCTAGAAGCAAGTGCTGGGAAACCACTAAATTCCAAGAATCTAAAGAAAATGAAGATCATTGAAAGCATTAATAAGGAACCAACAATTGCTTCTCATGAAGTCATCACATCTAGGAGAATCCCTCTGAAGGATTTTCCACTATTTTCTGAGATAGATGTTTCTCCAGAGATTATGGCCAGATACCTTGAAGCTTGCAAGGAAGATGGAACTATTCCAGAACTCAAGATTCGTGACCTACACAAGCTAGCTCCAGATGTTGTGCTGAAGAAATCTAGAAAGAGGAAGGCAACGGGAGAAGGGTTATCTTAGAGGACACCCAAACCTGCGAAAAAGAAAGGTAACACATCTTTTGTTTCTGTTGTAGAATCTATAGTTTTTCCAACATCTGAAACCATTCCTCCTCAACCAACAGAAAATCCCTCACCACAAACATTTGAAGATTTTGACATAGAGTTTGATCCATCTTAACTCTTGGCAGTTTCTTAAATGAACCTCACTCCCCCAATCCAAATCCAGAACAAAATCAACTAGAACTTGCAAGAGTTCTTTCTGATATTGAATTATTTGATCAAGACTTTCACTCACCAATCCCAGAAAATCCGACCATACATTATCCACAATCAGAACATCAAAACCTCAACTCTCCTCAACTAGAAAATGAAAACACTCTCACTCCTCAAACTGAAAATCCAAATTCTGAAACACCTGAAACAGAAAATCAACACGCTACCGCAAACCAATCAGAAAACTCCCTTACAGACTCTGATACTACTACCCCAATTCTTGGAATAACAGAACCTCTTATGGTTTGTTTACCTCTCTCCATCCATGATATTCTAGAAATACCTTCACCATATGATTCCACACCACCAAACACTCCTCACTCACCAATCCTGATTTCTGATTCTCCTACTCCCTCACCAATTAACCGTCCAGCTGATCATCTTAGAACTGTCATTGATCTAGAAGCGCTGGACCATCTAGTTTCAACCTCAAATAAAACGGCCATTCCCAAACCCAAACCAACCTTAACCAAAACAGATGTTGGTAAGAACTTGCTGATTTTTGAAAAAGAAATACAGGAATGGGTTAATTCTTTAAAGCAAGCAAGTCAAGAGAATTCTAATCCTGCTGCTTCTGATTATCTTTGGGATAGATTCAAAAAATGTTTCAACTCTGAATCCCAGAGGCTAAAAGAATTAAGTTATGAGATGGCTCAGCAGAACTTCAGTGATCAGTTGAAAGCCTTCAAAGACCAAGTTCTGAGTCACTGGGACAAGAAAGAAAATCTTCTGTTGAAAAATGCTCCCTAGAAAGAGCACCAACCTTCAGAAGCCACTGAACCAGGTTCTGATAGTCACCCTCTAACTACTGCTCTAGAAAAGGAAATTGCAACAGAAGAAGTAGTTGAATCAGAAGAGGTTACAGATTGTTCTGAACAACATGCAACCTCTGAGGATACACCAGCTACGTATCTAGTCATGCAAACTCTAGAAGAGTTAAAGAAGGAGAATTCTTTAATCCACACAAGGTTGGGTAAGCAAGAAGACACAAACAAAGAGATCGGGGATATATTGGATAAGCACGAAGATACAACAAAAGAAATCAAGGATATTCTGGGAAAGTAGGAAGAATCAAGTACTCAGATTAAGAGCTTGCTGGAAGCGTTGTTCACACGACTTCCCCCTCCATCTTAGATTTTCTTTAACTTGTATTCTGTATTCTTCATCTTATCTTCTTTGTTTCTGAAAAATGTCATTGCAATTTGTTTTCAATATAAATCATCATCTTTTTTACTCTGATAATATGTGATTATATTGCTTTTTGATACCTGACAAATAGGGGGATAACGTAAGATATTTTCAATAACACTATACCGGGACAAAATCTCAAACATTCTGAATGTCTTAACTTCTATTTTTTTTCTGAAAGCATGAACAGGAACATATTCTGATAAAGACAGAAAGAGATGCATCAAAAGCTCTGCTGAGAAGGAACTTCAGGGAAGTAATTCATCTCTATCTGAGTACTCAAATCAGGGGGATGCTCTCTTAAGCTTTTTCTTCTGTATATTTTTTATTGAAAAATCTTAGTTTTTGTCAACATCAAAAAGGGGGATATTGTTAGAACGTAGTTTGATTCTACAACCCTAAGAGTTTTAATGTGTGATCGGTGGGAATGAGAACTGACTATTTTGGAATGCTGGTTCGCGTTTGTGTTTGTTTTCGCAAAATATCGCAGTAAGCAAGAGTCGCCACCGTCTTTTATTTTATCCAACAAGGAAAGGACAAAAGCGTAGAAAAATTCCTTTTCGAGATGTTTCTCGGGTTCGGGAGGTAGATTATAGAAAGGGAAGGTGTTAGCACCCTTTCTATCAGTGGTTATCCACGGGCTCTTAGGTACTTGCTCACTATGTTTTCAAAAGTTTGCTTTTCTTTGTGTTTATGGGTTTGAAAATGTTTTTGTTTGAAAACATGAATTTAACTCTTGTTTCTGTCCTCAAGAGTGTATGAAGTGTTTTTGAAAACTTTGTTCGAAAAGAGTAAGTGTTAAAAAGGTTTTGTTTTGTTTTTAAAAGGAGCAAGTACTTAACAACATCTACCTACTCAAAAGGAATTAAACTGTACAAATATCCTTTAGACAATGCTATCCCACTATTGAGGAGTAGGTAGCACCGTCGTGGGAGTTTTCGGGTCAATTCGATTTAGGGGACGTGTGGTCACTAAAGCAACATTAGGACGCCTTAGCGGTAACCCTAATGTCTTAGATCATTTTCTCCGAGGAAACCGTTTCGAGGCAACTTATGATCTTGGGACAAGAGGACGACCTCTAAAACATCCTATACTTAATGACCACGTTCGAGGCAACCAAGTGAGGCGTACCCTAGGAGTGGCATGTGCAAGTGTGTCAATTTTCAATTTATATTGTCTTTGTACATGTTATGGTGAGCTACGATTGATTTTAAATTAAGAGTTAATCTTGTCATGCATAGCCTAGTTAGCATACATCTAGCAGTTAATGGTTGCGGAAAATAAATTGCGGAAAGTAAAGCTAAGCTATTACAAGGCGTCGGGTATTTAAATCGCCAAAAACAAACCCTTAAAAAGTAAATTGCGAGAAAGTAAATAAAAGCGGTAAATAAAATCCTAAGTTAAAGTTATTACATCCTCAGAGCAATTACACAAATATAGATAAAAAATAATACACGCGAGAAAAGTTGAATCAGATTGTCCTTTAGGGTTTTGACCCTTTTTACTTAAAGAAAGCATATTTTTGGTCTTTTTTAAATTAAGGATTAAATCTAAATTAATAACGGAACTAATTAATTAAAAGAAAATATTTTTGAGTTTTTATTTTGATTAAGGCAGAAAAATAGGAGTGATTACAAAGTTAATAAAATCCTAATTCTAAATTAATTTTAATTTAATGCAAAAATCTGTTAAAATTAGACATAATTAAACTAAATTAATTGGTTACAATTTATTTACAAAAATAAGCAATAAAATTAAAATATTTTTGTTGTTTCTGATTTTTTTATGAAAAAGAGTTAATTAGTTAATTAATTAATTATGATAAAAAAAAGTGAAAAGAAAAATAAAGAAACAAACTCAGGGGTGCTGGGCTCGAAAAGGGAGTATGAATTGCAATTTCCAGGCCCAAACGTCCAGCCTGTTCGACTTTCAGATTGCCTGGGCGTTTGTTGATCAAGGTTCATGGTGAACCTCATCCTGGACCACTAGATTTGGATCTGGAACCACCTGGAACATGAGGTCTGGAGGTATATGATGCTCCCTGCCTGGAGCGCTGCATCTGAGTACCTGAAGAAAAAATGTAACAAAGTTTTGGGGGACCTGGGATTCGAATCCAAGTCCCAGGGGTCTTGCACTAACGCGTTCACCAACCAGCCAGTTTGTTCAATTTGTCATTGGAATAAGAAATAAATAATATATGGGAAAACCAATGAATATGCTGGAAAATAAGAAAAACGCGCTAATCTTCAAACAGGCCAATCACGTTATGACGCCTCTTCATCTTCTTCGCAGAACCTGGTTCGATTACCTGCAGATTTTGTTCCACAGGAAGATTCGTAGCCTCTCTCAAAAATTCTCCCTAGGCCATATAAACGCAAGCTAAGAGTACCACTGTACTCGTCTCACTCCCTTGAACTCATCCATGGCCATTGTTGGCCTTGATTTTGCCTGCACACAAAATTCCTAAAAAACCATATACAAGAAACCTAGGTTCTGGGTAGGGGGTTAGAGGCCACAAAAATCAAATCAAATAGTGCAGAATCAATGTAAATTACATGGTGAGTATGAATGTGCAAACCATTTGGCAAAAAGATTCAAGGAAAAGTGGTTCACGATTTCATGTGCAGAGGCAATCTCAAGAACACTTACAGCGTGTTATAGACGATGGAAATGCTTGGTTTTGATCCCTACAGCTTCACAGGATATCAGGAAAGGGTGCTACGTTTTGCTTTTGGTCTGAATTCTCCTCTGAACCAAAACTCTATCACCACTTTTCGAGGTTTTTTTTGCAAAGTTGTATGGCCGTTTCTGCAGAATTTTTGTGTGTTCTTTTTCGTGTCTTTTCCGTCTGTCTGCAAGGGTTTCTGTGTGTTTTTTTCCCGTGTGTAGAGTTTGTGAGGCTTGCTTGTATATAATGGAATGAATTAGGTCAACATTTGTGTATCAAATCTTGGTCCATTATGATGAAGAGATTTGATTTAATTTCTTCATAAAGACTTGCCATATTTGATTCAATCACGTGCCAGTCTATTTTCAGGCGTTACTGCCAGCCTGTTATGAGCTGTTTGGGACTCCAATATGATGGAAATCAAAAACTGACTTGCCCCTTTGAATTTGCTCTCTTCGATTGCTTCAAAGTCCCAATTCGAACTACTCCAATCACAGCCCCTTCGATTGAGACTCCCCCTGCTTCGATTGCACATTTGCAAGGGACATATGCCATTGTGAACTTTGGGTGAACCTGGACAGGTTAGGATATGTGTTTTTGCTTAGTCATGCCAGCCTACTTCATTCCTTCGAAACTGCCTTCTTTGCCAGCTTCAAAGTCCAATTCGAATCTATTTAGAACATTCCTTATTATACAACTTCGCCCAGCCCTTGGCCTTGTGATGAGTCTGAGTTCTGATTCGAAGTGTCCAAACTTCCTTCATCAGAGCATCTTAGATTAAGAGAAACTCTGCACTGAAATACCCTTCGAAGGTCATTTCGTTCTGATATTCTTATTAAGGTAAAGTATGAGGTTCCAGTCGAAGGACCCTCTGAAGTACTAGTCGAAGCATTGTGAACTTGTCTTGATCGAAGGAGGTCTAATGCTCAATCGAAGACTTGCACACCAAGTATTGATCGAAGGAGGTCCAGCGCTCAATCGAAGACTTGCACACCAAAGCTTGATCGAAGGGTTCCAAACACCTAATCGAAGCTTACTAATCAGAGCCTGATCGAAGAGTGCCAAATGCCCAATCGAAGACTGGTGAACCAAAACCTGATCGAAGAGTGCCAAATGCCCAATTGAAGACTGGTGAACCAAGCCTGGTCGAAGGATTTTGGATGCCCAATCGAATACTTTTCCCAGATGCCAATCGAAAGACACTTTGTTCACCTTCAAAAAGCTATATTTTCCTTAGGCAAGGGTTTCTGACCAACCATGTAAGGGAAGACCTTTGAAAACATGAGAGGGAAAATTTTGGGGTACAACAGTTGCCCCTGTTCAATCTTCTTAAACCTGAGGATGTAGATTGGCTTGCGTGCCTTTCGTGATCCGAAGGTGGAAGATGATTGAACACTAGAGTACCCAGAAATTTGCACTCGCATGGTGTAGTATCAACATTGTGATGTCGGGAATGGGCTTATAGATGCCATTTGGAGATTGTTGGTAGGTGGATGGGCTTATAGATTCCATCTGGAGATTGTTGGTAGGAGGATGGGCTTATAGATGCCATCTGCAGGAGTGTCAATCGCATAAGAGATTCCTTAGCGAGAACTTGCATACTTGAGAAAGAAAGATGGTCTTCATGGCTTGTTACAGGTGTTAATCTTCAATCTCTTTGTGCAGATGGTTTTCCTGGCTTGTTACAGG
The DNA here is from genome assembly GCA_948472305.1 of Vicia faba. Lineage (NCBI taxonomy): Eukaryota > Viridiplantae > Streptophyta > Magnoliopsida > Fabales > Fabaceae > Vicia > Vicia faba. Next base: position 929,471,912 of record OX451735.1, read on the forward strand.
TATCATTCGTCCACAGATAGTTTTCCTGGCTTGCTACAGGTATTCAACTGGGACTTGAAAAGGTTGGTCGAGGAGATAGCTGTCCTGGCTGGTTTCAGGTATTAATCTCTGACCTGAGAAAGAAAGATAATTTTCCTGGCTTGTTACAGGTGTTAATCTTCAATCTCTTTGTGTAGATAATTCTCCTGGCTTGTTACAGGTATTAAACTGGAACTTAAAAAGGTTGATGGTAGAGTCTCGCTGGAGATAGGCTTAAAGATGCCATCCAAGAATGTTTGTTGACCCGCAATGCTGTAGGCCAAAAGAATGAGTATCGAAATGGTATTCGTGTCTGGAATGCCATTGAACTGTGTCGGGGACTGAGAAGGAACCTGGGTAAGGTTACTTCATGATGAGTCCATGTAAAACTTCATCTGGAAAGGAGGAACATGTGTAGGATTTCCTGATGACGAGTCCGTGTAAAACTTCATCTGAAAAGGAGGAACCTGTGTAGGATTGCCTGATGATGAGTCCGTGTAAAACTGCATCTTGGAAAGAGAGAACCTGTGTAGGGTTTCCTGATGATGAGTCCGTGTAAAACTGCATCTGAAATTTCCTAAGAAGGAACCTGTGTAGGGTTGCCTGATGATGAGTCCATGTAAAACTGCATCTTGGAAAGAGAGGGAACCAGTGTAGGGTTACCTGATGATGAGTCCGTGTAAAACTGCATCTGGAACTGAGAAGGAACCGGTGTAGGGTTTCCTGATGATAAGTTTGTGTAAAACTTCAGGAGGAACCTGGGTAAGGTTACTTTGTGATAAGTTCGTGTAAAACTTCAGAATGAACAGGGGTAAGGCTACTGTGGGATAAGTTTGTGTAAAACTTCAGGAGGAACCGGGGTAAGGTTACTTTGGGATGAGTTCGTGTAAAACTTCATTCAAGAATATATATGATAAAGGATCCGTGTAGTATTTTTCAAGATAGACCCGTGTGAAGCTGCATTTAGGAGAAACCCGTGTAAGATTTCTTCATGACGAACCCGTGTAAAGCTGAATTTGATCGTGTAGATAATTACTCTGTTTAGTTTCCGGAGTTAATCTTGAACTTGCTGGAAGTTGTTGATGATAACCATCTTTCCTGAAAAGGTACATGATTAATCGTATATGATGCATGACATGCATTGTATGATGATGTTCTCAAAATAAATGAGATTATGCTGTATGCAATATGTATGCGCACGTCATGATGTATGAACATGAAATGCGATTGTGGTATGTCCGAGTTTGGGAAAATAAATCCCTGACTGTTGTTGGAGAATAAAGAGTTTCACTCGCTGGAGATAACGACCGAAGATGATTGGGAGAATAATCCTGTAGGAGAGAATAACTCCATTGGGGAATGGACTGACGAGGAAATGACTCTGCGAGGAGTATATACTCTGCTAGAAGATCTGCTGATTTGGAGAAATAAAACTCAACTGGGGATGAATTACTGTTGCTGGTGACAGTGAACCCTGTTGGGGATTGAATTTCTTTCTATGAAAGGAATGAACTCTGTTGGGGATAGAAAGAACTACGCTGGGGATGATATTTCAGTTGCCACTTGCTGAGGATAACCCAGTTAGACTCTTGTGAGGATAACCTCTGAATTTGGCTGAAGAGACTTATTTTTGCTTCGCAGGGGACAAGCTTCCAGAGTCTACTGGGGAAGAAGAGTTGTGGTCCTTTGATTTGTAGTAGTCGGAGAGGCAAACTCGAGCTGGGGAATCCTGGTGTTGTTGGGGAAATAAACCCTGTTGTCGGCCCGCTAGAGAGGTGACATCTTCATTGGGGGGGAGTCCTCGAGGATTCTTGCGGTTGATTCAGCTGGGGAAAATGGTCAGAGATTATACTCTTGCTGGGGAATCATCCTATGAGAAGGACTTCAGGGAGATTTGTCATTGCCCCTAGTAGCAAGTGTTTGTGACATTGCCAGAAAAATGTTTGATTGTACGTAACCCTTCACTGAGATTGATGTTCAATGCCCCAAGTGACGAAGATGGAGACTTGCCCCTGGTTACTCTGTACTTCTTCAGAGATTTCTTGAAATCTTGACTGGACTGCCCCAGGTGTGCTGGATAGTGACATGTCAAGTCCCCTTGTTGATAGGAGATTCGTTAATGGAAGTGTCATCCTTTTTGAAGTGATTTTGTTCACTGAGGGGGCTTTCGTTCATCGGATATTTGTTGTGTGAATTTCTCCGCTGTTAAACAAATAGCCATATGCAAACAATGATATTCAAGTAATGCAAAGTTTATGCTTGTCTCGAAGTTTTGAAAAATGAATTTTTTAGCAGAAAACTCTTTATAAGACAAATTCAACACAAGATTTAGGGCAAAGCCTTACAGGAGTCAGGAGACCTTTTGTAACAGTATGCTTTTGAACTAACCCATGCTTCAGTTAGGACTTTTGAAGGGTTGTAACGTGGCTTGGTTCACGGTTTAAGAAACAAAGGATAAAGGCTCAAAGTATATTTGTACCCACCCGCTCTTCGTGATGTTCTTCAATCCTAAACTCAGTTAATTGTGCATTTGAACTCCAAATGAGTCTGGAAAGACGTTTTTGGTGATGGTTCACACAAGTTGAATTTGTTGGAAGGCAGTCATTTTTTGCAACATTTTTCATGTTGTTGAGGATTTTTAACGACCTCGTTCTTTTTATTTGTTATCCCTAAGTTTTTACTGACTGTTCCTGTTTTTCGATATTACAGCCAGCGGGATGCCCCAGCTTTCTTAAGCCTCCTTTATAGGTTTTGGCTCAGTGGGATTTTTTCTTTTGAGAGATTGACTGCCTATGAGATAAGGAACCCCCCACTGTCTTTTGATTCTAGAGGAATGATTTGATGTCGTTCATTGTATTATGAACTGAGAGTTTTGCGACTTCAATGCGCACCTTTTGAATTAACTGAGAGACTACTCAGCCCCAGGTTTAAATTAAAGGTTTCAATTAGTGTTTAGAACAGAAAACTCCTACTTCTTTGGCTCGAAGGGGTTGACTAGGGATTATCTTCCTTATAACTCCAGTGTTTAGGATTTGAAAGAAATGCCTGTACATCGTCAGCAAAGTCTGTGCAAAAGCATACTGTATGAGATTATGGCATTGTTTCATCGTCCTCCCTCTAAAGGCTTGTAACTTTTAGCAAGAGTTGAATGTCACAAAGTGAGTAAAAAGCATAATTTAAATGTAATGAAAATGATTGGATCAAATCAAGACAAACATATGCAATGCATTAATGAAACAAAGTTTGGCATTAATAGATAATTGTTTGAATAACAAAGAGATTACAACTTGAAAATTCAAATGAACAAAAGCTTCCAATGATTCGTCATAGGAGCAGTGATTATGCTAGAGTCTCCGGAGGACCAAACTCAATCTCCTTGGCATCAATCAAATTCTGAATCTTGTACTTCAATGCCCAACAATCGTTAGTATCATGCTCGGGACTGTCAGAATGATAAGCGCAGGTTGCATTAGGATTGTAGTTGGGAGAAGAAGTCTTGGGGTTTGGGTGAGGTTTTATCACCGTAATCAGATTCATCCTCAACAATTGTTGCAACGCTTGAGACAACGGCATGTTGATGTTGGTGAACTGTCTTTTAGGCTCATCTGGCTTTTTTTGATTTCCCTTTTGTTGTTGTTGGTGTGACGCAGAACCAGAGATCAGGACTGCCCCTACGTGTTGGTCATGGCGACCTTTTTGACCATACACAGCATTGGACTCTTTCTTCCCATTGTAGGGATTTTTCTGAGCATCAGAAGGTGTAGCTTCTTGAATCTTCCCACTTTTGATGCCAACTTCGACCCTTTCGCCGGTCAGTATTAGCTCGGTGAACCCGACTGAAGATCTTCCGATCAAGTGTTTGAAATAGGGACCAGACAAAGTCCCAAGAAACATATCCACCAACTCCCTATCAGACAGAGGGGGTTGGACTCTTCCAGCAAGATCTCTCCACTTCTGAGCGTAGTCCTTAAAGCCTTCGCATGTACCCATAGACATACCCTGAAGCTGAGTACGCGTGGGAGCAAGGTCGGCATTATACTGGTATTGCTTGTAAAAAGCAGCAGCAAGGTCTTCCCAGTTGCGGATGTTAGCTCCTTCCAGTTGACAGAACCATTCAAGTTGAGTCCCTGACAGACTATCTTGAAAGAAATGGATCCACAAGTTCTTATCAGCAGTGTAAGGCTGGATCTTTCTTACATATGACCGGAGGTGCAGCTTTGGACAGGAAGCTCCGTCGTACTTGGCAAAGGCAGGTGCCTTGAATTTATGGGGAATCACCACCCCGGAGGATAGACCTAGATCTACGAAGTCCAGACCGGGCACCTTCTGTATTTCCATAGCGTTCAAACGGTCTTCCAATTGTTTGTACTTATCCTCAGCAGGAGGATACTATTCTTCATCATAGTCTGTCTCGTTGTCGGAGACTTCAGGGCTAGGAGCCTTCCTCTCTTGTGGATTGTCTTTCCCTCCAGATGAGGTGGTCAGGTCAACTTCATTCTGCAGCCCGTTTCCAAACCTGCGTCCAGTGTTGAACAGGATGGTCCTCTTTTTCTTCTTCTTCCTCTCTTTTAGAATCAGGGTCTTCAGGTCCTACTGACCCTTAGCTAGGCTCATGACCTACTCTTGAAATTGGGCATTCTAGGCCTGGAGGGCCTTGATAGCTTGCTCAGTGGAAGGTTCAGTAGACATGATGATTGCTGAAATAAACAGCGAAGAAGATGAGAGACCTGTAATGGTACCTGTAATGCAATGATATGTATGATATATGTATGCAATGTTTTCAAGGATCTCGCGGGGAAAATAAGAAACTGTTTAGAAGTTGAATCTGGTAGCTTTGATTGAAGGAACTTCGTGTTGTTGAGAGTCCTTCTTCAAGAGTCAAGCTCACCATATCGAGTGGGTCATAACCCCTGACTCAAGTTATCGTGTTTTGATCTCTAGATGGCATTGGCTAGAGGAAAATAAATCCCCTTTGCCCCTTGCTGGACATCTGATTTATCATAACCTGCATCACAGACCCTTGAGATCCTTGAAATGGTTAAGGAAATGTTAAGGCATGATGTTATGATGTGTATGATATGTGTTTAAGCAAAAGTGTGAGGTGATGTAAGTAAGCCCTGCAATAAATCCAGATTATTGGATAAGGACTGTAAACAAAACCTGCAAGGAACTCATGTTGTCAGATAACAAGAATGTGCAAGTAGTTCAAGTTTGAAGGCACACAAGTCACACAAATAACCTTAAGTTTAGGCTGGCATGGAGTTTAGGTATTACCCTCTTTCAGTTTAGTTGGTTCAAACATGTCCTAAAAAATAGTAACCGGGTTCTAGAGGATCTCAATATCACTGACTACCCTTAATCAGTCATAATTCCAGTTTGGCAACCTTTTCTTGCGGCCGGAATCATCGCGAGAGTTTAGTCTCAATGAGTGTAGCATACTGCTACTGTTCTATGGCAAAGTTGGTCAATTTAAGGTTCTAAGGTCAGTTGGTGTTTAACGACTCCTCAAAAGACCCATATTCTCCTCGTTTCAACACAAGGGATATCGATACAGACCAAAGTGTCACACCAACGTAGCTACTGCTTCATTTGTGTCGGTCTACGTCGGACAGATCCCTCACAGTTTATTGCTACTTACCTAAAAAGGGGTACCCCCAGATCCGGGTTAGGATCTATAGAACTCCGATACAAGCCCACAAAATTTAAAGCATACAAAGCAATACAATTGAAAACACAAGTGATCTAATCCTAAGGTACACCTCCCTTATAAATATCCCCAGCAGAGTCGTCAGTTCTGTGATCGGTGGGAATGAGAACTGACTGTTTTGGAATGCTGGTTCGCGTTTGCGTTTGTTTTTGCAAAATTTCGCGGTAAGCAAGAGTCGCCACCATCTTTTATTTTATCCAACAAGGAAAGGACAAAAGCACAGAAAAATTCCTGTTCGAGATGTTTCTCGGGTTTGGGAGGTATATTATAGAAAGGGAAGGTGTTAGCACCCTTTCTATCTGTGGTTATCCACGGGCTCTTAGGTACTTGCTCACTATGTTTTCAAAAGTTTTCTTTTCTTTGTGTTTGTGGGTTTGAAAAAGTTTTTGTTCGAAAACTTCAATTTAACTCTTGTTTCTGTCCTCAAGAGTGTATGAAGTGTTTTTGAAAACTTTGTTCGAAAAGTGTAAGTGTGAAAAAGGTTTTGTTTTGTTTTTAAAAGGAGCAAGTACTTAAGAACATATACCTACTCAAAAGGAATTAAGTTGTACAAATATCCTTTAGACAATGCTATCCCACTATTGAGGAGTAGGTAGCACCGTCGTTGGAGTTTTCGGGTCAATTCGATTTAGGGGACATGTGGTCACTAAAGCAACGTTAGGACGCCTTAGCGGTAACCCTAATGTCTTAGATCATTTTATCCGAGGAAACCGTTTCGAGGCAACTTATGATCTTAGGACAAGAGGACGACCTCTAAAACATCCTATACTTAATGACCACGTTCGAGGCAACCAAGTGAGGCGTACCCTAGGAGTGGCATGTGCAAGTGTGTCAATTTTCAGTTTATATTGTCTTTGTACATGTTATGGTGAGCTACGATTGATTTTAAATTAAGAGTTAATCTTGTCATGCATAGCCTAGTTAGCATACATCTAGCAGTTAATGGTTGCGGAAAATAAATTGCGGAAAGTAAAACTAAGCTATTACAAGGCGTCGGGTATTTACATCGCCAAAAACAAAACCTTAAAAAGTAAATTGCGAGAAAGTAAATAAAAGCGGTAAATAAAATCCTAAGTTAAAGTTATTACATCCTCAGAGCAATTACACAAATATAGATAAAAAATAATACACGCGAGAAAAGTTGAATCAAATTGTCCTTTAGGGTTTTGACCCTTTTTACTTAAAGAAAGCATATTTTTGGTCTTTTTTGAATTAAGGATTAAATCTAAATTAATAACGGAACTAATTAATTAAAAGAAAATATTTTTGAGTTTTTATTTTGATTAAGGCAGAAAAATAGGAGTGATTACAAAGTTAATAAAATCCTAATTCTAAATCAATTTTAATTTAATGCAAAAATCTGTTAAAATTAGACCTAATTAAACTAAATTAATTGGTTACAATTTATTTACAAAAATAAGCAATAAAATTAAAATATTTTTGTTGTTTCTGATTTTTTTAATGAAAAAGAGTTAATTAGTTAATTAATTAATTATGATAAAAAACAGTGAAAAGAAAAATAAAGAAACAAACTCAGGGGTGCTGGGCTCGAAAAGGGAGTATGAATTGCAATTTCCAGGCCCAAACGTCCAGCCTGTTGGACTTTCAGATTGCCTGGGCGTTTGTTGATCAAAGTTCATGGTGAACCTCATCCTGGACCACTGGATCTGGATCTGGAACCACCTGGCACATGAGATCTGGAGGTATATGATGCTCCCTTCCTGGAGCGCTGCATCTGAGTACCTGAAGAAAAAATGTAACAAAGTTTTGGGGGACCTGGGATTCGAATCCAGGTCCCAGGGGTCTTGCACTAACGCGTTCACCAACCAGCCAGTTTGTTCAATTTGTCATTGGAATAAGAAATAAATAATATATGGGAAAACCAATGAATATGCTGGAAAATAAGAAAAACGCGCTAATCTTCAAACAGGCCAATCACGTTATGACGCCTCTTCATCTTCTTCACAGAACCTGGTTCGATTACCTACAGATTTTGTTCCACAGGAAGATTCGTAGCCTCTCTAAAAAATTCTCCCTAGGCCATATAAACGCAAGCTAAGAGTACCATTGTACTCGTCTCACTCCCCTGAACTCATCCATGGCCATTGTTGGCCTTGATTTTGCCTGCACACAAAACGCCTAAAAAACCATATACAAGAAACCTAGGTTCTGGGTAGGGGGTTAGAGGCCACAAAAATCAAATCAAATAATGCAGAATCAATGTAAATTACATGGTGAGTATGAATTTGCAAACCATTTGGCAAAAAGATGCAAGGAAAAGTGGTTCACGATTTCATGTGCAGAGGCAATCTCAAGAACACTTACAGCGTGTTATAGACAATGGAAATGCTTGGTTTTGATCCCTATAGCTTCACAAGATATCAGGCAAGGGTGCTACGTTTTGCTTTTGGTCTGAATTCGCCTCTGAACCAAAACTCGATCACCACTTTTCAAGGTTTTTTTTGCAAAGTTGTATGGTCGTTTCTGCAGAATTTTTGTGTGTTCTTTTTCGTGTCTTTTCCGTCTGTCTGCAAGGGTTTCTGTGTGTTTTTTCCCCGTGTGTAGAGTTTGTGAGGCTTGCTTGTATATAATTGAATGAATTAGGTCAACATTTGTGTATCAAATCTTGGTCCATTATGATGAAGAGATTTGATTTGATTTCTTCATAAAGACTTCCCATATTTGATTCAATCATGTGCCAGTCTATTTTCAGGCGTTACTGCCAGCCTGTTATGAGTTGTTTGGGCCTCCAATATGATGGAAATCAAAAAATGACTTTCCCCTTCGAATTTGCTCTCTTCGATTGCTTCAAAGTCCCACGAACTACTCCAGTCACAACCCCTTCGATTGAGACTCCCCCTGCTTCGATTGCACATTTGTAAGGGACATATGCCATTGTGAACTTTGGGTGAACCTGGACAGGTTAGGATATGTGTTTTTGCTTAGTCATGCCAGCCTACTTCATTCCTTCGAAACTGCCTTCTTTGCCAGCTTCAAAGTCTAATTCGAATCTATTTAGAACATTCCCTATTTGACAACTTCGCCCAACCCTTGGCCTTGTGATGAGTCTGAGTTCTGATTCGAAGTGTCCAAACTTCCTTCATCAGAGCATCTTAGATTAAGAGAAACTCTGCACTGAAATGCCCTTCGAAGGTCATTTCGTTCTGATATTCTTATTAAGGTAAAGTATGAGGTTCCAGTCGAAGGACCCTCTGAAGTACTAGTCGAAGCATTGTGAACTTGTCTTGATCGAAGGAGGTCTAATGCTCAATCGAATACTTGCACACCAAGGCTTGATCGAAGGAGGTCCAACGCTCAATCGAAGACTTTCACACCAAATCTTGATCGAAGGGTTCCAAACACCTAATCGAAGCTTACAAATCAGAGCCTGATCGAAGAGTGCCAAATGCCCAATCGAAGACTGGTGAACCAAAACCTGATCGAAGAGTGCCAAATGCCCAATCGAAGACTGGTGAACCAAGCCTGATCGAAGGATTTTGGATGCCCAATCGAAAGACACTTTGTTCACCTTCAAAAAGCTATATTTTCCTTAGGCAAGGGTTTCTGACCAACCATGTAAGGGAAGACCTTTGAAAACATGAGAGGGCAAATTTTGGGGTACAACATGATGATAACAAACACAAAGAACAAATATGCACTCTAAATTTGTGTTTTATGTTGTACATAAGTTCTGACTGAAACAGCATCAGAAGTTAAACCACAAAAGCATTCAAGATGAGTAATCAGAATGTTCTGAAGTATAATGACTAGAATTTGCGCTAAAGTAAAAGATATCCTGATTCTGAACAGAAGTCTAACGCGCCAACAAATCCTTATGTCTCTGACTTATCAAGATTTGAAGCAAAGCAGCATGCAAGATTCCTAAGTTCTGAAGTGTTACTTTTCCATTAAGGCAGTATCATGTGCAACGGCTTCATTCAGACAAGAATCATCTCAGTATGGAAAGTGCATTGAGTGTCCATTATCACGTTTCAATTTGGACAGATTTCCACGCCTATTTAAACAAGTTCAAAGGGTAAATCGTTCACGATATCTCACAACTTCTCTCTACATTCTCAAAAAGGATGCAAAAATTCATATTCATTCTACATTCAATTTGTGTAATACATCACAACAGTGATACTGTTTTTGTAACGAAAAACAAATAGTACACAGTAAACTTTTTCTTGTGATTAAGATATTTTCCTTGAGATAAACCGGGTTGTGGTTATACTCAAGAAGACTTTGGCAGTTGTCAAAGTAGATTTGTAACCAGTTTGATTAGTGAATTAAGTCCTCATTGGAGAGAGGAGAAATCACCTTGGCGGGTGGACTGGAGTAGTTTGAGATCAAGTGAACCAGGATAAAAATCTCATGTCTATTGCTTTTGATTTTTAAGTTTCAATTCAACCCCCCCTTCTTTTGTTTTTCACTTCTTCAGACATCATTCAAAAAAGTTTGCTTCAAATGTCAAGACATTTTGCAAAGCATTATCAAGTCATTGTTTTACAAAAATTGCTGCCAATAAACACTTACAAACTCCCTCCTTTGGCAAATTTTGGCTAAAACGTTATTTGAGCACATTATCATAACATTATCAGAGCAGCAGCATTAGCAAAGCAAGCAAAAAAAGCTCAGTTAGCAGTTAGCTATTAGCAAAGGAAGATATCAGAACATCTTCTGAGACAAGAGGATCCCCCTCAAGTATTAAGTTCCCCTCAGTCAGTGGTCAGTCAGTCAGAGGTCAGTCAGTTTCTCTCCCCCTTTTTAGTCATAATATTCCAAATAAAAGGATGAATTTAAGAGAGTATCAGTAATATAGGTACAAACCATAGAATCCAAAAGTCAAGCACATATAAGTGCAAAAAATAAACAAAGGGGTCAAACAAATAAACAGCAAATAGTCTAAATGTCATCAGGACCAGTAGACATGGCAGAGCCAGAACTTCCTTCATCACTAGAATCTCCTCCTTCAGAGCTCACTCTATCATCAAAGTTGTTGTCCTTATGCAGCTCCTTGATTATCTTTTCAAAAGTTAAATTTCTTGATGATCTAACTCTTATCACATTATCCAGTTCTTTGCAGGCTCCCTTAATTCATTGACCATGTCATCCTTGGTTGAGGTCTTGTTTTCAGCAGATGCAGATGTCAAAACAATGTCAACTAAATGTTTTCCTGAAAATAGTTTGAAGTGAAGGGTCAGAGCAGACTCCCTCTTGCAAGCTACATCATTACCACTAAGAATTCGAGGATGTTGATTAAGAATAATTCCACAAATAAGGGAAATAAAGGCAATAGGCATATTGATGGCACATGTTCCTGCATGCTTAATAGTCTGATAAAAAAATGTAAGTACCATAATCAAATAGTTTCTTGTTTCCAACAGCATAAATAAACTTTCCTAAGCCAATGGTGATGGTTGAGGTATGATTGGTAGGAACCTAGTTAGCAGCTCCAATTCTATGCAAGATAGCATATTTCACACTTAGCTTGCTAACAAGAAGCTTATTCTTCATGGGCCACTCACTCACTTGGTTAGCAGTGATGGCTTTGCACACTTGATTACCAGTTACTTCCAGCTCACAATAATCATCTTCAGACCTATCCAGAAATCTATTGATGATAGCAGGGGAAAATTCTACACACCTACCTCTAATAAACACCTTTCTATACTCCTTACTTTTATGATCAGCACAGTCATTAGGAATGTTAACAATAAATTCCTTAACAAGAGTCTCATAGCATTTTGTAAACCTGGTAATAGTTTTCATCAATCCAGTAGAAGAGATCAGCTCAATAACTTCTTTGCACTCTAGTGCACTAGCTCCCAATTCTCTTTCAAGGGAAATTCTTCTTTGAAATACATATTTCTACTTTTCAGCATTCCCAACATAATGGAAGGAAATGTTGTCAAGTGGAGCACCAGGTACCCTAACAGAAAGCTTCTTACTTGCAGACTTTTTCATAGGAGATATGTCTTGGACATCTTCCTCGACATCATGATTAGAGTTATCCTCTTCTATCAATTCAGGTTTCTTCTTACCTTTGGATCTCTTTACAGCATCATCATCGTCATCTGTGGAGCTATCAGGTCTAGCTTTTCTTTTGTTAGAGGGAGGAACCACTTTACTTCTGGGCTTTAGGGGACCATACATAGTTTTCTTCTTGAAAGTCTTGGTAGGGGGTGTGATATTCACATTCTTCATTTTCCTAGATTTGAGCCTTTTAGCAATTCTAGGAACCACATTAGAAATGAGCTCATTGTCATACAACTAATCAACATTGACATTATTCTCAGCATTTTTATTTTCTGCAGCTTTGGAGCCATCAGCATCTTCCATAGCAGAAGAGTTCTTCTCAACATCTTGTTCAACATCAGCTTCAACCTCTTTTAGAGTGGAAGTAGCAGGCTTGTCATGTTTGCTTTCAACAACATCTTTCTTGAAGATAGATGATTCAACAACACTTTTAGGGTCATTTCCTTTGTCAGCCGGAGAAGGCATACAGGAAAGAGGGGTAGAAATCCTAGGCACAGCAAAACCTTCATTTAACACTCTATCTACTAGCCTTCTAATGCTTCTATCAACATTAACAATCTCTTATTTTGTCCTATCATCAGTAGTAGTAGAAGCATTACCTTTATCGTCTTTGGATTTATTTCCAGGTGACGCTCTAGGTTTCTTGACCTTCTTCTCAAGAGGTGGGGTAGTTCTTAGAGGAGTAACGTCCAGTACTCTGTCATGGGAGAGTTTCTCAGGATGGTTGATAAATTTTAAGGGAGACGATGCATGATGTTGAGACATCTTTGAAGATTTTTGAGCAAAATGATGAAGAATGACAAGGGTTTTTTTTTCCTGTAAGGGAGAATGAAGAGTTTGTGAAAGTAGAAGGAAGTGATGTCGTAGCATGTGGTAAAAACTTTAAGACAGTCTTGAAATGATTGCTTTCGAAATTTGATTTGTTGGAAACATAAATAATAAAATATCACTTTAATGATATTCCCACATGCCTTTAATTGCTACAAACCCTCATATAAAAAATCCTTAATTTTGCTCTTAAGTTCTCAAACTGATTAGCATCTAAAGCCTTAGTTAAAATGTTAGCCTGTTGTAATTCAGTGGCTACATGTTCTAAGGCAACAATATTTTCTTCAACAAGCTCTCTTATGAAGTGATGACGGATATCAATGTGTTTTATCCTGCTGTGTTGAATAGGATTTTTTGATATATTTATGGCACTTAGAATGCCACAGAATAATGTCATGACATCTTGTTTGACATTATATTCTGTTAACATTTGTTTCATTCAAACCAGTTGAGAACAATTGCTTCCTACAACAATATACGCAGCCTCAACAGTGGACAAAGACACACAATTTTTCTTCTTACTAAACTAATATATGAGATTATTTCCTAGAAAGAAGCATCCTCCTGATGTACTTTTTCTAACATCAACACTTCCTACCCAATCAAGATCACAATAACCAATTAAGTCAGAACTAGATCCATGAGAGTATAGCATACCATAGTCACTTGTCCCATTCACATATTTAAGAATTCTCTTCACATGGTTGGCATGGCTAACTTTAGGATCAGCTTGATATCTAGCACACACCCCTACAACGAAGGCAATGTCAGGTCTGCTAGCTGTGAGATATAGAAGACTGACTATCATACTTCTGTAAAGACTTTGATCCACACTTACTCCTTTTTCATCTTTAGATAACTTCAGATGTGTGGGAGCAGGAGTTCTTTTGTGACTGGCATTTTCCATCCCAAATTTCTTTACTATATTCTTAGCATACTTGCTCTGAGATAAAAATATGGAATCTTCCATTTGTTTAACTTGCAGACCAAGAAAGTAGTTTAATTAACCAACAAGGCTCATCTCAAATTCTGACTGCATTTGCTTGACAAAATGTAGAACCATCTCATTTGACATCCCACCAAACACAATATCATAAACATAAATCTGTGCAATCATGATCTTCCCTTCTTCTTCCTTGACAAAAAGAGTTTTGTCTATGCCACCTTTCCTATATCCATTCTCACTAAAAAGTTATGTCAATCTCTCATACCAAGCTCTTGGAGCCTGCTTTAATCCATACAGAGCTTTCTTTAGTTTCTACACATGTTTAGGAAAACTTGGATCAACAAATCCCTTTGGTTGTTTCACATAAACTTCTTCATTCAGATAGCCATTTAAGAAGGCACTCTTTACATCCATTTGAAACAATTTAAATTTCAGTATGCATGCAATTCCCAAGAGTAGTCTGATTTATTCAAGTCTGGCCACATGGGCAAAGGTTTCATCAAAGTCAACTCCTTAAATTTGAGTGTATCCTTGTGCAACTAACCTTGCCTTGTTTCCAGTGACCACCCCTTTTTCATCAGATTTATTCTTATACACTCATTTAGTGTCAATCACATTTGTCCCTTCAGGTCTTGGAACTAGATCCCAAACTTCATTTCTATTGAATTGTTCTAGATCTTCATCCATAGAATTAATTCAGAACTCATCAATTAGGGCCTCTTTGACATTCTTAGGCTCAATTTTTTACAAAAAGCAGGAGTTTGATATCCCTTCTCTTGATCTAGTAGTAACTCCTTTTTTAGATCTCCTATGATAAACTCCTTAGGATGATCTTTCTAAGTTCTAATTGAAGGCCCTTTATTGAGATGATTTGGCTTAGGGTCTTCTTGATGGAGATTAGAATCATTACTTCTGTCATTGGATTCTGTTGGAATATCAGATAAAGATGTTCCAACATCTTCTAAGACATATTATTCATCATTCCATCCTCTATCATCAATAATAACATTTATGGATTACATCATAACCTTGGTTCTGGAGTTAAAGCCTCTGTAAGCTCTTCTATTTGTAGAGTAACCCAAGAATATTCCTTGATTACGCTTGGGATCCATCTTCCTCCTTTGTTCACGATCAGCTAAGATGTAACATTTACTTCCAAAAACATGAAAGTATTTGAAAATTGGTTTTCTTCCCCTCCATATTTCATACGAGGTGGCTGAAGTTCCTTTCCTTAGAGTTACTATGTTATGGATATATCATGCTTTATTCATAGCTTCATCCCAAAAGTGGTAGGGTAACTTCTTAGCATGAATCATAGCTCTAGCATATTCTTGAAGGATTTTGTTTTTACGTTCCACAATCCCATTTTGTTGAGGAGTAATGGGAGAAGAGAATTCATTACCGATTCCTTCAGAAGAGCAAAAGTCAGCAAATTTATTATTCTCAAATTCCTTTCCATGATCACTTTTGATTCTGATGACATGACTATCTTTTTCCCTTTGAAGTTTTTGACAGGGATCTTTAAACACTTCAAAAGTTTCTGATTTTTCTCTAATAAAACATCCATGTGTACCTATAGAAGTCATCTACAACAACATAGGCATACTTCTTTCCACCAAGACTTTCAACCTATATAGGTCCCATCAAATCAATGTGAAGAAGTTCCAAAACTTTTGGTGAAGTAAGATGTTGGATCTTCTGATGTGACATCTTAGTTTGCTTTCCAATTTGGAAGTCACCACATACTCTTCCTTCTTCTATCTTGAGCTTAGGAATCCCTCTCACGACTTCCTTAGATATAATTCTTTTCATTCCTTTCATATGCAAGTGTCCCAATATTTGATGCCATAGTTTAACTTCATTTTCTTTGGCTAAAACACATGTTGAGCAGAAGTTCAACTCTTGGTGAAACCATAAATAACAGTTATCTTTAGATTTTATTCCTTTAATAATAACTTCATTCTTTTCATTGCAAACAAGACATTCTTCTTTAGTGAAGTTAACTTTGAATCCTTGATCACTTAATTGGATTATACTTATCAGGTTAGATGTTAACCCTTTAACAAGTAACACATCATCAAGCTTAGGGACTCTTGAAAATTCCATCTTTCCAAATCCTTTGATTTCACCTTTGGCTCCATCAGCAAAAGTCACATAACTGGTGGAATGAGATTTGATATCTACCAACAGATTCTTGACACCTGTCATGTGTCTAGAACAGCCACTGTCAAAGTACAAACCATCTTTGGTTGATATTCTGAGAGAGGTATGAGCTATGAAACTAGCAACATTAGACTTGGGAACCCACTGTTTCTTCTTTTTGCTATTTTGGGGAATCTGATCAGTTTTGGGAAGAGGAGTAGTTTTAGGATACCCATACAACTTGAAATAGAAAGGGCTTATATGACCAAGCCTTCCACAGTGATTACATATCCATGGCTTGTAATTCTTTCTAGTGTGATTAAGCATTTCTTGCCATGATGTTTTCCATGATGTTTAGACATTTGATTCGACATATTTGGTTTATACTTGCCATGAGTGGAATCTGATGAAGGTTCTTCTGAATTTGGTTCCTTTTTCCCATTAAACCCTAGACCACTCTTATCTCCTGTCACTCTTCCTGCTTGAAAAATTTCATCTAATGTGCCAGACCCATTATTCAGCATCTTGAGAGATTTAACCATTCTATCGAGGTTTGAATTCAGAGAAGTCACTTCACTTTCCAGATTAGAAATAGTTTTTAGATGCTCTTCCCTTTCTTCCTTCAGCTGAGTTATGAGGGCTTTTTGTTTCTCCCCTTCTTGGCACACTTCTTCACTTCTGAGACATAATTCTTTGTATGAAGCAGCTAGTTCATCAAAGGTTTGTTCCCCATCACTAGACTCTTCATCGGATACATATTTTCCTGTCAATGCTTTAACATATTTGAAAGATTTTTCAAGATCACTTTCTGAGTCCTCTTCATACCATGTAACAAATATATTCTTCTTCTGTTTCTTAAGATATGTAGGGCATTCAGCTCTAAAGTGACCAAAGCCTTCACATTCATGACATTGTATTCCCTTCCATTGATTGGATTTTTCTTCAGCCCTTTTTCTTCCAAACTCATTTGACTTATGGATGTCAGATGAGATGGTCTTGACATTTGATTTTGGGTTCCTATCCATTATTTTTATCCCTTTGTTAAACTGTCTTCCAAGCATAACTAAGGCATTTGATATTCCTCCATTTGTATCCAGATCACTATCCTCTTCTTCATCTTCAGTATTTGATACAAAGGCTGTGCTTTTGTTCTTCTTTTCAGATCTTTCATTGAGGCTTAATTCAAGTGTAAGAAGGGATCCAACAAGTTCATCAACTTTGATTTTGTCAATGTCTTGAGATTCTTCTATAGCATCCACTTTCATATAAAATCTCTTGGGAAGAGATCTGAGCATCTTTCTCACCAATTTGTTTTCAGGTATTTTCTCTTCTAAAGCACTGGATGCATTATCAATCTTAAGAATATTTATATGGAAGTAATTAATACTTTCATCATCCTTCATTCTCAAATTATCAATTTTTGTGGTGAGAAAATGAAGTCTTGACATCTTAACTTTGGATTTTCCTTCATGAGTAGATTGAAGAATTCCCCATTCATCTTTAGCTACTTCACATGTGTTCACTAATCTGAAAATGTTCTTGTCAATTCCATTTAATATAGCATTCAAGGATTTAGAATTTCCAAGAGAAATTTCATCTTCTTCTTTAGACCAATCTTCTTCTGGTTTTAACTCAGAAGTAGGTTCTCCATTTTCTCCCAATTCGACAGGGTGTTTCCATCCTTTTAAGATAGCTTTCCAAGCTCTATTGTCCAGAGACTTTAAAATGGACACCATACGTGGTTTCCCATATTCATAATTACTTCCATCCAAAATGGGTGGTCTGTTCACAAATCCTCCTTCCTTGTCCATAGTACCAGAAAGTATCTTCCCTGGATCTCACCCATATATGAAGCAGGATGCCTGCTCTGATATCAATTAAAATTCTGGTATCATATATATGATGTCAAAGGAGATGTCACGACATAAATACTTGAGTATAACGTAAAATGAAACAATAATAAAAGCAGTAAAAACACAAAGGATTTTTAACCCAGTTCAGTGTACAACAACACCTACTCAAGGGGCTACCAAGCCAGGGACAAGTCCACTAAATAGTATCAATTCATAGACCCTTAGTAAACAACCTAGTTTACGATCTAATCACTTAATCACTACCCGTGCTATACTTATACCTAAGACACACTTAGGTACGAGGCCCTCCTCAAATCCCTTCAATCACTAACAATGAAGAACAATAGAATTATTATGTTTTAAAGACTTCAATCATTCAATACTTAAAAGCTTATGAATGATCCACAATTAACAACTCAAATAAAAAATCAAGTATTAAACCAATACTAGAGTGTATTAAAATTAAAAGACTTAGACTTATAAAATAGAAAGAATGTATTCTTCATCAAAGGTTGCAGTCAAATGAATAAGGATGCAGGTCCTTATAAAGGCGCAACAATGGGCTTGGGATGAAAAACAAATATTCCAATCTTTTGAATATTTCCATGAAAACAGGACAAGATATAATTCATAAAGATAAAGTATATCGAAAAATATTCCTCCATATTTTTCGCAAGCTATGAGTCCCAAATCCTGGATGATGGTGCACATAAAAACAAGAAACAGAAAACTTAAACTAGATATAATGTTGCGCTCAGCTCAGGAAGCAGATGTCAAGACATCTGCTTTGACATCATTCAAAACAATTTTCTTCAAATGTCAAGACATTTAGCAAAGCATTATCAAGTCATTGTTTTACCAAAATTGCTGCCAACAAACACTTACAGATAACAATACATATAATTTATATATAACAATTTTGTTGTCTAATAGTTCTTTTAGTGTGAAGATAAAATATTTAAATTGATTCAGGAATGTTGTTTGAAGAATCATTAAATATGTTTAGCTCACATCAGAAAGACTATTGTTTTAAAGTTCTAAAGAAACATCATTAGTTCTGAAGAATGCTGGATGTTTTCCAGAAACATATCCATGTGTACTTCTCCAAATAAGTTACTGCTTCAAAAGTCAAGTGTGTTTAGAAAAAGAATCAACACTGGAGATCATATATCAAGATTTTGCTTCAACGATCAGATATAAAGCTTTTGCTTTAACTCTCAGATATCAAGAAACTATTTGTTAGATAAGTTGCTGCTACAAATCTGAAGATTGGGTTCTGGCTCTGTAGACTCTAATGCTTTTGATAACACAACAAGAAATATCTTCTGGAATATTCATTTCTTCATATCAGAATCATTCCATCAGAATTTTGAAGAACAAAGATGTGATCTCTTCTGCGCTTACATCAGATTAGAAGTATTTCAAATAGAAGAAAAGATCATAATCTTATACAGGAAGTAAACAAGTATACAGTACAACGCCTTCTCTGTCATTTATGGAAAACACAGTATACTGAAGAAGTTTGTGTGTTCTTAATGTTTCCCACATTCTTATGCTACCGTTTTAGCAGGTGGCTTGATGAGAGTAATGTTTTCCAACGATCTTCTTTTCTCAACCTATACAAAGGGGATAACTACTTCATTGAAATGTAACGAAGACAAAAATAAAAATGAAAATACTTAAACGATTGAGGAATCTAAGTTAATACAAAAAGAGAGAAAACTAAGAGAGAAAATATTCAAAGAAAGAAAAACACAAAGAGTTATTACTCAGATTTGTGTTAACGCATATTCTCTAAAAAACAAGAGTTGTTGCTCAGATTTGTGTTAACTTACATTCACTAGAACACAAGATATGTTTCTCATTATTCTGTTAGTTTTATCACTGTTGTACACACAAGAGTTGTCGCTCATATTTGTGTGTAAACAGTTGTTCTTCATTGTAAGTGTTTAATCTTCTTTTAAGAAGCACTATTGTAAAGCATTGTTGATTATAAATCTTTTTAGATTTATTTCATCAAGTGACTAAGTTGTAGTCAGAATTACTTTAGAGGGCTAAGGTGTTTTTCTAAAATTTTAGAGGTTGTTGTAATGTTTCTAGATTATTGGATTAAGTCCTTTTCTAAGGCAAAATCACCTTGACGGGTGGACAAGAGTAGCTTTTTCTAAGGTGAACTTGTACAAACCGAACATGTCATTTTATTTCTTGTTTAGTTATCATTATTTGTTTGCGAGAAGCATTTTCTAAAAGAAAAAGTTTTTTAAAACCCCAATTCAAACCCCTCTTTTTTGTGTTTTTCTCAATCTTCAATTGGTATCAGAGCTCTGAATTCGTTATTGATTTTCAAATCAAACACTTAATTGTGTAGAGAGATTCAGTGTGAGAAAAACCATTATGGTTGTTGCTCATACAAACAAAAGATATGATTACAATACTAAGTCTTCTATTTTTTATGGAGAGAAATTTAACTATTGGAAAGATAGTCTAGAAAGTTTCTTTCTAGGCTATAATGTTGATCTTTGGGATCTTGTCATATATGGTTACAAAGAACCTATTTCTACGAATGGTATTCCCATTGCCAGAAATGAAATGAATGATGATCAGAAGCGTGTACTCAAGAATCATCATAAAGTGTGAACCATTCTTCTCAATTCTATATCTCACAATGAATATGTGAAGATCACTAAGAGAGAATAAGAGAAAGATATTTTTGATTCGTTGAGAGTGACACATGAAGGTAACACCCAAGTCAATGAGACTAAGGCTGTGGCCTTAATTAAAAAATTTGAAGCCTTCCAAATGGAAGAAGATGAAACCATTAAAACTATGTTTTCAAGGTTTCAAACTTTGGTCGCAGGACTTAAAGTTTTAGACAAGGTCTATTCTACTGTTGGTCTATCCTAAGAAATGGAGACATATGGTTACCGCATTGAAGCTGTCTAAGGATCTAAACACTATGTCTCTCGATGAGTTGATTAGCTCCCTTATAAGTCATGAAATAGAGCTATAAGAAGATGAGCCCCAGAAAAGAGGCAATTTTGTTGCTCTAAGGTCAAAGTCAGAAAGACCCAAGTCATAATAATGCAAACCTTCCAAGCTGGAGCAGCTGAAGAATCTGATGATAAAGATTTTGATGTTCAAGATGAATCGTCTCTCTTGTCCAGAAGAGTCAAACAACTCTGGAAGAAAAGACAAGGTAACTTTAGAAGATCCAGAAGCAGATATGATCATCCAGAAACATATTTAAAAGTAAGAGCAAGCAAGAATGTGACGTTCTACGAGTGCAAAGAGCCTTGACACTATATAAATGAATGTCCAAAGCTACAGAAAGAAAGCATAAGAAAAGAAAGCTTCAAGAAAAGCTCCTTCAATTACAAGAAGAAATGGATGATGAAAACTTGGGATGACTTTGAAAATGATTCAGAAGAAGAACATGCTAACGTAGCACTAGTGGCTCAAATTAAAACGTCTGCTGAAAGGATCCCTCCAGAAGATGAAGTTGAATCAGATTCAAACACAGAAGATATATTCTCCAAAGATTTATTTTCTGACCTTACCCATTCTGAATTAACTGTTTCTTTACTTGAACTTATGGAAAACACGAGTTACTCAAGATTGAATTCAAGGAACTTATAAAATCCTATGAATCCAAATCCCTTGGAAATATATGATTAAGGAAGATCTCTCCACTCTAAGTAAAGAAAACCTCTCTCTTAAAATCGAGAACTATGTCCTAAAGTGTACAAGAACCCCTCAGAAGTGTTTAGACAAAAACATAGGGAGAAGCATGTTGGTTTCTATAATCTATGACCCAAGCAGAATTAGAACAAATAATATTGTCAAAAATTCCTATGACGAGTCTTATTATGATGAGAAAATCAAACCTAATACCCTTCTTTTTGTCTCCTCTAGATATATGTCTAAATATAAAGGAAAAGAAAAAATCTTGTTCTAAACCTAAGGTAAACCAATGACTAAATCATCTAGGTTTAATTACTGCAAATACAATTATTTTTACTATAAAACTGAGGTTATCAAAACTATGGGGAACTAACAAGAGAGGACCCAACAAACTACAGCTACCCAAAAAATCAAATCATCTATGTTATAGGTTTTTTAGCAGCTCAGTTGAATCTTATGTACCTGGTGTTGCGGTAAAAAGTTGAGACTAAGTCATTGATTGACTTAACTCACAAAGTAAAAGTCACGACTACACTTTATTGTTTTCAAAGGGAAATGGGAAAATAACGAATAAAACCATCAAAAGAATAGATATCAAGGTAATGTGATTGGTTATGAAAAGGGAAGGTATTGGCACCCTAAACATCTACGATAATCCGCAGGAACCTATTTGAAAATCCATGTATTTGGATAAAAATGAATATTTAAAAAATAGATTATGGAGATGACAAAAGAAGTGGTTTTTATAATTTTTGATTTTACAATGCTTCCAATGAGCTCTGGGAATACATACCAACAATGTGCAATATTGAAATCAAAACATATGTAGTTCGGGTAATAAAGTTTGAAAAATGTGTATTGGTTAATTTTAAGAAAAAAAGTTTTAAAGTGAAAAGCTAAAGCGGTAAAAATGGTTTGAATTTGTTTTTGAATTTTTTAAGTATTGAAGAAAGAAGTCATATCTTGATTAAGATTTATTATTGACTTGATTAACAAAAGAGTTTTGAAAAATTCATAGACCTAAGTCCAAGTTTTTTTATGAAAGCGGTTCAAGTTAGAAAACAAGAATCCTTTGAAAAAGGGAGAAGATTTTGAAAATTAAAGAAGAATGGGAGGAGATGAAGATATTATACTAAAGCACAAAGAAAATGTTAAGGTAAGGAAGAGTCTAACCAAACAAGAAGCCCACACTTGACATAATGAAGTCAACATAGAACTCACATCCTTTGGATTGAAGCCACCAGTATAAAATAAACCAAGAGCACACCAATCACCATATGAAAGTAAACCACAAGTACGGATGTATCAAAGAAATCCAAGGTATTTAAAACCCAAATCAAGGTCGTCAATATTGAGCCATGTATCATATAGATCACTTAAGGCCAACATAAAAACACCTGCATGCAGAAGATTTCCTATTACACAATAGAATAACAAAACAGAATAAGGTCCAAAGGTCTCAAGGTCTGCAAGTAACAAAGCTTCGAATCCTAAGTCCAAGAGGTCCACAACTCCAATATGCCAAGGATAGTAACCAATAGTCCATAAGGAGCCTTAAGTCTTTTAATTTTCAAGTTTATTATTAAGTGTTTTCAAAAGAAAAAAAAGCTCAAGTGAGAAAAGATAAAATAACATAAAATAAATGCTCAAATGAGCAAAATATAAATGCTCAAGTGAGCAAAAGGTAAATAGCATGAAATGTAAATGCTAATTATAAAGGTTCACAAAAGTAAAGGCATAAAAATAAAGTCATAAAGTAAAGTAAATTGGTAATGGTTAGTAAGTTAGAAGTTAATGGTCAAAGGCATGATCAATGATGATTGAATGATGATCTTGGACCAAAAATAATGAAGACTCATTAAAGGATTGATAGAATCAAAGCCTCCTAACAACATGCTTCATAGGTATGGATCCAAAGATAATCAATCAACCATACTTGGACTTTAAACATAAAGTTTGAGCCAGAAATGATCATTTCCCAATTCGAGACAAATGTAGCACTATGTTAAGCAATCGTAAGTGAACTTATGTAGAAATCGCACCTATCTGAGACTGGTCAATAATAATGTATGTACCATACATGTAAGAGACATTGATAAAAATCAAGATCCTAAAAGAATATAGTATAAGTAAAAATAAAAAGGTGATCAAGACCTAAGTCATGGAGAATAGGTTTTCAACTGTCCATAAGCTTAGATGAACTTAAAGTACTGATGCCTTATCCAAATTTATCAAAAGGAAAAGAAGAAGAGGATGAGGTAGAGAGGGAGGGGAGTGTCAAAATGGAACCATAAACTCAAAGAAAATCAAGAAATGGATTCAATTATCATCAACATCATTCATCCATTTTGGTGGATTTGGTTTTTTAACCTATCAACACCCAAGATTCAATGAGGTTGAGGAACTTGACCCAATGTATGACCAATTATCATAAAGTCAGAACCAATCACAAAAATAAAATAAAATGCAATTAAAAAAAATTAAAAACAAATAAAAACAAATTCTAAATGGTTAATTAATTGGAATTAATTTATGAAATACACAAAGTGTATCGAAACAATAAATAAAAATCCCAAAAAATTACCAGAGGTCAAACATAAATCAAGAAGTGTTGACACAATTTTTCATAATTTTTGGAGTCATAAAAGTATTTTTAAACATTAAAATAAACTCCAAGTATTATGAAAATTATAAAAAAATACCATATGGTAAAATAAATTTATGAAAAACGTAAAATCAGGAAGAGAAAATTAAAAAGGACTTTTAGTAATTTTTTCAGATTATTTGGACTTAAAAGGAATTTTCTATGAATTTTTGAAGCTTAAAACAATTTATTATAAAAAAAATGCTAGTTAATGTTGTGTGTTGGATGGATCTGACTAATGAAAAGTAGTCATATCTAAAGGTCAATATAACAATGCACAGTGGTCTTTATGGATATTAATGCATCCAATCATCAATTTAAAATGAAAAGAAATCAGAAAACTGGAAAAAAATGAGGAACGTTTGATCAAGCCTCATTAATTGACAAGGTTGATCAAATGCTCCAGGCGAAGCAACACACGGTGGAACTAGTCAACAACATGCAGGAATTCACAACAAAGTTCTTCCAATGAAAACAAACAATTGTTGTGTCATCATTGGTTGAAGTGATCCATGTTATCATCTTCAACCTCTAGCCAAAAGATTTTATGGCAAAATCGTATCTCTGCAAATGGTAACCATTGTTCATGAGGATGATCTCATTGGATGCGTCTCATTTGGGCGATTTCAAACATCAATTCACGAAAAATTTCTTTTAACCATAGGCTACTTGATTCGGAAAAAAACAGAAGGTTTTGAAAATTTAAAAATAAAAAACAGATTCCTCAAATGCATCAATCATTGAAAAATAAGCAAGTAGCAAGCATTAGTGAACATCATAGACCATTCTAGTAATTTGAGTTAGAAGATTTGGTGCCTTAACCCACCTAAACAAAGTAACATAAGTTTGCTCTAAAACTGAACTTTGTGAGGTCGATTCACTGGATGATTTAGCTTTCATATGATGTGGTTAGCTTCAGAAGAGTATTATGGAGCTAAGAGAAACAATAAAATGGATCAGGAAGTGAAGGAAAGATGAATTCAAACGTGCATAAAAATTAGTTGTGGAGAGTATTTGGCAGGGTGAGTTTGGCTTTCTAAAGCTGGAGAAATGAATGAGAAATGATGCTTATTTATAGCTAGGGTGAATGCAAGGCTCAAGCATGTGAGATGATGAGATATTTGATAAAATCATGTGAAGGTCGAAAGTATGAAATGTGTGACTTGCTTAGCATCAAAACTCACTCAAATCCTGCGTTTCAATATGCTAATTGCTTCTGGAAGGTTGTTAATCATGTTAAGAAGAAAAACCGCACGCATAAGTGACCAATAGTT
This sequence comes from Vicia faba, assembly GCA_948472305.1. Lineage (NCBI taxonomy): Eukaryota > Viridiplantae > Streptophyta > Magnoliopsida > Fabales > Fabaceae > Vicia > Vicia faba. The sequence continues at coordinate 929,497,044 of OX451735.1, forward strand.
TGAATTATGTTGAGTTTCAAATATGAACCAAACTCAAAAATTTAATTTCACGGCGCCATTTTCAAAACTGCATAGCTCACAATCTAGGAGGCTTTATGAGATATGATAGATGACATTGAATCAATACATACAATGTACAAAACAAGGAATATCTCTTTTTTGGGTTTTATTTAAGGGTTAGTAAACATAAGATACACATATACAAGATACACAATTCAGGGTGCTTGGTGATCCCTCAAGGACAAACATAAACATATGAGATAGTAGAAGTGATAGCCAACCCAAATGTGTGATCTTGATGCATTGTGATGATATGAAATGATGAGGGATCTTAGGGGAAAAAATTAGGGTATAATAGCTGGCCTTATTTAAGTGTCTTCTATCCAGTGATATGAAGGTTAAAATATTCGTCTCGACGCGATTGAAGATACTTTAATACAAAAAAAAACCCTATTTTTGGCCCTAAGATACCATACAATGCTTATTATCATGAATGTAAAAAACGAATTCCACAAGGGAAACAAGACACCACTGGGAATAACAAAATAATGTAGACAAAGCTACAACACAAGACAAACTAAGAAAGAGAGTTCATCCAAGAAAATAAATCACTGGGGAACGACACAACTTTGGGGATAACTATGAATAGGAAAAAACCAAAATCATAGTAAAAGAAACAAGATGCAAAGTAAGATTCTAATGGGAGAAATTCTTAACAATTCAAGCAACAAGCCAACAAGGAAGTAATCTTTAAGAAAGGATTACCAACTCGACTAGGGAAAGAAAGTTAACTTCGTTGGAGAAAATTCAACTCTGCTGGAAAAAGAGGACTCAAATCTACTAGAGAAAAGCCCGGAGAGGAGAAAGAGGAAACAAGATAACATCATCACAATAAATGAGGGTTGTAAAAACAAGAACTTTTTCTACATCTAGCCTTGAAATTTTGATGATAACTTTACATGTTATCTTAGATAAAAATTATATACACTAATAGTTTTGTTCTAGTGTGTAGTTGATGCTATAATGTGCTGACTATAGTATAAGGCGTGTGACATCATCAGGTTCTGCAAGAAAACACGTGGTTACAGTTTACAGTTGAAGTCAAGGTTCTGAATCTATCTTCTGCAACGTGTCTAAGGAACTTTAGTACAAGAGTTTATGATCGTAACTTTATGGTTAAGCTTTGGAGGCCCTCTAAAGCTTTGCTTCTATGTGTTACAAGTTCTGAAGATTATGAAGATGAGGTTCTGCTTAAAAATTTCTAATGATCTAAAGAAAAGCAAGTTCTTACAACCAAGTGCTGAAGATGATGAAGACAAGGTTCTGTGTGACAAGTTCTGAAGACTCCAAGAATTAGGTTCTAAGACTTAAAGAGTGAATCTTCTACAACAACCTTCAACATTCAACATTCAAATATCTGAAGGCTCTGATGATAAGAAGAAAGTTCAAATGGTTAACGTGTGATGTTGTACAAAAGGTACATAAAGTGTATGTGACCTCTACCATCTAGGGTGGTGTAAGGAAAATCCTTTATAATGTATTGTCAACCACTCTCATTGTGACCGTTGGGAATAAACAACTAGATTTACAGATATCTTTCTTTACTTAACAGATCTTTGTTTACAAAGCTTAATAGAAAAACATTATTAAGAGGAAAGGTGGAAAGCTATCATTGAACAATGACAGGATACAAAAATATTATTTTATACGGTCTAAACTCTTACACCTTATTTTATCCATTGAGAACTAACCATTGGTGCAATGGCTATAAAAGAAGATTGAAGATTCAAAGAAAGTTGTCATTGGCCATTAAGCTTCATCCTATGAAAGGAAAGAAGTGGATGCTAAAGATGTTAAAGCTGTAATGCTACACATTCTGAAGACCACAAAAGAAGAGAGAAAAGAAAGAAAGAAGATTTAATTAAGATGTTAAAAAACCATCGTCATATACATCTTGATTAAACAGGAGAAGCAAGGAGTTGTTGCTCGTAGCTTGCTAGAAAAAGAAGAAGATTCTACAAGATACTATTCAACTTCCAATCACATACATCTTGGTAGATCTCAAAAGAAGCAAGGAGTTGTTGCTCGGAACATGTTGTTGCTCGGAACTTGCTCAACAAGAAGATGAAGAAGAACACTACAAGATGCTACTCAACTTCTTATCATATACATCTTTGTAGAACATTGTAATGAACACTAGAGTTGTTTCCCGTATATTGTTTCTGTTTGAATCTCTTCATGTAAATTATTTTAACACTTGAGTTGTTGCTCAAAGAAGTGTTAAAAAATATGCTTAAAAGACTTGTGTAATTTGCTTAGAAGAAGCGTTCATGTAAACATAAGATCACCATCTACTTTTGTTGATTGATTCCTTGGGATACTAGGTGAAAGTCGGATCTAAAGAAGATAATGGTTGCAGTCATTATAGGTTATCCTGATAGGAGATCTTGCGGGATCAGATTCTGTTAGGTCAATGGTAGTCATATCTCAAAGGGGACCGAGTGAAGGCCAGACTCTGGTGAGATCATTGATGGATATCATTGAATGGAAATCATGGTAGAAGATCTTCAGGGATCAGATTCTATTGGTTCAATGAATGTTATACCTGGTTGATTACTGAATATGTCATTGTGTGTTAGTCACTGGCGGTTTCCAGTGCACTTGTAATCAGTTTCATTATAGTTGATTAAGTCCTTGGAAAAGTCGAAATCATCCTTGCAGGGGTGGACAGGAGTAACCTAGTTAACGGAGAACCTGGATAAAATACTTGTGTCCTTTTCTCTTCATTGTCTTTATAGATATTATCATTTGAGCGCTTAGAATTTCTAAAGGGGAATGTTTTTTAAGAACATATTTCAAACCCCCCATTTTCTTGTGTTTTCTCTACCCTCCATTGGTATCAGAGCTCGGCTTTGTTATTGATTAAAGAATTAAACACTTAACCGTGTAGAGTGATCTAGTTAGCGAAAATTCTATAGTTTCGTTCTACTCAAATGATAGAAAGATTTTCTAATTCAAAACCCGTTCTGAAGAGGATTCGAAACTCTAGGAAATAATTGGAAATATGAAGACAGAATCCTTAAAACAAGTTCTCGGGATTCTGAAGGCTCAAGTACCTGATGGAAAGGGAATTCATCTTCTCAAAAACCTTTTGTGGTTTTGAGGAACTCCTTGAGGTTGTTTATGAACTTCGCCCCAATGTTCCCAGGGTAAGATCTGATAAACTTGGCCTCAATCAAAGCATCATTTGGCAAGATTAGTCTAACTACTTTGCCATGCTTCATGGACCTGTCTACCCTTATCTTGTCAAGGAATTTTGGTTGTATGCTTGTGTTGACAGTGACTCTATCCACTCAATCTTCACTGGTAACAGTATTACCATTACTCTAACATATATTTCTACTTCAATCAGGTGCCCTCAAACCGGAATCATGGTGGAAGATTTTCATCATCCTCTCTCCTTCTCCGAAATACTCTGCACCATTCATAACACCTCTGAAGGATATCAGCCTAGCAATCCTACAAATCTTCTCTGCATAGCCAAAGTTTGGTTTCAGCTTCTGCTAACCAACTTTCGACCTAGATGGGTTAGTTTGAACTATCTAGTCTTTTGAGACAAATATTTTATCTACCTTCTTGTGCATCATGTTAGAATCAACCTACCTCAAACCATTTTCAACTATCTTAGGCGGTCAATTTTCGTGTCTAGAAAGTATCACCAGTCTTTTATCCCTTTTGGAATAATTATCTCTGCTCTCTTCTCTCAAGTCGGGATTATTGAAACAATTCGTCTAAATGGTTCAGACAAGTTAACATTCTGACATGCTCTCATACAGAGATGCCACTCAAACGTTATGCTCCGATACATATGCTTATGCAACGTACGCTCTAGGGTGGCGTAAGGAAAATCCTTTATATCCTCATAACATCTCTCTCTCTCAAAGGCTATAAAAGAAGATTGAAGATTCAAAGAAAGTTGTTGTTGGCCATAAAACTTCATCTTGTGAAAGGAAAGCAGTGGATGCTGAAGATGTTAAAGCTGCAATGTTACACATTCTGAAGACCACAAAAGAAGATAGAAAAGAAAGAATGAATATTTCATCAAGATGTTAAACAACTATCGTCATATACATCTTGATTGAAATAAAAGAAGCAAGGAGCTATTTCTCGTAGCTTTATTGAAGTAGAAGAAGATTCTACAAGATGCTATTCAATTTATAATCACATACATCTTGGTAGATCTTATAAGAAGCAAGGAGTTGTTGCTCGAAACTTGCTAACAAGAAGATGAAGAAGAACACTACAAGATGCTACTCAACTTCTGATCATATATATCTTTATAGAACATTGTAATGAACACTAGAGTTGTTTCTCGTATAATGTTTCTGTTCGAATATCTTCATGTAAATTGTTTTAACACTTGAGTGGTTGCTCGAAGAAGTGGTAAATAACATGTGCTTAAAATAATTGTGTAATCTTATTAGAAGAATCATTTGTGTAAACACAAGATCACCATCAATTGTTGTTGATTAATTCCTTGGGAGACTTGGTTAAAGTCGGATCTCAAGAATATAATGGATGCGATCATTATAGAAAATCATGATAGGTGATCTTGCTGGATCAGATTCTGTTAGGTTAATGGTAGTCATATCTCAAAGGGGACCGAGTGAAGGTTAAACTCTTTTGAGATCACTGATGGATAACATTGAAAGGAAATCCTAGTAGAAGATCTTGAAGGATCAGATTCTATTAGGTTAATGAACATTATATCTGGTTGGATCACTTAACGTGTCATATTGTGTTAGTCATTGGCGGTTGCCCGTGCACTTGTAATCAGTTTGGTTATAGCGGATTAATTCCTTGGATAAGGAAAAATCATCCATACGGGGGTGGACAAGAGTAGTCTAGTTAACAGCGAACCTGGATAAAATACTTGTGTCCTTTTCTCTTTATTGTATTTATAGCTATTATCATTTTAGTGCTTAGAATTTCTAAAGGGGAATGTTTTCTATGAACACAATTCAAACCCCTTTATCTTGTGTTTTCTCTACCTTCAAGGGTAACACCGACTCACATATGACGGTGAGGAAACATATAATACCGACCTACAAAAGGTAAAATACAAACTCACAAATGTAGGTATAAAAGTAATAAGATACTGACCCACAAATGATGGTAAACTACCAACTCACATATAAAGGTAGAAAAGCAGAATAATATCGACTCACAAATTTAGTGAAGATGATTGACATTAGTACTATGACTGGTAAATTTGACATCAGTGTTGATCCTTGTAATGATTGACATTAGTATTGAGACTAGAGAAAGCTCAACTCTATTTGGGACCAACCCAAGAGAAGGAAGTGGGAATACAAACCCTATTGAAGATAGAAGCCTAAATGGGTAATATATGTCAAAGGAGGTGAATATCATCTATCAAATATGTGATAGTCTAACAATGGTAAACCCAAAAGGACATAAGAGTAAATATCATCTATCAAAGATGTGATAGTCTAACAACGGTAGACACAAATAAAATGGAATGAATACCATCTATCATAGGTCTGATTATCTAACAATGGTAAACAAACAAAGATATAAGAGTAAATACCATATATCAAAGATGTGATCATTGTCATACCACAAATTTGTCCTATCCTTGTTCTTTTCATATGGCTTAGTGCATTGCATTTGCATACTTACCATTAGGACATATTCATTGCTACATTCATGGGATCAAGGTTTTAGGGTTTCTTCTGCCTCAAGATTATCCACCAGGCAAGATTGGGTTTCTCAATGCAAGTTGTGTGGGACCTCATTTTCATGAGCTTCTTATTGATTCAAGTTCATTGGCTCCTTGAATTTCTTAAGAATCTCTGGGAAATCAAGGTTTGCTCCTAAGTTACCATCTCCTAAGTTGTTCAATCAGAATTTAGGGTTTGGGCCCCTTTCATGTTATTAGCTTCATTTTCATCAATAATTGGTTGCTATGATTCATCAATATCCCAAGATATAAAGTATTACCATTGGATTCATCACAAGGTTACTCATAGCATTTCATTGGACGATTGTTGAAATTTTGACCTAATTTGCTAAAAAGTCAATTGTTGGTCAAAGGAATCTCCTGAAAAATTTCTTGATAAATTTAGATTTCAAGAGTTCATATGTGTTCCAAGGCATCCTCGCATTCCATTTTTATCATTGGTTTACATCATTTGAAGTTCAACTGCTTAATCTTGATTATCTGGTCATCTGAGCAAAAGTCAACAAAAGGGAATTGTTAACCAAGCGGTCTTTTGGTCAAAGTTGAAGTCAACGATAATGTTTCAACATCATGTGGCCTATGTTTGAAGAGATTCAAGATAAAGATTGGTTTTGAAGCTAACTTGTTCATGAAGGTATCTTGGTGAAGTTGGAAAATTTTCTAAGTATGGAAAGTCATAAAGCTAAACTTCAAAAATTCATAACTTCTTCATTTCTTATTGAAAATGAGAAAACATTACATGCTTGGAAAGAGAAAAAAAAAGATCTACAAATTTGTCACTGGTTCCGTATCAAAAAAGTGATTATTTTGAGAGTTATGGAGAAAAGAATTATAAGTCACTTTTGTGAATTATAGATCATTTTTCAACTCAACCAATTATCGTGGGTAGTTTTGGGGATCTTAATCAATTCAAATCAAAATTTCATCAACATAAAAGTTGTAGGAAATAATTTTCCCTTTTCATAAAGTCAAGGTTTATGACTTAACGCAAAGAATTGAGCAAGTTATTCACTTTATGTTGGGACTGCATTTCATTGAATTTTACCTAGCCAAATCTTACGATTTCTCAAATTCTCCATATTTAACCATTTTAATTTACTCCAATTAGGCCTATAAGCTATTTGGGCCGTGAATAAGGGGATCATACCTTCCACTTACACACATGCATGCATTTGTATCCATTTTGTACAAAAAAAAACTCAAAATTGCCAAATATAGCCATTTTCTTATTTCTCTCTCCACACTTCACTAACTTGTACAATCTTTTGAGCATATGTTACTACATTTGTGAGTTGTCCAAAACAATCAAGAGGCCTCACCATCTCTTCACAAAATGCATCCTTGGTCACCAAGTCATATTTTAGCCTAAACTTCCATTTATGCCCTCCAAGGGTTATGAGACCCAAATGACCACTCTACTATCACTCTTGTGGCCTATATAAGTGAACTCTTGACTTTATTCAGTAACACATTCGCAAATTTGAGCATTCTCACAAAACCCTATTCTTGAAATTTCTCTCAATCTCCTCAACCAAGTATTTTCTTCAAGAGTCTCCAACATCAATGCTCTTTATTTGAGCTCCAATAAGAAGAATCAAGAGAAATTTATGGGTTTCTATCCTCCTCTCAAGCACAAACAGGAAGTGGACCATTCTTCCACTAGGTAACTTCTTAAAACCCTAGATTTTGAGTTTCTGGATCTGGAAACTCCTTAATGTTATTCTTATGTTGTTGGTGAACATCTATTTTTAGATCTTTTTTCATTTATACTGGTTGTATTTTAAGTTATTCAGATCTGGAAAAAAAATGTGAAAATGGTTTTTTAGCTCTCTTTTCGCCTAGATTTCTCTCTCAACTCACAACCTTTTGGAAAACATCTTGAACCAAAGTTGTATATCTTCTTGAGATCTACAACTTTGGTGTTTACACTTTTTAATTTCATCAAACGAGGAGGGAGATATTTTGGTAAGAAGTATGCTGGAAAATCCCAAATTCTGGGATTTATGGATGAAAAATTATTTTTATGCCTTCTTCATGCCCAGATTTCTCTCTCATCTGTCAACCATTTCAGAAACTTCTTGAATCAAAGTTGTAGATCTTTCTGAGATCTACAACTTTGTTCTTTACATATTTCAATTTTGTTGAGAATCAAAGGAGAAAATTGGATTTCAAAATGGCTGTAAAAACACGTTTTTCACGATTTGGCAAGGGTTTTTTTTGACAATTTTCGTGGCACAATTCGCTATGCTGTTTTGTCCTTTTCCTTTTTGTCTTTATTATTGCCATTCATTGGAAAAGCATGTGATTGGTTGGTGGGAATTGTAACACCCAATTTTTTCCCGTTGAATAATTAAATGAAAATCAGAGTAAATAAAATCTTTTAATCATCATCATAATAGGATACCACATTTCATCATCTTAAAAATTGCTCAAACATTAACAAATGGATACATAACACATTATTTTTGGATGAGCTGTCATCATAATCATCATGGTACTCAACTTCACTTTATTAATGCAACGAGAATAATCCAAAATATAATTGATCAACAACTCCAACAATCCATAAACAACATTTCATCAATTTAAAAAGAGTCATAATACTCTCACAATCTTTCAAAGACAACAACGACTAAATAAGTAAAACAAATGTTCATCCTCGGTGTCACGTATCAGAGCAAGACTCGGCTCAATCAATGAACCATTAGGCACAACTCCATACTTCAAGCTACTCTAATCTTTGTCACTTTCACATTACCCACGTGGAGGAAACATTCAAACAGAAGGGGTGAGATATCATAACAATATAAACATATGATAATGAGAAAGTAAAGTACAACATACATAATCATTTATTCATACTTCATGCATCAACACCAATACACAAAATCATTTCAACAATCACACCCAACAAACAACATATCACATTTATTCAACAACAACGTCATAATGCAATGAGACCAACTTCCCTAAATATATGCATATGGTACCATCAGGGCATAAGCCCTCTTCCAACAAATTTCCATATAAGGCCAGGGCGTAAGCCCTCAATAATTGCTAATACAGGCCAGAGCATAAGCCCTCAACAAGTTGCCAATACAAGCCAGAACATAAGCCCTCAACAAGTTGCCAATACAGGTGTTATACCCCAAAATTTGCCCTCCCATATTCCTCAAGAAATTGCCAAGCCAAGTCACAAAATTCCCCAAGGGTTGTGCAGTGCAACAGTCTCACATGCAGTCAAAATTAGGGTTTTGAGTCTGATCAAGAAAATGAAGTGTTCAAAGGCCCAGTCAAGTCTCATGTGCTTACAAACATGGTCAAGCATCCTCATATCAAGTTTCAAGGCATTCAGCTCAAGATTGCACAGTCAAAACCCTAAATTGCACTATAGTCAACTGTAGGGGCAAAATGGTCATTTGGCAGTCAAAAGTTCAAATTTTTGGTCAACATATCATTTTGAAGCCACAAACATCATTTGATCAATGCTTGATCATGATTCTCAAAATTTGGCTCAGAAATCATCAAAGATGCAAAAGTTGCTATATTTGGACAGCTGAAAAAGTCAACTGAAATTGACCAGGGCATAACTTTCACATGGATTATCAGAAAAATTCCATCCAAAGCTCATTTTGAAGAGAAAGACATTTCCTACAACTCATCTTCATACTTCAAGTCCAAGAAATGCTCTCACAAAAAGTTATCAATTTCAACATTACAGGTCATTTTCAAAAGTCAACAAAAGGGGACTTTAAGTCAAAGGCCATAACTTGAGATTGGTAAATCAAAATGACATGGGACCAAAGGCATTGGTTAAAGGACTCAAAGACCTTTCCAAAATGTCCAAGAACATGTGAAAAGCTTAAAAATTGAGCAAGTTATGCCTTGTAGAAGTTGGGCAATTTTTGTGAAATGGCAAAAGTCAACTATCTTTGAAAATCCAATTTTTGACAAAAGGGCCCCATTTTTTCCACTTGGTTCATCCTTGTCATGCCACACACGTGTCCCATGGTTAATTTCAAGACCAAATATTGATTTTTTTATTTTATTTAATTTTTGATGATTTAATTCATTTTAATTCTTTGAAAATTCAAATAAAATTTAAAAACCAATGGAATAGTGTCATATGAACTTGGACAATTTCTATGAATCATGAACCAACTCAAGAAATCAGGCTAGGGTTCATTTGCACACTAGGTCTAGGTTTTGGCTAAAAAGGAGGAAAAATAGTTAATGGAAGAAACCCTAAGACCAATTCTTTCTTAAGCATGGATTAATGTCAAAAAACAAACCAATTCCATTCCCTGATCATCACTGAGTCCAACCCTAACCATAACCCAGCAAAAGGCTCGCTCAAAAGTGGATTGGCAATTTGAAAAATGAGCCATATAAGTCAGAACTGATTTCAAAGTTGGGGACAATTTTAGGCCTTAATTCTTATACCATTAGCATCCTGAGGCATTTCTGAACGCATTCCACTTCCTAACATCAATCAAAACGTGAAGAAACAGTGGTGACAACTAAAACTGTACAGCAAAATATTTGAAATCGTATTCTCCATTTTAAGCATCTTCATTGCATTTCAATAGTATATTCTTGTTCCATGTGAAGTTTCCAAACTATTCATGGTGTTTAATTTCATTTTTGTTAATCATACGCTAATCCACCATTTTCGAATCCTAGGGTTACAGTTTTCTTAAATTAGGGATTTTGCATAGAGGAAAAATTAGGGTCCATGACCACCATGGTTGAACTCAGCATTTAGAGACGAAGAAGAAGATATGCTCGCGACAAATTTATGAGCTACAGGGACCTAATCGCTATTTTCTACTAGCCCCCCTAACACTACGTTTCAAAACCGTTGCCTTATTTGTTTGTGTTTCAGGAAAATGGAAGGGATGATGGCGTGGCACAAGCAGATTGGAGGAATTTGAATTGCGCGCGTTTTGATGACTATGCATTGGTTTTGTTTTTTATTGTTTATTGACTATTATATATTAATTGAAACATGAATGGCTCAGTGGTAACGCGTTAGGCACATGATATCAAAGACCTGGGTTCAAGTCCCAGGTCTTGCAAAGTTCAATATTATTTTTCATTTCCAGTTTCCATGCAACGCTGACATTAAAGCTCACCATGCACACTCCTCATCTATTGCACACGTGTCCTAGGAGGCTTATCAAAGGGTTCAGAACAAAGGCATATGGTGGACGCCAGTCAACAAGCCACACCTGATTGGAAAAGTCAACAAATTGCCAGCAAATGGGCCAGGCTTTTCAGGCCTGCACCTCACAAATCTGGGGCTACACCCCACCATGGTTTGCCTATTTAATTTATTTTTCTCATATCATTTAATTATAGTTTATTTTGTTTTGTTGTTTTAATTCAATAGTTAATTTTTTACAAAAATACAAAAACATCATAAAAATAAAAAGGACCAAAATAAAAATATAATTTTTATTTTAATTATTTTCTAAATAAATACTTGTAATTACTTAGTTTAATTAGGGTACAAATTTAATTCTTTTAATAAAATCCAAAAAAATAGAATTTAGGTTTAATAATTTTGATTTTCTCTTTTTAATTTTCCTTTTCTTTTTTTTTCAGAATAATAATATTATTTATTTTCATAAACTAAAAATTGTACATAAATTAATTTAGAATTAAATTAGGTTAGAAATTAAATCTCTTTCTTAAAAACTTAAAAAACATTAGAACTAGGGTTTAGCATTTTAATTTTAAATAATTTTTTCTTTTTTCTTTTAAATCTAAAAAACACAAAAATACTATTTTTCATTCAATTTTAATTTTAGATTCCTTGATTAATTTTTAATTGTTTGTAAAAGGGTCCAACGCCCGAGTTTTGTTTAATCTCTTTATTTCGCGCATTTATTTTATATTGTTTAAATAATTCTGTATATGCCCCAAAGCCATGTAATTCAAAATTCTCGCACTTTTATTTATTCGCTTTATTTATTTTCAGTCAAATCTGGTTCGGTTTTTTTGGCGATGTGGACCCGCGCCAGTTGTAATAGTTTAGATTTATTTTCTCGCAAATATATAACTGTTAATAAATATGCATGAAAGAATGAATGCCCAAAAATAAAATCGAATCGTTAGATCACCAATGCATGACAAGACAAACAATAAACTGAAAATGACACACAATTCGCACACACCACCCCTAGGGTACGCTTCACTGTTGCCTTTCGAAAAGGTGATCATCGAGTAGAGGATATTTTAGTAAGTCCTTGTGTCCATTGATCAAGTTGCCTAAAACAAAGTTGCCTCGAATAAGTTGCCTCGGAATAAAAGATCAATGGCATAAGGGTAGCTTCTAAGGTGTCTTCCCATTGCTCCGGTGATCACCATGTCCCTACAAACTCGAATTGACCCGAACACCTCCAATGGTGGTGCTACCTACCTCTCAATGGTGGGATGGCACTACTTTAAAGGACATTTACACAGACGAATTCCTTAGGGTAGGTAGGTTCTCAAGGGTACTTGCTCTAACTTCAAACAAATCAAAATACTTTTCACACCAACACACTTTCAAAAACTTTCAAAGCAAACTTCTCAAACACTCTGACGTACGAGTCGAACTGGAAATTTTCAAAGAAACTTTTGAAACCCACATTGAAAAGCAAGCACACATTTTGAAAACACATTGAGCAAGTACCTAAGAGCCCATGGATAACCATGGATAGAAAGGGTGCTAATACCTTCCCTTTCTATAATCTACCTCCCGAACCGAGAGCAATCTCTTTTAAGGAATTTTTCTGTGCTTTTGTCCTTTCCAATTGGAGAAAATAAAAGACGGTGGCGACTCTTGCTTACCGCGACATTTCGCGAACCAGCGTTAAACAGTCAGTTCCAGATCCACCGATCACAGAACTGGCGACTCTGCTGGGGAATTGTTTAAAGTGAGGTGTACCTTAGGACTAAGATCATTGTGTTTTCAATTGCTTTCCTTGTTTGCTTTATTATTGTGGGTCGCTTGGGAGTTCTATAGATCCTAACCCGGATCTGGGGGATACCTTCTTAGAAAGTAGCAACAAGGCTGTGAGGGAACTGTGCGGGGTATACCGACATGGTTGAAACAGTCTGCTACGTTGATGTGGCACTTTGGTGTGTACCGGTAACCCTTGAGTCAGTCAAGGAGAGTACGGGGCCTCCATGTGGTGTCATGAAGCATCAACAGACCTTAGGAACCTTAATTGAACCATCTTGGCCTCTTTAGGGTAGTGAGATAACTGACTTTGGTGCAGTCCGAGGTTGGTTGATACTCGATACTACACTCAATTGAGGGTTGCTTTCCTGGAATATTTCGGTCGCCAGTTCAGTGGCTAAATCGAAACGATGAACAATGAAAGCAATCCCGTGATATTGGGAACCTTAGAACCCGGTTACTTTGATTAGGACAGGTTGAACCCACCAACTTCAAGAGGGTACTACCCAGACCTCATGCTGGCCTTAAACCTTAAGGGCCTGTCTTGTGTGCCTTGTGTGCCTTACATGTTTGTCTTTGTAAATATCTTGTTCAATCATAGCATCATAACATCATCCAGCATCATATGCATTGACTAACCATTTCAGGGGTTCGAATTTTCATCTTTGTTTTTGTTTTGTAGGACATGGAAACTGTTCGTAGAAAGACAATTCCAATCAGTCTTGTAAGGATCCCTCCTCAGCTTAAGGAGCTTATATCCAGGATTCCCGAGAACTCTTCATTCAGTGAAAGGCATGGAAGTCTCATCAGCTTGGTCAACACCAACATTGAGGAAGATATGATAAAGGTCCTGTTCCAATTCTTTGACCCTCTGCATCACTGTTTCACCTTCTTGGACTATCAGTTGGTACCTACATTGGAGGAGTTCTCCCGACTCCTGAAGATCCCTATCCTTGATCAGCTACCCTTCAACGGTACAGAAAAGGAACCTAAGCTTGAAGAGATTGCTAAAGCCTTACACCTACAGTCATCTGACCTCAAAGGACATTGGGAAGTTAGAAGTGGTATCAAAGGGTTCTTAGCCAGGTTTCTGTTTGAAAAGGCCTATGATTGTTGGAACTCCCTTGACTTACAAGCTTTCGAAGAGGTTGTGGCCCTTCTTGTTTATGGTTTGGTGTTGTTCCCTAACCCAGATCAGCTCATTGATATCAGTGCTGTCCAGATCTTTATGTCCAGGAATCCTATACCTACGTTGCTGGGGGACCTCCTTCACTCATGTTACACTCGAACCATGAGAAAAAGAGGTGTCCTTATGTGTTGCACTCCCCTCCTGGGAAAGTGGTTTATTTCGCACCTTCCACAATCAGCCCTGAAGAACGAGCGGGGTTTAAGATGGTCACAACGGTTGATGACTCTTATACATGCAGATATACATTGGTGCCCTAGGTCCAGAGAAGATGTCACTATCATTGATCGTTGCGGGGAATATCCTAATGTTCCTTTACTTGGAATCAGAGGGGGTATTACTTATAGTCCATGCCTGGCTTGGAGACAATTTGGTTATGCTCGGAGAGATGGTCCTCATGACATGTTGATTCCTGACATAGTTTTTGACTTCGACAACGATACTCAAGGACTTCGCCAGAGGTTTATCAGAGCTTGGAGGATGCCTAGTAGGATAGACAGCAAGACACTGGGGCACAGGAACTCCATCCCTTTGGAGCCTTACCTCAAGTGGGTACGAGCCCGCTCTCAGAAGTTAGTAATGCCTTATCCTCACATGCTTCCAGTAATCAAAGAGCCTGCCTTGGAAGGAGAGGTGTCTCATGTCATTCAGCACCCTGATATGCCCACATCCTGGGAAGAGATGCAGAAGAGCTGGATCCAGCTTAAGGAAGAGCGGAATTCTCTTGAGACTAGTTTGCATGCCAGTGAAAAGAAGGTCTTGGAGCTCACCCGCCTGTTGCACGAGGAAAGGAATCTCAACACTTACATAGCTCCAGAGAAGATGCGCAACATATTTTGGATGTGATTTGATCTTTTTGTACTTTTGCCCCTGAGGCTTTGATGTATTAAACAATGATTTTCTTAATAATAACGTGTGTTCCTTTTGGTCTTCAACAAATTTGAATTTTCGAACTCTTGAATGCATTGCATAAACACATATCATTCATCATGTGCATCATGGGTACTTTTCTTTTCAGGTTGTTTACCGTTCTTCGCTGTTTATTTCAGCATCATGAATCCTGAATCATCAACCGATGCGGCTATCAAGGCTCTTCAAGCGCAGAACGTCCAATTTCAGGCGCAGAACGCCCAATTTCAGGAGCTGATCAAGGGCTTGGCTCAGGGTCAACAAGAGTTGAAGACCATGCTTCTAAAGAAGACTAAGAAGAAGAGGAGGACTGTGCTATTTAACACTGGGCGCAGACTCGGGAACACTTTGGTTGAAGATGAAAGGACTCCTCCATCTGTGACGGAAGGTAGTCACCATGAAAGGGAGGTCACTACTCCTGTGGGCTCTGATACTGAAACAGACTTCAACGACGACCAGTACCCTCCTGCTGAAGACCGGTACAAACAGCTGGAAGACAGATTAAAGGCTGTGGAAGTTCAACGGGTACCTGGATTGGATTTCGGAGACTTGGGGTTATCTACTGGAGTGGTGATCCCACACAAGTTCAAAACACCTGCCTTCGTGAAGTATGATGGGGCTTCCTGTCCCAAGATGCACCTCCGTTCTTATGTAAGGAAGATCCAGCCTTACACAGCAGACAAGAACCTTTGGATCCACTTCTTCCAGGAAAGTCTTTCAGGGACTCACCTCGATTGGTTCTATCAGCTGGATGGAATCAGCATTCGTAACTGGGAGGATCTGGCCACTGCTTTTTACAAGCAGTATCAGTATAATGCCGACCTCGCTCCTACGCGTACCCAACTCCAGGGTATGTCGCTAGGGTCGGGTGAAGGTTTTAAGGAGTACGCTCAGAAATGGAGAGACCTGGCTGGCAGGGTGCAGCCACCATTGACGGATCGGGAGCTGGTAGATATGTTCTTGGGGACCCTATCTGGTCCATTTTTCAATAATCTCATTGGTAATTCCTCTGCTGGGTTTACTGATCTGATCCTGACTGGTGAAAGGATCGAGGCCGGTATAAAATCGGGGAAGATACAGAAAGTTGCCTCCTCCAGTACTGAGAAGAAACCCTTCAAAAAGGAGGCTAGTGCTGTATATAGCTCCCGGAGAACAGAGCGACCTGAACACCGCCAATCTGTCAGTGCGGTAATGATTGCCAAACCTGCTGCCGCTCCTCGGCCAACTAATCCTCAAAAGTTTGAAAGACCCCGGAGAGAGTTTACCCGGTTAAGCATGACCTTATCACAAATCCTGCCACAGTTGCTATCCACCAATTTAGTGACTGTCAAGGAGGCTCCGAAGTTTCCCAATACTGCATCCCCCAAATTCAATCCAAATGCTCGCTGCGCTTATCACTCTGATAGCCCGGGGCATAACACAGATGACTGTTGGGCCCTAAGGAATAAGGTTCAAGACCTTATTGATGCAAATGAGATACAGTTTGAGGCGCCCGAGAAGCCGAATGTTGTAACTGCTCCCATGCCCCAGCATGGAGTGAATGCTGTTGAGGAGGATTTGTATGTAGCTTCGGTGGATGATGTTGCTACTCCGTTGTTGATGGTCAAGAGGAATCTGTTGCTAGCCGGTTTATTTCCGGGATGTAGCGAAAGTTGCCCTCTATGTGTTGCTTCCCCTGCTGGTTGTTCTCTGTTGAAGTCAGGCATCCAAAACCTGATAGATAGTAGAGAGATTTTGTTCGAAAAGACTATTGTTCCTGCTGCTCCTGTTGAAGAAGTGTCGATCGTTACCATCTTCAACAATCATTCCAAGGCTCCTTCAAAGAAGCCTATACAAATTTTGTCAGTTCACAAGAGTGCTCCCATCACCATTACTGTTCCGGGGCCTATACCCTACAACTCTGATAAGGCTGTCCCATGGCACTATGGGGCGGATGTTTATGTTCTGGGTGTGAAACAAGAGTGCAACATTGATACTGGTGTCACCAACATCACCGGGCCTGCTAAGGTCACTCGTAGTGGAAGACTGTTCTCGCCAGACATTGCTCCTCCGGCAATTCATAGGCCTTTGATCTTCACACCTGCCAGAGAGCCTGTTTCTCCTTCTGACCAAGTATCCACCCCTGCTGCTGAGTCATCTGATACTCGGGGCAAGGGAATTGCTGCTGATGTGCCTGCCAGGACGGAGGCACCAAAGACCATTGTTGAGGCTTCCAAGCAGGAAATGGAAGAGATCCTCAAGATAATAAAGAAAAGTGACTTCAACGTTGTAGAACAGCTGGGGCACACCCCCTCTAAAATTTCCATGTTGTCGCTGCAGCTGTGTTCAGAGGCCCATGCAAAGGCTCTGATTGCTTTCTTAAAGACTGCCCACGTACCCCAAGAGACGACTGCTGACCAGTTCACCGACTGTGTGGCCAACCTAACTGCTGATAATGGCCTGGGTTTCTCTGATGCCGATATGACAGCAAAGGGGAAGAATCATAATGATGCCCTGCATGTCTCCATTGAATGCAGGGGCACTACTCTTGCTCATGTGCTGGTTGATACAGGTTCCTCATTAAATGTGCTGCCCAAGAAGGCTCTGGATAGGCTGGATTGTGAGGGTCTAGAGCTCAAACCAAGTAGCATTGTTGTCCGGGCCTTTGACGGGTCCAAAAGAATGGTGCATGGTGAAGTGGACATCCCAATCAGGGTGGGGTCACAGGTATTCGATTCAAAATTCTATGTGATGGATATCCATCCGTCCTATTCGTGTTTGCTGGGTCGCCCGTGGATCCATAAGGCTGGAGCTGTGACTTCCACATTGCATCAGAAACTCAAGTACCCGGTCAGAGGGAAGATCGTAACAGTGCAAGGGGAAGAGGAGTACATGGTCAGCCACCTCAACTCCTTCAGATATGTAGAAATGGATGGGGAGTTCATTGAAACCCCCTTTCAACATTTTGAGGAAGTACCACAAACCTTGGCAGCAACAGAAGCAGATGAAGAGGGTTCTCCTATGAAGATGGCCTCCTTAAAGGACGCCCGGGCTGTGATCGAAAGAGGTGAATGTGCAAACTGGGGCAAGCTCCCCGATCTCACTCCTAAGACTAACAAGTTTGGGCTGGGTTTCACCACAGAAGCTCAGAAAGCGGTGCGCAAGGCAAGAATTGGAAGACCTCCGGTGCTCATCACTCAGCATGGAGTGAATGCTATTGGAGAGGAAAATGAAGTGGAAGAGTCAGAGTTCGATAGCTGGATCTACCCGACGGCCGACGGTGGATTGACCAATTGGACTGCTAAAGATTTTACACCCATAACTTTTGTTCCCCAGTAATGAATTTCTTTGTTTTTTTTGATTTGTAATAAACAATAATTTGAGACTATATGGCCCGGTGTCTTACCCGGGGCACCGTGGTTTTATTTATGAGGGCTTTTGTTTGTCACTATCATACATCATGAATAAAAGCATTGGACGTTTTTCACATTTCAAATTTTGCGCTCCTTTTCTTTCCTTTCTTTATATATTGCAAGACAGCTGTATTTACACACACACTCACTCATACAGGTTTTAATCCACTCTGGATCTCACTGGTAACGACTCTGCTACTTCCAGTTATGACTTCGAAAATCCGATCAACTTAGCCGAAGACGAAGGTGAAGATGATTGCGAAGTGCCTGGTGAACTTGCAAGACTGTTACAACAGGAGGAGAGGGCAATTCAACCCCATGAAGAGCCAGTGGAAATAATAAACTTGGGTACTGAGGAAGACAAGAAAGAGGTGAAGATTGGTGCCAACCTAGAACTCAGCGTGAAGCAACGGTTGACTCAGATGCTGCATGACTATAAAGAAATCTTTGCCTGGTCCTACGAAGATATGCCCGGATTAGATACCGACATTGTGGTCCATCACTTACCAACTAAAGAAGATTGCCTTCCGGTTAAGCAAAAGGTTCGCCGTATGCGTCCAGAGATGTCTGAGAAGATTAAAGCCGAGGTTATGAAGCAGTTTGATGCCGGGTTTCTTGCAGTAACTTCTTACCCTCAGTGGGTTGCTAATGTGGTGCCGGTACCTAAGAAGGACGGCAAGGTCAGGATGTGTGTCGATTACAGGGATCTGAACAGGGCCAGCCCCAAGGATGACTTCCCTCTACCCCACATTGATGTCCTTGTTGATAATACCGCTCAGCATAAAGTGTTCTCTTTTATGGATGGCTTTTCAGGCTACAATCAGATCAAGATGGCTCCTGAAGACATGGAAAAGACTACATTTGTTACTCAGTGGGGCACCTTCTGCTACAAAGTCATGCCTTTCGGACTAAAGAATGCTGGGGCAACCTACCAACGTGCCATGGTTACTTTATTTCATGACATGATCCATCATGAAATAGAAGTTTATGTTGACGACATGATCGCTAGGTCCCAGACTGAGGAAGAACACCTTGATCATCTACAGAAACTGTTTGACCGGTTGAAACTGTACAAACTAAGATTGAACCCTAACAAGTGCACCTTCGGGGTAAGATCTGGGAAGCTGCTAGGCTTCGTGGTCAGTGATAAAGGAATTCAAGTGGACCCTGCTAAGGTCAAAGCCATTCAAGAGATGCCAGTTCCTAAGACAGAGAAGGAAGTCAGAGGCTTTCTAGGACGCCTGAATTACATTGCTCGCTTTATCTCACATCTGACTGCTACCTGTGAACCAATCTTCAAGCTACTGAAGAAAGATCAGGTAGTACGTTGGAATGATGAATGTCAGGCTGCTTTTGACAGAATCAAAGAATATCTCCAAGAACCACCCATCCTTATGCCACCAGTTGAAGGGAGACCTTTGATACTTTACCTGACAGTGCTTGATAATGCAATGGGGTGTGTGCTGGGGCAGCATGACGAGTCTGGCCGAAAAGAGCATGCCATTTATTACCTTAGCAAAAAGTTTACCGACTGTGAGACCCGATACTCACTGCTTGAGAAAACTTGCTGCGCTTTGGTATGGGCTGCTCGCCGGCTGAGACAGTACATGCTGACTCACACTACCTTGTTGATCTCAAAAATGGATCCTATAAAGTACATATTCGAAAAGCCTGCTCTGTCTGGGAGAATTGCAAGATGGTAGATGATCTTGACGGAATATGACATTCAGTACACGACCCAAAAGGCCATCAAGGGAAGTGTAGTGGCAGACCACTTAGCACATCAAGCTGTGGATGACTACCAATCAATGAACTTCGAGTTTCCAGATGAAAGCATTATGATAGTAACTGACTGTGAAATACCTGGACCGGATGAAGGACCTGAACCAGGATCCCGATGGTCTATGCATTTTGACGGAGCATCCAATTCTTTGGGAAATGGTATCGGCGCCATAATCGTATCTCCACAAGGTACTCATACTCCACTCACCGCCCGGCTGTGTTTCAACTGTACCAACAACATGGCGGAGTATGAAGCGTGTATTATGGGTCTTCAAGCTGCGATCGACCTGAGGATCAAATTTCTGAGTGTCTTCGGAGATTCCGCTCTTGTGATCAATCAGATCAAAGGAGAGTGGGATACGAAACATCCAAACTTGATTCCTTACAGAGAATGTGTGTTGGCCTTGATTCCCCATTTCACAGAGATAACATTTGAGCACTTTCCAAGAGAAGAGAATCAGCTGGCGGACGCGTTAGCTACAATGTCTTCAATGTTCAAGGTTAAATGGGATAATGAAGCTCCCCGGATCATCATCTGGAAACTGGACGAACCGGCATACTGTTGTGATCTCGAAGCCGAATTGGTGACTGAGAAGCCTTGGTACCACGAAGTGAAAAGATACCTAGAAGCTCAGGAATACCCTGAAGGAGCATCTGTCAATGATAAGAAATTCCTGAGGAGGTTTGCTGCCAAGTTCTTTCTTAGCAACGGCATCTTGTACAAGCGGAACCAGGATTCAACCCTACTGCGTTGTGTAGATAAGACTGAAGCAGAAAGAATCATGGAAGAGCTGCATGAAGGGACCTTTGGTACACACTCCAGTGGACATACCATGGCAAAGAAGATTCTACGGGCAGGGTATTACTGGTCCACCATGGAAGCTGATTGCTACCAACATTCTAGGACATGCCATAAATGCCAGATCTACGCAGACAAGGTGCATGTTCCTCCGGTTCCCCTGAATGTTCTGACTGCGCCTTGGCCATTTGCAATGTGGGGCATAGACATGATCGGCGAGATTAAACCTACGGCATCCAATGGACATCGCTTCATCCTAGTGGCGATTGATTATTTTACGAAGTGGGTTGAGGCAGCATCCTATGCTACGGTAACCAAGACCGTTGTGGCACGGTTCATTCGGCACAATCTGATCTGTCGGTACGGTGTCCCTGAGCGGATTATTACAGATAACGGTACCAATCTGAACAATAAGATGATCGCTGAGCTCTGCGAACAGTTCAAGATACAGCACCACAATTCTTCTCCTTACAGACCGAAGATGAATGGGGCTGTAGAAGCAGCTAACAAGAACATCAAGAAGATCGTGCAGAAAATGACAGTGACTTATAAAGATTGGCACGAGATGTTACCGTTCGCTCTGCATGGGTATCGTACCTCAGCTAGGACGTCAACCGGGGCAACTCCTTTCTCTCTGGTTTATGGCATGGAGGCAGTCTTGCCGATCGAAGTACAAATTCCTTCTCTCCGGATAATGAAGGACGCAAATCTGAATGAAGATGATTGGATCCAGACACGACTTGATCAGCTCAACCTTATTGACGAAAAGAGACTTGCTGCTATCTGTCATGGTCAGACGTATCAGAAACGAATGATCAGGGCATTTAACAAAAAGGTCAGGCCACAGGAATATCAAGTTGGGGATCTGGTGATCAAGCGAATCATCCTTCCTCAGAGTGATCCAAGGGGAAAATGGACCCCTACGTACGAAGGGCCATTTGTGGTTAAGCATGTGTTCTCAGGAGGAGCAATGATATTAACCAACATGGATGGTGACGACCTTCCTCACCCCGCCAATGCAGACATAGTTAAAAAATACTACGCATGAAAAAAGACCCGCTAGGCTGACATGTCTAGGCAAAAATTAGGGCTTCCCGTCGAACCAAAAGGGTTCGGGCAAAATGAAGGGATGAAAATGAAAAATCTGTACACCCGGCAAGTCGAAAACCTGAAAAGGCGGCTTGGGCAAAAATGGGTATCCCGGTGGACTGAAAACCCGAAAGGGCAGTCCAGGCAAAAATTAGGGATAAAAGCGTAATACTATGTCTCATTGGATCACTGTGCATCCAGAGTCCGGTACCTACATCAAGTTCAGACGGCATTGATCAGTCAGCTTCACCTTCAACCAAGGTCATCAAGTGATGAGACGCACGGGGCATAAAGGCAATAGCGGAGTTGAAACCCAGTGGATCATTCATCTTTCACACAGCTGTTTATTTTCTTTTGTACAAAACTTGTATCAACTCTCTTGTTCGGCGACGTTCCTCTTACTAGGATGTCAGCCTCTTGTACACAAAACGCCTATTCACAGGCCATTCAAAATCAATACAAATATACTTTTCAGTAAAACGTGCCAATTGTTTTCTTTTTCTGTTTTGTTTTGCGAAGAACGTCCAAGGTTCAATTTGTGATATATGCATTGACAATAATTTGCTAGCTCATAAATATTTGCATACGAAACAAAGAATTGATTGCAGGTGACACTAGAAACAGGGGCAATAAAGAGTTGTCTGAGCAGTCTAATTGTTCTATCCTCCAAGGTACCAAGGTAGGTTCAGCTAAAGAACCTAACCAGGCATCTCGAATTCCCCAGAGAGAGGACAGCAAGTCAGTGCATTCGTCCCCAAACAAAGTTAACAAGTCTCAAGGAAATTGGGTATCCTCCAGCAGATCTCAACATTCCCCAGCAATATACGAATATTCTTAACAAACATCCCCAGCAGTCTGGGTCTAAAGATTGTTCCCCGGCGGTATATCAACATTCGAATGAATCACTTCCAAAGCATATCAAAACTTCCCCAGGAGAGTCCCATCCAAGTTCCCCAGGAAAGATGGAATTTATCTCCCCAAGCAATGAGCTTATCCCCAGTATATTCTGGAAGCTTATCCCCTAGCAGAGCACGAACACGTCGTCCCGGCTTTATTCAAAGAATTATTTCCTTAACAGGATATAACTGGGTTATCCTCAGCCAAAAGTCAGGGGAAGGTCGTCGTCAACATAGTTCTTTCCTATCCCCAGCGAAGTCTATTCACATTTCCAATACAACAATGGTATCCCCAACAGAGTTACTATCAACATTCAGCAAGGCATCACTCTTCCCACAGAGTATTGCTTTCCAGCATGATCACTAGAGTATCTTTTCTCCCCGCAGAATCTTCCATTCGCCAAGTTTATTCCGCAACGGGGTCATCTTCTCCTACCGGTATCCTTGCAGTTATCATCCCCAGCGGAAGCAAAATCTATTCTTCGACATCAGCCCAGGATACGATTTCCCGGCACCCGTCAAGGATTTACTTTCCTAGACGAAAACATACATAAAACGTCACATACATCATTATAACATGCATAACGCACTGCATCATACAAATCTCATTTATGTTGAGAACATCATTGCTTGATCCATATCATGCATTGCATATGACTGACTTTTACCTTTCAGGAAAGATCCAGTTAAGTTCTCAAGCTACATTTCAAGACCTAGACCGGTTCAGTTAAATCGTACCAAGATTTTCCTGATTGCTTATCCAGTCAAAGGCCTTCTCTGGTTCAGTTAAATCGTCCCAAGATTTTCCTGATGCTTATCCCTTTGAAGACATCTCAAGACCTAGACCGGTTCAGTTAAATCGTCCCAAGATTTTCCTGATTGCTTATCCAGTCAAAGGCCTTCTCTGGTTCAGTTAAATCGTCCCAAGATTTTCCTGATGCTTATCCCTTTGAAGACATCTCAAGACCTAGACCGGTTCAGTTAAATCGTCCCAAGATTTTCCTGATTGCTTATCCAGTCAAAGGCCTTCTCTGGTTCAGTTAAATCGTCCCAAGATTTTCCTGATGCTTATCCCTTTGAAGACATCTCAAGACCTAGACCGGTTCAGTTAAATCGTCCCAAGATTTTCCTGATTGCCTATCCAGTCAAAGGCCTTCTCTGGTTCAGTTAAATCATCCCAAGATTTTCTTGATGCTTATCCCTTTGAAGACATTTCAAGACCTAGACCGGTTCAGTTAAATCGTCCCAAGATTTTCCTGATGCTTATCCCAGTCAAAGGCCTTCTCTGGTTCAGTCAGATCGACCTAAGATCTCCCTGATGCTTATCCCATTGAAGACATTTCAAGACCTAGACCGGTTCAGTTAAATCGTCCCAAGATTTTCCTGATTGCTTATCCAGTCAAAGGCCTTCTCTGGTTCAGTCAGATCGACCTTAAGATCTCCCTGATTCTTATCCCAGCAGAAGACACCCCAGATTTTTCTCAACGAGCGTTGTTGAAGTTAAAGTCGCTCAAGGCTCTCTTACCATTCATGCTAAGGAAGTAATCATCCTTGCAACGTGTCAGGTACTCATTTTCTGTTTTGCAGGTATACAGGTTCTCGCCGAGGAATCTCTTACGCAATCAAACATCCAAATGGCATCTATAAGCCCATTCCCCCATCATTGCTAACATGTGAGCGCAAATTTCCGGGCACTCTAGTGTCCAATCATCTTTTACCCTCGGATTACGAAAGGCACGTCAGCCAATCTGCATCCTCAGGTCTAAGAAGATTGAACAGGGGCAACTGTTATACCCCAAAATTTGCCCTCCCATATTCCTCAAGAAATTGCCAAGCCAAGTCACAAAATTCCCCAAGGGTTGTGCAGTGCAACAGTCTCACATGCAGTCAAAATTAGGGTTTTGAGTCTGATCAAGAAAATGAAGTGTTCAAAGGCCCAGTCAAGTCTCATGTGCTTACAAACATGGTCAAGCATCCTCATATCAAGTTTCAAGGCATTCAGCTCAAGATTGCACAGTCAAAACCCTAAATTGCACTACAGTCAACTGTAGGGGCAAAATGGTCATTTGGCAGTCAAAAGTTCAAAATTTTGGTCAACATATCATTTTGAAGCCACAAACATCATTTGATCAATGCTTGATCATGATTCTCAAAATTTGGCTCAGAAATCATCAAAGATGCAAAAGTTGCTATATTTGGACAGCTGAAAAAGTCAACTGAAATTGACCAGGGCATAACTTTCACATGGATTATCAGAAAAATTCCATCCAAAGCTCATTTTGAAGAGAAAGACATTTCCTACAACTCATCTTCATACTTCAAGTCCAAGAAATTCTCTCACAAAAAGTTATCAATTTCAACATTACAGGTCATTTTCAAAAGTCAACAAAAGGGGACTTTAAGTCAAAGGCCATAACTTGATATTGGTAAATCAAAATGACATGGGACCAAAGGCATTGGTTAAAGGACTCAAAGACCTTTCCAAAATGTCCAAGAACATGTGAAAAGCTTAAAAATTGAGCAAGTTATGCCTTGTAGAAGTTGGGAAATTTTTGTGAAATGGCAAAAGTCAACTATCTTTGAAAATCCAATTTTTGACAAAAGGGCCCCATTTTTTCCACTTGGTTCATCCTTGTCATGCCACACACGTGTCCCATGGTTAATTTCAAGACCAAATATTGATTTTTTTATTTTATTTAATTTTTGATGATTTAATTCATTTTAATTCTTTGAAAATTCAAATAAAATTTAAAAACCAATGGAATAGTGTCATATGAACTTGGACAATTTCTATGAATCATGAACCAACTCAAGAAATCAGGCTAGGGTTCATTTGCACACTAGGTCTAGGTTTTGGCTAAAAAGGAGGAAAAATAGTTAATGGAAGAAACCCTAAGACCAATTCTTTCTTAAGCATGGATTAAGGTCAAAAAACAAACCAATTCCATTCCCTGATCATCACTGAGTCCAACCCTAACCATAACCCAGCAAAAGGCTCGCTCAAAAGTGGATTGGCAATTTGAAAAATGAGCCATATAAGTCAGAACTGATTTCAAAGTTGGGGACAATTTTAGGCCTTAATTCTTATACCATTAGCATCCTGAGGCATTTCTGAACGCATTCCACTTCCTAACATCAATCAAAACGTGAAGAAACAGTGGTGACAACTAAAACTGTACAGCAAAATATTTGAAATCGTATTCTCCATTTTAAGCATCTTCATTGCATTTCAATAGTATATTCTTGTTCCATGTGAAGTTTCCAAACTATTCATGGTGTTTAATTTCATTTTTGTTAATCATACGCTAATCCACCATTTTCGAATCCTAGGGTTACAGTTTTCTTAAATTAGGGATTTTGCATAGAGGAAAAATTAGGGTCCATGACCACCATGGTTGAACTCGGCATTTAGAGACGAAGAAGAAGATATGCTCGCGACAAATTTATGAGCTACAGGGACCTAATCGCTATTTTCTACTAGCCCCCCTAACACTACGTTTCAAAACCGTTGCCTTATTTGTTTGTGTTTCAGGAAAATGGAAGGGATGATGGCGTGGCACAAGCAGATTGGAGGAATTTGAATTGCGCGCGTTTTGATGACTATGCATTGGTTTTGTTTTTTATTGTTTATTGACTATTATATATTAATTGAAACATGAATGGCTCAGTGGTAACGCGTTAGGCACATGATATCAAAGACCTGGGTTCAAGTCCCAGGTCTTGCAAAGTTCAATATTATTTTTCATTTCCAGTTTCCATGCAACGCTGACATTAAAGCTCACCATGCACACTCCTCATCTATTGCACACGTGTCCTAGGAGGCTTATCAAAGGGTTCAGAACAAAGGCATATGGTGGACGCCAGTCAACAAGCCACACCTGATTGGAAAAGTCAACAAATTGCCAGCAAATGGGCCAGGCTTTTCAGGCCTGCACCTCACAAATCTGGGGCTACACCCCACCATGGTTTGCCTATTTAATTTATTTTTCTCATATCATTTAATTATAGTTTATTTTGTTTTGTTGTTTTAATTCAATAGTTAATTTTTTACAAAAATACAAAAACATCATAAAAATAAAAAGGACCAAAATAAAAATATAATTTTTATTTTAATTATTTTCTAAATAAATACTTGTAATTACTTAGTTTAATTAGGGTACAAATTTAATTCTTTTAATAAAATCCAAAAAAATAGAATTTAGGTTTAATAATTTTGATTTTCTCTTTTTAATTTTCCTTTTCTTTTTTTTTCAGAATAATAATATTATTTATTTATTTTCATAAACTAAAAATTGTACATAAATTAATTTAGAATTAAATTAGGTTAGAAATTAAATCTCTTTCTTAAAAACTTAAAAAACATTAGAACTAGGGTTTAGCATTTTAATTTTAAATAATTTTTTCTTTTTTCTTTTAAATCTAAAAAACACAAAAATACTATTTTTCATTCAATTTTAATTTTAGATTCCTTGATTAATTTTTAATTGTTTGTAAAAGGGTCCAACGCCCGAGTTTTGTTTAATCTCTTTATTTCGCGCATTTATTTTATATTGTTTAAATAATTCTGTATATGCCCCAAAGCCATGTAATTCAAAATTCTCGCACTTTTATTTATTCGCTTTATTTATTTTCAGTCAAATCGGGTTCGGTTTTTTTGGCGATGTGGACCCGCGCCAGTTGTAATAGTTTAGATTTATTTTCTCGCAAATATATAACTGTTAATAAATATGCATGAAAGAATGAATGCCCAAAAATAAAATCGAATCGTTAGATCACCAATGCATGACAAGACAAACAATAAACTGAAAATGACACACAATTCGCACACACCACCCCTAGGGTACGCTTCACTGTTGCCTTTCGAAAAGGTGATCATCGAGTAGAGGATATTTTAGTAAGTCCTTGTGTCCATTGATCAAGTTGCCTAAAACAAAGTTGCCTCGAATAAGTTGCCTCGGAATAAAAGATCAATGGCATAAGGGTAGCTTCTAAGGTGTCTTCCCATTGCTCCGGTGATCACCATGTCCCTACAAACTCGAATTGACCCGAACACCTCCAATGGTGGTGCTACCTACCTCTCAATGGTGGGATGGCACTACTTTAAAGGACATTTACACAGACGAATTCCTTAGGGTAGGTAGGTTCTCAAGGGTACTTGCTCTAATTTCAAACAAATCAAAATACTTTTCACACCAACACACTTTCAAAAACTTTCAAAGCAAACTTCTCAAACACTCTGACGTACGAGTCGAACTGGAAATTTTCAAAGAAACTTTTGAAACCCACATTGAAAAGCAAGCACACATTTTGAAAACACATTGAGCAAGTACCTAAGAGCCCATGGATAACCATGGATAGAAAGGGTGCTAATACCTTCCCTTTCTATAATCTACCTCCCGAACCGAGAGCAATCTCTTTTAAGGAATTTTTCTGTGCTTTTGTCCTTTCCAATTGGAGAAAATAAAAGACGGTGGCGACTCTTGCTTACCGCGACATTTCGCGAACCAGCGTTAAACAGTCAGTTCCAGATCCACCGATCACAACAGGCTAGAGCATAAGCCCTCAAAAAGTTGCCAATACAGTATTCCAACGATCCAAACTATGCGTCAATTGGATACCCGACACTCGAGTTATGAATTTTCAAATATTTTCGTCAAAATGTTATTCTGACTCAATGGTAACTAGTTACCCTCTAGTGGTAACTGGTTACTGCAAAAACAGTAATTCAACATTTTAAAAATTCCTCGCGGTAACTGGTTTCCCTTTAATGGTAACCGGTTACTGCTATTTTCACAAAAACATCCATTCTACCAAAGTATTTGGTACCCGGTTGGTAACCGGTTACCTCTTTACAATTTTTCCCATAAATCAAGTTTTTGCACGCGGTAACCGGTTGTCCCCGGGTGGTAACTAGTTGCCACTGCTATTTTTCCAAAAATCTGCAATTTACAGGTTACGATTCCCAATTTTTCAAAACTCTAAAACACCAAATTTTCACATGAAATAGAAGTAATTCATCATACCAAATAGGCATACATCATAATCATCAATGGGATTACTTTACATCTTCAAAATCAAGAGTTTACACACATCAATTCAACATCTCAAATCATCACATATACAAATCACATACACACCAATTTCACACCAAAAATACAATTAAGCACTTAAATTAAGTGATTCTTTCATCCAAATCAAAAATCATTGTTATAGCGATTACACCCAAAGTTCACCCATCAATCAACTTCATTTATACAACATCAAATGCAAGAATTTCACACCTATTCATCATTAACAATTATCACATAGATAAATCACATAAAACACCCAATTCTCACAAAGATGAACATATAATTAAATAATCTAACTCTACCATAACCCATCATCATACAAACCCTTATAGAGTTAGAACCCCACCCTTAACTTAGGTTTTGAGTTATCTTCCCTTCTCCAATAAAGTCTTCCCTTTAGCCCTAGGTTCTTTCTTTTCTCCTCTTCTTCTCAGTTCTACGATCGATTGAAAAATAATCATTCTCTATTCTCTCTTCTAAGCTCTTAGACCCCTAAATTAATATCCCAATCTTGCCATTCCTTATTTGTTTAATTATTTAATTATTAATATTATAATTACTATTTACCTCATATAATAGCAATAGTAAATATAATAATAATACTATTATCACCAATATTCTTCATTCACCTCATGTCTCTAGACTTTTTGCCATACACCCCCATCACCTTAACTTCTACAATTCTCACCACTTCTAATCTTCTAATAATCCCGTCAAGACGCGTCATGAAATTCATCAATACACAAAAACATATAATATCGTCTAACTATTTAGAATAAAATAATTCTAATTAAATAGGGGCGTTACAACTCTCCCCCATTTAGAATATTTTTGTCCTCGAAAATCCACTTGATACTCACAACTCCAGACACAACTCTCGCATCTTTTCTTCCAACTTCCATGTCATGTTTTGCATCACTTCAAGTATTACTAACCAATATCTCACCTAGTCAACCACCATGATCCCACAAGATTCATTGTTATCAGGTCATGAACACACTCGCTCATCTCACTCCTTGTCCCATCACTCTAGGATACACAATCTATCAGTTTATTACACAAAGATATTGTCATAAGAACATCAACACAATCAATTACCAACAACATTGATACACAACCTTAGTGCCACAATGTTACATTTCACCAATCAAACATGTAAATCAATACTTCTAGTGACATGGTGTGATGCGGTGGGAGAACTGACTTGAGGGTTTGTGTTTGTGTTTGCAAATGTTGCGGTTTAGCAAGAGTCGCCACCGACTTTTCTTTTATCCAAAAGGAAAGGTGAAAAAGCACAGGAAAGACCTTTGAGATTGTTTCTTGAGTTCGGGGGGTAGATTATGAAAAGGGAAGGTATTAGCACCCTTTTCATCCATGGTTTTCCATGGGCTCTTAGTTACTTGCTAGATCACTTGCTTTTGTTGTTTGAAATTGTGTTTGGTGTGGTTTTGAAAGTATTTTGTAAAAGAGGCCACTCGTTTAGGAAATATTTGTAATAATTCTCTTTCGTAAGAATGCATACAAAGATGTTTGTATTTTTGAAAAAAATTTCAATGTTTGTAAGTTGTTTGGAAATGTGTGCATTTTTTTTGAAAATAGCAAGAATATTTATTTGAAAGTGGAGCAAGCAACTAGAAGTAATCTACATACTCAAATGTCTTTCTTGTGTATTTCCTATTCCTTTGATATTGTTGTCTTACCATTGATTTGGTAAGAAACCCTATCTTTGGATGTAAACGGGACGGACGCGGGTCATCGTATAACCATGATTAGCAATGTTGCAAAGCATCTTAGCATTTTCGAGGGACTAAGATCATTTTATAAGACAACTTAGAATAGCGTCATCGAGGGACTATGATCTTTTGATTTTGTTTGTTTTACCAAGATACTTTGCATGCGTAATATGGCTATTTTTGTATAAGGAAACCAAGTGGAGAAACCCTGAGGGTGTTTGTGTGCAAGTGTGTTTCATTGCATGCTTTTGTCTTTCATTTTCTTTTGGTGGTCTATTTATTGATTTTATCTTGCATTTACATTGAAAAGCGATAAATTGCAGAAATGTAAAGACCTACGCTATTACAATATTTAGGGGGTGGGGATACAAATTTATGAATGGGGATTGCAAATGAAAATAAATCCCTAAATTACTATTACAACCGTATTGAAATACATACAAGAAAATATTAAATGAACTTGTTTTGTTTTAAGAAAATATTTTTTGTTTTTTTTTTGTTTTAAGGAAAATAAAGTGTGAACGAAATATTTTTTTGGGGTTTTGCTGATTAATGAAATGGAGAGTGCCAACAAGAAAAATAAAGAAAAAGAAAATAACAAGGGGAAGAAGAAAGGAGGATCAGCGTGCTGCTGAAAGGAAGTCAGAGATTCTGACCCTGACGTGCTGCAGAACAGAAACCTGTTAGTGAAAATGTATAGGTCAGTGGTTCTAACCCTGGCACGCTGCAAAACATAAACATGTTAGTGAAAATGTATGAGGTCAGAGGTTCTGACCCTGCTGGGAACACAATAATTTTCAGAAGTTCTGATATTACTGATAACAGAACAGGCTCCAAAGGAGTTGGTGCCAATGTCAGAACTTGGTCTCCCTCTATGCTAGTCAGAACATCTACAATTTGGTTATTTTTCCCCAAAACAGAAGACATGCCTAGGACAGTTTCAGCAGGTGTCATAGTGTTTTAGAAATCAGAACCAAAAATCAGAGGCAAGTTCTGAACTGATTCATTCTCTACTTAAGCATACAGATGCGTGAAAATCCTAGAACATGTACAACATCAAAAGCATGATATCTACATTGTGTTTTTGAGCATGCAAATCTGGTGATGCTTAAGCAATGTGGTGAGGGTCAACAAGTGCTTACCTTGCAGCTTGAAGAACTGTGAACTAGAGTTAGCCTTAACTCTGATGATGTTCTGAACATCTTCTTTGAATGGATGGATGAAGGGTATATAGTATTATGAATATAGAAGTTATGGCAGTTTCTAACGTGTGGGTCAGAAAATGTATGGGTGTTTTTTAGTCAAGAGATATTTTGAGAACAAATGGAGTTTGAAAGCAAAGGATCCAAAGTTAATGGTTTGTATGCTGTGTTTACAGTTTTTAAAACTCTAAGATTTTTGGGCAGAGATTCAAGGTTTTTTTTTTGCTTAAACTTTCTGTCTCTTTTTAGCATTTTTTCTGGTCTCTTCTCAGTGACCAAAGGCATTCTATTTATAGGAAAATATTTGTGGGTTTTAAAATGTCTAGTGGCGCCAATATCATGCACTAGATGTTGACTTACTCTTGAAGAAAGTTCAAAAAAGGTTGTGATTATTAACAACTTTTAGCCTAGGTTGGGTTAGTAAGCAAGGGTAAAGTAAAAGTGACACCCATGAACGAAAAGTAGCGCACGAACCCATACCTAAATCTGTACAAAGATATTTCTATGCTACACGTGGGTAGGCCCTTTGGACAAAGACTCAAAAGTGGTTGTGAGCATTAATGAGCATTAAATGGTGATGAGATTTGTCAAAATCAAAAATCTTGTGATATGAGATTTGCATCATTACCTAAATCTGAGCCAGCAGTTCCACTTCAGCATAGTCCAAAACAATGCACCCAAGTTATGATCTTGGTATCCTGTTGCCTCAGCAAATTCTAAGGGTTCCCCAGGCTTTCCAGCATGTTTCTTTGATTTGCCTTTGAAAACTCCGGACTTAGATATTATGCTTCAGTGTAGCACCCAATCTTCTGACCCTCTTACCTTCTAGTTCAAGCATGTTCTGAAGAAGCTTTCTGACTTCGTACTACACTTTATTGCCTTCTTTGCATTACTCTAGCAAACTTTGACCGAACTTGCGTAGATGCTGAAGAGCTACATTCTGACTAAATGTTATGTGCTGAGCTAAGTTTGCATCTTCTGACTGCTCCTGCCTGGAGGTTGGTTCAGAAGTTCTGAAGTGTCATTTTTTCTTAAATACTTAGAAAAATCCCAAGTATTTAGAAATTTGGCTTTTCCATAGTAAATTTGACTTTTGAACTTCTTGATGAAACAAACTTCATATTCCCTTGTAAATGGCTTGCTTGGAAAGAAATGATAATTCAAGGCTTTGATTTGTGTAGGAGAAAACTTTGAGAATCCAGGGTGATTTCCTTAAAAATGAGAGGGCAAATTTTGGGGTACAAGAGTTTCCCCTGTTCAATCTTCTTTAACCTGAGGAGTTAGATTGGCGAGATTTGTCATTCGTGACTCAAAGGTGGAAGATGATTGGACACTAGAGTGCCCAGAAATTTGCACTCGACGACGATAGGAGGAATGGGCTTAAAGATGCCAGTTGGAGAGGTAATAAAATCTTGTTGGAGATGGGCTTGTAGATGCCATCCAAGAATGCTTGTTGAGATGTAGTTTGTATGTTGAACATCAGAATGACGTTCGTATTTGGAGTGTATCTGTATTGTATCAAAAGGATGAATCTGCATGAGTATCAGAATGGCTCCCGTGTTTGGAGCGTATCTGAGCTGTATCAGATAGTAGAGTCTGAATGAGTATCATAATGGCTTCTGGGTCTGGAGCATATACGAACTGTATTAGGAGGTGTCTTTGAAAGAGTATCAGAATGGCTTCCGTATCTGGAGCGTATCTGAGTTGTATCAGATAGTGTCTTCGAATATGAATGAGTACTAGAATGGCTTCTGTGTTTGGAGCGTATCTAAACTGTATCAAAAGTGTAGAAATATGAATGAGTATCAGAATGGCTTCCGTGTATGGAGTGTATCTAAACTGTATCAAGAGTGTAGAAATCTGAATGAGTATCAGAATGGCTTTCGTGTCTGGAGCGTATCTGAACTGTATCAGATAGTGTCTTCGAATCTGAATGAGTACCAGAATGGCTTCCGTGTCTGGAGCGTATTTGAACTGTATCAAAAGTGTATAAATCTGAATGAGTATCATAATGGCTTCCGTGTCTGGAGCGTATCTGAACTGTATCAAAAGTGTAGAAATCTGAAAGAGTATCATAATGGCTTCCGTGTCTGGAGCGTATCTGAACTATATCAGGAGTTGAATCTAAATGAGTATCAGAATGGCTTCCGTGTCTGGAGCGTATCTGAACAGTATCAAATTGCATATTGTTAATGGTAGCTGTTAATCTTATCCTGAAAAGGGTAAAATGTTAGTTGAAACACCAAGTTATGTTGCATGAAATGTATGATGCAATGTATTGGTTTTATTGATGTTTATGATATATGGATGTAATGTATGCGCATGTGAGCTGATTTGCTGTATTGTTGTCGGTTTGGGGAAAATAAATCCCTGACTGCTGTTGAGGATATGTAAGTCTTCATGTCTTAAAGTCGAAGTGTTGATGAATTTCTGCTGAGAGAAATAAACTCTTGTTGTAAGGGAAATGCCATCTATTGCTCGACAGATCTGCTTGAGGAAACTTGAGAATCTTGACGACTTCTACTGGGGATTAAACAATGGGAGTTTTTGTTCCGTTGGGAGTATTGAAAACTCTATGGGGAAAAAGTTTTGTTCCTGCTTGGGGAAAAGAATTCAGGAGTCTCGGTTGTTCGTTGCTTTACTGGGGAATTATCCTTGGCTGGAGAGAATCAAAAGTTAGCTGTTATCTGGTCGGATTCCAGGCTTCATAACAACCTGCTGGGGAATTTGGAGAAATTGGGTGATTTCCACCGAGGATTGATAAACTAGAAGCTTTATTCTGCTGGGTAGTTGGGAGTTTTGTTTCGCTGGGGAGTATTGAAAACTCCGTGGGGAGAATGTTTATGGAATGGCCTCGAGATATTTTCCTATCCTTTTGACCTATCAGTAATTATGTCTTCCTCGTTCTGTTTATTCGTAAACGGTAATCATGTTCAAATGCATATGTTCATTAATGAATCATTGGACGTTTTTGAAAACAAAACACAAGAGTAAAGACAAATAGTTTTTGCACTTTCAAAGGAATATTTTGTATTTGACTTTGAGTAAGTATTTTGTACAAAGGAGACAAACATTCTAGTAAGACAATGTTGTCGTAAACAAGAAGAATTTATGCAAAGAAAGATAACTATGTAATAATTCCATGGGGTTCCCATTCTGCTATAGCCTTCGTATCTCTGAGAATCTTGTCTATTTGTTGCTTCATCCGAAGATGATTGAATTGATCAGAAACTCCAAGTTTGTCAGTGGAATTCAAATGTGGTCCGTTAAGTGATCCGACGGGACATAGTCATACGCTTTTATTCCCTAACTTTTGCCTAGACCTCCCTTTTGGGTTCTCAGTCCACCGGGAAGCCCTTTTTTGCCCAAGTCGCCCTTTCGGGTTTTGAACTTGTCGGGTGTACAAATTTTTTTAATTTTATCCATAATTTTTTCTCGAACCTTTTCGGTTTGCCGGGATGCCCTTGTTTTTCCTAGGTGTGTCAACCTAGAAGGTCTCTTATGCGTAGTATCTTTTGACTATGTCTGCGTTCGCAGGGTGTGGCAAGTCATCGCCGTCCATGGTGGTTAAGATCATTGCCCCACCGGAGAATATGTTTTTGATTACAAATGGTCCTTCATAGGTAGGAGTCTATTTTCCCATGGGATCACTTTGTGGAAAGATGTTACGTTTGATCACTAGATCCCCAACTTGATATATTTGGCGTCTGACTTTCTTGTTGAAATCCTTGATCATCCATTTTTGATACATTTGACCATGGCAGACAATAGTAAGTCTTTTTTCATCGATTAAATTCAGTTGATCAAGTCGAGTTTGGATCCAATCGTCTTCATTCAACCCTGCATCTTTCATAATCCTCAAAGAGGGGATCTGAACCTCAATTGGCAAGACAACCTCCATGCCGTAAATCAAAGAAAAGGGTGTTGCCCCAGTTGATGTGCAAGTCGTGGTACGGTACCCGTGGAGAGCGAATAGTAACATCTCATGCCAGTCTTTGTATGTGACTGTCATCTTTTGTATGATCTTTTTAATGTTTTTATTTGCAGCTTCGACAACACCATTCATCTTTGGCCGGTAGGGAGAAGAATTGTGATGCTGAATTTTGAATTGCTCGCACAAGGCGGTGATCATAATATTGTTAAGATTTGTACCATTATCAGTGATGATCCTTTTTGTGATACCGTACCAGCAAATGAGATTTTGCTTGATGAAGCGGGCAACAACATTATTGGTAACAGATGCGAAGGAAGCTGCTTCAACCCACTTCGTAAAGTAGTCAATGGCCACTTGGATGAAGCGATGTCCATTGGAGGTTGTCGGCTTGATCTCTCCAATCATATCAATTCCCCACATAGCAAAGGGCCAAGGAGCCGTCAAGACATTCAGAGGAACCATAGGCACGTGCACCTTGCCAGCATAAATTTGACACTTATGACAGGTCCGAGAGTGTTGATAGCAATCCGCTTCCATGGTAGACCAATAATAGCCTGCCCGTAGGATTTTCTTTGCCATCGTATTCCCAATGGAGTGAGTGCCAAAGGTACCTTCATGTAATTCAGCCATGATCTTTTCTGCGTCAATCTTATCCACACACCGAAGCAGAATGGAGTCATGATTGTGCTTGTACAGGATGCCATTACTAAGGAAGAATTTAGAAGAGAACCTCCTTAAGAACTTCTTATCATTGATTGAAGCTCCTTCTGGGTATTCTTGATCCTCGAGATACCTCTTGACTTCATGAAACCAAGGTTGGTCCATCACTTCTTCAGTATTTATCTCGTGACAGTGTGTTGGTTCACCCATTCGTTTGATGGTGATCTGGGGAGCCTCGTTATCCCAATTAAGTTTAAATATAGATTACATTGTAGCTAGAGCGTCGGCTAGCTGATTTTCTTCTCGCGGGAAATGTTAGGTAATCTTCTCAAAATGTGGTAACAATGTCAAAACATGTTCTTTGTAAGGGATAAGGTTTGGGTGCTTAGTGTCCCACTCTCCTTTGATCTGACTGATGACCAAAGTTGAATCTCCAAACACATCTAAAGATTTGATTCCCAGATCTATGGCAGCCTTGAGGCCCAAGATGCATGCTTCGTACTCCGCCATGTTGTTTGTACAATTGAAGCAAAGTCTGGAAGTAAAGGGAGTATGACACCCTTTCGGATATATGAGTATCGTGCCGATACCATTACCAAGTGCATTAGAGGCTCCATCAAAGAACAGGGTCCATCAGAATCCTTGTTCAGGTCTGTCATATGGCCTGATTTCTTCACAGTTATCTAATGTCATGATGTCTTCATCCGGGAAATCAAACTTCATGGACTGATAATCTTCTACAGCCTGATGAGCAAGATGATCAGCCAATACACTACCCTTTATGGCTTTTTGGGTAGTATATTGTATGTCATATTCTGTTAGGATCATTTTCCACCTAGCTATCCTCCCAGACAGAGCAGGCTTTTCGAAGATGTATTTTATCAGATCCATCTTAGATATCAACAAGGTAGTATGAGTCAGCATATAATGTTTTAGCCGGTGAGCATCCCATGCCAGAGCGCAACAAGTTTTCTCGAGCAGTGAATATCTAGTTTCACAGTCAATAAACTTTTTGCTCAAGTAATAAATAGCGTGCTCTTTTTGGCCAGACTCGTCATGCTGCCCCAACACACACCCCATTGAGTTTTCTAAAATGGTCGGATACATGATCAACTGTCTTCCCTCGACTGGAGGTATCAACACAGTAGGCTCTTGTAAATACTCTTTAATTTTGTCAAAAGCAACTTGGCATTCATCATTCCATGTGACTACTTGATCTTTCTTCAATAGTTTGAAGATTGGCTCACAAGTAGCTGTTAGGTGGGAAATGAATCTGGAAATACAGTTCAGGCGTCGCAAGAATCCTCTGACTTCCTTCTCAATACGAGGAGCAGGCATTTCTTGTATTGCTTTAACTTTGGCAGGATCAACCTCGATGCCTTTGTTACTAACGACAAAACCTAGGAGTTTACCGGATCGTACTCCAAATGTGCACTTATTTGGATTCAACCTTAGCTTATACTTCTTTAGTCTCTCAAACAACTTTTGCAAGTGATCGAGGTGTTCTACTTTGGTTTTTGATCGGGCTATCATATCTTCTATGTAGACCTATATTTCATGGTGTATCATATCATGAAACTAATCTACCATGACGCGCTGATAGGTGGCCCCAGCATTCTTCAGTCCGAATGGCATCACTTTGTAGCAGAATGTCCCCCACTGTGTGACAAATGTAGTTTTCTCTATATCCTCAAGTGTCATTCTGATTTGATTGTAACCTGAGAATCTATCCATGAAGGAAAACACCTTGTACTGGGCTGTATTGTCAACCAAGATATCTATGTGGGGGAGTGGAAAATCATCTTTAGGGCTGGCCCTATTCAAATCTCTATAGTCCACACATATTCGTACTTTCCCATCCTTTTTAGGCACGAGAACAATGTTGGCAACCCATTGAGGATAGGAAGTGACAACCAAGAATCCGACATTGAATTGTTTCATGACTTCCTCTTTGATCTTCTTTGACATGTAAGGTCTCATGCGGAGAACTTTTTATTTTACTGGTGGACAGTCTTCTCTTGTTGGCAGACGATGTACCACGATTTCTGTAACAAGTCCCGACATGTCTTCATATGACCAGGCAAAGATCTCGACATAATCATGCAATAGCTGAATCAGACAATCCTTGACACTACGCTCTAGATTGGTACCCACCTTGACCTCTTTTATGTCCTCTTTGGTACCTCGATTGATTGTATCCACCGTTTCCTCATGAGGCTGAATAACTCTTTCCTCTTATTGGAGTAGTTTGGCAAGTTCCCATGGTACTTCACAATCTTCCTCACCTTCGTCTTCGGCTTGGCAGATTAGATCTTCAGAGTCACTAAAGGCCATAGCAGTATCGTTACCCATGGGATCCAGAGTGGATGGGTACCTGTATTTGTGAGTGTGGGTGTGTGTAAGGGTATATCCATCTTTCAAAAGGAAAATAAATGCAAAAGAAGAACAATGAGCATAAAAGTTTGTATGCAAAACGTCCGTGATTCATTGAATGTCATATGAAAATGAAATGACAACCCTTACAAATAGACCATTGCGCCTCGGGCAGGACACAAGATTTAAAATGTGCAAATTGTTTGTGAATATTACAAGTCTAACAGAGATGTAAAAGATAAATTACTGAGGGATGAAAGTTATTAGTACAAAGTCTCTGGCTTCCCAATTGTGAAGTCCTCTGTTGATAGTAGGAAAGATCCAATCCTCCAAGCTGCAATCCTCTTCACCATCTTCCTCTGTATTGACCTCTCGGTTGCTATTTACCACAACGTATTGCTATTTACCTATAATGTATCCCCAAATCCGGGTAGAGCATTCAAACACAAAAAAAGAACCGTAATTTAAAGCAAACAAATCAAACAATGTAAGCAAGTAAATTTTATCTAGCCCTAAGGTAACCCCACTTTTTTCAACTATTCCCCAGCAGAGTCACCAGTTTTGTGATGTGGTGGGAGAACTGACTTGAGGGTTTGCGTTTGTGTTTGCAAAGTTGCGGTTTAGCAAGAGTCGCCACTGACTTGTCTTTTATCCAAAAGGAAAGGTGAAAAAGCACGGGAAAGACCTTTGAGATTGTTTCTTGAGTTCGGGGGGTAGATTATGAAAAGGGAAGGTATTAGCACCCTTTTCTTCCATGGTTTTCCATGGGCTCTTAGTTACTTGCTAGATCACTTGCTTTTGTTGTTTGAAATTGTGTTTGGTGTGGTTTTGAAAGTATTTTGTAAAAGAGGCCACTCGTTTAGGCAATCTTTGTAATGATTCTCGTTCGTAAGAATGTATATAAAGATGTTTGTCTTTTTGAAAAAAATTTCAATGGTTGTAAGTTGTTTGGAAATGTGTGCGTTTGTTTTGAAAATAGAAAGGATATTTGTTTGAAAGTGGAGCAAGTAACTAGAAGTAATCTACATACTCAAATTTCTTTCTTGTGTATTTCCTATTCCTTTGAGATTGTTGTCTTACCATTGATTTGGTAAGCAACCCTATCTTTGGATGTAAACGGGACGGGCGCGGGTCATCGTATAACCATGATTAGCAATGTTGCAAAGTATCTTAGCATTTTCGAGGGACTAAGATCATTATATAAGGCAACTTAGAATAGCTTCATCGAGGCACTATGATCTTTTGATTTTGTTTGTTTTACCAAGATACTTTGCATGCGTAATATGGCTATTTTTGTATAAGGCAACCAAGTGGAGAAACACTGAGGGTGTTTGTGTGCAAGTGTGTTTGATTGCATGCTTTTGTCTTTGATTTTTTTTTAGTGGTCTATTTATTGATTTTATCTTGCATTTACATTTAAAAGAGATAAATTGTAGAAATGTAAAGTCCTACGCTATTACAATATTTAGGGGGTGGGGATACAAATTTATGAATGGGGATTGCAAATGAAAATAAAGCCCTAAATTAATATTACAACCATATTGAAATACATACAAGAAAATATTAAATGAACTTGTTTTGTTTTAAGAAAACATTTTTTGTTTTTTTTTGTTTTAAGGAAAATAAAGTGTGAACGAAATATTTTTTTGGGGTTTTGCTGATTAATGAAATGGAGAGTGCCAGCGAGAAAAATAAAGAAAAAGAAAATAACAAGGGGAAGAAAAAAGGAGGATTAACGTGCTGCTAAAAGGAAGTCAGAGGTTCTGACCCTGACGTGCTGCAGAACAAAAACCTGTTAGTGAAAATGTATAGGTCAGAGGTTCTGACCCTGGCACGCTGTAAAACAGAAACCTGTTAGTGAAAATGTATGAGGTCAGAGGTTCTGACCCTGCTGGGAACACATTAATTTTCAGAAATTCTGATATTACTGATAACAGAACAGGCTCCAAAGGTGCTGGTGCCAATGTCAGAACTTGGTCTCCCTCTATGCTAGTCAGAACATCTGCAATTTGGTTATTTTTCCATAAAACAGAAGACATGCCTAGGACAGTTTCAGCAGGTGTCATAGCGTTTCAGAAATCAGAACCAAAAATTAGAGGCAAGTTATGAACTGATTCATTCTCTACTTAAGCATACAAATGCGTGAAAATCTCAGAACATGTACAACATCAGAAGCATGATATCTACATTGTGTTTTTGAGCATGCAAATCTGGTGATGCTTAAGCAATGTGGTGAGGGTTAACAAGTGCTTACCTTGCAGCTGGAAGAAGTTTTGTGAACTGGAGTTAGCCTCAACTCTGACGATGTTCTGAACAGCTTCTTTGAATGGATGGATGGAGGGTATATAGTAGTATGAATACAGAAGTTATGGCAATTTCTAACGTGTGGGTCAGAAACTGTATGGGTGTTTTTTAGTCAAGAGATATTTTGAGAACAAATGAAGTTTGAAAGCAAAGGATCCAAAGTTAATGGTTTGTATGTTGTGTTTACAGTTTTTGAAACTCTAAGAATTTTGGACAGAGATTCATGGTTTTTTTTGCTCAAACTTTCTGTCTCTTTTCAGCAATTTTTATGGGCTCTTCTCAGTGACCAAAGGCATTCTATTTATAGGCAAAGCTTTGTGGGTTTTAAAATGTCAAGTGGCGCCAATATCATGCACTAGATGTTGACTTACTCTTGAAGAAAGTTCAAAAAAGGTTGTGATGATTGACAACTTTTAGCCTAGGTTGGGTTAGTAAGCAAGGATTAAGGAAAAGTGACACCCATGAGAGAAAAGTAGCGCACGAACCCATACCTAAATCTGTACAAAGATATTTCTATGCTACACGTGGGGAGACCCTTTGGACAAAGACTCAAAAGTGGTTGTGAGCATTAATGAGCATTAAATGGTGATGAGATTTGTCAAAATCAGAAATCTTGTGATATGAGATTTGCATCATTACCTAAATCTGAGCCAGCAGTTCCACTTCAGCATAGTCCAAAACAACACACCCAAGTTCTGATCTTGGTATCATGTTGCCTCAGCAAATTCTGAGGGTTCCCTAGGCTTTCCAGCATGTTTCTTTGATTTGCCTCTGAAAACTCTGGACTTAGAGATTCGTCTTCAGTGCAGCACCCAATCTTCTGACCCTCTTACCTTCTGGTTCCAGCATGTTCTGAAGAAGCTTTATGTTTTTGTACTACACTTTATTTCCTTCTTTGCATTACTCTAGTAAACTCTGACATAACTTGCGTAGATGCTGAAGAGCTACATTCTGACTGAATGTTATATACTGAGCTAAGTTTGCATCTTCTGACTGCTCCTGCCTGGAGGTTGGTTCAAAAGTTCGGAAGTGTCATTTTTTCTTAAATACTTAGAAAAATCCCAAGTATTTAGAAATTTGGCTTTTCCATAGTAAATTTGACTTTTGAACTTCTTGATGAAACCAACTTCATATTCCAACATGTCTTGATGAAATGTGATTTTTTGTGATTTGATTTTGATCCAAAAGCCAAAGTTTGACTTCTCAGCGTGTAAATGACCATTTTGCCCTTGTAAATGGCTTGCTTGGAAAGAAATGATAATTCAAGGCTTGGATTTGTATAGGAGAAAACTTTGAGAATCCAGGGTGATTTCCTGAAAAATGAGAGGGCAAATTTTGAGGTACAACATATGGTGATAACACGAATAATATATGTAACCTTTCACCTAACAATTATGTCATGGAATGTCTAATAGT
Source organism: Vicia faba (assembly GCA_948472305.1). NCBI lineage: Eukaryota > Viridiplantae > Streptophyta > Magnoliopsida > Fabales > Fabaceae > Vicia > Vicia faba. The sequence continues at coordinate 929,539,503 of OX451735.1, forward strand.
TTGCATTATCCCACAACTACTAATGTTTAATCTTTGACACCAAAGTCATACCCGCATAACAAACTGCATCACACTACACTTCCACTGTGCTACTCTGATCATCTATCTTAAGTCAATGTCTTCATTTTGATTTCCACCAACCATCAGATCTACAAATTTCACATCTATCTTCAGAATCTCCTTAGTAACCAGCAGAAAATCACTGCTAACTTTTCGACATCTATAATTGTCTACTCTGCAGCGTTAGCTCGCATACCAACTCAAGTCTCTAAATTGCTTAATAAATCCCAAATCTTTCATGGCTACTTTTTGCATTAGGTTCATAACAAATGGTGAACAATTATCCTCTGGATAAAACGTCAATCACTTTAAACACCATCAAGCTAGTAAGACATGTCTATCCCATCCATTAGGATCCCATCTACTATCAAAAAGAGATTAAGGGTGATCAGTTCCTCAATTTATCCATAGGTGGCATAAGTCATTGCTACCCAACTATAATAGCATCTTTCACCTTGTGCTCAAGGTTACCTGAGCATAATGTCCAACAATTTCTCCAAGGATTACAAACGTTTTTCTAAATTTCCTTCATTTCTACCTCGTCAATGATATATAAATGCCAAAACTCCATTTCGTAGTCTCCCTTATGCGCATGGAGCACAACACAATTTCTAAGTATATTCTAATACATGGAAACTACTACACCAAGTATAATCCAAATCATCTCATTCCAAAATAAGTCTTTATCCAATTATAAGATTTTGACCACATCAATGAATCCTTATTGTTTCCATTAATCTTGCATTTGGATCTCATTCTAATCACAATCTCAATGCTACCATCACTCTAATCATGCTTAATCGTCATAAGTTTCATCTCTATACCCTTATTTAATACATTCATATCTTTACTAAATGTAAAACATTTCATTCCCTTAGTTCACTCACTAACAACTGATCTCACTTGACCTCATCTCAAGCAAGTTTCGATAATAACCAGTTAATTCCCGAAAAGTTCTAGTCTGATAACCAATTTCAGAGTCTCTTGATATAAACTTCTATTTACTTTGAATAGATTCCACAAATATCGTCATTCAAAATAGCATGTTCAATAAAATCCACCTCTTCAAATAATTATCTACATCCTGACATCCTAAAATATGTTTTTCCCTTTCGACACCGGGATTCAAATCATGACATTTAGCGTTTCTTTTTTTTCTGACTCAGACTAAATCAAAATTCCCTCAATAAACACCGCAACAAACTGATCCAATTATTCAAAATAACTTCACCAAGTTCTAAAAGTTTCCCTCTTGCTATCCTCACTCTTCATCCATATCTGAAGATAATCTGACCCCAATTCAATTATACTGAGAGCATACTCGCCTACCGGTTCTCTTCTCGTGGAATATGTTTAATAGTAATTTCCTCAAAGTATGTAATTAAGGATATCACATGCTCTCTATAAGGAATGAGATCGGTTGCTTTGTATCCCATTCTCCCTTTATCTAACTGATTACCAAGGCTGAGTCCCCGTACACATCTAAGAACTTGATTCTCATCAATAGCAGCTTTGACACCCATAATGCATGCTTCATATTCGGCCATGTTATTGGTACAATCAAAGCATAGTCTGGCGGTGAAAGGCATATGGAAACCCTGAGGAGAGATAATTACAACACCAATTTTGTTGCCAAGTGCGTTACAAGCTCCACCGAAAACCATAGTCCATTGCGATCCTGGCGCAGGTCCTTCATACGATCCAGGTTCTTCACAATCTGTAACTAGCATAATGTTCTCATCTGAGAACTCAAAATTCATAGATTCGTAGTCGTCTACGACTTGATGACATAAATGATCTGCCAGTACCCTTCCTTTGATAGCTTTCTGAGTGGTGTACTGAATGTCGTATTCTGTTAGGACCATTTGCCATCGGGCTTTCCTTCCGGAGAGAGTTGGCTTCTCGAATATGTATTTGATGGGATCGATTTTAGAGATCAATAAGGTAGTATGAGTCAACATATACTGTCTTAGTCAGCGAGCAGCTCATGCTAAAGCGCATTAAGTTTTCTCGAGCAGTGAGTATCTTGTTTCGTAGTCGGTAAATTTTTTGCTAAGGTAGTACATTGCATGCTCTTTTCGACCTGACTCATCATGCTGGCCCAGTACACACCTCAATGAGTTCACTAACACTATTAAGTACATGATTAAAGGTCTTCCTTCAACTGGTGGCATCAGAATTGGAGGTTCTTGGAGGTACTCCTTGATTTTATCAAAGGCTATTTGACAGTCGTCTTTCCACTTTACTACCTGATATTTCTTCAACAACTTGAAGATCAGATCACAAGTAGCGGTCAGATGAGGAATGAATCTGGCAATATAACTCAGTCGTCCCAAGAAACCTCTGACTTCCTTCTCATTACGGGGAGTAGGCATTTCTTGAATAGCTTTGAATTTAGTGGGATCAACCTCAATACCTTTATCGTTGACGATGAAACCCAGGAGTTTACCGGACCTTACCCCAAAGGTGCACTTGTTCGGATTCAACCTCAGCTTGTACTTCTTCAGTCTCTCAAACAGCTTGTGTATATGATCAAGATGTTCGTCTTCATTATGAGATTTGGTTATCATGTCGTCGATGTAGACCTCTATTTCGTGATGAATCATGTCATGGAATAAAGCTAGCATGGCACACTGATAAGTTGCACTGGCGTTCTTCAACCGAAAAGGCATAACCTTGTAGCAGAAAGTGCCCCTTTGTGTGATGAAGGTAGTTTTCTCCATGTATTCAAGTGCCATCTTGATGTGATTATAACCTGAAAAACCGTCCATGAAGTAGAATACCTTGTGCTGAGCGATGTTATCGACCAGAACAATAATATGCAAAAGTGGGAAGTCATCTTTGGGGCTCGCCCTATTCAGATCCCTGTATTCTACACACATACTTACCTTGCCATCCTTCTTTGGTACCGGAACAACATTTGCAACCCATCGATCATATGATGTAACAGTTAAGAAACATACATTGAATTATTTCATAACCTCAACCTTGATATTTTCTGACATCTCGGGATGCATGCGACGAACCTTCTGTTTTATTGGAGTGCAACCCTCCTTCATCGGCAGATGGTGAACTACAACATTGGTATTGAGCCCTGGCATGTCTTTGTATTACTAAGCAAAGATCTCAACATATTCATGCAACATCTTGATTAACCTGTTCTTGACACTGTCCTCTAGATTGGAACCTATCTTGACTTCTTTCCTATCTGTTTCAGAACCCAAGTTTACAAACTTGACCGACACTTCATGCGGTTGTATAGCCTTTTCCTCTTGCACTAATAGTCTGACAAGTTCTCAAGTTATTTCACAATCTTCCTCATATTCGTACTCGGCTTGGTAGATCGGATTTTCAAAGTCATAAGTGGCAATAGCAGAATCGTTATCAACGGGATCCAAAGTGGATGTGGATCTGCAATTTTTGATGTGTGGGTGTGTGTAAGAACACATAGATATTTGAAAGTGCAGTAAAGTAAAATAAAGACAAAGAGCATAAAATTTGAATGCTTTACTAAAATAAAATATGCTTATGAAATGTCAACCCTTAACAAATGGACCATTATGCCCCGAGTAAGACACAAGGCCTAAAGTCATTGTTTAAAAGTTACATAACCAAAACTTTGAAAGCAATAAAAACAAAAATGTAGCTATTACTCCTGACTAAAGGAGATAGAGATAATGTCTTTGGACTTCCAGTTGCTCAGCCTGTTGCCAATGGCAGGAAAGATCCAATTGTTAAGTTCATGATCACTGTCAGCATCTTCTAAAGAGTTGACTCCATTGTTGCTGACACAGAATAGAGGTCTTCCAGCCCGAGCGCTACGAACAACCTTATGACCCTCTATAGTGAAACCCAAACAAAATTTGTCATATTTATATGGAATGTCAAGAAGCTTACCCTAAGTATTACAACCACCTTCTTCTACAACAGCTTTAGCATCCTGCAAAAAAGCCATTATGGGTGGAACCTTGGTAACTTTGGGAATGGCAGAGACGTCTTCAATTGAGGTAGGAGGAATCACTTCAAAAGTCTAACAGGGAGTCTCGATAAATTCTTCGTCCATCTCTACGTACCCGAATGAATTCACGTGGCTAACCATATACTCTTCTTTGCCACAGACAGTAACAACCTTTCCTTTTACTTGGTACTTCAGCTTCTGGTGTAGGGTTGAGGTAATAGCACCTGCTCCATGGATCCAGGGGCATCCTAGTAAGCAAGAATAAGCTGGCAGAATATCCATCACATAGAAGGTAGATTTAAACACCTGCGAACCTACCTTGATCAAAAGATCCACTTCTCCGTGTACCATCCTCTTTGACCCGTCAAAGGCTCGAACTATAATATCACTGGGTTTCAGTGTAACCCCTTCACAAGTATGTCAAGAGCGCCCTTCAATAGGTCATTTAACGTGGAACCAGTATCAACCAATACAAGAGCCAAAGTAGTTCCTCTGCACTCATTGAAGACATACAGGGCTTTGTTGTGGTTTCTCCCTTCCGGGGTCAGGTCAGCATCAGAAAAACCTAATCCATTGCTAGTCCTTAAGCTAGCAACATATTTCTCAAATTGATCTGCGGAAATCTCTTGTGGCACGTGAGCAGATTTCAGGAATTTTACTAAAGCTTATGCATGCGCTTCAGAACACAGCAATAGGGATAACATGGAGATTTTATATGGGGTTTTCCCTAGTTGTTCAACAATTATGTAGTCACTCTTACTTATAATCTTCAAAAAGACCCTCCAATTCTAACCTGGAGGTGTCTACAGCTGCAACTTCTTTAGGCGCCTCCGTTCGGGCAGGCTCCATCACTTGCTCTTTACCCCGAGCCTCAGTAGTTGAATTGGTAGCGGTAACTTTGATAGGTGTAGCAACATTTTTCGGAGATATTTCTGGGGATAAAACCCTTCCGCTTCTAGTAACTTTACGGGTCCCAGCAATATTGTCTATGTTGGAATCAGTAGCTTAAATAACTTCATTCTTAGTAGTTGATAACTCTTGTTTGACGCCATGGTAGTAGGCGTCGGATCCATAGTTCCACGGAATAGCTTTATTCGAAGAATATGGGATAGGTCCAGGTAAAGTGATGATTAGAGGAGCAACTTTCGGATTGGCAGTAATTCTTACATGACCCTTGGAGGTGATCCTGATAGGAGTGCCAAAAATCACGAATAAGTCTTGAAACAGATTTTCGGCAGACGAAATCTTCTCAACCAGAATTAGATGATCGTACATTAGGCGTTGAATGCCTTCCTTCAGTAACCTACACCCATTGGGTTGGACTATGCAGCAGTAATATCTTTCAACGCAACCCTAAAATAAACTAGTCTATAATAGATTCTTCTTGATAATTGGGAGAGGAGTAGCCAATTTACTTACAGTAGCAACATAAAAACATCGTCAATAGCACTTATGACTTTTTCATGCTTCGGCATAGGTGCAGTAATCATATTCGGGGTCTCTGGAGGGTCAAACTCGATCTCTTTGTTATCAATCATATCCTGGATTTTGTTTTTTAGGATCCAACAGTTGTTTGTGTCGTTCCCAAGACTGTTATAATGGTAAGCACACTTCACTTTTGGATTATAGTGAGGAGAGGAGGTTTTAAGATTCTGGGGAGGATCCCTTAATGTTATCAACTCCGCTTTCAGTAAATAATGCAATGCTTGAGATAATGGCATGTTGATCTTTCTAAAATATCTTCTCGGAGCGTATGTCCTATGTTGGTTGCCCTGTTGTTGTTTATCAATAGGTGCAGTATTAGAAATTAATACCACTCCTATTGAATGATTGTGGTCACTTATAACACGGCCCTTCTGGCTATAAACAACATTAGTTTCCTTATTATTATTGAACGTCTTCTTTACAGTACTTGAAGACGCAACCACCAGAATCTTTCCACTCTTGATACCACCTTCGACATTTCCCCAGTCTGAATTAACTCAGTAAAACTATATGAGGAACTCCCAATTAGATGATTAAGGAATGGACCTATCAGACTTCCCATGAACATATCAACTAGCTCTCTGTCAGACAGTGGAGGTTGAACTCGTGCAGCCAGATCTCTCCATTTCTGGGCATACTCCTTGAACCCTTCATTCGAGCCCATAGTCATATTCTGTAATTGCACACGAGTTGGTGCAAGGTCAGCATTGTATTGATACTACTTGTAAAAAGCAGCAGCTAGGTCTTCCTAAGTACGAATGTTGGTTCCTTCCATTTGATAGAACCACTCGAGTTGTGTACCAGACAAGTTTCTAGAAAGAAGTGAACCCATAACTTTCTGTCAGCGGTATGGGGTTTGATCTTCCAAACATAAGATCTTACCAATCGTGATTTCTTACGTTCTTTTGTAGTCAGGGTTTTGATAGGCTTCAAATTAAAATTATAATCAAGCTTGAAGGTAGTTCAATTTTTTCCTGTGTATCAATAGATTTAACATGTTGTACCCCTGTCGACAAACTTGAAGACATGCTTCAACCCAATCAAGTTATGTAGTCTGGAAAAACTTTGTCGCTTGCAGTGATCTGAATAAGTTATTCTTTTTTTGAGCCTTAGGAGGTCTATCCCAAATGAATAATTATAATATAATCTACCAATCCTGTCATGTAGGGTGCTTAAAACCTTCCCTATGTATAACCAACCTCCCAGACCCCATAATTTCTATCTAGGTGAAATCCCCACACCTAACCAACTTAGGTTTTATTTGAGATATTTTTCCCCTTCCTCCTCATAGGATAGATTAAAAAGTTTGTATGCTCGTAGGAAAACATAACAAATTGACACTTTTTACACTATACTTCCACCAGTGGAAGTTGTATTGAAAAACTGGTTTTCTGGTTTTTGACACTTTTACACTTAACTTCCACCAGTGGAGGTTACCTTAAAAACCTCCAAAAAATGGTTTTGTTAGTTTTTACACTTAACTTCCACCAGTGGAGGTTACCTTAAAAATCTGCTAAAAATACTTTTTGACAGTTTTTGAACTGATCTTCCACCAGTGGAAGTTACCTTTAAATTTGTCTGAAAGCCTTGTTTTTGTGAAAAAATTTCTAAACTTTGATTGATCGTATATTTTGATCCGTGACTCCTTTTTGGATTCCGTTTTGGGCGTTGTAAAGCTAATTAGTGTGTTGATAAAAATCGAATTTATTATTGATAAACTATTTAGATAAGTTAACATCATAAGTTGCAATTTATAACGGCTGGACTGTTCTGGATTTCTTTGGTGGGTTCGGTTGTTACAAGAGGTAAAAGGCTCAATAGACAGGCGACGGGTTTTCCACAGGAACACTAGGATAGAGTGGAGTCATGGATGACTTGGAGGTGTCCGATCTCACTAACCTCCCAGACCCCAGAATTTCTATCTAGGTGAAATCCCCACACCTAACGAACTTAGGGTTTATTTGAGATCTTTTTCCCCTTCCTCCTCGTAGGATAGATTATAAAGTTCGTATGCTCGTAGGAAAACATAACAATAATTTTCCCACCAAGGACGCGTTTCCTCCTTCCAAAATTTGCGTGAAGGGTCTGGTGTTCCGTCCTCCCAAGAAATAGGGAGGTAAAAAAAGCGATCCACATAAATTATAGAATTGGAATCTGACATTATGTAATTTGAATTGGAATAAGAGAGCTCTCATAACATTTAGGATGTGTTGATGGTTTCTCTCAACACGACCATTTTTGTTGAGGTGTCTCAACACGACCATGACATGAGGTGTCTCAGTGGTTTCTACTAATTATTAGATATATGTTTTGCAAGAAAAGAGGAAAAGTTAGCGTTGAATAAGAATTGATGGCTTTGCTGTTAAAATGCTAGGTTTTTCTATTAAACCGCATGGTTTTTCTGTTAAAACGCATGGTTTTTCTTTTAAAACGCATGGTTTTTCTAGTTCATGGCAGGTAAAATTAATTAAATCAATTTAAGAAAATTAACAATAAATAAAATAATTCAAATTCATGTATATAAAATCTACAGAACAAAATAAACAATGCATAACTAGTATATCTCTTTTCATAATTTTAAGATTTAAGAGTTATTTCTGCAATTAGTTTATTGATAAAAATCGAATTTCTTCTTGATAAACTATTTACATAATTTAACAGCATAAGTTGCAATTTATAACGGCTGGACTGTTCTGGATTTCTTAGGTGGGTTGGGTTGTTACAAGAGGTAAAAGGCTCAATAGACAGGGGACGGGTTTTCCACAGGAACACTAGCATTCTTTCAAGTACAAGTACTGATGGCGACTATGGTTCCGTTGGTGATTATGGGTATCTGAAATGACGTCGAACCTTTTATCTTGTCCCTTGTGACTACGCAACAGTTCAGCTATATACATTGTTGTGGAGCTTTGTTCTTGTTCCTATCATGTAGGGTGCTTAAAACTTTCCCTATGTATAACCAACCTCCCAGACCATAGAATTTCTATCTAGGTGAAATTCCCACACCTAACCAACTTAGGGTTTATTTGAGATCTTTTTCCACTTCCTCCTCGTAGGATAGATTAAAAATTTTATATGCTCGTAGGAAAACATAACAATAATTTTCCCACCAAGGACGCCTTTCCTCCTTCCAAATTTCGCGTGAAGGGTCTGACGTTCCGTCCTCCCAAGAAATGGGGAGGTAAAAAAGCGATCCACATAAATTATAGAATTGGAATATGACGTCATGTAATTTGAATTGGAATAAGAGAGCTCTCATAACATTTAGGATGTGTTGATGGTTTGTCTCAACACGACCATTTTTGTTGAGGTGTCTCAACACGACCATGACATGAGGTGTCTCAGTGGTTTCTACTAATTGTTAGATAGATGTTTTGCTAGAAAAGAGGAAAAGTTAGCATTGAAGAAGAATTGATGGCTTTGTTGTTAAAACGCTAGGTTTTTCTGTTAAACCGCATGGTTTTTCTGTTAAAACACATGGTTTTTCTGTTAAAACACATGGTTTTCTAGTTCATGGCAGGTAAAATTAATTAAATCAATTTAAGAAAATTAAAAATAAATAAAATAATTCAAATTTATGTAAATAAAATCTACAAAACATAATAAACAATGCATAACTAGTATATCTCTTTTCATAATTTTAAGATTATAAGAGTTATTTCTGAAATTAGTTTATTGATAAAAATCGAATTTCTTCTTGATAAACTATTTACATAATTTAATAGCATAAGTTGCAATTTATAACGGCTTGACTGTTCTGGATTTCTTAGGTGGGTTGGGTTGTTACAAGAGGTAAAAGGATCAATAGACAGGTGACAGGTTTTCCACAGGAACACTAGCATTCTTTCAAGTACAAGTACTGATGGCGACTATGGTTCCGTTGGTGACTTATGGGTATCCAAAATGACATTGAACCTTTGATCTTGTCCCTTGTGACTACGCAACAGTTCAACTATATACAGTGTTGTGGAGCTTTGTTCTTGTTCCTGTCATGTAGGGTGCTTAAAACCTTCCCTATGTATAACCAACCTCCCAGACCCCGGAATTTCTATCTAGGTGAAATCCCCACACCTAACCAACTTAGGTTTTATTTGAGATCTTTTTCCCCTCCCTCCTCGTAGGATAGATTAAAAAGTCCGTATGCTCGTAGGAAAACATAACAATTTGACACTTTTTACACTATACTTCCACCAGTGGAAGTTGTATTGAAAAACTGGTTTTCTGGTTTTTCATGTAACACCCCAGTTTCAATTATTTGATTTATTTAAATTTGGGAAAATTATTTTATTAGAATTAATAAAATAAAAAGGAATTATTTATTTTGAAATATGGAGGAAAATAAAAGAAATAAGAAAATGCTGAGTTTTTAAGTTATTGGGCTTGGATGTTGTTAGTAAAGAGTGGGGGTGCAAAAGAAGTAAAGATATGTTTTGGAACTCAAGTTATTTTTCTCATTATTCACGATAACACAGAAGTTGGGATTTTGGGAAGCAGAGCTCTGAAGGTACGAAGAACGAAGAACGAAGAACATCGCTCAAAAAGTTCAAAGCTGCTAATTGATAAGGTAAGGGGGGCTATTACTCGATTTACCTTTGTTTATGGGTTTATGTACGGTTGATTTGGGTAATCGTAGGGAAAAACCCCAATTGTTAGATGTTATTAGGGATCGATACCCTTAGGATTGAACTTTGTTAAAGGAGGTTTAGGTTCCCAATTTTATGAAATCAATTAACGATTTTAGGTTCCTAATGGTGGATTGGAAGTATATCTGCATGATCGTGAATTTACCTTAGAAGTTATAGGGATAACCTCAATGTTAGTAGATTTCCCCAAAAAGGACGATTAATCCCGGTTAAGGTGACTATGATGATTGTTGGTAATTAGGAAATTGATGTTTTGTTTTGAGTTATACAAACTCGATGTCGTTAGGTACCGAAATGCGCGTTTTGGCTGGCATTTTCCCGTGTTTGGCTGCTGTTTCTGAGCTGCTGCAGGTACAGGAAAACTCTGTATGCGCTCAGCAACACGGGCCGTGTTGCACAACACGGGCACCCGTGTTGCTCTTCTGTGTTGGTAAAAGTAATGTGTTTTCTGGACACATTACAACACGGGCCGTGTTGCACAACACGGGCACCCGTGTTGATGCTACTGTGTTGATTTTCTGAACTTTGTTTTCAGTGCTTGATTGTGGATTTTATTGCCATGCTTTTGGATAATGTTATCGAGCATGAATTATGATATGACTTGATATGATTGATGTTTAAATAGTATGCTGAGTGATTACATGCTATCCATATCTTGTTATGATTTGATGTTGTTGATGTTGCATGATATGTTGATTGATGTTCATAGTATGCTGAGTGTTACATACTTTACATATCATGTTGCATTTGTTAATTCCCATTGTGTGGAATTAACATGGTGGCCAATATACGTGTCCGCGATTTAATGGAACGTTGAGGTGGTAGCCGTGTCCGCGATATAATGGAACGGTGAGTTATCCGTGACCCGAGATTTAATGGGGCGGTGAAGTGGTACCACATGCATGGGTGTGTTGCATTACCTTGAATATAACATGAATGGATGATTTTTCCAATGTTGTATTTGATTGTTTGTATGCACGTATGATTGCTAAATGGTTGACGATGTTTGATGATTATTTGCAAATATGAAAAGCAATATATCATGGGTATATGAATTGTAAAGGTTTTTGTAAACTATGAAATATGCTAATTATTGGGTGATGCTTATGATTTCCTGAATTGATTGTTATGAACGTATAATCAAATGTATAATTGAGATGCTCACCCTTACTGTTGAATATTTCAGATTGAGGAGCTTCGTTCAGGTGCTTGGCGAAGGCTTGTCGTTCTAGTTTATTTTCGTTTTAGTATTGTCCGGGTCATGCTCTGATAGTTGTAACTCCGGGAACGCTTGTTTGTCGAGCTGTTTTAGTCAGACTCGTTTAATTCCTCATGTTTTGTTATAATATGATGTTGACATTTTCCAGGTGTTAATCCCTGATGATTTCGAAAATATTAATAACATTGATTTTATTAATTAAAGTATTCCGCTGTGTAAACATGTATGAGTTACTACTACGTTATGCATGACAGGAATTTGTTTTATTAAAAGAGAATTGTAGCATCCTCGTTAGTACATGTACTCTGAAAATATGATTTTAATTATTTGCGAAATTTTATGCGGGGTTTTAGAGGGTGTTACATTTCACACTTTTTACACTATACTTCCACCAGTGGAAGTTGTATTGAAAAACTAGTTTTCTGGTTTTTGACACTTTTTACACTTAACTTCCACCAGTGGAGGTTACCTTAAAAATCTGCTAAAAACTGGTTTTGTCAGTTTTTACACTTAACTTCCACCAGTGGAGGTTACCTTAAAAATCTGCTAAAAATACTTTTTGACAGTTTTTGCACTGATCTTCCACCAGTGGAAGTTATCTTTAAATTTGTCTGAAAGCCTTGTTTTTGTGAAAAAATTTCTAAACTTTGATTGGTCGTATCTTTTGATCCGTGACTCCTTTTTGAATGTCATTTTTGGCGTTGTAAAGCTAACTAGTGTGTTGATAAAAATCAATTTTCTTCTTGATAAACTATTTACATAATTTAACACCATTAGTTGCAATTTATAACAGTTGGACTGTTCTGGATTTCTTTGGTGGGTTCGGTTGTTACAAGAGGTAAAAGGCTCAATAGACAGGCGACGGGTTTTCCACAGGAACACTAGGATAGAGTGGAGTCATGGCTGACTTGGAGGTGTCCGATCTCACTAACCTCCCAGACCCCAGAATTTCTATCTAGGTGAAATCCCCACACCTATCAAACTTAGGGTTTATTTGCGATCTTTTCCCCCTTCCTCCTCGTAGGATAGATTAAAAAGTTTGTATGCTTGTAGGAAAACATAACAATAATTTTCCCAACAAGGATGCCTTTCCTCCTTCCAAATTTCGCGTGAAGGGTCTGGCGTTCTGTCCTCCCAAGAAACAGGGAAGTAAAAAAAGCGATCCACATAAATTATAGAATTGGAATTTGACATTATGTAATTTGAATTGGAATAATAGAGCTCTCATAACATTTAGGATGTGTTGATAGTTTCTCTCAACACGACCATTTTTGTTGAGGTGTCTCAACACGACCATGACATGAGGTGTCTCAGTGGTTGCTACTAATTGTTAGATAGATGTTTTGCAAGAAAAGAGGAAAAGTTAGCATTGAAGAAAAATTGATGGCTTTGTTGTTAAAACGCTAGGATTTTCTGTTAAACCGCATGGTTTTTCTGTTAAAACACATGGTTTTTCTGTTAAAACGCATGGTTTTCTAGTTCATGGCAGGTAAAATTAATTAAATCAATTTAAGAAAATTAACAATAAATAAAATAACTCAAATTTATGTATATAAAATCTACATAACAAAATAAACAATGCATAACTAGTATATCTCTTTTCATAATTTTAAGATTATAAGAGTTATTTCTGAAATTAGTTTATTGATAAAAATCGAATTTCTTCTTGATAAACTATTTACATAATTTAACAGCATAAGTTACAATTTATAAAGGCTTGACTGTTCTGGATTTCTTAGGTGGGTTGGGTTGTTACAAGAGGTAAAAGGATCAATAGACAGGTGACGGGTTTTCTACAGGAACACTAGCATTCTTTCAAGTACAAGTAGTGATGACGACTATGGTTCCGTTGGTGACTTATGGGTATCCAAAATGACGTTGAACCTTTGATCTTGTCCCTTGTGACTACGCAACAGTTCAGCTATATACAGTGTTGTGGAGCTTTGTTCTTGTTCCTGTCATGTAGGGTGCTTAAAAACTTCCCTATGTATAACCAACCTCCCAGACCCCGGAATTTCTATCTAGGTGAAATCCCCACACCTAACCAACTTAGGTTTTATTTGAGATCTTTTTTCCCCTTCCTCCTCGTAGGATAGATTAAAAAGTCCGTATGCTCGTAGGAAAACATAACAATTTGACACTTTTTACACTATACTTCCACCAGTGGAAGTTGTATTGAAAAACTGGGTTTCTGGTTTTTGACACTTTTTACACTATACTTCCACCAGTGGAAGTTGTATTGAAAAACTGGTTTTCTGGTTTTTGACACTTTTTACACTTAACTTCCACCAGTGGAGGTTACCTTAAAAATCTGCTAAAAACTGGTTTTGTCAGTTTTTACACTTAACTTCCACCAGTGGAGGTTACCTTAAAAATCTGCTAAAAATACTTTTTGACAGTTTTTGCACTGATCTTCCACCAGTGGAAGTTATCTTTAAATTTGTCTGAAAGCCTTGTTTTTGTGAAAAAATTTCTAAACTTTGATTGGTCGTATCTTTTGATCCGTGACTCCTTTTTGGATGCCGTTTTTGGCGTTGTAAAGCTAACTAGTGTGTTGATAAAAATCGAATTTCTTCTTGAAAAACTATTTACATAATTTAACACCATTAGTTGCAATTTATAACACTTGGACTTTTCTGGATTTCTTTGGTGGGTTCGGTTACAGGCGACGGGTTTTCCATAGGAACACTAGGATAGAGTGGAGTCATGGCTGACTTGGAGGTGTCCGATCTCACTAACCTCCCAGACCCCAGAATTTCTATCTAGGTGAAACCCCCACACCTATCCAACTTAGGGTTTATTTGCGATCTTTTCCCCCTTCCTCCTCGTAGGATAGATTAAAAAGTTTGTATGCTCGTAGGAAAACATAACAATAATTTTCCCACCAAGGACGCCTTTCCTCCTTCCAAATTTCGCGTGAAGGGTCTGGCGTTCTGTCCTCCCAAGAAACAGGGAAGTAAAAAAAGCGATCCACATAAATTATAGAATTGGAATTTGACATTATGTAATTTGAATTGGAATAATAGAGCTCTCATAACATTTAGGATGTGTTGATGGTTTCTCTCAACACGACCATTTTTGTTGAGGTGTCTCAACACGACCATGACATGAGGTGTCTCAGTGGTTGCTACTAATTGTTAGATAGATGTTTTGCAAGAAAAGAGGAAAAGTTAGCATTGAAGAAGAATTGATGGCTTTGTTGTTAAAACGCTAGGATTTTCTGTTAAACCGCATGGTTTTTCTGTTAAAACACATGGTTTTTCTGTTAAAACGCATGGTTTTCTAGTTCATGGCAGGTAAAATTAATTAAATCAATTTAAGAAAATTAACAATAAATAAAATAATTCAAATTTATGTATATAAAATCTACATAACAAAATAAACAATGCATAACTAGTATATCTCTTTTCATAATTTTAAGATTATAAGAGTTATTTCTGAAATTAGTTTATTGATAAAAATCGAATTTCTTCTTGATAAACTATTTACATAATTTAACAGCATAAGTTACAATTTATAAAGGCTTGACTGTTCTGGATTTCTTAGGTGGGTTGGGTTGTTACAAGAGGTAAAAGGATCAATAGACAGGTGACGGGTTTTCTACAGGAACACTAGCATTCTTTCAAGTACAAGTACTGATGGCGACTATGGTTCCGTTGGTGACTTATGGGTATCCAAAATGACATTGAACCTTTGATCTTGTCCCTTGTGACTACGCAACAGTTCAGCTATATACAGTGTTGTGGAGCTTTGTTCTTGTTCCTGTCATGTAGGGTGCTTAAAACCTTCCCTATGTATAACCAACCTCCCAGACCCCGGAATTTCTATCTAGGTGAAATCCCCACACCTAACCAACTTAGGTTTTATTTGAGATCTTTTTCCCCTCCCTCCTCGTAGGATAGATTAAAAAGTCCGTATGCTCGTAGGAAAACATAACAATTTGAGACTTTTTACACTATACTTCCACCAGTGGAAGTTGTATTGAAAAACTGGTTTTCTGGTTTTTCACACTTTTTACACTATACTTCCACCAGTGGAAGTTGTATTGAAAAACTAGTTTTCTGGTTTTTGACACTTTTTACACTTAACTTCCACCAGTGGAGGTTACCTTAAAAATCTGCTAAAAACTGGTTTTGTCAGTTTTTACACTTAACTTCCACCAGTGGAGGTTACCTTAAAAATCTGCTAAAAATACTTTTTGACAGTTTTTGCACTGATCTTCCACCAGTGGAAGTTATCTTTAAATTTGTCTGAAAGCCTTGTTTTTGTGAAAAAATTTCTAAACTTTGATTGGTCGTATCTTTTGATCCGTGACTCCTTTTTGAATGTCGTTTTTGGCGTTGTAAAGCTAACTAGTGTGTTGATAAAAATCAATTTTCTTCTTGATAAACTATTTACATAATTTAACACCATTAGTTGCAATTTATAACAGTTGGACTATTCTGGATTTCTTTGGTGGGTTCGGTTGTTACAAGAGGTAAAAGGCTCAATAGACAGGCGACGGGTTTTCCACAGGAACACTAGGATAGAGTGGAGTCATGGCTGACTTGGAGGTGTCCGATCTCACTAACCTCCCAGACCCCAGAATTTCTATCTAGGTGAAATCCCCACACCTATCCAACTTAGGGTTTATTTGCGATCTTTTCCCCCTTCCTCCTTGTAGGATAGATTAAAACGTTTGTATGCTTGTAGGAAAACATAACAATAATTTTCCCAACAAGGACGCCTTTCCTCCTTCCAAATTTCGCGTGAAGGGTCTGGCGTTCTGTCCTCCCAAGAAACAGGGAAGTAAAAAAAGCGATCCACATAAATTATAGAATTGGAATTTGACATTATGTAATTTGAATTGGAATAATAGAGCTCTCATAACATTTAGGATGTGTTGATAGTTTCTCTCAACACGACCATTTTTGTTGAGGTGTCTCAACACGACCATGACATGAGGTGTCTCAGTGGTTGCTACTAATTGTTAGATAGATGTTTTGCAAGAAAAGAGGAAAATTTAGCATTGAAGAAGAATTGATGGCTTTGTTGTTAAAACACTAGGATTTTCTGTTAAACCGCATGGTTTTTCTGTTAAAACACATGGTTTTTCTGTTAAAACGCATGGTTTTCTAGTTCATGGCAGGTAAAATTAATTAAATCAATTTAAGAAAATTAACAATAAATAAAATAACTCAAATTTATGTATATAAAATCTACATAACAAAATAAACAATGCATAACTAGTATATCTCTTTTCATAATTTTAAGATTATAAGAGTTATTTCTGAAATTAGTTTATTGATAAAAATCGAATTTCTTCTTGATAAACTATTTACATAATTTAACAGCATAAGTTACAATTTATAAATGCTTGACTGTTCTGGATTTCTTAGGTGGGTTGGGTTGTTACAAGAGGTAAAAGGATCAATAGACAGGTGACGGGTTTTCCACAGGAACACTAGCATTCTTTCAAGTACAAGTAGTGATGACGACTATGGTTCCGTTGGTGACTTATGGGTATCCAAAATGACGTTGAACCTTTGATCTTGTCCCTTGTGACTACGCAACAGTTCAGCTATATACAGTGTTGTGGAGCTTTGTTCTTGTTCCTGTCATGTAGGGTGCTTAAAAACTTCCCTATGTATAACCAACCTCCCAGACCCCGGAATTTCTATCTAGGTGAAATCCCTACACCTAACCAACTTAGGTTTTATTTGAGATCTTTTTTCCCCTTCCTCCTCGTAGGATAGATTAAAAAGTCCGTATGCTCGTAGGAAAACATAACAATTTGACACTTTTTACACTATACTTCCACCAGTGGAAGTTGTATTGAAAAACTGGTTTTCTGGTTTTTGACACTTTTTACACTATACTTCCACCAGTGGAAGTTGTATTGAAAAACTGGTTTTCTGGTTTTTGACACTTTTTACACTTAACTTCCACCAGTGGAGGTTACCTTAAAAATCTGCTAAAAACTGGTTTTGTCAGTTTTTACACTTAACTTCCACCAGTGGAGGTTACCTTAAAAATCTGCTAAAAATACTTTTTGACAGTTTTTGCACTGATCTTCCACCAGTGGAAGTTATCTTTAAATTTGTCTGAAAGCCTTGTTTTTGTGAAAAAATTTCTAAACTTTGATTGGTCGTATCTTTTGATCCGTGACTCCTTTTTGGATGCCGTTTTTGGCGTTGTAAAGCTAACTAGTGTGTTGATAAAAATCGAATTTCTTCTTGAAAAACTATTTACATAATTTAACACCATTAGTTGCAATTTATAACACTTGGACTTTTCTGGATTTCTTTGGTGGGTTCGGTTACAGGCGACGGGTTTTCCATAGGAACACTAGGATAGAGTGGAGTCATGGCTGACTTGGAGGTGTCCGATCTCACTAACCTCCCAGACCCCAGAATTTCTATCTAGGTGAAACCCCCACACCTATCCAACTTAGGGTTTATTTGCGATCTTTTCCCCCTTCCTCCTCGTAGGATAGATTAAAAAGTTTGTATGCTCGTAGGAAAACATAACAATAATTTTCCCACCAAGGACGCCTTTCCTCCTTCCAAATTTCGCGTGAAGGGTCTGGCGTTCTGTCCTCCCAAGAAACAGGGAAGTAAAAAAAGAGATCCACATAAATTATAGAATTGGAATTTGACATTATGTAATTTGAATTGGAATAATAGAGCTCTCATAACATTTAGGATGTGTTGATGGTTTCTCTCAACACGACCATTTTTGTTGAGGTGTCTCAACACGACCATGACATGAGGTGTCTCAGTGGTTGCTACTAATTGTTAGATAGATGTTTTGCAAGAAAAGAGGAAAAGTTAGCATTGAAGAAGAATTGATGGCTTTGTTGTTAAAACGCTAGGATTTTCTGTTAAACCGCATGGTTTTTCTGTTAAAACACATGGTTTTTCTGTTAAAACGCATGGTTTTCTAGTTCATGGCAGGTAAAATTAATTAAATCAATTTAAGAAAATTAACAATAAATAAAATAATTCAAATTTATGTATATAAAATCTACATAACAAAATAAACAATGCATAACTAGTATATCTCTTTTCATAATTTTAAGATTATAAGAGTTATTTCTGAAATTAGTTTATTGATAAAAATCGAATTTCTTCTTGATAAACTATTTACATAATTTAACAGCATAAGTTACAATTTATAAAGGCTTGACTGTTCTGGATTTCTTAGGTGGGTTGGGTTGTTACAAGAGGTAAAAGGATCAATAGACAGGTGACGGGTTTTCTACAGGAACACTAGCATTCTTTCAAGTACAAGTACTGATGGCGACTATGGTTCCGTTGGTGACTTATGGGTATCCAAAATGACATTGAACCTTTGATCTTGTCCCTTGTGACTACGCAACAGTTCAGCTATATACAGTGTTGTGGAGCTTTGTTCTTGTTCCTGTCATGTAGGGTGCTTAAAACCTTCCCTATGTATAACCAACCTCCCAGACCCCGGAATTTCTATCTAGGTGAAATCCCCACACCTAACCAACTTAGGTTTTATTTGAGATCTTTTTCCCCTCCCTCCTCGTAGGATAGATTAAAAAGTCCGTATGCTCGTAGGAAAACATAACAATTTGACACTTTTTACACTATACTTCCACCAGTGGAAGTTGTATTGAAAAACTGGTTTTCTGGTTTTTCACACTTTTTACACTATACTTCCACCAGTGGAAGTTGTATTGAAAAACTAGTTTTCTGGTTTTTGACACTTTTTACACTTAACTTCCACCAGTGGAGGTTACCTTAAAAATCTGCTAAAAACTGGTTTTGTCAGTTTTTACACTTAACTTCCACCAGTGGAGGTTACCTTAAAAATCTGCTAAAAATACTTTTTGACAGTTTTTGCACTGATCTTCCACCAGTGGAAGTTATCTTTAAATTTGTCTGAAAGCCTTGTTTTTGTGAAAAAATTTCTAAACTTTGATTGGTCGTATCTTTTGATCCGTGACTCCTTTTTGAATGTCGTTTTTGGCGTTGTAAAGCTAACTAGTGTGTTGATAAAAATCAATTTTCTTCTTGATAAACTATTTACATAATTTAACACCATTAGTTGCAATTTATAACAGTTGGACTATTCTGGATTTCTTTGGTGGGTTCGGTTGTTACAAGAGGTAAAAGGCTCAATAGACAGGCGACGGGTTTTCCACAGGAACACTAGGATAGAGTGGAGTCATGGCTGACTTGGAGGTGTCCGATCTCACTAACCTCCCAGACCCCAGAATTTCTATCTAGGTGAAATCCCCACACCTATCCAACTTAGGGTTTATTTGCGATCTTTTCCCCCTTCCTCCTTGTAGGATAGATTAAAACGTTTGTATGCTTGTAGGAAAACATAACAATAATTTTCCCAACAAGGACGCCTTTCCTCCTTCCAAATTTCGCGTGAAGGGTCTGGCGTTCTGTCCTCCCAAGAAACAGGGAAGTAAAAAAAGCGATCCACATAAATTATAGAATTGGAATTTGACATTATGTAATTTGAATTGGAATAATAGAGCTCTCATAACATTTAGGATGTGTTGATAGTTTCTCTCAACACGACCATTTTTGTTGAGGTGTCTCAACACGACCATGACATGAGGTGTCTCAGTGGTTGCTACTAATTGTTAGATAGATGTTTTGCAAGAAAAGAGGAAAAGTTAGCATTGAAGAAGAATTGATGGCTTTGTTGTTAAAACGCTAGGATTTTCTGTTAAACCGCATGGTTTTTCTGTTAAAACACATGGTTTTTCTGTTAAAACGCATGGTTTTCTAGTTCATGGCAGGTAAAATTAATTAAATCAATTTAAGAAAATTAACAATAAATAAAATAACTCAAATTTATGTATATAAAATCTACATAACAAAATAAACAATGCATAACTAGTATATCTCTTTTCATAATTTTAAGATTATAAGAGTTATTTCTAAAATTAGTTTATTGATAAAAATCGAATTTCTTCTTGATAAACTATTTACATAATTCAACAGCATAAGTTACAATTTATAAAGGCTTGACGGTTCTGGATTTCTTAGGTGGGTTGGGTTGTTACAAGAGGTAAAAGGATCAATAGACAGGTGACGGGTTTTCCACAGGAACACTAGCATTCTTTCAAGTACAAGTAGTGATGACGACTATGGTTCCGTTGGTGACTTATGGGTATCCAAAATGACGTTGAACCTTTGATCTTGTCCCTTGTGACTACGCAACAGTTCAGCTATATACAGTGTTGTGGAGCTTTGTTCTTGTTCCTGTCATGTAGGGTGCTTAAAAACTTCCCTATGTATAACCAACCTCCCAGACCCCGGAATTTCTATCTAGGTGAAATCCCTACACCTAACCAACTTAGGTTTTATTTGAGATCTTTTTTCCCCTTCCTCCTCGTAGGATAGATTAAAAAGTCCGTATGCTCGTAGGAAAACATAACAATTTGACACTTTTTACACTATACTTCCACCAGTGGAAGTTGTATTGAAAAACTGGTTTTCTGGTTTTTGACACTTTTTACACTATACTTCCACCAGTGGAAGTTGTATTGAAAAACTGGTTTTCTGGTTTTTGACACTTTTTACACTTAACTTCCACCAGTGGAGGTTACCTTAAAAATCTGCTAAAAACTGGTTTTGTCAGTTTTTACACTTAACTTCCACCAATGGAGGTTACCTTAAAAATCTGCTAAAAATACTTTTTGACAGTTTTTGCACTGATCTTCCACCAGTGGAAGTTATCTTTAAATTTGTCTGAAAGCCTTGTTTTTGTGAAAAAATTTCTAAACTTTGATTGGTCGTATCTTTTGATCCGTGACTCATTTTTGGATGCCGTTTTTGGCGTTGTAAAGCTAACTAGTGTGTTGATAAAAATCGAATTTCTTCTTGAAAAACTATTTACATAATTTAACACCATTAGTTGCAATTTATAACACTTGGACATTTCTAGATTTCTTTGGTGGGTTCGGTTACAGGCGACGGGTTTTCCACAGGAACACTAGGATAGAGTGGAGTCATGGCTGACTTGGAGGTGTCCGATCTCACTAACCTCCCAGACCCCAGAATTTCTATCTAGGTGAAACCCCCACACCTATCCAACTTAGGGTTTATTTGCGATCTTTTCCCCCTTCCTCCACGTAGGATAGATTAAAAAGTTTGTATGCTCGTAGGAAAACATAACAATAATTTTCCCACCAAGGACGCCTTTCCTCCTTCCAAATTTCGCGTGAAGGGTCTGGCGTTCTGTCCTCCCAAGAAACAGGGAAGTAAAAAAAGCGATCCACATAAATTATAGAATTGGAATTTGACATTATGTAATTTGAATTGGAATAATAGAGCTCTCATAACATTTAGGATGTGTTGATGGTTTCTCTCAACACGACCATTTTTGTTGAGGTGTCTCAACACGACCATGACATGAGGTGTCTCAGTGGTTGCTACTAATTGTTAGATAGATGTTTTGCAAGAAAAGAGGAAAAGTTAGCATTGAAGAAGAATTGATGGCTTTGTTGTTAAAACGCTAGGATTTTCTGTTAAACCGCATGGTTTTTCTGTTAAAACACATGGTTTTTCTGTTAAAACGCATGGTTTTCTAGTTCATGGCAGGTAAAATTAATTAAATCAATTTAAGAAAATTAACAATAAATAAAATAATTCAAATTTATGTATATAAAATCTACATAACAAAATAAACAATGCATAACTAGTATATCTCTTTTCATAATTTTAAGATTATAAGAGTTATTTCTGAAATTAGTTTATTGATAAAAATCGAATTTCTTCTTGATAAACTATTTACATAATTTAACAGCATAAGTTACAATTTATAAAGGCTTGACTGTTCTGGATTTCTTAGGTGGGTTGGGTTGTTACAAGAGGTAAAAGGATCAATAGACAGGTGACGGGTTTTCTACAGGAACACTAGCATTCTTTCAAGTACAAGTACTGATGGAGACTATGGTTCCGTTGGTGACTTATGGGTATCCAAAATGACATTGAACCTTTGATCTTGTCCCTTGTGACTACGCAACAGTTCAGCTATATACAGTGTTGTGGAGCTTTGTTCTTGTTCCTGTCATGTAGGGTGCTTAAAACCTTCCCTATGTATAACCAACCTCCCAGACCCCGGAATTTCTATCTAGGTGAAATCCCCACACCTAACCAACTTAGGTTTTATTTGAGATCTTTTTCCCCTCCCTCCTCGTAGGATAGATTAAAAAGTCCGTATGCTCGTAGGAAAACATAACAATTTGACACTTTTTACACTATACTTCCACCAGTGGAAGTTGTATTGAAAAACTGGTTTTCTGGTTTTTCACACTTTTTACACTATACTTCCACCAGTGGAAGTTGTATTGAAAAACTAGTTTTCTGGTTTTTGACACTTTTTACACTTAACTTCCACCAGTGGAGGTTACCTTAAAAATCTGCTAAAAACTGGTTTTGTCAGTTTTTACACTTAACTTCCACCAGTGGAGGTTACCTTAAAAATCTGCTAAAAATACTTTTTGACAGTTTTTGCACTGATCTTCCACCAGTGGAAGTTATCTTTAAATTTGTCTGAAAGCCTTGTTTTTGTGAAAAAATTTCTAAACTTTGATTGGTCGTATCTTTTGATCCGTGACTCCTTTTTGAATGTCGTTTTTGGCGTTGTAAAGCTAACTAGTGTGTTGATAAAAATCAATTTTCTTCTTGATAAACTATTTACATAATTTAACACCATTAGTTGCAATTTATAACAGTTGGACTATTCTGGATTTCTTTGGTGGGTTCGGTTGTTACAAGAGGTAAAAGGCTCAATAGACAGGCGACGGGTTTTCCACAGGAACACTAGGATAGAGTGGAGTCATGGCTGACTTGGAGGTGTCCGATCTCACTAACCTCCCAGACCCCAGAATTTCTATCTAGGTGAAATCCCCACACCTATCCAACTTAGGGTTTATTTGCGATCTTTTCCCCCTTCCTCCTTGTAGGATAGATTAAAACGTTTGTATGCTTGTAGGAAAACATAACAATAATTTTCCCAACAAGGACGCCTTTCCTCCTTCCAAATTTCGCGTGAAGGGTCTGGCGTTCTGTCCTCCCAAGAAACAGGGAAGTAAAAAAAGCGATCCACATAAATTATAGAATTGGAATTTGACATTATGTAATTTGAATTGGAATAATAGAGCTCTCATAACATTTAGGATGTGTTGATAGTTTCTCTCAACACGACCATTTTTGTTGAGGTGTCTCAACACGACCATGACATGAGGTGTCTCAGTGGTTGCTACTAATTGTTAGATAGATGTTTTGCAAGAAAAGAGGAAAAGTTAGCATTGAAGAAGAATTGATGGCTTTGTTGTTAAAACGCTAGGATTTTCTGTTAAACCGCATGGTTTTTCTGTTAAAACACATGGTTTTTCTGTTAAAACGCATGGTTTTCTAGTTCATGGCAGGTAAAATTAATTAAATCAATTTAAGAAAATTAACAATAAATAAAATAACTCAAATTTATGTATATAAAATCTACATAACAAAATAAACAATGCATAACTAGTATATCTCTTTTCATAATTTTAAGATTATAAGAGTTATTTCTGAAATTAGTTTATTGATAAAAATCGAATTTCTTCTTGATAAACTATTTACATAATTTAACAGCATAAGTTACAATTTATAAAGGCTTGACTGTTCTGGATTTCTTAGGTGGGTTGGGTTGTTACAAGAGGTAAAAGGATCAATAGACAGGTGACGGGTTTTCCACAGGAACACTAGCATTCTTTCAAGTACAAGTAGTGATGACGACTATGGTTCCGTTGGTGACTTATGGGTATCCAAAATGACGTTGAACCTTTGATCTTGTCCCTTGTGACTACGCAACAGTTCAGCTATATACAGTGTTGTGGAGCTTTGTTCTTGTTCCTGTCATGTAGGGTGCTTAAAAACTTCCCTATGTATAACCAACCTCCCAGACCCCGGAATTTCTATCTAGGTGAAATCCCCACACCTAACCAACTTAGGTTTTATTTGAAATCTTTTTTCCCCTTCCTCCTCGTAGGATAGATTAAAAAGTCCGTATGCTCGTAGGAAAACATAACAATTTGACACTTTTTACACTATACTTCCACCAGTGGAAGTTGTATTGAAAAACTGGTTTTCTGGTTTTTGACACTTTTTACACTATACTTCCACCAGTGGAAGTTGTATTGAAAAACTGGTTTTCTGGTTTTTGACACTTTTTACACTTAACTTCCACCAGTGGAGGTTACCTTAAAAATCTGCTAAAAACTGGTTTTGTCAGTTTTTACACTTAACTTCCACCAATGGAGGTTACCTTAAAAATCTGCTAAAAATACTTTTTGACAGTTTTTGCACTGATCTTCCACCAGTGGAAGTTATCTTTAAATTTGTCTGAAAGCCTTGTTTTTGTGAAAAAATTTCTAAACTTTGATTGGTCGTATCTTTTGATCCGTGACTCATTTTTGGATGCCGTTTTTGGCGTTGTAAAGCTAACTAGTGTGTTGATAAAAATCGAATTTCTTCTTGAAAAACTATTTACATAATTTAACACCATTAGTTGCAATTTATAACACTTGGACATTTCTGGATTTCTTTGGTGGGTTCGGTTACAGGCGACGGGTTTTCCACAGGAACACTAGGATAGAGTGGAGTCATGGCTGACTTGGAGGTGTCCGATCTCACTAACCTCCCAGACCCCAGAATTTCTATCTAGGTGAAACCCCCACACCTATCCAACTTAGGGTTTATTTGCGATCTTTTCCCCCTTCCTCCACGTAGGATAGATTAAAAAGTTTGTATGCTCGTAGGAAAACATAACAATAATTTTCCCACCAAGGACGCCTTTCCTCCTTCAAAATTTCGCGTGAAGGGTTTGGCGTTCTGTCCTCCCAAGAAACAGGGAAGTAAAAAAAGCGATCCACATAAATTATAGAATTGGAATTTGACATTATGTAATTTGAATTGGAATAATAGAGCTCTCATAACATTTAGGATGTGTTGATGGTTTCTCTCAACACGACCATTTTTGTTGAGGTGTCTCAACACGACCATGACATGAGGTGTCTCAGTGGTTGCTACTAATTGTTAGATAGATGTTTTGCAAGAAAAGAGGAAAAGTTAGCATTGAAGAAGAATTGATGGCTTTGTTGTTAAAACGCTAGGATTTTATGTTAAACCGCATGGTTTTTCTGTTAAAACACATGGTTTTTCTGTTAAAACGCATGGTTTTCTAGTTCATGGCAGGTAAAATTAATTAAATCAATTTAAGAAAATTAACAATAAATAAAATAATTCAAATTTATGTATATAAAATCTACATAACAAAATAAACAATGCATAACTAGTATATCTCTTTTCATAATTTTAAGATTATAAGAGTTATTTCTGAAATTAGTTTATTGATAAAAATCGAATTTCTTCTTGATAAACTATTTACATAATTTAACAGCATAAGTTACAATTTATAAAGGCTTGACTGTTCTGGATTTCTTAGGTGGGTTGGGTTGTTACAAGAGGTAAAAGGATCAATAGACAGGTGACAGGTTTTCCACAGGAACACTAGCATTCTTTCAAGTACAAGTACTGATGGCGACTATGGTTCCGTTGGTGACTTATGGGTATCCAAAATGACATTGAACCTTTGATCTTGTCCCTTGTGACTACGCAACAGTTCAGCTATATACAGTGTTGTGGAGCTTTGTTCTTGTTCCTGTCATGTAGGGTGCTTAAAACCTTCCCTATGTATAACCAACCTCCCAGACCCCGGAATTTCTATCTAGGTGAAATCCCCACACCTAACCAACTTAGGTTTTATTTGAGATCTTTTTTCCCCTTCCTCCTCGTAGGATAGATTAAAAAGTCCGTATGCTCGTAGGAAAACATAACAATTTGACACTTTTTACACTATACTTCCACCAGTGGAAGTTGTATTGAAAAACTGGTTTTCTGGTTTTTGACACTTTTTACACTATACTTCCACCAGTGGAAGTTGTATTGAAAAACTAGTTTTCTGGTTTTTGACACTTTTTACACTTAACTTCCACCAGTGGAGGTTACCTTAAAAATCTGCTAAAAACTGGTTTTGTCAGTTTTTACACTTAACTTCCACCAGTGGAGGTTACCTTAAAAATCTGCTAAAAATACTTTTTGACAGTTTTTGCACTGATCTTCCACCAGTGGAAGTTATCTTTAAATTTGTCCGAAAGCCTTGTTTTTGTGAAAAAATTTCTAAACTTTGATTGGTCGTATCTTTTGATCCGTGACTCCTTTTTGAATGTCGTTTTTGGCGTTGTAAAGCTAACTAGTGTGTTGATAAAAATCAATTTTCTTCTTGATAAACTATTTACATAATTTAACACCATTAGTTGCAATTTATAACAGTTGGATTGTTCTGGATTTCTTTGGTGGGTTCGGTTGTTACAAGAGGTAAAAGGCTCAATAGACAGGCGACGGGTTTTCCACAGGAACACTAGGATAGAGTGGAGTCATGGCTGACTTGGAGGTGTCCGATCTCACTAACCTCCCAGACCCCAGAATTTCTATCTAGGTGAAATCCCCACACCTATCCAACTTAGGGTTTATTTGCGATCTTTTTCCCCTTCCTCCTCGTAGGATAGATTAAAAAGTTTGTATGCTTGTAGGAAAACATAACAATAATTTTCCCAACAAGGACGCCTTTCCTCCTTCCAAATTTCGCGTGAAGGGTCTGGCGTTCTGTCCTCCCAAGAAACGGGGAGGTAAAAAAAGCGATCCACATAAATTATAGAATTGGAATTTGACATTATGTAATTTGAATTGGAATAAGAGAGCTCTCATAACATTTAGGATGTGTTGATGGTTTCTCTCAACACGACCATTTTTGTTGAGGTGTCTCAACACGACCATGACATGAGGTGTCTCAGTGGTTGCTACTAATTGTTAGATAGATGTTTTGCAAGAAAAGAGGAAAAGTTAGCATTGAAGAAGAATTGATGGCTTTGCTGTTAAAACGCTAGGTTTTTCTGTTAAACAGCATGGTTTTTCTGTTAAAACGCATGGTTTTTCTAGTTCATGGCAGGTAAAATTAATTAAATCAATTTAAGAAAATTAACAACAAATAAAATAATTCAAATTTATGTATATGAAATCTACATAACAAAATAAACAATGCATAACTAGTATATCTCTTTTCATAATTTTAAGATTATAAGAGTTATTTCTGCAATTAGTTTATTGATAAAAATCGAATTTCTTCTTTATAAACTATTTACATAATTTAATAGCATAAGTTGCAATTTATAACGGCTGGACTGTTATGGATTTCTTAGGACACGATGGGATAAGCCAAAGATCATCTCAAGTGCCGCCTCCAACACGACAAAGATGAAAAGCATTACCAATCGTGATTTCTTACGTTCTTTTGTAGTCAGGGTTTTGACAGGCTTCAAATTAAAATTATAATCAAGCTTGAAGTTATTTCAAATTTTTCCTGTGTATCAATAGATTTAACATGTTGAACCCCTGTCGACAAACTTGAAGACATGCTTCAACCCAATCAAGTTCTGTAGTCTGGAAAAACTTTGTCGCTTGCAGTGATCTGAATAAGTTATTCTTTTTTTGAGCCTTAGGAGGTCTATCCCAAATGAGTAATTATAATATAATCTACGAAAACATATCAGAGTTCGCAAGTAGGATGTCACATCATTCAAAACAAGGTCTTGAAGTGTTTTGAATGGTGAAAAACTGGTTTTGTCCGTTTTTACACATTTCTTCCACCAGTGGAAGTTGTATTGAAAAACTGGTTTTTTGGTTTTTGACAATTTTTACACTATACTTCCACCAGTGGAAGTTATATTGAAAAACTGGTTTTTTGGTTTTTGACACTTTTTACACTATACTTCCACCAGTGGAAGTTGTATTGAAAAACTGGTTTTCTGATTTTTGACACTTTTTACACTATACTTCCACCAGTGAAAGTTATATTGAAAAACTGGTTTTCTGGTTTTTGACACTTTTTACACTTAACTTCCACCAGTGGAGGTTACCTTAAAAATCTGCTAAAAATACTTTTTGACAGTTTTTGAACTGATCTTCCTCCAGTGGAAGTTACCTTTAAATTTGTCTGAATGCCTTGTTTTTGTGAAAAAATTTCTAAACTTTGATTGATCGTATCTTTTGATCCGTGACTCCTTTTTGGATGTTGTATTGGGAGTAGTAAAGCTAATTAGTGTGTTGATAAAAATCGAATTTCTTCTTGATAAACTATTTACATAATTTAACACCATAAGTTACAATTTATAACGGCTGGACTATTCTGGATTTCTTTGGTGGGTTCGGTTGTTACAAGAGCTAAAAGGCTCAATAGACAGGTGACGGGTTTTCCACAGGAACACTAGGATAGAGTGTTGTCATGGCTGACTTGGAGGTGTCCGATCTCACTAACCTCCCAGACCTCAGAATTTCTATCTAGGTGAAATCCCCACACCTAATCAACTTAGGGTTTATTTGAGATCTTTTTCCCCTTCCTCCTCGTAGGATAGATTAAAAAGTTTGTATGCTCGTAGGAAAACATAACAATAATTTTCCCACCAAGGACGCCTTTCCTCCTTCCAAATTTCGCGTGAAGGGTCTGGCGTTCCGTACTCCCAAGAAACAGGGAGCTAAAAGAAGCGATCCACATAAATTATAGAATTGGAATCTGACATTATGTAATTTGAATTGGAATAAGAGAGCTTCAATAACATTTAGGATGTGTTGATGGTTTCTCTCAACACGACCATTTTTGTTGAGGTGTCTCAACACGGCCATGACCTGAGGTGTCTCAGTGGTTGCTACTAATTGTTAAATAGATGTTTTGCAAAAAAAGAGGAAAAGTTATCGTTGAAGAAGAATTGATGGCTTTGCTGTTAAAACGCTAGGTTTTTCTGTTAAACCGCATGGTTTTTCTGTTAAAACGCATGGTTTTTCTCTTAAAACGCATGGTTTTTCTAGTTCATGGCAGGTAAAATTAATTAAATCAATTTAAGAAAATTAACAATAAATAAAATAATTCAAATTTATGTACATAAAATGTACATAACAAAGTAAACAATGCATAACTAGTATATCTCTTTTCATAATTTTAAGATTATAAGAGTTATTTCTGCAATTAGTTTATTGATAAAAATCGAATTTCTTCTTGATAAACTATTTATATAATTTAACACCATAAGTTGATGTTTAACGACTGGACTATTCTGGATTTCTTAGGACACGATGGGATAAGCCAAATATCATCTCAAGTACCGCCTCCAACACGACAAAGATGAAAAGCATTACCAATCGTGATTTCTTACGTTCTTTTGTAGTCAGGGTTTTGACAGGCTTCAAATTAAAATTATAATCAAGCTTGAAGGTAGTTCAAATTTTTCATGTGTATCAATAGATTTAACATGTTTTACCCCTGTCTCCAAACTTGAAGACATGCTTCAACCCAATCAAGTTCTGTAGTCTGGAAAAACTTTGTCGCTTGCAGTGATCTGAATAAGTTATTCTTTTTTTGAGCCTTAGGAGGTCTATCCCAAATTAATAATTATAATATAATATACGAAAACAAATCAGAGTTCGCAAGTAGGATGTCACATCATTCAAAAAAAGGTTTTGAAGTGTTTTGAATGGAGAAAAACTGGTTTTGACACTTTTTACACTATACTTCCACCAGTGGAAGTTGTACTGAAAAACTGGTTTTCTGGTTTTTATCACTTTTTACACTATACTTCCACCAGTGGAAGTTGTATTGAAAAACTGTTTTTCTGGTTTTTGACACTTTTTACACTTAACTTCCACCAGTGGAGGTTTCCTTAAAAATCTGCTAAAAACTGGTTTTGTCAGTTTTTACACTTAACTTCCACCAGTGGAGGTTACCTTAAAAATCTGCTAAAAATACTTTTTGACAGTTTTTGCACTGATCTTCCACCAGTGGAAGTTATCTTTAAATTTGTCTGAAAGCCTTGTGTTTGTGAAAAAATTTCTAAACTTTGATTGGCCGTATCTTTTGATCCGTGACTCCTTTTTGGATGCCGTTTCTGGCGTTGTAAAGCTAACTAGTGTGTTAATAAAAATCAAATTTCTTCTTGATAAACTATTTACATAATTTAACACCATTAGTTGCAATTTATAACGGTTGGACTGTTCTGGATTTCTTTCGTGGAGTCGGTTGTTACAAGAGGTAAAAGGCTCAATAGACAGGCGACGGGTTTTCCACGGGAACACTAGGATAGAGTGGAGTCATGGCTGACTTAGAGGTGTCCGATCTCACTAACCTCCCAGACCCCAGAATTTCTATCTAGGTGAAATCCCCACACCTATCCAACTTAGGGTTTATTTGCGATCTTTTTCCCCTTCCTCCTCGTAGGATAGATTAAAAAGTTTGTATGCTCGTAGGAAAACATAACAATAATTTTCCCACCAAGGACGCCTTTCCTCCTTCCAAATTTCGCGTGAAGGGTCTGGCGTTCTGTCCTCCCAAGAAACAGGGAGGTAAAAAAAGCGATCCACATAAATTATAGAATTGGAATTTGACATTATGTAATTTGAATTGGAATAAGAGAGCTCTCATAACATTTAGGATGTGTTGATGGTTTCTCTCAACACGACGATTTTTGTTGAGGTGTCTCAACACGACCATGACATGAGGTGTCTCAGTGGTTGCTACTAATTGTTAGATAGATGTTTTGCAAGAAAAGAGGAAAAGTTAGCGTTGAAGAAGAATTGATGGCTTTGCTGTTAAAACGCTAGGTTTTTCTGTTAAACCACATGGTTTTTCTGTTAAAACGCATGGTTTTTCTAGTTCATGGCAGGTAAAATTAATTAAATCAATTTAAGAAAATTAACAACAAATAAAATAATTCAAATTTATGTATATGAAATCTACATAACAAAATAAATAATGCGTAACTAGTATATCTCTTTTCATAATTTTAAGATTATAAGAGTTATTTCTGCAATTAGTTTATTGATAAAAATCGAATTTCTTCTTTATAAACTATTTACATAATTTAATAGCATAAGTTGCAATTTATAACGGCTGGACTGTTATGGATTTCTTAGGACACGATGGGATAAGCCAAAGATCATCTCAAGTGCCGCCTCCAACACGACAAAGATGAAAAGCATTACCAATCGTGATTTCTTACGTTCTTTTGTAGTCAGGGTTTTGACAGGCTTCAAATTAAAATTATAATCAAGCTTGAAGTTATTTCAAATTTTTCCTGTGTATCAATAGATTTAACATGTTGTACCCCTATCGACAAACTTGAAGACATGCTTCAACCCAATCAAGTTCTGTAGTCTGGAAAAACTTTGTCGCTTGCAGTGATATGAATAATTTATTCTTTTTTTGAGCCTTAGGAGGTCTATCCCAAATGAATAATTATAATATAATCTACGAAAACATATCAGAGTTCGAAAGTAGGATGTCACATCATTCAAAACAAGGTTTTGAAGTGTTTTGAATGGTGAAAAACTGGTTTTGTCAGTTTTTACACATTTCTTCCACCAGTGGAAGTTGTATTGAAAAACTGGTTTTTTGGTTTTTGACACTTTTTACACTATACTTCCACCAGTGGAAGTTATATTGAAAAACTGGTTTTTTGGTTTTTGACACTTTTTACACTATACTTCCACCAGTGGAAGTTGTATTGAAAAACTGGTTTTCTGGTTTTTGACACTTTTTACACTATACTTCCACCAGTGAAAGTTATATTGAAAAACTGGTTTTCTGGTTTTTGACACTTTTTACACTTAACTTCCACCAGTGGAGGTTACCTTAAAAATCTGCTAAAAACTGGTTTTGTCAGTTTTTACACTTAACTTCCACCATTGGAGGTTACCTTAAAAGTCTGCTAAAAATACTTTTTGACAGTTCTTGAACTGATCTTCCTCCAGTGGAAGTTACCTTTAAATTTGTCTGAATGCCTTGTTTTTGTGAAAAAAATTCTAAAATTTAAATGATTGTATCTTTTGATCTGTGACTCCTTTTTGGATGCTGTATTGGGAGTAGTAAAGCTAATTAGTGTGTTGATCAAAATCGAATTTCTTCTTGATAAACTATTTACATAATTTAACACCATAAGTTACAATTTATAACGGCTGGACTATTCTGGATTTCTTTGGTGGGTTCGGTTGTTACAAGAGCTAAAAGGCTCAATAGACAGGTGACGGGTTTTCCACAGGAACACTAGGATAGAGTGTTGTCATGGCTGACTTGGAGGTGTCCGATCTCACTAACCTCCCAGACCTCGGAATTTCTATCTTGGTGAAATCCCCACACCTAATCAACTTAGGGTTTATTTGAGATCTTTTTCCCCTTCCTCCTCGTAGGATAGATTAAAAAGTTTGTATGCTCGTAGGAAAACATAACAATAATTTTCCCACCAAGGACGCCTTTCCTCCTTCCAAATTTCGCGTGAAGGGTATGGCGTTCCGTCCTCCCAAGAAACAGGGAGCTAAAAGAAGTGATCCACATAAATTATAGAATTGGAATCTGACATTATGTAATTTGAATTGGATTAAGAGAGCTCCAATAACATTTAGGATGTGTTGATGGTTTCTCTCAACACGACCATTTTTGTTGAGGTGTCTCAACACGGCCATGACATGAGGTGTCTCAGTGGTTGCTACTAATTGTTAAATAGATGTTTTGCAAGAAAAGAGGAAAAGTTAGCGTTGAAGAAGAATTGATGGCTTTGCTGTTAAAACGCTAGGTTTTTCTGTTAAACCGCATGGTTTTTCTGTTAAAACGCATGGTTTTTCTCTTAAAAGGCATGGTTTTTCTAGTTCATGGCAGGTAAAATTAATTAAATCAATTTAAGAAAATTAACAATAAATAAAATAATTCAAATTTATGTACATAAAATGTACATAAAAAAATAAACAATGCATAACTAGTATATCTCTTTTCATAATTTTAAGATTATAAGAGTTATTTCTGCAATTAGTTTATTGATAAAAATCAAATTTCTTCTTGATAAACTATTTACATAATTTAACAGCATAAGTTGCAATTTATAACGACTGGACTATTCTGTATTTCTTAGGACACGATGGGATAAGCCAAAGATCATCTCAAGTACCGCCTCCAACACGACAAAGATGAAAAGCATTACCAATCGTGATTTCTTACGTTCTTTTGTAGTCAGGGTTTTGACAGGCTTCAAATTAAAATTATAATCAAGCTTGAAGGTAGTTCAAATTTTTCCTGTGTATCAATAGATTTAACATGTTGTACCCATGTCGCCAAACTTGAAGACATGCTTCAACCCAATCAAGTTCTGTAGTCTGGAAAAACTTTGTCGCTTGCAGTGATCTGAATAAGTTATTCTTTTTTTGAGCCTTAGGAGGTCTATCCCAAATTAATAATTATAATATAATATACGAAAACATATCAGAGTTCGGAAGTAGGATGTCACATCATTCAAAACAAGGTTTTGAAGTGTTTTGAATGGAGAAAAATTGGTTTTGAAACTTTTTACACTATACTTCCACCAGTGGAAGTTGTATTGAAAAACTGGTTTTCTGGTTTTTGACACTTTTTACACTATACTTCCACCAGTGGAAGTTGTATTGAAAAACTGGTTTTCTGGTTTTTGACACTTTTTACACTTAACTTCCACCAGTGGAAGTCGTATTGAAAAACTGGTTTTCTGGTTTTTGACACTTTTTAAACTTAACTTCCACCAGTGGAGGTTACCTTAAAAATCTGCTAAAATCTGGTTTTGTCAGTTTTTACATTTAACTTCCACCAGTTGAGGTTACCTTAAAAATCTGCTAAAAATACTTTTTGACAGTTTTTGAACTTTGATTGATCGTATCTTTTGATCTGTGACTCCTTTTTGGATGCTGTATTGGGAGTAGTAAAGCTAATTAGTGTGTTATAAAAATCGAATTTCTTCTTG
Source organism: Vicia faba (assembly GCA_948472305.1). Lineage (NCBI taxonomy): Eukaryota > Viridiplantae > Streptophyta > Magnoliopsida > Fabales > Fabaceae > Vicia > Vicia faba. Next base: position 929,573,750 of record OX451735.1, read on the forward strand.
ATAAACTATTTACATAATTTAACACCATATGTTACAATTTATAACGGCTGGACTATTCTGGATTTCTTTAGTGGGTTTGTTTGTTTCAAGAGGTAAAAGGCTCAATAGACAGGCGACGGGTTTTCCACAGGAACACTAGGATAGAGTGTTGTCATGGCTGACTTGGAGGTGTCCGATCTCACTAACCTCCCAGACCTCATAATTTCTATCTAGGTGAAATCCCCACACCTAATCAAATTAGGGTTTATTTGAGATCTTTTTCCCCTTCCTCCTCGTAGGATAGATTAAAAAGTTCGTATGCTCGTAGGAAAACATAACAATAATTTTCCCACTAAGGACGCCTTTCCTCCTTCCAAATTTCTCTTGAAGGGTCTGGCGTTCCGTCCTACCGAGAAACATGGAGGTAAAAGAAGCGATCCACATAAATTATAGAATTGGAATCTGACATTATGTAATTTGAATTGGAATAAGAGAGCTCCAATAACATTTAGGATGTGTTGATGGTTTCTCTCAACACGACCATTTTTGTTAAGGTGTCTCAACACGGCCATGACATGAGTTGTCTCAGTGGTTGCTACTAATTTTTAAATAGATGTTTTGCAAGAAAAGAGGAAAAGTTAGCGTTGAAGAAAAATTGATGGCTTTGTTGTTAAAATGCTGGGTTTTTCTGTTAAACCGCATGGTTTTTCTCTTAAAACGCATGGTTTTTCTAGTTCATGGCAGGTAAAATTAATTAAATCAATTTAAGAAAATTAACAATAAATAAAATAATTAAAATTTATGTACATAAAATGTACATAACAAAATAAACAATGCATAACTAGTATATCTCTTTTCATAATTTTAAGATTATAAGAGTTATTTATGCAATTAGTTTATTGATAAAAATCGAATTTCTTCTTGATAAACTATTTACATAATTTAACAGCATAAGTTGCAATTTATAACAGCTGGACTATTTTGGATTTCTTAGGACACGATGGGATAAGCCAAAGATCATCTCATGTACCGCCTCCAACACGACAAAGATGAAAAGCATTACCAATCGTGATTTCTTACGTTCTTTTGTAGTCAGGGTTTTGACAGGCTTTAAATTAAAATTATAATCAAGCTTGAAGGTAGTTCAAATTTTTCCTGTGTATCTATATATTTAACATGTTATACCCCTGTCTCCAAACTTGAAGACATGCTTCAACCCAATCAAGTTCTGTAGTCTGGAAAAACTTTGTCGCTTGCAGTGATCTGAATAAGTTATTCTTTTTTTGAGCCTTAGGAGGTCTATCCCAAATTAATAATTATAAAATAATATACGAAAACATATCAGAGTTCGCAAGTAGGATGTCACATCATTCAAAACAAGGTTTTGAAGTGTGTTGAATAGAAAAAAACTGGTTTTGTCAGTTTTTACACTTATCTTCCACCAGTGGAAGTTGTTTTGAAAAACTGGTTTTCTGGTTTTTGACACTTTTTACACTATACTTCCACCAGTGGAAGTTGTATTGAAAAACTGGTTTTCTGGTTTTTGACACTTTTTACACTTAACTTCCACCAGTGGAGGTTACCTTAAAAATCTGCTAAAAACTGGTTTTGTCAGTTTTTACACTTAACTTCCACCAGTGGAGGTTACCTTAAAAATCTGCTAAAAATACTTTTTGACAGTGTTTGCACTGATCTTCCACCAGTGGAAGTTATCTTTAAATTTTTCTGAAAGCCTTGTTTTTGTGAAAAAATTTCTAAACTTTGATTGGTCGTATCTTTTGATCCGTGACTCCTTTTTGGATGTCATTTCTCGCGTTGTAAAGCTAACTAGTTTGTTGATAAAAATCGAATTTCTTCTTGATAAACTATGTACATAATTTAACACCATTAGTTGCAATTTATAACGGTTGGTGTAACACCCCAGTTTCCAATTATTTGATTTATTTAAATTTGGGAAATTATTTTATTAGAATTAATAAAATAAAAAGGAATTATTAATTTTGAAATATGGAGGAAAATAAAAGAAATAAGAAAATGCTGAGTTTTTAAGTTATTGGGCTTGGATGTTGTTAGTAAAGAGCGGGGGTGAAAAAGAAGTAAGGATATGTTTTGGAACTCAAGTTATTTTTCTCATTTTTCACGATAAACAGATTTGGGAGTTATTGGGAAAATAGAGCTCTGAAGGTGAGAAGAACGAAGAACATCGCTCAAGAACTCAAGCTGCTAATTGATAAGGTAAGGGGGGCTATTACTCGATTTACTTTTGCTTATGGGTTTAGGTACGGTTAATTTGGGTAATCGTAGGGAAAAACCCCAATTGTTAGATGTTAGTAGGAATCGATACCCTTAGGATTGAACCTTGTTAGAAAAGGGTTAGGTTCCCAATTTTTATGAATCAATTAGGAATTTTAGGTTCCAAATGGTGGATTGGGAGTATATCTGCATGATCATGAATTTACCTTAGAGGTTTAGGGATAACCTCAATGTTATCAGATTTCCCCAAAAAGGACGAATAATTACCTTTAAGGTCGCTATGATACTTGTTGGTAATTAGGGAATTGATGTGTTGTTTCGAGTTATACAAAATCGATGTCGTTAGGTACCGAAATGCGTGTTTTAGCTGGCATTTTCCCGCGTTTGGCTGCTGTTCTGAGCTGCTGCAGGTACAGGAAATTTCTGTACGCGCTCAGCAACACGGGCCGTGTTGCACAACACGGGCACCCGTGTTGCTCTTCTGTGTTGGTGGGATAATGTGTTTTCTGGACACATTACAACACGGGCCGTGTTGCACAACACGGGCACCCGTGTTGGTCCCCTGTAATGAGGAAAAAATTGTGTTTTCTGGACATGTTACAACACGGGCCGTGTTGCTTAACACGGGCACCTGTGTTGATGCTGCTGTGTTGATTTTTCTGAATTTTGTTTTCTGTGCGTTATTGTGGATTTTATTGTCATGCTTTTGGATAATGTTATCGAGCATGAATTATGATATGACTTGATATGATTGATGTTTAAATAGTATGCTGAGTGATTACATGCTATCCATATCCTGTTATGATTGATGTTGTCGATGTGCATGATATGTTGATTGATGTTAATAGTATGCTGAGTGTTACATACTTTACATATCATGTTGCATTTGTTAATTCCCATTGTGTGGAATTAACATGGTGTCCAATATACGTGTTCGCGATTTAATGGAACGTTGAGGTGGTAGCCGTGTCCGCGATATAATGGAACAGTGAGTTATCAGTGACCCGAGATTTAATGGGGCGGTGAAGTGGTACCACATGCATGGGTGTGTTGCATTACCTTGAATATAACATGAATGGATGATTTTTCCAATGTTGTATTTGATTGTTTGTATGCACGTATGATTGCTAAATGGTTGACGATGTTTGATGATTATTTGCAAATATGAAAAGCAATATATCATGGGTATATGAATTGTAAAGGTTTTTGTAAACTATGAAATATGCTAATTATTGGGTGATGCTTATGATTTCCTGAATTGATTGTTATGAACGTATAATCAAATGTATAATTGAGATGCTCACCCTTACTGTTGAATATTTCAGATTGAGGAGCTTCGTTCAGGTGCTTGGCGAAGGCTTGTCGTTCTAGTTTATTTTCGTTTTAGTATTGTCCGGGTCATGCTCTGATAGTTGTAACTCCGGGAACGCTTGTTTGTCGAGCTGTTTTAGTCAGACTCGTTTAATTCCTCATGTTTTGTTATAATATGATGTTGACATTTTCCAGGTGTTAATCCCTGATGATTTCGAAAATATTAATAACATTGATTTTATTAATTAAAGTATTCCGCTGTGTAAACATGTATGAGTTACTACTACGTTATGCATGACAGGAATTTGTGTTATTTAAAGAGAATTGTAGCATCCTCGATTATACATGTACTCTGAAATTATGATTTTAATAATTGCGAAAATTTTGTTCGGGGTTTTAGAGGGTGTTACAATAGTGGTATCAGAGCATAGTCGGTCGTTGCGACCAGAGTCTTGAGTCAGTCATTCCTTTTGTATGCGACTAGTGCAAGGTAACACTGTCGATACTGTATTCTAATGAGGAGTATGTTTTAATTCTCAAGAATATGGTTGGAAGAGGTAACGGACGAAATGATGCTGCACTAGCTGAGGCTTTGGGGATGTTAGCTGGTGTACTTGCTGGAAACCCAACTGGAGGCGTGATTGGTGCTGATAGGCAATTGGGAAATTTCCAAAGGAACAATCCTCCGTTGTTCAAAGGTACACATGACCCTGAGGGTGCTCAGAAGTGGCTGAAGGAAATCGAAAGGATTTTCCGTGTGATCGATTGTGCTGAAGATCTGAGAGTCAGATATGGTACGCATATGTTGGCAGAAGAGGCCGACGACTGGTGGGTTGCCACAAGGACTGAAATGGTTCAGGATGGAGAGGCACTGACTTGGGCTAACTTCAGAAGGGCTTTTCTGAGGAGGTACTTTCCTGAAGATGTTCGGGGAAGAAAGGAAATTGAGTTTTTGGAGCTTAAGCAGGGCAATCTGACTGTTAGTGAGTATGCTACTAAGTTCACTGAGCTGGCAAAGTATTATGCACACTACAACAATGATGAGGCTGGAGAATTCTCTAAATGTATCAAATTTGAGAATGGTCTCCGAGATGAGATTAAGCAGGGAATCAGGTACCAGCGTATTCGTAGATTTTCTGATCTGGTGGATTGTAGCAGGATCTTGGAAGAAGATATTACCAAGAATAGGTCGTCTCACTCTCGTGGGGCTGTTGATAAAAGAGGAAAGCAACATATGGACCGTGGCAAGCCATATGGTAGAGATAACCAGAAATCAGGTGGTTGGAAAAGGCCTAGTGGGGGAGATTCTAAGGCTCCTATCAGATGCTACAGGTGTGGTGAGTCTGGTCATCACATTCGAGATTGCAAGAGTGATGAGAAGAAGTGCTATAAATGTGGAAAGGCTGGTCATTTGTCTATTGATTGCAAAGGGAAGTCTGTTACTTGTTACAATTGTGGCGAAGAAGGTCACATTCGTCCGCAGTGTCCTAAGCCTAGGAAGGATCAGTCAGGTGGAAAAGTGTTCGCTTTGTCTGGATCTGAGACTACCCCAGAGGATCGATTGATTAAAGGTACGTGTTTTATTCATGGCACACCTTTAGTTGCAATTATTGATACTGGTGCAACTCATTCTTTCATTTCTTTGGATTGTGCTGAGAGGTTGAAACTGGACATATCTGGTATGCGAGGTAGCATGGTTGTTGATACTCCTGCATCGGGTTCAGTGACAACTTCACTTGTATGTAGGAATTGTCCTATTGAGATTTTTGGTAGAGGGTTCGGTATGGATTTAGTGTGCCTACCGCTTGAACAAATTGATATCATCCTTGGGATGAACTGGTTGGAATTCAACCGGGTTCATCTGAACTGCTTTGCTAAGACGGTGATTTTTCCAGAAGCAGTTGATGTCGAGAATTTGACTATGACTGCTAGGCAGGTACAAGAAGCAATGGAAGACGGTGCTAATGTGTTTATGTTACTTGCTTCGTTAGATGCAACAGGAAAGGTCAGGAGTGGTGAATTGCCAGTGGTGTGTGATTTTCCAGAAGTCTTTCCTGATGATGTTGGTGAGTTACCTCCTGAGAGAGAGGTGGAATTTTTTATAGATTTGATTCCTGGTACGAGACCGGTGTCGATGGCGTCATATCGTATGTCTGCGTCTGAGTTGGCTGAATTGAAGAGTCAGTTGGAAGATTTACTGGAGAAGAAGTTTATTCGTCCAAGTGTTTCGCCTTGGGGTGCTCCCGTATTGTTGGTTAAGAAGAAAGAAGGTTCTATGAGACTGTGTGTTGATTACAGGCAATTGAACAAGGTAACCATTAAGAATCGGTATCCATTACCGAGGATTGATGATTTAATGGATCAGCTAATTGGAGCCAGTGTATTCAGTAAGATTGACTTGAGATCTGGATATCATCAGATTCGTGTGAAAGCGGAAGATATACAAAAGACTGCTTTTCGAACGAGGTATGGGCATTATGAATATTCTGTTATGTCGTTCGGGGTTACTAATGCACCTGGTGTTTTCATGGAATATATGAACAGGATTTTTCATCCGTATCTGGATAAGTTTGTTGTGGTTTTTATTGATGACATTCTGATTTATTCCAAGAATGGCAAAGAGCATGCGGAACATCTCAGAATTGTGTTAGAGTTGTTGAAAGATAAGAAGTTGTATGCTAAGTTGTCCAAATGTGAGTTCTGGCTGAATGAAGTTAGTTTTCTTGGACACGTGATTTCTAAGAATGGGATTGCAGTGGATCCTACAAAGGTAGAAGCAGTATCTCAGTGGGAAGCACCGAAGACTGTTTCTGAAATCAGAAGTTTTCTTGGTCTTGCAGGTTATTACAGAAAGTTTATCGAAGGATTCTCAAAGTTAGCATTGCCGTTGACGAAATTGACTCGTAAAGGACAAGCGTTTATTTGGGATTCTGATTGTGAGAAAGGTTTCCAAGAATTGAAGCGGAGATTGACTAGTGCTCCTATTCTGATTTTGCCAAATCCGGTGGAATCTTTTGTGGTTTATTGTGATGCATCTCTGTTGGGTTTAGGTGGTGTTCTAATGCAGAATCAACAGGTAGTTGCGTATGCTTCGAGACAGTTGAAGGTTCATGAAAGGAACTATCCTACTCATGACTTAGAGTTGGCAGCAGTTGTGTTTGTCTTGAAATTGTGGAGACATTATCTGTATGGTTCGAGATTTGAAGTGTATAGTGATCATAAGAGTTTGAAGTATCTTTTCGATCAGAAAGAGCTCAATATGAGGCAAAGAAGGTGGTTGGAATTTCTCAAAGATTATGATTTTGGTTTGAATTACCATCCTGGTAAGGCAAATGTGGTTGCAGATGCTTTGAGCAGGAAATCCTTGCATATGTCTACGATGATGGTTCGTGAATTGGATTTAATTGAACAATTCCGAGATTTGAGTTTAATTTGTGAAAGTACTCCGAAGTGTGTTCGTTTGGGTATGTTGAAACTTACTAGTGGTATTCTAGAAGAGATCAGGATCGGGCAAAAATCTGATGTTAATTTAGTTGATAAATTGACATTGATCAACCAAGGTCAAGGTGGTGAGTTTAGAATTGATGAAAATGATGTTATGAGATTTGGCGATAGAGTTTGTGTTCCGGATGTTGCAGAAATCAAGAAGAGTATATTAGAGGAAGGACATCGCAGTGGGATGAGTATTCATCCGGGTGCCACAAAAATGTATCATGATTTGAAGAAATTGTTTTGGTGGTCGGGAATGAAAAAGGAAATAGCTGAATTTGTGTATGCATGTTTAATCTGTCAGAAATCGAAGATTGAGCATCAGAAGCCGTCTGGATTTATGCAACCAATGTTTATTCCAGAATGGAAGTGGGATAGTATTTCTATGGATTTTGTATCTGGGTTGCCGAGGACTCCTATGAATTGTGAAGCGATATGCGTCGTTGTGGATAGGTTGACTAAGTCTGCTCATTTTATACCGGTGCGAATGGATTACTCAATGGAGAGATTGGCACAGTTATATATTGAGAAAATAGTGAGTTTGCATGGAGTTCCTTCTAGTATTGTGTCAGATAGAGATCCGAGGTTCACTTCGAAATTTTGGGAAGGATTGCAGAAGGCTTTGGGTACTAAATTGAGGTTGAGTTCAGCTTACCATCCTCAGACTGATGGACAGACAGAGAGGACGATTCAATCGTTGGAAGATTTATTGCGTGCTTGTGTTTTAGAGAAGGGTGGAGCTTGGGATAGCTATTTGCCATTGATTGAATTTACTTATAACAATAGTTACCATTCGAGTATTGGTATGGCTCCGTTTGAGGCATTGTATGGTAGACGGTGTAGAACGCCTTTGTGTTGGTATGAATCTGGAGAGAGTTCGGTGATTGGGCCAGAGATTGTTCAGCAGACTACTGAAAAGATCAAATTGATTCAAGAGAAGATGAGAGCTTCTCAGAGTCGTCAGAAAAGTTATCATGATAAGAGGAGAAAGAATTTAGAATTCAGTGCTGGAGATCATGTGTTTATGAGAGTTACTCCGATGACGGGTATTGGTCGAGCGTTGAAATCTAAGAAGTTGACTCCGCGTTTTATTGGTCCGTTTCAGATTACGGAAAGAGTTGGAGAAGTTGCTTATCGTATTGCTTTACCTCCGAGACTTGCGAATTTGCACGATGTTTTTCATGTTTCTCAGCTGAGGAGATACATTCCAGACCCATCTCATGTAATCCAAATAGATGATGTACAGGTGAGAGATAACCTGACAGTAGAAACATTGCCTATGAGGATAGAAGATCGGGAAGTGAAACAGTTAAGAGGTAAAGAGATAGCATTAGTGAAGGTTGCTTGGGTAGGTCCAGCAGATGGAAATATCACTTGGGAGCTGGAGAGCCAGATGAAAGAGGCTTATCCAGAACTGTTCGTCTAAGGTATGTTTTCGAGGACGAAAACTCTTTTAGTGGGGAAGAGTTGTAACACCCCAGTTTCCAATTATTTGATTTATTTAAATTTGGGAAATTATTTTATTAGAATTAATAAAATAAAAAGGAATTATTTATTTTGAAATATGGAGGAAAATAAAAGAAATAAGAAAATGCTGAGTTTTTAAGTTATTGGGCTTGGATGTTGTTAGTAAAGAGCGGGGGTGAAAAAGAAGTAAGGATATGTTTTGGAACTCAAGTTATTTTTCTCATTTTTCACGATAAACAGATTTGGGAGTTATTGGGAAAATAGAGCTCTGAAGGTGAGAAGAACGAAGAACATCGCTCAAGAACTCAAGCTGCTAATTGATAAGGTAAGGGGGGCTATTACTCGATTTACTTTTGCTTATGGGTTTAGGTACGGTTAATTTGGGTAATCGTAGGGAAAAACCCCAATTGTTAGATGTTAGTAGGAATCGATACCCTTAGGATTGAACCTTGTTAGAAAAGGGTTAGGTTCCCAATTTTTATGAATCAATTAGGAATTTTAGGTTCCAAATGGTGGATTGGGAGTATATCTGCATGATCATGAATTTACCTTAGAGGTTTAGGGATAACCTCAATGTTATCAGATTTCCCCAAAAAGGACGAATAATTACCTTTAAGGTCGCTATGATACTTGTTGGTAATTAGGGAATTGATGTGTTGTTTCGAGTTATACAAAATCGATGTCGTTAGGTACCGAAATGCGCGTTTTAGCTGGCATTTTCCCGCGTTTGGCTGCTGTTCTGAGCTGCTGCAGGTACAGGAAATTTCTGTACGCGCTCAGCAACACGGGCCGTGTTGCACAACACGGGCACCCGTGTTGCTCTTCTGTGTTGGTGGGATAATGTGTTTTCTGGACACATTACAACACGAGTCGTGTTGCACAACACGGGCACCCGTGTTGGTCCCCTGTAATGAGGAAAAAATTGTGTTTTCTGGACATGTTACAACACGGGCCGTGTTGCTTAACACGGGCACCCGTGTTGATGCTGCTGTGTTGATTTTTCTGAATTTTGTTTTCTGTGCGTTATTGTGGATTTTATTGTCATGCTTTTGGATAATGTTATCGAGCATGAATTATGATATGACTTGATATGATTGATGTTTAAATAGTATGTTGAGTGATTACATGCTATCCATATCCTGTTATGATTGATGTTGTCGATGTGCATGATATGTTGATTGATGTTAATAGTATGCTGAGTGTTACATACTTTACATATCATGTTGCATTTGTTAATTCCCATTGTGTGGAATTAACATGGTGGCCAATATACGTGTCCGCGATTTAATGGAACGTTGAGGTGGTAGCCGTGTCCGCGATATAATGGAACGGTGAGTTATCCGTGACCCGAGATTTAATGGGGCGGTGAAGTGGTACCACATGCATGGGTGTGTTGCATTACCTTGAATATAACATGAATGGATGATTTTTCCAATGTTGTATTTGATTGTTTGTATGCACGTATGATTGCTAAATGGTTGACGATGTTTGATGATTATTTGCAAATATGAAAAGCAATATATCATGGGTATATGAATTGTAAAGGTTTTTGTAAACTATGAAATATGCTAATTATTGGGTGATGCTTATGATTTCCTGAATTGATTGTTATGAACGTATAATCAAATGTATAATTGAGATGCTCACCCTTACTGTTGAATATTTCAGATTGAGGAGCTTCGTTCAGGTGCTTGGCGAAGGCTTGTCGTTCTAGTTTATTTTCGTTTTAGTATTGTCCGGGTCATGCTCTGATAGTTGTAACTCCGGGAACGCTTGTTTGTCGAGCTGTTTTAGTCAGACTCGTTTAATTCCTCATGTTTTGTTATAATATGATGTTGACATTTTCCAGGTGTTAATCCCTGATGATTTCGAAAATATTAATAACATTGATTTTATTAATTAAAGTATTCCGCTGTGTAAACATGTATGAGTTACTACTACGTTATGCATGACAGGAATTTGTGTTATTTAAAGAGAATTGTAGCATCCTCGATTATACATGTACTCTGAAATTATGATTTTAATAATTGCGAAAATTTTGTTCGGGGTTTTAGAGGGTGTTACAATAGTGGTATCAGAGCATAGTCGGTCGTTGCGACCAGAGTCTTGAGTCAGTCATTCCTTTTGTATGCGACTAGTGCAAGGTAACACTGTCGATACTGTATTCTAATGAGGAGTATGTTTTAATTCTCAAGAATATGGCTGGAAGAGGTAACGGACGAAATGATGCTGCACTAGCTGAGGCTTTGGGGATGTTAGCTGGTGTACTTGCTGGAAACCCAACTGGAGGCGTGATTGGTGCTGATAGGCAATTGGGAAATTTCCAAAGGAACAATCCTCCGTTGTTCAAAGGTACACATGACCCTGAGGGTGCTCAGAAGTGGCTGAAGGAAATCGAAAGGATTTTCCGTGTGATCGATTGTGCTGAAGATCTGAGAGTCAGATATGGTACGCATATGTTGGCAGAAGAGGCCGACGACTGGTGGGTTGCCACAAGGACTGAAATGGTTCAGGATGGAGAGGCACTGACTTGGGCTAACTTCAGAAGGGATTTTCTGAGGAGGTACTTTCCTGAAGATGTTCGGGGAAGAAAGGAAATTGAGTTTTTGGAGCTTAAGCAGGGCAATCTGACTGTTAGTGAGTATGCTACTAAGTTCACTGAGCTGGCAAAGTATTATGCACACTACAACAATGATGAGGCTGGAGAATTCTCTAAATGTATCAAATTTGAGAATGGTCTCCGAGATGAGATTAAGCAGGGAATCAGGTACCAGCGTATTCGTAGATTTTCTGATCTGGTGGATTGTAGCAGGATCTTGGACACGATGGGATAAGCCAAAGATCATCTCAAGTGCCGCCTCCAACACGACAAAGATGAAAAGCATTACCAATCGTGATTTCTTACGTTCTTTTGTAGTCACGTTTTGACAGGCTTCAAATTAAAATTATAATCAAGCTTGAAGTTATTTCAAATTTTTCCTGTGTATCAATAGATATAACATGTTGTACCCCTGTCGACAAACTTGAAGACATGCTTCAACCCAATCAAGTTCTGTAGTCTGGAAAAACTTTGTCGCTTGCAGTGATCTGAATAAGTTATTCTTTTTTTGAGCCTTAGGAGGTCTATCCAAAATGAATAATTATAATATAATCTACGAAGACATATCAGAGTTCGCAAGTAGGATGTCACATCATGCAAAACAAGGTTTTGAAGTGTTTTGAATGGTGAAAAACTGGTTTTGTCAGTTTTTACACATTTCTTCCACCAGTGGAAGTTGTATTGAAAAACGGGTTTTTTGGTTTTTGACACTTTTTACAGTATACTTCCACCAGTGGAAGTTATATTGAAAAACTGGTTTTTTGGTTTTTGACACTTTTTACACTATACTTCCACTAGTGGAAGTTGTATTGAAAAACTGGTTTTCTGGTTTTTGACACTTTTTACACTTAACTTCCACCTGTGGAGGTTACCTTAAAAATCTGCTAAAAACTGGTTTTGTCAGTTTTTACACTTAACTTCCACCAGTTGAGGTTACCTTAAAAATCTGCTAAAAATACTTTTTGACAGTTTTTGAACTTTGATTGATCGTATCTTTTGATCCGTGACTCCTTTTTGGATGCTGTATTGGGAGTAGTAAAGCTAATTAGTGTGTTGATAAAAATCGAATTTCTTCTTGATAAACTATTTACATAATTTAACACCATAAGTTACAATTTATAACGGCTGGACTATTCTGGATTTCTTTAGTGGGTTCGTTTGTTTCAAGAGGTAAAAGGCTCAATAGACAGGCGACGGGTTTTCCACAGGAACACTAGGATAAAGTGTTGTCATGGCTGACTTGGAGGTGTCCGATCTCACTAACCTCCCAGACCTCAGAATTTCTATCTAGGTGAAATCCCCAGACCTAATCAAATTAGGGTTTATTTGAGATCTTTTTCCCCTTCCTCCTCGTAGGATAGATTAAAAAGTTCGTATGCTCGTAGGAAAACATAACAATAATTTTCCCACCAAGGACGCCTTTCCTCCTTCCAAATTTCTCGTGAAGGGTCTGGCGTTCCGTCCTACCGAAAAACAGGGAGGTAAAAGAAGCGATCCACATAAATTATAGAATTGGAATCTGACATTATGTAATTTGAATTGGAATAAGAGAGCTCCAATAACATTTAGGATGTGTTGATCGTTTCTCTCAACACGACCATTTTTGTTGAGGTGTCTCAACACGGCCATGACATGAGTTGTCTCAGTGGTTGCTACTAATTTTTAAATAGATGTTTTGCAAGAAAAGAGGAAAAGTTAGCGTTGAAGAAAAATTGATGGCTTTGTTGTTAAAATGCTGGGTTTTTCTGTTAAACCGCATGGTTTTTCTCTTAAAACGCATGGTTTTTCTAGTTCATGGTAGGTAAAATTAATTAAATCAATTTAAGAAAATTAACAATAAATAAAATAATTCAAATTTATGTACATAAAATGTACATAACAAAATAAACAATGCATAACTAGTATATCTCTTTTCATAATTTTAAGATTATAAGAGTTATTTCTGCAATTAGTTTATTGATAAAAATCGAATTTCTTCTTGATAAACTATTTACATAATTTAACAGCATAAGTTGCAATTTATAACGGCTGGACTATTCTAGATTTATTAGGACACGATGGGATAAGCCAAAGATCATCTCAAGTACCGCCTCCAACACGACAAAGATGAAAAGCATTACCAATCGTGATTTCTTACGTTCTTTTGTAGTCAGGGTTTTGACAGGCTTCAAATTAAAATTATAATCAAGCTTGAAGGTAGTTCAAATTTTTCCTGTGTATCTATATATTTAACATGTTATACCCCTGTCGCCAAACTTGAAGACATGCTTCAACCCAATCAAGTTCTGTAGTCTGGAAAAACTTTGTCGCTTGCAGTGATCTGAATAAGTTATTCTTTTTTTGAGCCTTAGGAGGTCTATCCCAAATTAATAATTATAATATAATATACGAAAACATATCAGAGTTCGCAAGTAGGATGTCACATCATTCAAAACAAGGTTTTGAAGTGTGTTGAATGGAGAAAAACTGGTTTTGTCAGTTTTTACACTTATCTTCCACCAATGGAAGTTGTTTTGAAAAACTGGTTTTCTCATTTTTGACACTTTTTACACTATACTTCCACCAGTGGAAGTTGTATTGGAAAACTAGTTTTCTGGTTTTTGACACTTTTTACACTTAACTTCCACCTGTGGAAGTTGTATTGAAAAACTGGTTTTCTGGTTTTTGACACTTTTTACACTATACTTCCACCAGTGGAAGTTGTATTGACAAACTGGTTTTATGGTTTTTGACACTTTTTACACTTAAATTCCACCAGTGGAGGTTACCTTAAAAATCTGCTAAAAACTGGTTTTGTCAGTTTTTACACTTAACTTCCATGAGTGGAGTTTACTTTAAAAATCTACTAAAAATACTTTTTGACAGTTTTTGCACTGATCTTCCACCAGTGGAAGTTACCTTTAAATTTTTCTGAAAGCCTTGTTTTTGTCAAATTTTTTCTAAACTTTGATTGATCGTATATTTTGATCCGTGACTCCTTTTTGGATGCTGTTTTGGGCGTTGTAAAGCTAATTAGTGTGTTGATAAAAATCGAATTTCTTCTTGATAAACTATTTACATAATTTAACACCATAAGTTGCAATTTATAACGGCTGGACTGTTCTGGATTTCTTTGGTGGGTTCGGTTTGTACAAGAGGTAAAAGGCTCAATAGACAGGCTACAGGTTTTCCATAGGAACACTAGGATAGAGTGGAGTCATGGCTGACTTGGAAGTGTCCGATCTCACTAACCTCCCAGACCCCATAATTTCTATCTAGGTGAAATCCCCACACCTAACCAACTTAGGGTTTATTTGAGATCTTTTTCCCCTTCCTCCTCGTAGGATAGATTAAAAAGTTTGTATGCTCATAGGAAAACATAACAATAATTTTCCCACCAAGGACGCCTTTCCTCCTTCCAAATATCGCGTGAAGGGTCTGGCGTTCCATCCTCCCAAGAAACAGGGGGGTACAAGAAGCGATCCACATAAATTATAGAATTGGAGTCTGACATTATGTAATTTGAATTGGAATAAGAGAGCTCCAATAACATTTAGGATGTGTTGATGGTTTCTCTCAACACGACCATTTTTGTTGAGGTGTCTCAACACGGCCATGACATGAGGTGTCTCAGTGGTTGCTACTAATTGTTAAATAGATGTTTTGCAAGAAAAGAGTAAAAGTTAGTGTTGAAGAAGAATTGATGGCTTTGCTGTTAAAACGCAAGGTTTTTCTGTTAAACCGTATGGTTTTTCTGTTAAAACGCATGGTTTTTCTCTTAAAACGCATGGTTTTTCTTGTTCATGGCAGGTAAAATTAATTAAATCAATTTAAGAAAATTAACAATAAATAAAATAATTCAAATTTATGTACATAAAATCTACATAACAAAATAAACAATGCATAACTAGTATATCTCTTTTCATAATTTTAAGATTATAAGAGTTATTTCTGCAATTAGTTTATTGATAAAAATCGAATTTCTTCTTGATAAACTATTTACATAATTTAACAGCATAAGTTGAAATTTATAACGGCTAGTCTATTCTGGATTTCTTAGGACACGATGGGATAAGCCAAAGATCATCTCAAGTACCGCCTCCAACACGACAAAGATGAAAATCATTACCAATCGTGATTTCTTACGTTCTTTTGTAGTCAGGGTTTTGACAGACTTCAAATTAAAATTATAATCAAGCTTGAAGGTAGTTCAAATTTTTCCTGTGTATCAATAGATTTAACATGTTGTACCCCTGTCGACAAACTTGAAGACATGCTTCAACCCAATCAAGTTCTGTAGTCTGGAAAAACATTGTCGTATGCAGTGATCTGAATAAGTTATTCTTTTTTTGAACCTTGGGAGGTCTATCCCAAATGAATAATTATAATATAATCTATGAAAACATATTAGAGTTCGCAAGTAGGATGTCACATCATTCAAAATAAGCTTTTGAAGTGTTTTGAATGGTGAAAAACTGGTTTTGTCAGTTTTTACACTTATCTTCCACCAATGGAAGTTGTATTGAAAATTTGGTTTTTTGGTTTTTGACACTTTTTACACTATACTTCCACCAGTGGAAGTTATATTGAAAAACTGGTTTTTTGATTTTTGACACTTTTTACACTATACTTCCACCAGTGGAAGTTGTATTGAAAAACTGGTGTTCTGGTTTTTGACACTTTTTACACTATACTTCCCCCAGTGGAAGTTGTATTGAAAAACTGGTTTTCTGGTTTTTGACACTTTTTACACTTAACTTCCACCAGTGGAGGTTACCTTAAAAATCTGCTAAAAACTGGTTTTGTCAGTTTTTAGACTTAACTTCCACCAGTGGAGGTTATCTTAAAAATCTGCTAAAAATACTTTTTGACAGTTTTTGCACTGATCTTCCACCAGTGGAAGTTACCTTTAAATTTGTCTGAAAGCCTTGTTTTTGTGAAAAAATTTCTAAACTTTGATTGATCATATCTTTTGATCCGTGACTCCTTTTTGGATGCCGTTCTGGGCGTTGTAAAGCTAATTAGTGTGTTGATAAAAACAAATTTCTTCTTGATAAATTATTTACATAATTTAACACCATAAGTTGCAATTTATAACGGTTGGACTGTTCTGGGTTTCTTTGGTGGTTTCAGTTGTTACAAGAGGTAAAAGGCTCAATAGACAGGCGACGGGTTTTCCACAGGAACACTAGGATAGAGTGGAGTCATGGCTGACTTGGAGGTGTCCGATCTCACTTGCCTCCCAGACCCCAGAATTTCTATCTAGGTGAAATCCCCACACCTAACCAACTTAGGGTTTATTTGAGATCTTTTTCACCTTCCTCCTTGTAGGATAGATTAAAAAGTTTGTATGCTCGTAGGAAAACATAACAATAATTTTCCCACCAAGGACGCCTTTCCTCCTTCCAAATTTCGAGTGAAGGGTCTGGCGTTCCATCCTCCCAAGAAACAGGGAGGTAAAAGAAGCGATCCACATAAATTATAGAATTGGAATCTGACATTATGTAATTTGAATTGGAATAAGAGAGCTCCAATAACATTTAGGATGTGTTGATGGTTTCTCTCAACACGACCATTTTTGTTGAGGTGTCTCAACACGACCATGACATGAGGTGTCTCAGTGGTTGCTACTAATTGTTAGATAGATGTTTTGCAAGAAAATATGAAAAATTAGCATTGAAGAAGAATTGATGGCTTTGCTGTTAAAACGCTAGGTTTTTCTGTTAAACCGCATGGTTTTTCTGTTAAAACACATGGTTTTTCTCTTAAAACGCATGGTTTTTCTAGTTCGTGGCAGGTAAAATTAATTAAATCAATTTAAGAAAATTAACAATAAATAAAATAATTCAAATTTATGTACATAAAATCTACATAACAAAATAAATAATGCATAACTAGTATATCTCTTTTCATAATTTTAAGATTATAAGAGTTATTTCTACAATTATTTATTGATAAAAATCGAATTTCTTCTTGATAAATTATTTAAATAATTTAACAGCATAAGTTGTAATTTATAACGGCTGGACTGTTCTGGATTTCTTAGGACACGATGGGATAAGCCAAAGATCATCTCAAGTACCGCCTCCAACACGACAAAGATGAAAAGCATTACCAATCGTGATTTCTTACGTTCTTTTGTAGTCAGGGTTTTGACAGGCTTCAAATTAAAATTATAATCAAGCTTGAAGGTAGTTCAAATCTTTCATGTGTATCAATAGATTTAACATGTTGTACCCATGTCGACAAACTTGAAGACATGCTTCAACCCAATCAAGTTCTGTAGTCTGGAAAAACTTTGTCGTATGCAGTGATCTGAATAAGTTATTCTTTTTTTGAACCTTGGGAGGTATATCCCAAATGAATAATTATAATATAATCCACGAAAACATATCAGAGTTCGCAAGTAGGATGTCACATCATTCAAAATAAGGTTTTGAAGGGTTTTGAATGGTGAAAAACTGGTTTTGTCAGTTTTTACACTTATCTTCCACCAGGGGAAGCTGTATTGAAAAACTGTTTTTTTGGTTTTTGACACTTTTTACACTATACTTCCACCAGTGGAAGTTATATTGAAAAACTGGTTTTTTGGTTTTTGACACTTTTTACACTATACTTCCACCAGTGGAAGTTGTATTGAAAAACTGGTTTTCTGGTTTTTGACACTTTTTACACTATACTTCCACCAGTGGAAGTTGTATTGAAAAACTGGTTTTCTGGTTTTTAACACTTTTTACACTTAACTTCCACCAGTGGAGGTTACCTTAAAAATCTACTAAAAACTGGTTTTATCAGTTTTTACACTTAACATCCACCAGTGGAGGTTACCTTAAAAATCTGCTAAACATACTTTTTGACAGTTTTTGCACTAATCTTCCACCAGTGGAAGTTACCTTTAAATTTTTCTGAAAGCCTTGTTTTTGTAAAAAAAATTCTAAACTCTGATTGATCATACCTTTTGATCCGTGACTCCTTTTTGGATGCCGTTTTGGGCATTGTAAAGCTAATTAGTGTGTTGATAAGAATCGAATTTCTTCTTGATAAACTATTTACATAATTTAACACCATAAGTTGAAATTTATAACGGCTGGACTATTCTGGATTTCTTTAGTGGGTACGGTTGTTACAAGAGGTAAAAGGCTCAATAGACAGGCGACGGGTTTTCCACAAGAACACTAGGATAGAGTGGAGTCATGGCTGAGTTGGAGGTGTCCGATCTCACTAACCTCCCAGACCCTAGAATTTCTATCTAGGTGAACTCCCCACACCTAACCAACTTAGGGTTTATTTGAGAACCTTTTCCCCTTCCTCCTTGTAGAATAGATTAAAAAGTTCGTAGGCTCGTAGGAAAACATAAAAATAATTTTACCACCAAGTACGCCTTTCCTCCTTCCAAATTTCGCGTGAAGGATCTGGCGTTCCGTCCTCCCAAGAAACAGGGAGGTAAAAAAAGTGATCCACATAAATTATAGAATTGGAATCTGACATTATGTAATTTGAATTGGAATAAGAGAGCTCTCATAATATTTAGGATGTGTTGATGGTTTCTCTCAACACGACCATTTTTCTTGTGGTGTTTCAACACGACCATGACATGAGGTGTCTCAGTGGTTGCTACTAATTGTTAGATAGATGTTTTGCAAGAAAAGAGGAAAAGTTAGCGTTGAAGAAGAATTGATGACTTTGCTGTTAAAACGCTAGGTTTTTCTGTTAAACCGCATCATTTTTAGGTTAAAACGCATGGTTTTTCTGTTAAAACGCATGGTTTTTCTAGTTCATGGCAGGTAAAATTAATTAATTCAATTTAAGAAAATTAGCAATAAATAAAATAATTCAAATTTATGTATATAAAATCTACATAACAAGATAAACAATGCATAACTAGTATATCTCTTTTCATAATTTTAAGATTATAAGAGTTATTTCTGCAATTAGTTTATTGATAAAAATCGAATTTCTTCTTGATAAACTACTTACATAATTTAACAGCATAAGTTGCAATTTATATCGGCTGGACTGTTCTGGATTTCTTAGGACACGATGGGATAAGCCAAAGATCATCTCAAGTACCGCCTCCAACACGACAAAGATGAAAAGCATTACTAATTGTGATTTCTTACGTTCTTTTGTAGTCAGGGTTTTGACAAGCTTCAAATTAAAATTATAATCAAGCTTGAAGGTAGTTCAAATTTTTCCTGTGTATCAATAGATTTAACATGTTGTACCCCTATCGACAAACTTGAAGACATGCTTTAACCCAATCAAGTTCTGTAGTCTGGAAAAACTTTGTCGCTTGCAGTGATCTGAATAAGTTATTCTTTTTTTGATCCTTAGGAAGTTTATCCCAAATGAATAATTATAATTTAATCTACGAAAACATATCAGAGTTCGCAAGTAGGATGTCACATCATTCAAAATAAGGTTTTGAAGTGTTTTGAATGGTGAAAAATTGGTTTTGTCAGTTTTTACACTTATTTTCCACCAGTGGAAGTTGTATTGAAAAACTGGTTTTTTTAGTTTTTGACACTTTTGACACTATACTTCCACCAGTGGAAGTTATATTGAAAAACTGATTTTTTGGTTTTTGACACTTTTTACACTATACTTCCACCAGTGGAAGTTGTATTGAAAAACTGGTTTTCTGGTTTTTTACACTTTTTACACTATACTGAAGAAGTGAAAAACACAAGAAGGGGGGTTAAATTGTAAAAACTTGAACTCAATTGCAATCAACACAGTATTTTTATCCTGGTTCGTTTGATCTCAAACTACTCCAGTCCACCCGTCAAGGTGATTTCGCCTCTCTCCAACGAGGTCTTAATCCACTATATTCAACTGAATATTACAACTGCTTTAACAACTGCTAAAGCCTTCTTGAGTCAAACCACAAACCGGTTTCTCAAGGAATTACTTTCTTACAAAGAATTGAAATCTAGGTGTGGGAATGTTTTCTACAAAAACTATTTATCACAACTGTGATACTACACAATTTAAGCTTATGAGAACTAGAGTGCTAAAGTAATTGAATAAAGAATTTGAGAGCTTTAGCAAACTGAGAGTGAGGAAGATGATGAATAGCTTTAGGCGTGTAGATTGTTGTAGAGCATTATCCAATTCAATCTTCATTGTGTTGTTTATATAGCATTGGAAATAAGGTACGTTGGAGTAGTTGATTCCGTTTCAATGCCAATAACATTCTTTCCTTATTAAGCAGATCTTGTCTGGAATGATGCCGTTGGTAATAAAGCATCTTGAATGCACAGTACCGTTGCCACTTAAGCTTGTTCTGGCTTTGGCTCATTCTGATGCTGCTTAGGTGCTGATGAAGTGTTGTCTTGATCAGAGTCCAGATTGTTACGCGCAGATCTGTACATCACGCTTCAGCGTAAGCACAAGTTGATCTTCTTATTCTGGTATCTGATATAACATCTTCTGATGCTGATGTTGATATCTCATTTTCTGATGCTGATGATGATGTTCTCTTGCTGATACCCATCAGAGTTTCTGTAAAACAGAATGTAATTTTTAGATAGCATATGTGTCTTATATGAATCACACAATTAATGTATCTTAGTATTTTGTTATCATCAAAACTTAAACTTAGGGTAGTAGATTCAAACTTTGTTCTAACAATCTCCCCCTTTTTGATGATGACAAAAACTAGATATTTTTTAATTGAAAATTAACGTGAAAAGTATCAGAGATAACCAAATAATAAGTTGTATCAGAATTAAATAGGAAGTTATCAAAGATAAGGGATAAAGAGATATCAGAGTTTAGATCGGAGATACTCCCCCTAAATTTATTACTTCCCTTTTTAATTCCAAGAGTTCTTCAGGATCAGATCTTTATTGACTTTCTTTGAACATTAGAATATCAGAGCTTCAGATCAGTATATCAGAGCTTCAGTGTATCAGAGATGATTAACTTCTTGTACCTGTAAGCTTATGCAAAACAGAAAACATTCAAGTATCAGAGTGTTAGAATGTTTGAGACTATTTGTCTCAGTAATCCGTTATTGAAAAATATCATTCTTGTTCTCCCCCTTTTTGTCAGCAATCAAAAAGTGAAAGTAATATGAGCTAAAACGATCAGAGCAGAAAAACTGTTATATTTAATTCAGAGCCAGACAAACAGTACAGATGATATGCAAAGAAAACAATGAAAATATCATGAATGAAAAACTAAGGTTGGGGTGGAAGGCGTGTGAATAGAGTCTCTAGCATTGTCTTAATCTGATCAGCAGTTTCATTCTGCTTGTGCACCATGCTGACTACTGTATCAATCTTGTTGTCTTGCACATCCATCCTTTCCTTCATCTTCTGATCATTCTCATCCATTCTTTGTTGCAGACGAATATCATTCTGCTTCAGCTCTTCCAGAGTCTGCCTGTCCAACGCAGCTTGAGGAACGTCAGAAGCAGGATGCTTCTGAGAGATTTCTGCAACATCTTCAGCTTGACTAACATCTTCTGCTTGAATAGTCTGACCTTCTGCTGGCTGCACTTTTGAAGCTGGACGCTTGTCAGACCATGGCTCACTATCCAGAAGGAGCACTTCTTCCTTCAGCAGCTGACTTCCAACTTCCTTCAGCAGCTTGCTGAAGTTCTGTTGGGCCTGTTCATAGTTGATATCTTGCAGCTTGAGGGCTTCAGCGCGTACCCATATTCTGAGTTGTGTCCAGAGTTGGTCTGAGGCAGCAGGATCAATCATTCCAAGACACACCTGCTTTAGAGAAGTAATCCAATTCTGCAAGCCTGTTTCAAAATTCAAAATGCCAGCACCAACATCTAGCTGTTTGGGTTTGGGGATGGCTATTTTGTTTTTGAGATCAGCAAGACGGTCAAGGATTGTTAAATCGATGAAGGTCCTGCTGTGGTATTCTGTAGTTTGTTTGGGAGATGGAGTGGGAGAATCAGAAATGATTATTGGACTGTTTGGAGTATTTGGAGGGGTAGTTTCTGGTGAGGATGGCAGTTGGGCCATGTTTATAGTTGTACCACAAGGCAGCTGGATTGCCAAGGGTTGTGGTTCATAGGATTGAGGAGAATGAGGTTCAGGAGTTTGATGTTCAGGTGATGGAGTTTTAGAGTGTTGAAACTCAGGTTGTGGAGGTGATGGTTGAGGTGAAAGTGGATGAAGTTCTGGTTATGGAGAGGGAGGAGGAATTGCTGGTTGTGGAGAAGGAGGTGGAATTTCTGGTTGTTGTGGAATTTGTGGTTCTTCTGGTATGGGTGAGAGAGTATGTTCTGGTTGAGGAGAGTGGGCAATTTCTGGTTGAGTGTTTGGATTTTCTAAGAGGGGAGCGGAAGCACGTTGATCAATTTCAGACAGAACTTTGTCAAGTTCTGATTCTGTTGATGTTGTGGGTTTTGGAGTTTGGGATTTGGTGCGGGTTCTCCTGAGAGTCAGTGACTCAGAAGGGTCATCCTCTGGTTCGGTTTCATCAATGGTTGGTATGGGGATTGGAAGTTCATGTGAAGCTGGGGTTGGGATTGATGTTGGAATAGCAGAAGAATTTAAAACATTAGCAGCAGATAGATTACCTCTCTTCTTAGGGGTCTGCTGGGATGGTCCTTCTGAAGTGGCCTTTCTTTTCTTCGTCTTCTTCACAGTAACTTCTGGATTTTGCTGGTGCAGATCTTTAATGTTCAGTTTGGGATCTGTACCATCAGCCTTGCAAGCGTCCAAGCATCTGAGAACAATGATTGGTTTAGATTCAATCTCAGAAAATAGTGGAAAGTCATCCAGAGGGACTCTTCTGCTGGTGATGTCAGCAAGAGGAGTAACGTTGGGCTCCTTTCTGATATTCTCTATCAGTTTCATTTTCTTCAGATTCTTGGCGTTCAGGGGCTTGCCAACAGTAGGTTCAATAGAACTTAATTCTTGTGCTTCTGTAAGGTGTTCTATCAGCATATTCTCAGTCAGAATATCTGATATTAACCTGCCAAAGGGTATCCAATCCCTTTTTGTCCTTTCTTCTTCCCTTGTCTCCTTGACGCTGGTCCTGAGGTGATTAAACAGAAGATGAGCCAAGTTAATCTTTACCTTCTGATTAATAAAATAGATCATAAACTGCTGATCTATATTTATATAATCAGGAGAGCTTGTGGGCTTCCTGTGATTAAAGCACCCCAGAATAATCTTCGCCCATATTCTGTGCTGATCCTTTAAGTCTCTGATTTTGCTGCTGGGAACCCCATGGGTGAAAATCTTCCTTGCAATGACAGCAGCATCTGCGCATCTTTCTGCCATGTCGATACAGCGGATGCCACCACCGTTGTATCCAATCAATCTTGCAATGTGATCCTCAGTGATCACAATCTTCTTTCCCATTATGTAGGAGGTAACTTGATGTGTTGATGATGACGCATGAATCCAGAACTCCTTGACCAATACTGGGAACGTTGGACCCACCAACCTATCAAAATATCTCTCCCATCCTTGTGCCCTAACTTCTTCTGTCAAATCGAATCCATTATCTTTCAGACTGGAGAAGTCAACAATCAGTTCAGACAACACTTCCAAATTCTTCACTGGTGTAAGGAGTGTTCTGAAGGGAACTTGGTATTGTTTAGATGAAGCCTCCTTCTGAGACCCTGCAGAAACATTGCTAGAGGTTGCCATGTTCACACTTAGGGTTTTCTGATAAAAAATTTGAGAAAAAGGGTTTCTTTTGAGAAGGATGATTGCACAAGTAAAAATGCAGAAAATCTTTGCATGATTGTAAGAAACGGTAAAAGTTTAATGAATGATGTTAATGTGCTTAAATAGATTTCAAAATGAGTTTTGAAAATGTAAACAGTTTTAAGAAAGAGAAATAATTCATGATTACATTTTAAAACATGATTACGTGCATTTAATGCTTGCTGATTTTGGGGGATTTGAGAAAGATACTTGAAACGGTTACCAGACATGTGTCTCAATGCACCCAATCAGCGTTTTGCCTTCTCAGAAGCGTGCACGCGTGTTCTGATTCAGAGATTTGCTGATGATTGGATGACACTTGTTTGATTTAGTAAGCAGCACGTCTATCCTTGAGCTGAAAACGCTCAGATCTTTAAGAATAGAATCTGATACAATCTGCATGTCTATCTTTCTGAACAGAGATTGATCAGAAGTTCACAGTAAAAAGAAAATACATTCTGAAGGTTAATATATAAAATTAAAACATTTTCACTCTAGGCAGAGTTTCATGCTGAGATGTTTCAGAATGAAATTGAACCTATCTTCAGAAAGAGGTTTAGTGAAGATATCAGCCCATTGATGGTCTGTATCAATAAATTTTAAGTTCAAAATTCCTTTCTGAATATAGTCCCTAATGAAGTGATGTTTTATTTCTATATGCTTAGCCCTAGAATGAAAAATAGGATTTTTACTTAAGCAAATGGCAGAAGTATTGTCACAGAGTATAGGGATGTTACTCTTAAAAATCTGGAAGTCTTCAAGCTGACTTTTCATCCAGAGCATTTGTGTGCTGCATCCAGCTGTTGCTATGTACTCAGCTTTTGCTGTTGATAGCGCGATTGTGGATTTCCTTTTGCTGGACCAAGAGATCAGATTTTCTCCCAGAAACTAGCAGCTTCCAGAAGTACTTTTACGCTCTACTCTGTCTCCAGCAAAGTCAGCATCGCAGTAGCCTACTAAGCTGTAATCACTAGATTTTCTATAAAATAAACCCAGATTAGTAGTACCTTTCAGATACTTGAAAATTCACTTAACAGCTGTTAAGTGAGATTCTCTAGGATCTGATTGGAATCTAGCACAAATACATACGCTGAATAAGATATCAGGCCTTGAAGCTGTCAGATAAAGGAGAGAACCAATCATACCTCTGTAGACCTTCTGTTCTACCTTTTTGCTTACCTCTTCTCTTTCCAGAATGCACGTGGGATGCATTGGAATATTTGATGGCTTACATTCTGAGAGATCAAATTTCTTCAGAAGTTCTCTGACATATTTTCTCTGATGAATGTAAGTTCCCTCTGGGTTTTGATTGATCTGAATTCCCAGAAAGAATTTCAGTTCTCCCATGAGGCTCATCTCAAATTATGCCTGCATACACTTAGCAAATTTTCTTCCAAGAGAAGGACTAGTAGATCCGAAAATAATATCATCTACGTAAATTTGACAGACTAAGATGTCATTCTTAACTGACTTACAGAATAAGGTAGTGTCCACCTTCCCTCTGGTGAATTCATTTTCTAACAGAAAGTTACTTAGTCTTTCATACCAAGCTCTGGGAGCTTGTTTCAGACCATATAGTGACTTCTTTAGTTTGAAAACATGTTCTGGATATTTTGTACTTTCAAAACCAGGGGGTTGGTGCACATAAACCTCTTCTTCTATATAGCCATTTAAGAATGCACTCTTGACATCCATCTGATACAGAGTGATGCCTTTATTAACAGCAATGAAATTAAAAGTCCGATAGATTCTAACCTGGAGACTGGAGCAAAGGTTTCTGTATAGTCTATTCCCTCTTGCTGACTATAACCTTGTGCTACCAGTCGTGCTTTGTTTCTGATAACTTCACCTTGTTCATTTAGCTTGTTTTTGAACACCCATCTTGTTCCAATGACGTTGAATCCTTTTGGTCTGGGAATAAGATCCCATACGTCATTTCTGGTGAATTGATTCAGCTCTTCTTGCATTTCTAGAATCCAGTCGTTGTCCAGAAGTGCTTCATCAATAGAGGAAGGTTCAATCAGAGACACAAGTCCCATGAGGGATTCTTCAGAGTTTCTGAAGCTGGCTCTTGTTCTGATTGGATCTTCCTTTCTTCCTAAGATAGTTTCTTCTGGGTGATCCAAGCTGCTTCTGGGTAGTCTCTTTTGAGGTTGATCAGCAGCCGTTGTAGGATTGCTAGCAGTGCTCCTTTCAGATGTTGAAGGAGTGTCTTTGTTGAGAGCTTCTGATGACTTGTCTTCAGAACCTGTAAATTCAACTTCCATACCTGCAAAAACTTCATTCTACTTTGACTTTTCAGAGTCAAGCTTATCATCAAAAAGAACACTGATTGATTCTTCCACAATCTGTGTTTCTGTATTGTATACTTTGTACCCTCTTGAGCGTTCAGAGTATCCTAACATAATACACTTCTGTGCCTTAGAGTCAAACTTGTTCAAATAATTTTTTGTATTTAACATGAAACAAGTACATCCAAATGGATGAAAATATGAAATGTTGAGCTTTCTGTTCTTCCACAATTCATATGGAGTCTTTTCCAGAATAGGTCTTATTGAGATTCTATTCTGAATGTAGCACGATGTGTTTATTGCCTCTGCCCAGAAGATCTTAGCAACGTTTGTCTCATTGATCATGGTTCTGGCCATTTCTTACAATGTTCTGTTCTTTCGTTCTACAACTCCATTTTGTTGGGGAGTTCTAGGACACGAGAAATCATGCAGAATGCCTCTGTCATTAAAGAATGACTCAAAATCTTTGTTTTCAAACTCTCCACCATGATCACTTATGACTTTAACGATTCTAAGATCCTTTTCATTCTGAACTTGGTTATAGAAGGTAACAAACACAGAGTGTGACTCGTCCTTGTGTCTTAAGAACTTTACCCATGTCCATCTGCTATAGTCATCTACGATTACTAACCCATACTTCTTGCCACTGACTGAAGCAGTTTTAACTGGTCCAAATAAGTCAATGTGCAGAAGTTCTAATGGCTTAGAGGTAGAAACAACATTTTTAGATTTGAAAGAAGGTTTTGCAAACTTGCCTTTGTGACATGCTTCACACAGAGCATCTGAATTGAACTTCAGATTAGGAAGTCCTCTGACCATATTGAGTTTGTTAATCTGAGATATTCTTCTCATACTAACATGCCCCAATCTTCTGTGCCAGATCCACTGCTCGTTGTTAACAGACATAAGACACTTTACATTCTGACTTTTCATTTCAGAAAGTTTGATTTTATAGATGTTGTTTTTCCTCTTTCCATTAAATAGGATAGTCCCATCTTTTTGACTAACAGCTTTACATGATTTTTGATTAAAGGTTATATCATAACCGTTATCACTTAATTGACTTATGGATAACAGATTATGCATTAATCCATCTACTAGCAGAACATTATTTATAGAGGGAATATTTCCATTACCTACAGTTCCAGAGCCAATGATCTTTCCCCTCTGATTGCCTCCAAAGCCAACGTGGCCTCCAGGCTTAAGTTCCAGGCTTTGGAACATATGCCTTCTTCCCGTCATGTGTCGCGAGCAGCCAGAGTCCAGGTACCATGACTGGTGTTTCTGATTTGCTGCTAAAGATATCTGCAACATGTATTATTTTATCCTTAGGTACCCAGATTTTCTTGGGTCCTGATTTGTTAGATTTACCAAAACTCTGGTTGAATTTTGGTTTCACAGAATACTTACTGCTAGTGTATTTAATATCATGTGTGTGACCATACACAAAGTGTGAGTTCAGAGGAGTGTGTTTAATAATTAAATCCATGGCATTCTTTGGTGTAGGGACCTTACCTTGGTATCCTATTCCCTTTCTGTCGTTTCTGCTAACTCCATAGATCATTGAAGCCATTTTGCTTCTATCTATGCTTTTAGCAAGGAACTTCTGAAAGCTATGATCATACTCCTTGATGATCTCGTCAGCATTGCTGGGAGTCTCAGAAATTGTTTCCTTCTGAGAGTTTTGTAAAACATTTTCTAACTTTGAAATTTTGTTTTTCAGCTCAGAATTTTCCAATTTAAGACTCTCAGTCTTATCAGAGTCAGATTCAAGATTCCTTTTCAGGTTTCTGAATTTAACTCTGATCTGCTGGTATCTTTCCAGAATTTCATTAAGGCTTTCAGCAAGTTCAGCCTTAGTAAAATTAATTGCAAAGTCAGGAAATACCTCTTCAGTATCTGATTCTGAGTCTGATTCAGAAGCTTCACTGTCTTCTGAAATGTTGGCCATGAGAGCTATGTTTGCTCTCTCATCATCTGATTCTGAGTCAGCTTCAGACGAGTCAGAGTCATCCCATGTAGCCATGAGACTTTTCTTCTTTTCTTTTCCAAACTTCTTTTCGGGCTTTTCCCTCTGAAGCTTTGGGCAGTCACTCTTGTAGTGTCCTTGCTCATTGCATTCATAGCAGATGATGTCCTTGGTGTTTGGCTTTCTGCTTCCTGAGGAGCCTTCAGATCTTCTGTATCTAGAAGAAGACTCATTCAGATCATATCTTTTGGGATTCCTGAACTTCCTTTGCCTCTGCTTCCATAGTTGGTTCACTCTTCTGGAGAGGAGGGAAAGTTCGTCTTCTTCTGATGAGGATCCATCAGATGTTTCTTCAACTGCTTGCAAAACTTTAGACTCAGATTTTTTGTTAGATTTTAATGCTAAAGGCTTACCTTGCTTCTGAGGTTCATCAGCTTCCAGCTCTATCTCGTGACTTCTGAGGGAGCTGATAAGTTCCTCCAGAGAAATTTTGTTGAGATCTTTAGCTAGCTTCAGAGCTGTAACCATTGGCCTCCACTGCTTTGGTAAGCTTCTGATGATCTTCTTGACGTGATCAGCAGTAGAGTATCCTTTGTCCAGAACCTTGAGACCAGCCACCAGAATTTGGAATCTTGAGAACATTAGTTCAATGGATTCACTTTCTTCCATTTTGAATGCCTCATACTTCTGAATGAGCGCAAGAGCTTTAGTTTCTTTGACCTGAATGTTGCCTTCATGCGTTATTCTGAGTGAGTCAAACATGTTCTTTGTTGTGTCTCTGTTAGAGATCTTTTCATATTCAGCGTAAGAGATGGCGCTGAGAAGAATGGTTCTGGCCTTGTGGTGATTTTTGAAGTCACGCTTTTGTTGGTCAGACATTGATTTCCTGTCAATCTTCTAACCGCTTGCATTCACTGGGTGCGTGTATCCATCTGTCACCATGTCCCACAGATCAGCATCATGTGCCAGAAAGAAGCTTTCAATTCTGTCTTTCCAGTAATCAAAATTTTCTCCATCAGAGACTGGAGGTTTGCCGCTGAATCTGTCTATGTCTTCATTGTTGTCATTGCTGGTGTGTTGATAGGTCCCTGCCATTGTGTTTTTTTGACGCTGGATCTTGTACTGACACGGTTAGGTGTTTTAGCTCAGAACCAGGCGCTCTGATGCCAATTGAAGAAGTGAAAAACACAAGAAGGGGGGTTGAATTGTAAAAACTTGAACTCAATTGCAATCAACACAGTATTTTTATCCTGGTTCGTTTGATCTCAAACTACTCCAGTCCACCCGTCAAGGTGATTTCACCTCTCTCCAACGAGGTCTTAATCCACTATATTCAACTGAATATTACAACTGCTTTAACAACTGCTAAAGCCTTCTTGAGTCAAACCACAACCCGGTTTCTCAAAGAATTACTTTCTTACAAAGAATTGAAATCTAGGTGTGTGAATGTTTTCTACAAAAACTATTTATCACAACTGTGATAATACACAATTTAAGCTTATGAGAACTAGAGTGCTAAAGTAATTAAATAAAGAATTTGAGAACTTTAGCAAACTGAGAGTGAGGAAGATGATGAATAGCTTTAGGCGTGTAGATTGTTGTAGAGCATTAGCCAATTCAATCTTCATTGTGTTGTTTATATAGCATTGGAAATAAGGTACGTTGGAGTAGTTGATTCCATTTCAATGCCAATAACATTTTTTCCTTATTAAGCAGATCTTGTCTGGAATGATGCCGTTGGTAATAAAGCATCTTGAATGCTCAGTACCGTTGCCACTTAAGCTTG
Organism: Vicia faba; assembly: GCA_948472305.1. Classification (NCBI taxonomy): domain Eukaryota; kingdom Viridiplantae; phylum Streptophyta; class Magnoliopsida; order Fabales; family Fabaceae; genus Vicia; species Vicia faba. Next base: position 929,603,559 of record OX451735.1, read on the forward strand.
TTCTGGCTTTGGCTCATTCTGACGCTGCTTAGGTGCTGATGAAGTGTTGTCTTGATCAGAAACCAGATTGTTACGCGCAGATCTGTACATCACGCTTCAGCGTAAGCACAAGTTGATCTTCTGATTCTGGTATCTGATATAACATCTTCTGATGCTGATGTTGATATCTCATTTTCTGATGCTGATGATGATGTTCTCTTGCTGATACCCATCAGAGTTTCTGTAAAACAGAATGTAATTTTTAGATAGCATATGTTTCTTATATGAATCACACAATTAATGTATCTTAGTATATTGTTATCATCAAAACTTAAACTTAGGGTAGTAGATTCAAACTTTGTTCTAACATATACTTCCACCAGTGGAAGTTGTATTGAAAAACTGGTTTTCTGGTTTTTGACACTTTTTACACTTAATTTCCACCAATTGAGGTTACCTTAAAAATCTGCTAAAAATTGGTTTTATCAGTTTTTACACTTAACTTCCACCAGTGGAGGTTACCTTTAAAATCTGCTAAACATACTTTTTGACAGTTTTTGCACTGATCTTCCACCAGTGGAAGTTACCTTTAAATTTGTCTAAAAGCCTTGTTTTTGTGAAAAAATTTCTAAACTTTGATTGATCGTATCTTTTGATCCGTGACTCCTTTTAGGGTGTCATTTTGGGCGTTGTAAAGCTAATTAGTGTGTTGATAAAAATCGAATTTCTTCTTGATAAACTATTTACATAATTTTACACCATAAGTTGCAATTTATAACGGCTGGACTGTTCTGGATTTCATTGGTGGGTTCGGTTGTTACAAGAGGTAAAAGGCTCAATAGACAGGCGACGGGTTTTCCACAGGATCACTAGGATAGAGTGGAGTCATGGCTGACTTGGAGGTGTCTGATCTCACTAACCTCCCAGAGCCCAGAATTTCTATCTAGGTGAAATCCCCACACCTAACCAACTTAGGGTTTATTTGAGATCTTTTTCCCCTTCCTCCTCGTAGGATAGATTAAAAAGTTCGTATGCTCGTAGGAAAACATAATAATAACTTTCCCACCAACGACGCCTTTCCTCCTTCCAAATTTCGTGTGAAGGGTCTGGCTTCCGTCCTCCCAAGAAACGGGGAGGTAAAAAAAGCAATCCACGTAAATTATAGAATTGGAATCTGAAATTATGTAATTTGAATTGGAATAAGAGAGCTTTCATAAAATATCGTAGGAAAACATAACAATAATTTTCCCACCAAGGACGCCTTTCCTCTTTCCAAATTTCGCGTGAAGGGTTTGGCGTTCTGTCCTCCCAAGAAATGGGGAGGTAAAAAAAGCGATCCACGTAAATTATAGAATTGGAATCTGAGATTATGTAATTTCAATTGGAATAAGAGAGCTCTCATAACATTTAGGATGTGTTGATGGTTTCTCTCAACACGACCATTTTTGTTGAGGTGTCTCAACACGACCATGACATGAGGTGTCTCAGTGGTTGCTACTAATTGTTAGATAGATGTTTTGCAAGAAAAGAGGAAAAGTTAGCGTTGAAGAAGAATTGATGGCTTTGCTGTTAAAATGCTAGGTTTTTCTGTTAAACCGCATGGTTTTTCTGTTAAAACGCATGGTTTTTATATTAAAATGCATGGTTTTTCTAGTTCATGGCAGGTAAAATTAATTAAATCAATTTAAGAAAATTAACAATAAATAAAATAATTCAAATTTATGTATATAAAATCTACATAACAAAATAAACAATGTATAACTAGTATATCTCTTTTCATAATTTTAAGATTATAAGAGTTATTTCTGCAGTTAGTTTATTGATAAAAATCGAATTTCTTCTTGATAAACTATTTACATAATTTAACAGCATAATTTGCAATTTATAACGGCTGGACTGTTCTGGATTTCTTAGGTGGGTTGGGTTGTTACAAGAGGTAAAAGGCTCAATAGACAGGCGACGGGTTTTCCACAGGAACACTAGATTTCTTTCAAGTACAAGTACTGATGGCGACTATGGTTCCGTTGGTGACTTATGGGTATCCAAAATGACGTCGAACCTTTGATCTTGTCCTTTGTGACTATGCAACAGTTCATCTATATACAGTGCTGTGGAGCTTTGTTCTTGTTCCTGTCATGTAGGGTGCTTAAAAGCTTCCCTATGTATAACCAACCTCCCAGACCCCAGAATTTCTATCTAGGTGAAATCCCCACACCTAACCAACTTAGGGTTTATTTGAGATCTTCTTACCCTTCCTCCTCGTAGGATAGATTAAAAAGTTTGTATGCTCGTAGGAAAACATAACAATAATTTTCCCACCAAGGACGCCTTTCCTCCTTCCAAATTTCGCGTGAAGGGTCTGGCGTTCCGTCCTCGCAAGAAAGAGGTGGGTAAAAAAAGAGATCCACATAAATTATAGAATTGGAATCTGACATTATGTAATTTGAATTTGAATAAGAGAGCTCTCATAACATTTAGGATGTGTTGATGGTTTCTCTCAACACGACCATTTTTGTTGAGGTGTCTCAACACGACCATGACATGAGGTGTCTCAGTGGTTGCTAGTAATTGTTAGATAGATGCTTTGCAAGAAAAGAGGAAAAGGTAGCGTTGAAGAAGAATAGATGGATTTGCTGTTAAAACGCTAGGTTTTTCTGTTAAACCGCATGGTTTTTCAGTTAAAACGCATGGTTTTTATGTTAAAACGCATGGTTTTTCTAGTTCATGGCAGGTAAAATTAATTAAATCAATTTAAGAAAATTAACAATAAATAAATTAATTCAAATTTATGTATATAAAATCTACATAACAAAATAAAAAAATGCATAACTAGTATATCTCTTTTCATAATTTTAAGATTATAAGAGTTATTTCTGCAATTAGTTTATTGATAAATATCGAATTTCTTCTTGATAAACTATTTACATAATTTAATAGCATAAGTTGCGATTTATAACGGCTGGACTGTTCTGGATTTCTTAGGTGGGTTGGGTTGTTACAAGAGGTAAAATGCTCAATAGATAGGCGACAGGTTTTCCACAGTAACACTAGCATTCTTTCAAGTACAAGTACTGATGGTGACTATGGTTCCGTTGGTGACTTATGGGTATTGGAAATGACGTCGAACCTTTGATCTTGTCCCTTGTGACTACGCAACAGTTCAGCTATATACAGTGTTGTGGAGCTTTGTTCTTGTTCCTGTCATGCAGGGTGCTTAAAACCTTCCCTATATATAACTAACCTCCCAGACCCCAGAATTTTTATCTTGGTGAAATCCCCACACCTAACCAACTTAGGGTTTATTTGAGATCTTTTTCCCCTTCCTCCTCGTAGGATAAATTAAAAAGTTCTTATGCTCGTAGGAAAACATAACAATAATTTTCCCACCAAGGACGCCTTTCCTCCTTCCAAATTTCACGTGAAGGGTCTGGCGTTCAGTCCTCCCAAGAAACGGGGAGGTAAAAAAAGCGATCCACATAAATTATAGAATTGGAATCTGACATTATGTAATTTGAATTGGAATAAGAGAGCTCTCATAACATTTAGGATGTGTTAATGGTTTCTCTCAACACGACAATTTTTGTTAAGGTGTCTCAACACGACCATGACATGAGGTGTCTCAGTGGTTGCTACTAATTGTTAGATAGATATTTTTCAAGAAAAGAGGAAAAGTTAGCGTTGAAGAAGAATTGATGGCTTTTCTGTTAAAACAATAGGTTTTTCTGTTAAACCGCATGCGTTGATGGTTTCTCTCAATACGACCATTTTTGTTGAGGTGTCTCAACACGACCATGACATGAGGTGTCTCAGTGGTTGCTACTAATTGTTAGATAGATGTTTTGCAAGAAAATAGGAAAAGTTAGCGTTAAAGAAGAATTGATGGCTTTACTGTTAAAACGCTAGGTTTTTCTGTTAAACCGCATGGTTTTTCTGTAAAACGCATGGTTTTTATGTTAAAACGCATGGTTTTTCTAGTTCATGGCTGGTCAAATTAATTAAATCAATTTAAGAAAATTAAAAATAAATAAAATAATTCAAATTTATGTATATAAAATCTACATAACAAAATAAACAATGCATAACTAGTAAATCTTTTTTCATAATTTTAAGATTATAAGAGTTATTTCTGCAATTTGTTTATTGATAAAAATCGAATTTCTTCTTGATAAACTATTTAGATAATTTAAAAGCATAAGTTGAAATTTATAACGGCTGGACTGTTCTGGATTTCTTAGGTAGGTTGGGTTGTTACAAGAGGTAAAAGGCTCAATAGACAGGCGACGGGTTTTCCACAGGAACACTAGCATTCTTTCAAGTACAAGTACTGATGGCGACTATGGTTCCGTTGGTGACTTATGGGTATCCGAAATGACTTCGAACCTTTGATCTTGTCCCTTGTGACAACGCAACAGTTCAGCTATATATAGTGTTGTGGAGCTTTGTTCTTGTTCCTGTCGTGTAGGGTGCTTAAAACCTTCCCTATTTATAACCAACCTCCCAGACCCCAGAATTTCTATCTAGGTGAAATCCCCACACCTAACCAACTTAGGGTTTATTTGAGATCTTTTTCCCCTTCCTCCTCGTAGGATAGATTAAAAAGTTTGTATGCTCGTAGGAAAACATAACAGTTATTTTCCCACCAAGGACGCCTTTCCTCCTTCTAAATTTTGCGTGAAGGGTCTGGCGTTCCATCCTCCCAAGAAACGGGGAGGTAAAAAAAGATATCCACATAAATTATATAATTGGAATCTGACATTATGTAATTTGAATTGGAATAAGAGAGCTCTCATAACATTTAGGATGTGTTGATGGTTTCTCTCAACACGACCATTTTTGTTGACGTGTCTCAACACGACCATGACATGAGGTGTCTCAGTGGATGCTACTAATTGTTAGATAGATGTTTTGCAATAAAAGAGGAAAAGTTGGCGTTGAAGAAGAATTGATGGCTTTGCTGTTAAAACGCTAGGTTTTTCTGTTAAACCGCATGGTTTTTCAGTTAAAACGCATGGTTTTTATGTTAAAGCGCATGGTTTTTCTAGTTCATGGCAGGTAAAATTAATTAAATCAATTTAAGAAAATTAACAATAAATAAAATAATTCAAATTTATGTATATAAAATCTACATAAAAAAATAAACAATGCATAACTAGTATATCTCTTTTCATAATTTTAAGATTATAAGAGTTATTTCTGCAATTAGTTTATTGATAAAAATCGAATTTCTTCTTGATAAACTATTTACATAATTTAACAGCATAAGTTGCAATTTATAACGGCTGGACTGTTCTGGATTTCGTAGGTGGGTTGGGTTGTTACAAGAGGTAAAAGGCTCAATAGACAGGCGACGGGTTTTCCACAGGAACACTAGCATTATTTCAAGTACAAGTACTGATGGCGAATATGGTTCCGTTTGTGACTTATGGGTATCCGAAATAACGTTGATTCTTTGATCTTGTCCCTTGTGACTATGCAACAGTTCAGCTATATACAGTGTTGTGGAGCTTTGTTCTTGTTCCTGCCATGTAGGGTGCTTAAAACCTTCCCTATGTATAACCAACCTCCTATACCCCAAAATTTCTATCTAGGTTAAATCCCCACACCTACCCAACTTAGGGTTTATTTGAGATCTTTTTCCCCTTCCTCCTCGTAGGATAGATTAAAAAGTTCGTATGCTCGTAGGAAAACCTAACAATAATTTTCCAACCAAGGACGCCTTTCCTCCTTCCAAAAGTCGCGTGAAGGGTCATGCGTTCCGTCCTCCCAAGAAACGGGGAGGTAAAAAAAGAGATCCACATAAACTATAGAATTGGAATCTGACATTATGTAATTTGAATTGGAATAAGAGAGCTCTCATAACATTTATGATGTGTTGATGATTTCTCTCAACACGACCATTTTTGTTGAGGTGTCTCAACACGACCATGACATGAGGTGTCTCAGTGGTTGCTACTAATTGTTAGATAGATGTTTTGCAAGAAAAGAGGAAAAGTTAGCGTTGAAGAAGAATTGATGGCTTTGCTGTTAAAACGCTAGGTTTTTCTATTAAACTGCATGGTTTTTCTGTTAAAACGCATGGTTTTTATGTTAAAACGCATGGTTTTTCTAGTTCATGGCAGGTAAAATTAATTAAATCAATTTAAAAAATTAAAAATAAAATAAAATAATTAAAATTTATGTATATAAAATCTACATAACAAAATAAACAATGCATAACTAGTATATCTATTTTCATAATTTTAAGATTATAAGAGTTATTTCTGCAATTAGTTTATTGATAAAAATCGAATTTCATCTTGATAAACTATTTACATAATTTAACAGTATAAGTTGCAATTTATAACGGCTGGACTGTTCTGGATTTCTTAGGTGGGTTGGGTTGTTACAAGAGGTAAAAGGCTCAATACACAGGCGACGGGTTTTCCACAAGAACACTAGCATTCTTTCAATTACAAGTACTGATGGAGACTATGGTTCCGTTGGTGACTTATAGGTATCCGAAATGACGTCGAACCTTTGATCTTATCCCTTGTGATTACACAACAGTTCAGCTATATACAGTGTTGTGGAGCTTTGTTCTTGTTCCTGTCATGTAGGGTGCTTAAAACCTTCCCTATGTATAACCAACCTCCCAGACCCCAGAATTTATATCTAGGTGAAATCCCCACACCTAACCAACTTAGGGTTTATTTGAGATCTTTTTCCCCTTCCTCCTCGTAGGATAGATTAAAAAGTTCGTTTGCTCGTAGGAAAACATAACAATAATTTTCCCATAAAGGACGCCTTTCCTCCTTCCAAATTTCACGTGAAGGGTCTAGCGTTCCTTCTTCCCAAGAAATGGGGAGGTAAAAAAAGCGATCCACATAAATTATAGAATTGGAATCTGACATTATGTAATTTGAATTAGAATAAGAGAGCTCTCATAACATTTAGGATGTGTTGATGGTTTCTCTCAACACGGCCATTTTTGTTGAGGTGCCTCAACACGACCATGACGTGAGGTGTCTCAGTGGTTGCTACTAATTGTTAAATAGATGTTTTGATGGAAAAGAGGAAAAGTTAGCATTGAAGAAGAATTGATGGCTTTGCTATTAAAACGCTAGGTTTTTCTGTTAAATCGCATGGTTTTTCTGTTAAAATGCATGGTTTTTCTGTTAAAACGCATGGTTTTTCTAGTTCATGGCAGGTAAAATTAATTAAATCAATTTAAGAAAATTAACAATAAATAAAATAATTCAAATTTATGTATATAAAATCTACATAACAAAATAAACAATGCATAACTAGTATATCTCTTTTCATAATTTTAAGATTATAAGAGTTATTTCTGCAATTAGTTTATTGATAAAAATCAAATTTCTTCTTGATAAACTATTGACATAATTTAACAGCATAAGTTTCAATTTATAACGGCTGGACTGTTCTGGATTTCTTAGGTGGGTTGGGTTGTTCCAAGAGGTAAAAGGCTCTAACAAAATAAACAATGCATAACTAGTATATCTATTTTCATAATTTTAATATTATAAGAGTTATTTCTGCAATTAGTTTATTGATAAAAAACGAATTTCTTCTTGATAAACTATTTACATAATTTAACAGCATAAGTTGAAATTTATAACGGCTGGACTATTCTGGATTTCTTAGGACACGATGGCATAAGCCAAAATCATCTCAAGTACCGCCTCCAACACGACAAAGATGAAAAGCATTACCAATTGTGATTTCTTACATTCTTTTGTAGTCAGGGTTTTGACAGGCTTCAAATTAAAATTATAATCAAGCTTGAAGGTAGTTCAAATTTTTCCTGTGTATCAATAGATTTAACATGTTGTACCCCTGTCGACAAACTCGAAGACATGCTTCAAACCAATCAAGTTCTGTAGTCTGGAAAAACTTTGTCGCTTGCAGTGATTTGAATAAGTTATTCTTTTTTTGAGCCTTAGGAGGTCTATCCCAAATGAATAATTATAATATAATCTATGAAAACATATCAGAGTTTGCAAGTAGGATGTCACATCAATCAAAACAAGGTTTTGAGGTGTTTTGAATGGTGAAAAACTGGTTTTGTCAGTTTTTACACTTATCTTCCACTAGTGGAAGTTGTATTGAAAAACTGGTTTTTTTGGTTTTTGACACTTTTTACACTATACTTCCACCAGTGGAAGTTATATTGAAAAACTGGTTTTTTGGTTTTTGACACTTTTTACACCATACTTCCACTAGTGGAAGTTGTATTGAAAAACTGGTTTTCTGGTTTTTGACACTTTTTACACTATACTTCCACCAGTGGAAGTTGTATTGAAAAACTGGTTTTCTGGTTTTTGAACCTTTTTACACTTAACTTCCACCAGTGGAGGTTACCTTAAAAATCTGCTAAAAACTGGTTTTGTCAGTTTTTACACTTAACTTCCACCAGTGGAGGTTACCTTAAAAATCTGCTAAAAATACTTTTTGACAGTTTTTGCACTGATCTTCCACCAGTGGAAGTTACCTTTAAATTTGTCTAAAAGCCTTGTTTTTGAGAAAAAAATTCTAAACTTTGATTGATCGTATCTTTTGATCCGTGACTCCTTTTTGGATGCCGTTTTGGCCGTTGTAAAGCTAATTATTGTGTTGATAAAAATCGAATTTATTCTTGATAAACTATTTACATAATTTAACACCATAAGTTGCAGTTTATAACGGCTGGATTGTTCTGGATTTCTTTGGTGGGTTCGGTTGTTACAATAGGTAAAAGGCTCAATAGACAGGTGACGGGTTTTCCACAGGAATACTAGGATAGAGTGGAGTCATGGTTGACTTAGAGGTGTCCGATCTCACAAACCTCTCAGACCCCAGAATTTCTATCTAGGTGAAATCCCCACACCTAACCAACTTAGGGTTTATTTGAGATCTTTTTCCCCTTCCTCCTCGTAGGATAGATTAAAAAGTTCGTATTCTCGTAGGAAAACATAACAATAAATTTCCCACCAAGGACGCCTTTCCTCCTTCCAAATTTTGCGTGAAGGGTATGGCGTTCTGTCCTCCCAAGAAACAGGGAGGTAAAAAAAGCGATCCACATAAATTATAGAATCAGAATCTGACATTATGTAATTTTAATTGGAATAAGAGAGCTCTCATAACATTTAGGATGTGTTGATGGTTTCTCTCAACACGACCATTTTTGTTGAGGTGTCTCAACACGACCATGATATGAAGTGTCTCAGTGGTTGCTACTAATTGTTAGATAGATTTTTTGCAAGAAAAGAGGAAAAGTTAGCGTTGAAGAAGAACTGATGGCTTTGTTGTTAAAACGCTAGGTTTTTCTTTTAAACCGCATGGTTTTTCTGTTAAAACGTATGGTTTTTCTGTTAAAACGCATGGTTTTTCTGTTAAAACGCATGGTTTTTCTAGTTCATGGAAGGTAAAATTAATTAAATCAATTTAAGAAAATTAACAATAAATAAAATAATTCAAATTTATGTATATAAAATCTACATAACAAAATAAACAATGCATAACTAGTATATCTATTTTCATAATTTTAATATTATAAGAGTTATTTCTGCAATTAGTTTATTGATAAAAATCGAATTTCTTCTTGATAAACTATTTACATAATATAACAGCATAAGTTGCAATTTATAACGGCTGGACTATTCTGGATTTCTTAGGACACGATGGCATAAGCCAAAGATCATCTCAAGTACCGCCTCCAACACGACAAAGATGAAAAGCATTACCAATCGTGATTTCTTACGTTCTTTTGTAGTCAGGGTTTTGACAGGCTTTAAATTAAAATTATAATCAAGCATGAAGGTAGTTCAAATTTTTCCTGTGTATCAATAGATTTTAAATGTTGTACCCCTGTCGACAAACTTGAAGACATGCTTCAAACCAATCAAGTTCTGTAGTCTGGAAAAACTTTGTCGCTTGCAGTGATCTGAATAAGTTATTCTTTTTTTGAGCCTTAGGAGGTCTATCCCAAATGAATAATTATAATATAATCTATGAAAACATATCAGAGTTCGCAAGTAGGATGTCACATCATTCAAAACAAGGTTTTGAATTGTTTTGAATGGTGAAAAACTGGTTTTGTCAGTTTTTACACTTATCTTCCACTAGTGGAAGTTGTATTGAAAAACCGTTTTTTTGGTTCTTGACACTTTTTACACTATACTTCCACCAGTGGAAGTTATATTGAAAAACTGGTTTTTTGGTTTTTGACACTTTTTACACCATACTTCCACCAGTGGAAGTTGTATTGAAAAACTGGTTTTCTGGTTTTTGACACTTTTTACACTATACTTCCACCAGTGGAAGTTGTATTGAAAAACTGGTTTTCTGGTTTTTGACACTTTTTACACTTAACTTCCACCAGTGGAGGTTACCTTAAAAATCTGCTAAAAACTGGTTTTGTCAGTTTTTACACTTAACTTCCACCAGTGGAGGTTACCTTAAAAATATGCTAAAAATACTTTTTGACAGTTTTTCCACTGATCTTCCACCAGTGGATGTTACCTTTAAATTTGTCTGAAAGCCTTGTTTTTGTGAAAAAAATTCTAAACTTTGATTGATCGTATCTTTTGATCCGTGACTCCTTTTTGGATGCCATTTTGGGCGTTGTAAAGCTAATTAGTGTGTTGATAAAAAATCGAATTTCTTCTTGATAAACTATTTACATGATTTAACACCATAAGTTGCAATTTATAACGGCTGGACTGTTCTGGATTGCTTGGGGTTTGGGATGCTCTAGACATATATTGCTCAAATTCTTATCTAGGTTGATAGTCTAATAGTGTCTAGATTCTACAGATAGCTTTAGCGCTATTATTTATTTGGGTATTTGTGAGTAACGCCTCTGTGTTGGTTGTGTTATGCTGAGAGATCGTCGACGCGATTAGCACATTTACTTTTGTGTTGTTAAGGTTGGTTGAGAGATCGTTATCCAGGTGATACAATGATTGTTGTGTTTGATACATGATGACTTGATGAGTCTTGTAGGTTGAGTATAACCGCTCCATAGGTTTAAGTTTATGAGGAGTGGATTATATGCATGCTTAATGAGTCTCTTCTCCAAAGAATGAATTATTTTCCTGTTAATAACTTTAATTCCCGCATTTACTTTAAACCCATTCAAACCTAAACTCAAGAACAAGAGACTTGTCAAACGGAAATTTAGTAGCACTAATCCATGTGGAGACGATATGATATAACCTATAAAAATACTTACTTTTTCTTGCCACTTTACCGCTTCAGCAGCGATCATATCATCAACATATACCTCGATTTCTTTGTACATCAGATCATGGAATTGGGTTATCATAGCCCTCTGGTACTGTAATACGGTGCGAGAATTGACTTAGGTGTTTTGCGTTTTATCGCAATTGTTGCGGATAGCAAGAGTCACCACCTACTTTTTTTATCCAATAAAGGAAAGGGTGAAAAGAACATGAAAGACCTTTTGAGAATTTACTTGAGTTCGAGGGGTAGGTTATGAAAAGGAAAGGTGTTAGAACCCTTTTCATCCGTAGTTATCTATGGGCTATTAATTGCTAGCTCACTTTGAAAAAATGCTTTGTTTGAAATGTGTTTGTGATTGGTTTTGAAAGTATTTTTGAAAAGTTCCTTCCTTTAGGTGAACTTTGTAATGATTCTCGTCTCTATAAGAATGTATACAAAGTGTTGACTTTTTTAAAATATTTCGTTTTGAAAGTGTTGGTGTGTTTTGAAAGATGTTGTTTTGAAAATCTTGTAAGCAAGCAACTATTAATGTTCTACATACTCAAAAGGGTCTTAGTTCTTTTCCTCCTCCTTTAGATATTTCTATCTTACCATTGATTGATAAGAAGCCCTATCATTGGATGTGAAGGGACGGGTGTGGGTCGTCGTATAGTCGTAGAAGGCAACCTATGAGACGCTTTAGAAATTGTCGTAAGGGACTAAGATCGTTTTACCGAAGGCTACGTTGAAGGGTCATCAAGGGACTACAATCTTTTTTATCGAGGGTCTTTGCTAAAGTGTCCCACATTCGAGGGACATGACTATTTTTCTGAGGAAACAAGCGAGGTTACCCTACAGGTGCGTGTGTGAATAGTGAGTTTGATTGCATGCATTTTTCGTTTTAAGATTAGGGTTTTCTAACGGTTGATTTTATCTTACCATACACACCCTAATTACTAACAATTATATTAAAAGCGATAAATTGCGGAAATGAAAATCTTACGCTATTACAACATTTTGGGGAAGAGGGTACAATTTACAAATGGGGATGAAATAGAAGCCTAATTAAATTATTACAACCATATTTAATAAACGAATAGCAAATAAAAAATGTATATATAAAAAAAATATATAAAGATATGTTAAAAAGAAAGGAATTTTTTTTTAACTTTTATGTATCGGCACATGCATTTATGCATCGATACATAACACTTCTTGTTTATGGAAAATCAAAATCAACTCAGAATGAGTCGATACATCATGGTTTGTGTCGACTCATTTCCTGTATCGACACATTCGTGTTTTACATCGACTCATACACCTTTTGTTTCTATGTATTATGTTTGGATAACAGTATGCATCGATGCATAAGGCCTTGTATCGACTCATACCCTATTCTGTAACTAAAATGAGTCGACTCATGTGAGTATGCATCGACTCATGTTGCAGTTCTTTACCTCTAACATTGTTTTATTGCATGTACAAGTCAGTTCTCAACGTGTGATTGATAAAAATGAAAAGTAATCATATGGTTAGCTTCAAGGGAAACGATACCTACATTTTATCTTCACAAGTGAACCAATAATGATGCATATAAGAAAAAATCAAAGTCAAGAAAATATTACCTTGAAACTGAAATTCGTGTTTTAAGTTTGAACACCTTTCAAAATGTTATAATGATCAAAATGGCTTTAGTGAACCTCCAGGAAGTTGCTCCAATCCTTACTTTGTATTGAAAGTTGCTGAATCACACCAACCCAGTCAAGTTGTACAATAATGTTTTATTTTTGAGTTTGGAAGAAGGTTATATTGGTATTACAGAAATTGTTCTGGTGTTTTAACAATTTATGTGTGATGTGAAGTGTTTGGATAGTTGGTTTATGGGAAAGCTTGCAAGGTGGAACAATGGGTTGAGGTTTTGTTTTTGTGAATGAAGATAGAGCTGAAGATGAGAAGAGGTTACAAAAAGTTCTGTTAGATTTTTCAAAACTCTGTATTCTCTCTTTCTCAAAACCTCTTTTTCTCTCTCCAAAAACTCCTCCCTTTGTGTGTTGTGAAACAGCTTATTTATAGCTGAAATTGACTGAAATTTGGGAGGGAAATAGATAAGTTTTTTTTGAAATGTTTGGGTATATTATTTTATTGCTTTTTAGATGCAGCTCTTATGTGCTAATTTTGTGCAAATATGGGACTGATATATTGCAGGTTTGGAGGGCATCATAGCAGGTTTTGGGGCAGGTTTTGACAGTTTTCTTGGCATTACTATGCAGGTTTTTAGACAGCAGGATATGTAGCATGATGCAGGTCTGTTTTGTAGCAGTTTTTGAGTGGAGTGGCAGCTTGGTGTAGGTCTGGTTTTATGGACAGATTTATGCAGTTTGTAACAATGACAAGGCATATTTGTGGACACCATAGTGGCAAAGTTTGAAGATTGAGTCAAAGGGAAAAGTTCAAACAAGACAAAGCTTAGGATTTGTAACTTGCAATTTTTAACTTAAAAATGCAGCCTTGTTGTTTACTTGAAAGCTTGTAACAACTTGAATAATCTTGAATTATGGTGAAAAGATGTCATGAAATAATGAAATTAACACTTAGGAAAATTTCTAAGTCTTGTAAAGTTTGACTTTTCACAATGACTTTTGACTTTCTTGATTTCTTGATGATCAAATTTCATATTTTCGAATGTCTTGATGAAATGTGATATTCAAAACTAAAATTTGATCAAAAGGTCAAAGTTTGACTTTAGGTTGACCATAGTTGACTTTTTAATCAATACAACTGATTTTAGACCATCTGATGAATTGACTGAGCAATTTTGTGATCCAAGACTTAAAACTTGACAGGAGCAATCTTGAGGATCCATAATGATCCACGAAAGTAATTTGAAATATTAGAAGTCTAACTATCCTTGTGCAAACCTAAACCCTAATTTGAGGCATTAGTGTTGAGGATATGACTTTACCTAGTCAATACTTATGCAAGCTTGAATCATTGAATATCTTTGTGAGAAGTATCTTGAGAAAAGGGAGGGAAAATTTTAGGGTACCACAACTTCCCCTGTTCAATCTTCTTAAACTTGAAGAGTTAGATTGGCGGGTCCGCCATTCGTGACTTGAAGGTGGAATATGATTGAACATTAGAGTGCCCAGAAATTTGCAGTTATTGATGTGTTGGTTGATTGTGTCAGGAATAGGCTTAAAGATTCCATTTGGAGAGGTATAAAGAATTCTTCAGAGGTGGACTTAAAAATGCCATCCAGAGTGACATAAGAGGTTTGTTGTTTGGCGACTTCATTGGGGAAATAATCTTAACCAGAAGAGGCTTATTGATTTCCTGTCATTAATTGATAGAGATGAAATAGAAGAGGTCTTTTGTTCGTATGTCTTTAACCGGAAGAAGTAAATCTAACCAGAAGAAGACTTTTGTTCACATGTCTTTAACTGGAAGAAGTAAATCTAACTAGAAGAGGTATTTGTTTGATTGGTTGACTTTTCCTGCAAGGAAGAGGATTATTTGTATGCAGATGTATGCATGGTATAATGATGTTCTCAAAACAAATGAGATTATGTTATATGCATTTATCATATATGAAATATGATGTATGAATGTGAAATTTTGTTGAAATGTATCTTTGTCTTGGAAAATAAATCCTTGAACAAATGCTGGGGAGCTTTGGGAAATTTAAATCCCGGATTGCTGTTAAAGATAAAGAATATGTGTATCTTCAGGCCTTGTTTAGAATGTTTCTACTGGGGATTCCTATTTTTTGTTTGAAGAGAAATCCATCGGGGAACATTGACTTTGGCTCTTTGCTTGACGAAACTCTACGGGGAGTGTTGATTTCTACTCGGGGAATAGAGTTCAGGAGCTTCGGTTGTCTATTAATCTATTGGGGAATTATACTTCACTGGGGAGAATTGAAAGTTAGTTGTTATTTGGTCGAAATCCTGGCTTTGCAGCAACTTGTTGGGGATAATATAGTCCACTGTTATCTGGTCGGATTCTAGGCTTTGCAGCAACTTAACGGGGAAGATGAAATTAACTGTTATCTGGTCGGTTTCCAGGCTTCGCAGAAAATCAAGGTTAACTGTTATCTGGTCGGGTTCTAGGCTTCGCAGCGGCTAAAATGAAGTTAAATTATTATCTGGTTGGATTTCAAGCTTCACACCAACTTATGAAGTTAAATTGTTATCTAGTCAGATTCTAGGCTTCATAGCAACTTGCTCGGGAGTATGAAGTTAACTGTTATTTGGTCTGATTCCAAGTTTCGCATCAACTTAAATGAAGTTAAACTGTCATCTAGTCGGATTCCAGGCTTTGCAGCAATTGAAGTTAAACTGTTATCTGGTCGGATTTCAGGCTTCGCAGTAATTGAAGTTAAACTGTTATCTGGTCGGATTCCATGCTTCACATTAATTGAAGTTAAATTGTTATCTGGTCAGATTACATGCTTCGCAGTAGTTGATGAATGTTAAATTGTTATCTGGTCGGGTTCCAGGCTTCACAGCGACTTAAATTGTTATCTGGTTAGATTCCAGGCTTCACAGCAAATTTCTGAGAGAAAGAAGTTAATTGTTATCTAATCGGATTCCAGGCTTTACAGTAACTTGCTTGAAAGGGTGAAGTTAACTGTTATCTGGTCGGATTTTAGGCTTTATAGTAACTTTCTTGACAGGATAAATTTAACTGTTATTTGGTCGGATTCCAGGCTTCGCAGCAACTTACTAGGATAGTAATGACTCCGTAGGGGATTGCAATGACACTATTGGGGATTAAGGGGTTTTTTCCATTGATTTATAATAGTCTGAGAGGCCAACTCAAGCTAGGTAATTTGTAGTTTGTTGGGGAAATAAACTCGGCTAAAGAGAATATTTTGACGACCTGCTAGGGAAGTGACTTCTTTAGGTAGAACTCCACAAGGCTTCTTATTTTAAGACCAATTCAGCTGGGGAGGGGGTTTCTAAGAGATTGGAACTCTGGATGTACAAATTTAACTCAGTGGGGAAAATTTTGTTGTAGTAACTCTGTGGGGATATCCCAAAACCTTAAGGAAATGCTTATTACTGTTTTTATGCATACACTTGTTAACAGTTTAATCATATTCATATGCATATGTTCATTCAATTTTATTCATTGGACACTTTTGCACTCAAAACAGAAAAAAAAAACAAAATGTTTGTACTTTAAAGTATATTTGCATTTATGTTTGCCTATAAACAGGGGTTTTTGTACAAGGAGATGGAGATCCTAGTAAGAGGAAATCATCGAAAGAATAAAAGGAGTACAAAGTGAAAACAAAAATAATAGCCATGTGGAAGTGATTTCATTGGGTTCCAACTCTGCTATTGTCCCTATGTCTTCGAACATCATCCCTTGCCGTTGAAAGAAGTTGATTGAATTGATCTTGTACCATCGAACTTTTGACCTTGGTAACAAAGTTTGTTGCAGAGATCCAACAGGACATAGTCATACTCATTAATCCATAACTTTTGCCTGAACCTCCCTTTCAGGTTTTCAGTCCACCAGGATACCCATTTTTGCCCAAGCCGCCCTTTCAGGTTTTCAACTTGTCGGGTGTACAATCTTTTACATATATCCATAAATTTTTCCCGAACCCTTTTGGTTCACCGGGATGCCCTTACTTTTGCCTAGGTATGTCAACCTAGCGGGTCATTCCTTATGCATAGTATTTTTTGACTATGTCCGCGTTCATAGGATGCGAGAAATCTTTGTCGTTCATAGTAGTCAGCATCATGGCACCACCAGAGAATACTTTCTTGACAACAAATGGCCCTTCATAGGTGGGAGTCCATTTTCCCCGTAGATCGCCTTGTGGTAAAATGATGCGCTTTATTACCAAGTCGCCAGTCTGATACACTTGAGGCTTGATCTTCTTGTTGAAAGATTTAATCATACGCTTTTGATACATTTGACCATGAAAAACAGCAACCAGTATTTTCTCGTCGATCAAGTTCAATTGATCCAATCTAGTGTGAATTCATTCGTCTTCGCCTAAGTCTGCTTCTTTCATAATCCTTAGAGAAGGAATATGAACTTCGACAGGCAGGACAACTTCCATGTCATAGACCAAGGAGAACGGGGTTGCCCTAGATGATGTTCATGCTGAAGTAAGGTAGCCATGAAGAGCAAACGGTAGCATCTCATGCCAGTCTTTGTAGGTTACTACCATCTTTTTCACAATCTTCTTGATATTTTTATTGGTAGCTTCCATTGCGCCATTCATCTTAGGTCTGTATGGAGAGGAATTGTGATGCTTGATTTTGAACTGAGTACAAAGTTCCGTAATCATAGCATTTTTGAGATTGGTTCCATTGTCAGTGATGATCCTTTCGGGGATACCATAATGGCAGATGAGGTTATGCTTGATAAAATGGGCTATAACGTTCTTTGTGACTGAGGCATATGAGGCAGCTTCGACTCATTTGACGAAGTAGTCAATAGAAACAAGGATGAAACAGTGTCCGTTGGAAGCAGTGGGTTTGATTTCTCCAATCATGTCAATGCCACACATTGCAAACGGCCATGGAACAGTCATGACATTTAGAGGTATCGGAGGCACGTTAACTTTATCGGTATAGATCTGGCATTTATGGCAAGTCCTCGAGTGATGGTGAAAATCAGTTTCCATTGTCGACCAATAGTAATCAGTCCTTAGAATCTTCTTGGCCATAGTGTGTCCACTTAGAGTGACTCCTAAAGATACCATCATGCATGTCTTCCATGATCTTCTCTGCATCCTTTTTTTCCACACACCGGAGTAGAGTAGAATCATGGTTGCACTTGTACAGGATCCCATTGCTTAGGAATAATTTGGCTAAAAATCTTTGCAAAAATTTCTTATCATTGATGGAAGCTCCTTCAGGATACTCTTGTGCTTCAAGATATGTCTTCACCTCATGGTACCATGGCTTCTCTTTGTCAGTGTCAAGATCATAATAGTGCACAGGTTCATCAAATATTTCAATTATAATCCTAGGAGCCTCGTTTTCCCAATTGACCTTGAACATAGATGACATTGTTTCTAGGGCATCTGCCAACTAATTTTCTTCTCTTAGGAAGTGTTCAAAGGTAACCTCCTCAAAGTATGAGATCAAAGTTAGCACAAGCTCTTTGTAAGGAATCAAATTAGGATGTTTGGTATCCCACTCTCCCTTAACTTGAATGATTACTATAGTAGAGTCTCTGTATACGTACAAGAGCTTGATTCTCAGGTAGATAGCAACCTTTAGACCTAAAACGCATGCCTCATACTCAGCCATGTTGTTTGTATATTCGAAGAAAATTCTAGCAATGAAAGGTGTATGGAAACCTTTAGGAGAAATAATCACAACACCAATTTTGTTACCCAAAGCATTGGAAACTCCATCAAAAACCATAGTGCATCGGGATCCTTGTTCAGGTCCGTCATATGGTCCAGGCTTTTCATAATCAGTTATCAACATGATATTCTCATCCATAAATTCAAAGTTCATGGATTGGTAATCATCAATAGCTTGATGTGCCAAATTATATGCCAGCACACTTCCCTTGTTTTCCTTTTGTGTAGTGTATTAGATGTCATATTCAGTCATAATCATTTTCCATCTAGCTATTCGTCCGGAGAGAGTTGGCTTCTCGAAAATATACTTGATAGGGTCCATCTTAGAAATAAACAAAGTGGTGTGAGTCAACATATACTATCTTAGCCAGCGAGCAGCCCATGCCAAAGTGCTGCATGTTTTCTCGAGCGGTGAATATCTGGTTTCACAGTCGGTAAACTTTTTTCTAAGGTAGTATATTGCATGCTCTTTTCGGCCAGACTCGTCATGTTGGCCCAACACACACCCCATTGAATTCTCTAATACAATCAAGTACATAATCAGAGGTCTTCCTTAAACTGGAGGCCTCAGGATTGGAGGTTCTTGTAGATATTCCTTGATCTTGTCAAAGGCTGCTTGGCAGTCATTGTTCCATCTGACTACTTTATCTTTCTTCAAGAGTTTGAAGATTGGCTCACAAGTAGTAGTTAGGTGAGATATGAATCGAGTAATGTAGTTAAGTCGACCCAAGAAACCTCTGACTTCCTTCTCAGAGCGGGGAGATGGAATTTCTTGTATGGCTTTAACCTTCACAGGATCAACTTCAATGCCTTTGCTACTGATAATAAACCCTAAGAGTTTTCCAGATCTTACCCTGAAGGTGCATTTGTTGGGATTCAGCCTTAGCTTGTATTTCTTCAACTTCCCAAACAACTTATAAAGATGATCAAGGTGTTGTTCCTCAGTTTTCAACCTTGAAATCATATCATAAACGTATACTTCTATCTCATGAGGGATCATGTCATGGAATAGGGCTACCATAGCTCGATGATAGGTTGCCCATGCATTCTTCAAACCGAAAGGCATGACTTTGTAACAAAAAGTGCCCCACTGTGTGACAAAGATGGTCTTCTCCATGTCCTCGGGAGCCATTTTGATTTGATTATAACTGGAGAATCCATCCATGAAGGAGAAAACTTTATGTTGAGTTGTGTTGTCAATAAAGACATCAATATGCGGTAGTGGGAAATCATCTTTGGGCTTGCCCTATTCAAATCCCTATAATCTATGCACATATGGACCTTTCCATCCTTCTTCGCCACGGGGACCACATTCGCCACCCATTGAGGATACGATGCTACAGCCAGGAAACATGCATTGAATTGCTTCGTTACCTCAGATTTTATATTTTCAGAAATGTTTGGCTGCATACGACGCACTTTTTGCTTGACTGGAGGACAATCTTCCTTTGTTGGTAGACAATGAAATACAATGTCGGTATCAAGTCACGGCATATCTTCATATGACCAAGCAAACACCTCAACATAGTCGTGCAACATCTGGACCAATCTGCTTTTGATACCATCTTCCAAGTTAGTGCCGATCTGCAAACACCTCAACATAGTCGTGCAACATCTGGACCAATCTACTTTTGATACCGTCTTCCAAGTTGGAGCCGATCTTGACCTCTTTCTTGTCTGACTCAGTACCTAGGTTGATTACTTCATTAGAACTCTAGCTAGTTCCCCTAGTATTTCACAATCTTCTCCGTCTTCATCTTTGGCTTGATAGATTAGATGTTCAAAGTCATAGATGGTAATAGAAGAGTGGTTGGCAATGAGATCCGGAGTGGATGAGAATCTGCAAGTGTGTGTGTGTGTGGATGTAAGATACATGGCTATTTTGAAAAATTCAATAAAGAAAAAATAAAGACAATGAGCGCATAATTTTAATGCAAAAGGTCTAGTGTTTTTCATTAAATGATCACATGGCATATGAAAATGCACAAACCCTTAATAAAATGGACCATGGTGCCCCGGGAAAGGCACATGGCTTAAAGTCATTGTTTCAATAGAATTACAGACAAAGTTCTTGAATAGATAGAAACAATAAATGGTAATTACTCCTCGTTGAAGGAGATGGGAATGAAATCCTTTGCATGCCAGTTGTCAAGTCCTTCACCAGCAGTCGGGTAAATCCATTCGTCAAAGTCACAATCATCCTCAGAGTCTTCAATAGAATTCACTTCATGATTACCAATGCGAAGAGGTGGTTTTCCTATGCGAGCATGTTTGACCTCCTTTTGGGCTTTGGCAGTGAAGCCCAAACCAAACTTGTCTGCTTTGAAAGGAATTCCATGGAGTTGTCCCCAATTTGTACTACTTCCATCTTCAACCATGGCACGAGCGTATTTTAGGGAAACCCACCTTGGCACATCTTTATTAGCTTTTGGAACGTCAGAAGAAACTTTGGCGACAACGACCGTGGGAGAGACTACTTCGAAGGCTTGACATGGAGTTTCTATGGACTCACCATCCATTTCCACATACTTGAATGAATTTAGTGACTAACCATAAATTATTCTTCACCAAAAACAGTAACAATCTTTCCCTTGACGGGATACTTCAATTTCTGGTGGAGGGTGGACGCCACTGCTCCTGCCCCATGTATCTAGGGGTGTCCAAGTAAACAAGAGTAGGAGAGACGGATATCTGCCACGTAGAAAGTAGAATTGAAAACTTGTGAACCAACTTTAATGGGGAGATCAACATCTCCAAGTACAACCCTCTTGGATCCATCAAAATCCCTTACAACTATGTCACTTGGCTTTAACACCAAACCATCGCAATCCAACCGATCTAAGGCACCTTTGGGTAAGATATTTAGAGAGGACCATGTATCCACCAAGACATGGGCCAGAGTAGTTCCTTTACATTCAATAGAGACATGCAAATCCTTGTTATGATTTCTTCCAACTGGTGTCAAGTCAGCATCAGAGAACCCCAATCCATTGTCGGCAGCCAAACTCGCCACACAGTTTTCAAATTGAGCGGTTTTAGTCTCTTGAGGAACATGTGCTTTCTTTAAAAATTTGATCAATGTTTGAGCATGAGCATCAGAGCAAAGTAACAAAGATAACATAGAGATCTTGGAGGGGGTTTTCCCTAGCTGCTCTACTATCTTAAAATCACTCTTCTTTATGATCTTAAAAATCTCCTCCATTTATTATGTGGAAGGTTCCTCAGTAGCAATGTCTTTGGCAGGTGCCTCCATCCTGGCTGGCTCAATTGTCTTTTCTTTGCCTCTAGTGTCAGTACTAGGTTTGTCAATGGTAATGCGAACTGGTGTAGCTGTAGTAGTTGGAGGTGAAATGTTAGGAGAGAAGATTATCCTCGTTCTTGTCACTTTGCTAGAACCAGCGATATTGGTAACGTCATCAGTTTTGTCTTTATTTACCTAGGAGTCTTGCTTAATCCCATGATAGTATACCTCATCACCGTAATTCCAAGGTACTGTCTTATCGGAAGAATACGGAATTTGGCCTGGTGCAGTAATTATCAAGGGAGCAATTATTGGTTCGTTGTAAATCCTAATAGGACCTTTTGAGGAGATCCTAATAGGTTTGTTAGATATGGTAATGATTGATATGTCTTCATCTTTATCGGTCAAACCATTTATGGCTGGAGTTCTTTCAAACAAAATCCCGTGGCTATCTATTAGGCGTTGGACGCCCTTTTTCAACCATTCACATCCATTAACTTGTTTGGCACATAAACAACAGTCTTTTAAACAACCAGGGAAAACCCCAGCTCTCAAAAAATTTTATTTAACAATGGCCAGTGGTGTAGTCAAATATTCAACGGAGGAACCAAAAGTAGTGTCTTCAATTGCATTGACACCTTTGCCATGATTTGGCATTGGTGCAGTTCTAACATTCGGAGTTGTAGGTGGATCGAACTTAATATTATTATTGTCGATAAGATCTTGAATCTTGCTTTTTAGAGCCCAACATTGATCAGTATCATGCCCGGGGCTATTAGAGTGATAGGCGCATTTGGCGTTAGGATTGTATTTCGAAGATGAAACATTGGGATTTGATGGTGGATCTCGCAATGTTACCAAGTTGGCCTTCAACAGGTGTTGCAAGGCGTGGGACAATGACATGTTAATCCTCGTGAATTGTCTTCTTGGAACCTCAGACCTTTGATGGCTGGCTTGTTGTGGTTGTCTTTGAATAGAGGGTGGATTGGAGATCAAAACAGCATTGACAGATTGGTGGTGGTCCTTCTTGACATGGCCTCTTGACCCATATACTACATTAGTTTCCTTCTTGCCAGTAAAAGGTTCTTCACAGTGTTTGATGTAGAGGCAGAAGCCACGAGAATTTTTCCACTTTTCATACCATTCTCGACCCTTTCACCAGTCAGGATTAACTCAGTGAAACCAGATGATGAGCTCCCAATTAACAAGTTGAAAAATGGTCCAGTTAATGTTCCTATGAACTTATCAACAAGCTCCCTATCCTTCAGTGGTGGTTGTACTCTACCAACAAGGTCTCTCCATTTTTGCGCATATTCTTTAAAACCTTCATTAGAACCCATTTTCATTCCTTGTAATTGAACCCTAGTCGGCGCCAAATCAGCGTTGTACTGATATTGGCAGTAGAAAGAAGTGGCCAGATCTTCCCAAGTATGAACGTTGAAACCCTTCAACTAGTAAAACCATTCTAACTGAGTCCCAGATAGACTCTCTTGAAAGAAGTGTACCCAGAGCTTCTTGTCAGTGGTATGCGGTTGTATTTTTGGACGTAAGACCTCAAATGAAGCTTTGGGCACAAAATGTCATCGTACTTAGAAAAGATTTGGATTTTGGATTTGTGGGGGATAACAACCCCAGGTACTAAACCAAAATCACCAAAATCCAAGCCAAGTACAGCTTGAATTTCTACAGCTTTCAACCTATCTTCCAGTTTCTTGTAGTTATCCTCATCCGGTGGATATTGTTCATCAAAATATCTTCATCCTCAGTAGCTTGATTATTTGCAATCCTAGCATGTGTGCTTCTTGCATCTTCATTCTGATTCTCATCCTCCTCGGAGGAGTCTTCTTCCACTTGAACATGTCGGACGGGGCCCTTGAATCTCTTCCCCATGTTGATTACGGATTTCTTCTTTGTCTTCTTCTTCGTAACCAGCAGTGACATCAGTTTTTGCTGCCCTTTGGCCAAGGTGAGCAAGGTATTTTGAAATTGAGAATTTTGTGTCTGCAAGTGTTTCACAGTCTACTCGAGATCCATCTTACTGAAATAAATAGTAGAAAGATGAGGAAACCTGTATCAGAAAACCTGCTTATATTATGATGCGTGTGATGCGGATGCAAATGATTCCAAGGACTTCTAAGATTTAAATTTGTTTAGACAAAGAGCGAACAAACATTAATTGTATTAATAAGTTCAAGCGGTTACAAGAATGCAGCATGGGCTTACAATGGAAGAAGAAAAAATAATACAAAATAAACTCAAAAAGGACTCAAGCTTCCCATGAGCACATCCTTTTTGGTGCAATGTAGACATTCAAACTTTGCTCTTCATGAAGTTATATCGTGAGCTTCAAAACCTTCTTCTCACTTGCGTAGAACTGGGTTTCAAAGATGTCTCTCTCCCCTTTGATTTGAATCAATGATCTTTGTAACTCCTCGAGAGTAGTCGGCATGTCAGGATGAAGAATAGTGTAAGAGACATCTCCCTTGGCAATAGGCTCCATGATGATAGGTAGGATGGCCTCATATGGCATCATGAGGTTTTGAGCACGAGCTTGTACCCACTTGAGATAAGGCTTCAAAGTAATGGAGTTCTTATGCCCCAATGTCTTGCTATCAACTTTGTTCACCATGCCCCAAACTCCTATGAATCTCTGACGATAACCTTGGACATCGTTCTCATAGTCAAATGAAATTCCTTGGACAAGCGCATCATGAGGACCTTCCCTCTTAGCATACCCAAACTATCGCAAAGCCAAAAAATGATTATAAGTGATTCCTCCGCTAATTCCAAGGAGAGGGACATTAGTGGATTCCCATAGTGATCAATAATGGTAACATCCTCCAAAGATCGAGAACACCAATGAATATCTGAATATGTGAGTGACATCAACCTATTAGACCATCTCATGCCTTGCTCATTCTTCAAAAAAGATTGAGGTAGGTGCGAAATAAACCACCTAGCCAACAAAGGAGTGAAACACATAAGAATTCCCCTTCTCTTCATGGTGCAACTGTGAAGAGAATGCAGGATATCTCCAAGCAAGGTAGGCACCGGGTGTAGCGGTAGAAATGTTCAAGACTAAGCCATTGGATTGACTAGACTTTATACAAATAAAAATAAAAATTGCCACCGCACTTTATTGTTTCCAAAGGAATGGGAAAAGAGCGAATAACCCAAAAGAGGGGGAAAGATTCAGAGTAAGGGTGTTGGTTATGCAAAGGGAATGTATTAGCACCGTAAACATCTAAGATACTCCGCAGGAGCCTCTTTGTAAAATCTGTATATTTTGGCTATAAAATAAATGTGTTATATAGAAAAAAGGATAGTGGAGGTGAGAAGAGAAGTATACTTTTTTTATAATTTTTGCACCCGCCGCGGTTGCGAACCTTTAGTGCCTACGTAACACCTTTTGTGCAATAGGGGATCAGGGTACACGTAGTTCCTCTTTTAAAAGTTTGAAACAAGTGTGTTGGTTAATTTTAAGAGATAAGACATCATCGTCATTGTCCGTGTGGAAAACATACTTACTACCAACAATCATGAGAAAGGAGAATTTGCATCATCTCAAAGTGGAGGATATGGCTTGGATTTTAAAATCAATAATGCCTCACTCAACACCCAAGTGGAAAATATCTCTCTTCACTACATAATGTAGAAGTATAGTTGTTTGCATCACTACAAGGATTGACAAGAGCCTAATCTTTTAAGAAAAGTTTAAAGGTAAATGCCAAAGTGGCAAAATGGTTTGAAATGAGATTGGTTGACTTTTAGTCTTCTCATAAAAAAAAGTGTCAAAGTATTATTAAATCGATTGAAGTTTATTGATGAAAATGTTTTGAAAATGCATGGACATAAGTCCAAGTTTATTATGAAAGTGGTTCAAGTTTAAAAACAAGAAGGGTTTTCAAAAGGAGGGAGAAGATTTTTGAAATTAAAGAAGATAGGAGGAGAAGAAGAGGCTATCCTAAAGCATAAGGTAAAAGCTAAGGATAAGGACCATCTAACCAAACAAGAAGCCAAAACTTGACATTATGAGCCAAGATAGAATTCCCATTCTTTGGAGTGAAACCAAGCAAGCAAAGATACTAGACCTATTCCAACGTATTGAGTCTTCACAAAAATTGGGCAGAGTAACGGTTGTATACGGGTGAATTCCAGATTATAAACAAAGGATGCAATCACAAAAAACCTACAGACAAAAACAAAAAAGCAACCCAATTTCTTGAGGTAAACCTCAAGAACTCTAGACAAAATAATCAGATAAGATCACAAGGTCTCCAAGATAGGCCAAGGTTTCTAATCCTAAGTCCAAGAAGAAGTCCACTGCTCCATCATGCCAAGGATAGTAACCAAATAGTCCAGGTACCATTAAGAGTTTTTTAGGGTTTAAGTTAGTTATTTAGTATCTTAAGAAAAGGAAAAAGAAAAGCTCAAGTGAGAAAAGTAAAAAAGACAAGAAAATAAATGCTCAAATGAGCAAAGATGAAAATGGCATGAAATGTAAAATGCTAAAAAAATAAATAGTACATAAAGCATAAAAAGAATAAAGCATAAAATAAACAAGTCAATAATTAGTGGTTAGTTGGATGACCATCTTGAAACTTGCATTTGGAACTCATTAGAGGATTGGTAGAACCAAAGCCTCCACATAACAAGTTGCATTTGCTTTTTGTCAAGTATATCATCCATTTGAAATTCTCACAAGTACTATTTAATGATCAACAATGTTTAAGTGATACGCGTTGACCAAAGGTGTTGTAGATCTATTAGAGGATTGGTAGAACCAAAGCCTCCACACAATGAATCTCAAGGTTATTGGATCAAAGAGATTAAATTAACATACTTGGGCTTACAATCATAAGTTTGGGCCACGAATGATCATTTATTCGAATCGGAACAAAATTTAGCGCTATGTTAAGCAATCGTAAGTGGACTTATATAGAAGTCGCACCTATTTTGAGGCCGATCAATAGCAATCTATGCACTATTTATTTTGAGACATGATATAGAGGTCATGCTCCAACAACATTTAGTGAAATAAGAAGGGAATGAGATGAAGAGGAATTAGGGTAAAAAAGAAAACCACATTTGAATTAATATTTAATCAAACTATTTTTAAAATCATTCATCCATTTTTGTGGAGTTAAACTCAACACCATGGATCCAATGATGTTAATAAAGCCATGACCAAAAAATCAACCCAAGACAGCCAGAAGATATTCACAAAATGATATAATATTTAATATATATTAAAGGATGAAAAATGTTAAAATAAACTAAAAAAATAATGGGGAAAATGTCAATAACATTCAAATTAATCAAGAAATGAAAAATAAAACCATATAAAAATCAGAAATGGGTACAAATATTTTTTATAAAAATTTTGGGAATTTTTAAAAGTCAGAAACTATTTTTAAAAATTAAAATAAATGGGTAAAATAATCAAAAATGGTAAAAAATATTAAAGTCAGGAACAAAAATAGAATAAGGTCACCAATATTTGTCACAATATTATTGGATCATTCCATAATTTTTTCAGAATTTAAAAATGTGTAAAAGTATTTTTAAACATTTTAAATAAATCAAATAAGTGTAAAATTCATAAAAAATATCAAAACACAAAATTAAATTGTGAAAAAATAAAAATCAGAAAGAGAATAATTAAAAATATTTTTCACAATTTTTTTTATTTTTTGGACTAAAAATGAATTTTCTATGATTTTTTGAAATTTAAAACAATTAAAATATAAAAATCAGAAAAAGAAAATAAAATAAAAAGATGTGGATCATTGGATGAGAGTCAAAACGCGTTAGTAATCAAATTCAAAGGATCTGGCGCGTTGTGCATATCATGGTCTTTAGTGAATAATGTACAGAATCATTAATAAATCAGATTTTTGAAAAAAAAATAAATGGCACGCTTTCATTGGTTAGAAGGTGACACGTTGGTCATCTTCAACCTCCAGCCCTCACGAATTGCAGGTCTCTCAAACTGTAAAATCTAAAGCTCAGACATATGCCATTCGCTTCGTCTCTTCAAGACGAAGACAACCATACTCTCGCGCCATATTTATATAAACTGTAACTCAAGCAATTTGGAAAGAAAGTTTTGAAAATGGATTTGAAAACTCATGGTCAAAACGTGCTTCCAGATAAAATTAAGTGTTGCGACTAGAACCAGGGCAATGAGAGCAACACGATGATACCAAAGTTTTGAAGAATTGATGAAGGAATCTACCTATTGAAGTTGAGTTGCAGAGCTCTGAAATTGGACTTCTATGGAGCAATGTAGGGCACGGTTCTTGAATGTAATTGTATGGCTAGGTTCAGGGAAGATCAAGAAAGGTGAATTGATGAAGAAAATGGATTGAAAAAGGCTTCAGAATAGGATTCGAAGTAGCTGAATTCTGAGTTGTGAAGCAACTTTGGCAGGGTGATTCTGGCTATCTAAGCTTGGGAAATTGAACGGGGGATGACCCTTCATTTATAGGGAATCAAATGGGATGTTCAAGCATGTCGAATGATGCAAATTGGAGGGAAATCGTGTGAACATGATACACGAGCAAAGTGTGATCAAATTTGTATTAAAACTCATCAAATCCTTGTGTTTCAAGGCTCTAATCCACTTTGGAAACTTGGTTAAACATGTTTAGATCATAAACGCGTGCTAATTTGATGTTTAAAGGCCAAAACATGGATTTCAAATTCTGACTTATGGTGAAACTTCAGTTCTAAGTTACCAAATTCAATCCAATGGCATTTCCTCCTCAGGGGGTCTTAGGGAAAAATTCTTGATGCTTTGAAAAGATTAGGTAACAAGCTTTGCAATGGAAAAAGAATGGAATCAAATGGAGGATTGAGCTGAAAATTACATGGAGTCAAAGTTGAAGAAAAAGAGTTGACTTTCCATACTTAGAAATATTTCAAATTCTTCTTTAAAAATGACCTATAATCTCTTGCATCCAAACATGGTCTTCCACTTAGAATTTTCTCTTGACCAAAAAAGATGGAATGAAGTAGATCTCTTGAATGACATTTTGCAATTTGAACCACTCAAAATATCCAAAAATTGAGCAAGTTATGACTTGTTGAAGTTGGCCAAAAATCATGAAATGACCTATAATCTTTTGCATTCTTAAGGCAACTTCCATCCATTTTCTTACTTTACACATAAAAGAAGGCATGAAGTACACATCCTTAAGATTGTCATGGAAAAATAATGGGCTCAAGGTGATAAAAATGGACTAAGTTATGACCATTTTAAGTCACATATGGAAAATTAGGGACTCATCTGGATGACTTGTAATCTTTCTTCTTCACCAAGTTCTTTCCACATGAAAACTCCTTGGAACTTTTGAAGTGATTTGTTGGTAAATCTTTGAAGGGGAGAATGTTTTTGGAACCAATCAAAAATACCAAAAGATGGGCAAGATATGCCCCCTTTGAAGTCCAAAACCCTAGCCTCTAGATCAAGAGAAAGCTTGGTGGAACTTTTCCAAGTGTGAACAGACTTTTTGTGCCAATATTATTCATTTGTGAATAGAAATTGTTGAGGATGATTATGAGGACCTATGGCCACCAAAACAAATTTCATACCAACTTCAAAACAACTTCAATGGTGAGGTTTGAATCTCTCAAGCTTTTGACTAAGGCTTGGAAATAAACTCATTAACCCATGAAGCAACTTGCTAAACCTCATTGTCTTTACCTGAATTATCAACAAGTAAGACAAACCAATATTGCATTTTTTTAATTAGAGAGAAAAAATCAAAGTACAATATCTATGATCACAAAAGTAAACAAATCAAGGTGCTTGGTAACTCCTCAAAGAGCAAAGCTAAAGATAGGGAGAAGAACCAAAATCCCTAATGTGATTTTGTGGTGATTGAAACAATATGGTATGATGAAGGGATCTTATGGGCAAAAATTGGGGTGCAACGGCTACCCTTATTTAAGTTTCTTCTATCCGGAGATATGAAGGTTAAAAATCTTCGTGTCGACGTGATCGAAGATACTTAAATATAAAACAAACCCTGTTTTTGGCCCTAAGATGCCATGCAAATGTTTATGCATATGAATGCATATGAATGGAACAAAAGGACGCAAAGTAGTATTGGGGATGCAACATGAAATGTAGCAACAAAAGAGCAATCCCACCAGGAAAATAAATCACTGGTAAACCACAAGAAAAGAATCAGAGAGGAGGATAACAAGCATCGAAGTTCACTGCCGATAGTCTACCAACGTTCACTGGAGGTAGGAAGAGAATATATATCATATCACCGCCGTTCATTGACGATGAACTATCAACATTCACTGAAGATAGCAAAAAGATAACAAACACCGACGTTCACTGCCGATGTACTACCAACATTCACTGAAGGTAGAAAGAGAAAATATATCATATCACCGCCGTTCACTGACGATGAACTATCAACGTTCACTAAAGATAGCAAAAAGATAACAAACACCGACGTTCACTGCCGATGTACTACCAACGTTCACTAAAGGTAGAAAGAGAAAATATATCATATCACCGCCATTCATTGACGATGAACTATCATTGTTCACTGAAGATAGCAAAAAGATAACAAACACCAACGTTCACTGCCGATGTACTACCAACATTCACTGAAGGTAGAAAGAGAAAATATATCATATCACCGCTGTTCACTGATGATGAACTATCAACATTCACTGAAGATAGCAAAAAGATAAAAAAAAACACCGACGTTTACTGCCGATGTACTAACAACATTCACTGAAGGTAGAAAGAGAAAATATATCATATCATCGTTGTTCACTGACGGTGAACTATCAACATTCACTGAAGATAGAAAAAAGATGACAAACACCGACGTTCACTGTCGATGTACTACCAACGTTCACTGAAGGTAGAAAGAGAAAATATATCATATCACCGTCGTTCATTGACGATGAACTATCAATGTTCACTGAAGATAGAAAAAAGATAACAAACACCAACGTTCACTGCCAATGTACTAATAACATTCACTAAAGGTAGAAAGAGAAAATATCAAGTTTTCCCAGAACTCTGGTGTTCTGCCAAGAACGGGTCTCAACTTCTTCTTTAACCAAGGAGATCTGCCTGGAAAAGGTAATATGTAACTTGTCTCAAATAAAGAGATTTCCACTCAATGCCAAAGAGGAAATGCAAAGAGAAATGATTTTCTAGGGATAGAAATATGACTTCCTGGAGAAATGCCATGATATTCCCGCTGAAGAGATAAAGTCTCCTTGTGCAAAATAAATGCAGAAGAAAAAACTCAAAGTTTTCAGAAATCCATAATACATGACATCGTCATGCAACCACAAATCCAAATCAGAAATATACCGGAGCAAGACAGCCAGGGCAGATTCATCCTTTGAGAAATAAACTCAAGAGGGAAGACCAAATTCAACTAAGCAAATAGCGTTGCAGGAAAGGTCAGAACACAATGTCAATGAACAATGATTTTAGCAATTCATGATGTATGTATGAATGTATGAGTACTATTATGCATATGCTGATAAAAAGGATACATAATCAGTGCAGACAAATGAAACCGCCTCAGTTACTAACAACATTTGGCTAAGCTTCAACCAGAAAGATCAATCCAGGCAAGGTAAAAGAGACTGCGGGAACCAAACCTATTGTATTAACTTCACTGAGGAGAGACATAATCCGAATGTAGCTTAAATCAAACAGACACCGGGATAGAACACCCTGCTTATGGTTTCATCAGAGAAATAGTTTTCCAAAAGCAACATGCCTATTGGAGATTGCAAGATCAACCTCAAATAAAGCAGACTGACGTCGAAACAACCAAACCTCACTGGGGAATTCAAGCCTACCTCCCAAGAGAAAAGAAACTGCAGACTGAAAATTCTCACCACGAACCCTCATTCCAACAAGAGATGCCCTGGGATAACCTTCCCGGGAAATCAAGAAGTCAACACTAGTGCCGATACTGTGAAAAGAGCGACATCTCAGCATACAAAGGGAATAAAACCTTTCATCATATGAGGGAAGACTTTGCTGGGGAAGCTGGGACGGAGGCTTTTGACCATGTAAACCTAAAATCAAAAGTGAATAAAGACTTGACTGAGGATAACAGGACCACCAACCCAATACTATACCTCGTACCCACTGATATCGTCTTTAACTATCTGAGAAACACACAAAGATTGCGCACCTACCAGCAAAATGACCTGAGAAAATTTTCATGAAGGGAGAAAATCTTCTTAAAACAACCGGAGTTTGTTCATTCTTGGGACCACCATTCTTGTTGTCATTGTTTCATCACAAATCCCAAAGTAAATTGAATAGTAAAGATCTCTTCTCTTTTCTTTTGAAAAGTCAATTTTGCTTTTTAATATCTTTGCTTTAACAGTTATTATCATTAATAAATGAAGTCTTTGCAAGCTAAATAAAAATAAGAACACAAAGGATTAGGCAAAAGCTAGAATTTCATTAATAGAATGGTAGTCTGTGAATGGCAAGACTCCATGGATGATTACAAAGTTTGGGAAATGGTAATACATAATGGAAAAGATACATTGAGATACAATAACCATTATCCCCCCTAAAAACTTTTGAAATCCTGAGCAGCAGCTTTCGTTGAAGTATGGTGAGGATCCGAGAAAATTGTTGCTTTGATGATCAAGTTTCGTCTGACGTAGTTACTTGCCAAGAAAATCCCTAACCTTTCGGGTTTTCGGCCTACCGAGACGCTCCTTTTTGCCTAAGCTGCCCTTTCGGGTTTTCAACTTAGCGAGCTGTTCTTTTATTTCTTTAGGCGAAGTATTTCTTGACTGCGTCATTATTCATGGGACGTGGGAACTCCTCGCCATCCATAGTCTCAAGAATTAATGCACCACCAGAGAAGGCTTTCTTGACAACACACGGGCCTTCAAAATTGGGAGTCCACTTGCCCCTAGAATCAGCGTTGAAAGACATGATCTTCCTGAGCACGAGGTCGCCTTCTCTGAATTCACGAGGTTTGACCTTTTTATCAAATGCTTTCTTCATTATTTTCTGATATAACTGCCCATGACACAAAGCTGTCATTCTCTTATCTTCAATCAAATTCAATTGGTCAAACCTGTTCTGAACCCATTCAGCCTCTAACAATTTGGCTTCCATTATCACACGCAACGAGGGAATCTCTACCTCGACAGGGAGTACAGCTTCCATTCCATACACTAGGGAAAACGGGGTTGCTCTTGTTGAAGTGTGAACAAATGTTCGATATCCGTGTAGAGCAAAAGGGAGAATTTCATGCCAATCCTTATAAGTGACAACCATTTTCTGGATAATTCTCTTGATATTCTTATTAGCAGCTTCAACAGCCCCATTCATCTTTGGCCTGTATGGAGATGAATTATGATGGACAATCTTGAACTCTTCACATAGTTCTATCATGATCTTGTTGTTCAAATTTGAGCCATTGTCAGTGATGATTCTGCTTAGCACACCATATCGGCATATAAGATTATTTTTGATGAAGCGCACAACCACCTATTTAGTAACATTGGCATATGAAGCAGCCTCTACCCATTTGGTAAAGTAGTCAATTGCTACCAAGATGAAACAGTGTCCATTCAAAGCTTTGGGTTTTATCATCCCGATCATGTCAATACCCCACATATATAAAGGCCATGGGGAGGAAATCACATTGAGAAGTGTCGGAGGCACATAGATCTTATCTACATAAATCTGGCATTTATGGCACTTATTTGTAAATTTGTAACAATCGGATTCCATTGCCAACCAATAACAACCTGCCCTTAGCATCTTTTTAGCCATTGAATGTCCATTAACATGAGTTCCAAATTAACCTTCATGAATCTCATGCATCAACATGTCTGCTTCGTGTCTATCCACACATCTGAGCAAGACCATGTCAAAATTTCTCTTGTATAACACATTTTCACTGAGGAAGAAACTGCCTGCCAATATTCTCAGTGTCTTTCTATCTTTCTTTGACGCACCAAACGGGCATTCCTGAGTCTAAAGAAAATGTTTGATATCATAATACCAAGGTTTTTCATCTACTACCTCCTATGTCGCAAACATATGAGCAGGCCTATCTAGTCGTCGAACTGTAATTCGGGGTATATCATTCCAAGCATTTACTTGGTACATGGAAGCCAGAGTTGCCAGAGCATCTGCCATTTGATTTTCATCTCTAGGAATGTGGTGGAATTCAAATCTATTAAAGAAGGGTAATAATCTTCTAGCATAATCTTTGTAAGGGATCAAGCCAGGGTGACGAGTGTCCCATTCTCCTTTAATCTGATTTATTACCAAAGCTTAATCACCATACACATCCAGAATCTTGATTCTGAGATCAATAGCTTCCTCAAGACCCATGATGCAAGCCTCATATTCCTCCATATTATTAGTGCAATCAAATGTTAACCTCGCGGTAAAAGGAATATGTGATCCATGAGGAGTAACAATCACAACACCAATTCCTTTACCATAAGCATTCACAGCTCCATCAAATACCATACTCCAACGAGATTCAGGGTCGGGACCCTCCTCAGACAATGGTTCATCACAATCTTTCACTTTCAAGAATATCACATCTTTATCGGGGAATTCACATTCTGCAGACTGATGATCGTCCACCGGTTGGTGAGCAAGATAATCTACCAACACACTACTTTTGATAGCCTTTTGATTGCGGTACTCGATATCATATTCAGACAACAACATCTTCCAGTGGAAATTCTCCCAGTAAGAGCAGGCTTTTCAAAAGTATACTTGATTGGATCCATTTTGGAGATCAACCAAGTGGTATGATTCAACATATACTGCCGCAAACGCTTTGCCGCCCAGGCCAAAGCACAACATGTTTTTTCTAGCATAGAATACCACGACTCACAATCAATGAACTTTTTGCTGAGGTAATAAATGGAGAACTCTTTCTTTCCCGTTTCATCTTGTTGTCCCAGAATACAACCCATGGATTTATCCAACACCATTAGATACATAATCAACGGTATTCCTTCTACAGGAGGGAGCAAGATAGGAGGTTCAAGAAGATACTCTTTAATACTCTCAAATTCCTTTTGGCAGTCATCCGTCCACACACAACTTTGATCTTTCTTTAACAACTTAAAGATCGATTCACACGTTGTAGTCATGTGGGAAATAAATCTGGAGATATAATTCAAACGTCCGAGGACCCCTGACTTGCTTTTCAGTTCTTGGTGCTGGCATTTCTTGAATTTCTTTGACTTTGTCAGGGTCAACCTCAATTCCTTTATGGCTAACAATAAAACCTAACAATTTCCCCGATCTAACTCCGAAGGTGCATTTATTTGGATTCAGGCAGAGACGATACTTCCTCAAACGCCGAAACAACTTCAACAAATCTTCTATATGCCCTTCTTCAGTTTGGGATTTGGAAATCATATCATTAACATATACTTCAATTTCTTTGTGCATCAGATCATGGAATAGGGTTGTCATAGCCCTCTGGTACGTTGCACCAGCGTTCTTCAACCCGAAGGGCATCACTCTGTAACAGAATGTTCCCCAGGGTGTGATAAACGTTGTTTTTTCCATGTCCTCTGGAGCCATTCTTATTTGATTATACCCGGAAAATCCATCCATGAACGAGAATACCTTGAATTTTGTTGTGCTATCCACTAACATATCAATGTGAGGCAATGGAAAATCATCTTTTGGACTAGCTTTATTTAGATCTCTGTAATCTACGCACATGCGGACTTTTCCGTCTTTTTTCGGTACAGGGACAATATTGGCAATCCATTGAGGATACACTGACGTCACAAGAAAACCAGCATTAGTCTACTTTAGGACCTCCTCCTTGATCTTTTCTGCCATATCTGGATGGGTTCTTCTCAACTTTTGTTTAACTGGCGGACACTCTGGCTTCAACGGAAAACGATGCTCGACAATGTTTGTATCTAGACCAGGCATATCTTGATAAGACCAAGAAAAAATATCCACATACTCTTTCAACAACTCAATCAACCCTCTCTTTACATTAGGATGCAACGATGCTCCAATCTTAACCTCCTTCAGATCTTCTTCTGAACCCAAATTAACCACTTCTAAAGGCTCCTTATATGGCTGAATGGTATTCTCCTCGTGCTCAAGCAACCGTGAGACCTCTTCTGGAATCTCATCATAATCTTCTTCTTCAGCCCCAAACACAGGACAATCAAAGTTGGGAGAGGGTGCAGGGTCATTATATTCAACAAGTTTTTTAATTAATCTGCACATGTGATTTAAGATTGCTTTTAGAAACTGACACATATAACAAGTGATCATGCAGATTAATTTTCAGTTATTATTTATTTTGAAAGGTTTTTTTATTTGTTTTTATTACCATTTCCCAAGAAAAAGGTAGAAAATAAAAGACATAATTTTGGAAGCAAAGATAACTTTTATTAATGATCTTAACAATTATAGCAAACAGATAAGCCCTACAACATTAATACTTCCACCTTAGGCGGAGTGAAAGCTTTTCAAAAGAAAGAAGCAGATTAACAAAACAAATTACTTTGAAATATGTATGCAAGAAGGAACATCAATGGTGACCCAGTTCTGAACTTGGACTCCATGCGTCACATAATTTGATACTTCCTGCTCTGCTTCATCCTCTTCAACAGCATGAATTCCAGAATCAATCGGATGGAGGTAGCCTCCGCTGCGGAAAACATCTTGATAAATGTTCACAGAAGACTTTGACTTCAAACCTTCACATTTGCCAATCTTCGAAGATAAACCCAAACCAGCTCTCTTCTTGTTCACGGGTGGATCCACAAGTCGTCCCCAAACTGCATTATGGCCATTGTGCACCACCTGCTGCGCATCCTTCAGTGAAACCACAGAATTCTCATTCTTCCTTATGTTATCAATGGATAGGGCTTGGAACTGGGTTCCAACAGCAGCCTCATCCGCTTCTACAATACTGAAAGAGGATAGATGGGATATCAACAACGCCTGCTCCCCATTTATGATCACTACCTTCCCTTCACGCACAAATTTTAGCTTTTGATGCAGAGTTGAAGTAACAACCCCTGCTTCGTGTATCCATGGCTGCCCTAGCAAACAACTATACGTGGGAATAATTTCCATTACCTGGAAGGTTATCAAGAACAAATGTGGTCCTATATAGATGGGTAAGTCCACTTCACCGATGACAGATTTCCTTGACCCATCAAAAGCCTTCACAATGATGCCACTCGGATGCATAGGTGTTCCCTGATACTTTAACTTCATGAGAGTACTTATCGGTATAACATTCAACGCGGATCCGTTATCAATTAGCACATTAGATAGCGAGTCATTCTTGCAGTTCATGGATATGTGGAGGGCCAGGTTGTGATTCCTCCCTTCATCTTGTAACTCATCATCGCAGAAACTGAAGTTGTTACATGACGTAATGTTTCCAATTACGCTGCTGAATTGATCTAACGGCATGTCATTCTCTACAAAATCTTGGTCTAGTACTATCATCAATGATTCCCTATGAGCGGAGGAATTCATCAGTAATTCCAGGATGGATATCTTTGAAGGAGTTTGCAATAGTTGATCTACAATTTTGAAGCCGCTCATCTTAATTACCTTTAAGATATCATCCACTTCTTTCTCTAATGTATAGTCTCTCATGTAGCCTTCTTAGGCTCATCATTCTCGACAATTTTCTTTCCAGCAACAACATCTTTTCAAATAACCGGCGCAAACACACGACCACTACGGGTCACCCTGCTATTATCAGCTATATTCCCAACATCTGCCATTGGCTGGATGGGAACCTCCACCCCATCTTCTAAGATTGTAGCGTTGTATTTGTAAGGCACAGCCTTATCTGATTTATAGGGAACAGGACCTGGCAGACTAATTACCAATGGGGTAACAGCTGGTTTGCTATGGTACTCCACCTCAAGGTGAGCAGGTGCACCAAAATAAGGTACAATGACATTTACACCTTCCTCGACACAATCAGCCCTCAAAAGACCATTTCCGGAAAACAAATCTTCGTCTGAAGAGATATACTCATTCGCGGGGGCATACTCTTCCTCTGACTCTTCTCCCATCAAACAAACTTTAACCATATCAATCTCGTGATAATCATCTCTCTGACATGTGATCTTGATAGTCCCATTGTTTAACAGCAATTGAACACCCTCTCTCACAATAGAACATCCTCGGGGGTTTCGACAACAAACTATGTAAGATCCATATTGGTGTTCCACCTGACCAGCAGTACGGCAGAAAGTGGCATGCAACTGTATGAGATCTTCATTCAAATGCTCTACTTCAAAAATTCTGAATTCACTCGGACATCCAGAAACCATATTAACTTCCTCTTCATATTCTGCCCTAGGCCTGATTATATGGATTAAACCTTCGTCCATCATCTCCTGCAAATCAGCCTTTATCTTCTCGCAACCCTGTATATTTGTACTACGAACAGCACAACTGGCGTGGTCATGCATATAATAACTGAATTCATAGAGGTCTGCGTGCATCTTTACCAAATCCCCTCTAACCAGATTAATGTCAAAAATCTGTAAGTCACCTGGACAACCGGCCACCATATTCACAGCATTCACTCTAATATGCTTGGGAAGAGGATTGTCTTTCACATTAGGTCCCATGTCTTTAAAATATAAAATTCCAGACTTCACCAACCTTTGAACTTCAGTCCTCAAAGGATAACAATTTTCAACACTATGCCCTGGTGCTCCCTGATGAAAGGCACACGTCTGGTCTGCTTTGTAATACCAAGGCAATGGAGATGGTATTGTTGGAGGTGGTCAGGTATGGACCAACTTCTTCTGAATCAATGCTGGTAGTAGCTCTGCATAACTCATAGGAATAGGGTCATAGTTCTCCCTTCTCTGATTATTCCCTTGGTTCCCCTGCTGGGACTGTCTTTGATAAGCAACGGTAGTCGGAGCGACATTCATAACAGGAGTAACTGAAGCAACTTAATGGTGATGCTGATAATTCCTTCTAGGAGCGTTCGCTCTCCTCTCTTGCATGACAGCATTGGTATCCCCCTCTTTCTTCTTTGTAAACCCATAAGATGGTTTATTCACACCTCAGGATCCTTCACCCTTTATCAAACGGCCTTCTCTTACTGCCTCTTCTAGGCGGACACCCATTCCTACCATCTCTGTAAAATCACTTGGGGCACTTGCTACCATTCTTTTGTAGTAGAAAGCGCTTAGCATCTTCAGAAAAATTTTAGTCATTTCCTTCTCCTCCATGGGAGGAATCACTTGTGCAGCCACTTCACGCCATCTCTGCGCATACTCTTTTAACGATTCTCTGTCTTTCTGAACCATGGCCCTAAGCTGTTCACGATCGGGTGCCATGTCCACATTGTACTTGTATTGTTTTATGAATGCTTCTCCCAAATCATTAAAAGTATGGATGTTGGCACTGTCTAAACTCATGTACCATTTCAACACTGCGCCGGTCAGACTATCCTGGAAAAAGTGAATCAGCAGATGCTGATCATCATTGTGGGTTGACATTCTCCTTACATACATTACCAAGTGAGCACGAGGGCAAGTGTTTCCCTTGTACTTCTCAAACTCGGGGACCTTGAACTTAGCAGGCACTTTAACATTCGGGACCAAACACAGCTCATCACGTTCTGCCCAAATAACTCTTTTCCCATAAGAGCCTTCATCTCTCTTTGCATTCTTTCAAACTGCTCTTGGAAACCATCCATTCTGTCATAAAGACCCAAATCTTCACTCGGCGGAGGGAAAGGACGACATACATCTTCATTAACAAATGGAACCAAATTCACCGAAGGAGGTGCAGCAGGAACAGTATGCACCACAGGAGGTGCTGGAGTAACAACATTTGGAACCACTGGAGCATCTTGGGGGCCCAAATTGAAACCTTCAGGTGCAAAATTCTCCGGCATTCCCCACGGATAACCCTGAGGCATACGGTTCTGAACAACAGTCGGAGTAGCGGATACAGGAGCAGCAGGAACTTCAGCATTTGCCCTTGTTGGTTGAGGTTGAACGCTCGGTGGCTGATTCTGAGAAACCACCAGAGCTTCCATCAGAGTAGTCAAATTGGCCAAGCCAGCCTTCAAAGCATAAACTTCTTCGCGTAGCTCGTGATTCTCCTGTTCCAAGTTATCCATCTTCTTTTTGAAGTTAGCCCGAGTGTTGTAGTGATGAGTTAGCTTGCTGAACGAAGTAAAGAAACTGGGTAAGGCACCTGGATATGCATAATAAATGCAAGAAATGTGTGCAATATGATGCATGTCATGCAATGCACATGATTATTTTTATTCCATCATTTGATATTTCAAGGGATTTAAGATTTATAGACATATTGCAAACATCAAAATAATAACGCATTTGAAATACTGAAATTTTTTTATTATAATAACTCCAAAATGGATTACAAGTTTCAATGATCCCAAGTACAAGATGAAAATACAATCTAAAATCCTGAGAAAAGGAACTAATAGAGATCAATCTGTACGCTGGCGCTTCCCTGTGAGCCTGGCAATCTGAGCTCTCAACCTCTGGTTTTCTTCTACCTATCTGATGGCAACCTCCTTCCAATCATCTGAAGCAGGAAGTGAGTAATCAGCACTTTTTTGAGGCTTAGGAGAAAATAAATCCCCTTGCCTCTCCATAGACTCCACCGCTCGACTCTCAAGGATCTCGATCAAATCATCTTTCTCCTTCAAGTCTGCCTTGTAGGAACTCTCTAAAGTCTGGAACTTGTTCTTCCAAGCATCCCTTTCTTGTTGCATCCTAACCAAAGCGAGCTACAGTTCTTCCAGATCATCTAATAAAGGAGGAGTGGTCTTCATAAACAAATCAGGCATGGGTGTCTCCCGAGCATACGGCATCTTTAACTGAACAGCCCTCGATCGGACCCGCTGAAGATATAGCTCCAAAGAAACAACACCCCTAGGTCCCAAATCCTTCCTACTCTTATTATGAATGTGACGCCAGGCCTTCTCAATCTGCTCCCTAGCTTCCCTGTGGTCTTCTCCTTCCTTCAGAAAGAAACTACTCAAATGAATAATGTTTGGTTTATCCCTCATCGGATAACCAAGTTGTCGTCGTGCAAGAACAGGGTTATAGTTAATTCCTTCCTTAGTACCAAGAAGAGGTACATTGGGGAAACTACCACAACGGTCAATAATATCCACATATTGATGAGCTCGATGATACCAATCAATATCCGAGTGAGTAAGTGCCATGATCTTAGGAGCCCAACGAGGTTCCTTCTTGACATCCCAAAAAGCATCAGACTAGGGCATATGAGAGATGAACCAACGGTACAACAAAGGCGTGCAACAGATAATCATTCCCCCGTGATAAGAACTTCAAAGATGAACAGGGTAATAATCCTCGCCCAACAGTATAGGAACTGGGTTTCCAATCATGAAAATCCTGATAGCGTTAATGTCGACAAACTTCTCCACATTAGGGAATAAGAATAATCCATAAGAAAGTAAAGCAAAGATGGCCTCAAAAGCAACCGTACTCTTCATCCTGGCAAAGTAACGAGCTTTCTCCAATAAGAATTGAGCTGGTAATCCTCTAATCCCTCCTTTGGTAGTCATATGGGCTTCCACCTCAGACTTCCCCAGATGAATCAAAGCAGCAATATCATGTGGTTTTGGCTCACCCTCCGAACCAGTAAAAGGGACACGATCGGTAACGGGTAAATACAATAGATAAGAATACTCCTCCAGTGTAGGCATCAACTGATAATCGGGAAAAGTAAAGCAGTGATACACCAGATTATAGAACCGGACCAAGGTCGAGAGAATACCCTCCTTCATCTCCAGCTTCATGAGAGGAATAATGGATCCATACTTCTTCCGAAATTCTGCATGACACTCAATCTCTGGAATTAGACTGATCAGCTCATCTATCTTGGGATCCTTGAAACTGTATTTCCCGGTCTTTCTCTTTCCATAATCCATGGTTAAAAAGTACCTGAGATATTCGCAAATAGTCAACCTTTAAATCCCTTGAAATATTACTTTCTTCAAAAGATGCTTATGAGTGCATGGATGCATGATGCAACAATCACACACAAGATCACACATATAGGGTTCATAGGTTCAACGTCACGAGCATAAGGTCAAAGGTACTACCCATAAGGTGTTGGTCTAAGAGTTATCACCTGCCGAACAAGGTTCTAGAGGTTCCCAGAGTCTACATCCTTCCTTCGAATATTACCAACTTCCCGATTAACTCAGTTATTAGTAATACTCTCAAGAAAGACTCGTCCGAGCGTAGTATCGCGTGACAACTATTCCTAGATTACTCCGTCATAGCTTCCGCACTACACCTAAAAGGCCAAGATGGGTTTGGTATTCTACGGTCCTCAGTTTCAGCAGGCTCCCAGGTCGAAAGCAGTACGTCTTCCCGATTACTCGGTAAACGACACTACAGTCAAAGGGGCCTCCACTGAGTGGGGGATCTCATACCTCCTTTTTTGGGATTACTCCCTCAAAGTTAACATGACTATACCTCCCATCCTATCTTAAAGTTTTCCCAAGTCCGGGTATATGACTTATGAGTAATCACAAAGCACCTTGAAAACCAGGAAAATCCAAACAAACATATATACAAAATATAACACATAAACAACAATAACACATATATAGATATAAACAAAGATAGGCTTAACCCACTTAGGGATGGACCAGCAAGAGGTCAATCTGTCCCCAGTGAAGTCACCATTTTTCTGTAGCGTAGAAATGTTCAAGACTAAGCCATTGGATTGACTAGACTTTATACAAATCAAAATCAAAATCGTCATCGCACTTTATTGTTTCCAAAGGAATGGGAAAAGAACGAATAACCCAAAATAGGGGGAAAGATTCAAGGTAAGAGGGTTGGTTATGCAAAGGGAAGGTATTAGCACCCGAAACATCTACGGTACTCCGCATGAGCCTCTTTGTAAAATTTGTATATTTTGGCTATACAATAAATGTGTTATATAGAAAAATGGATAGTGGAGGTGAGAAGAGAAGTATACTTTTTTTATGATTTTTGCACCCGCCGCGGTTGTGAACCATTAGTGCCTACGTACCACCTTTTATGCAATAGGGGATCAGGGTACACGTAGTTCCTCTTTTAAAAGTTTGAAACAAGTGTGTTGGTTAATTTTAAGAGATAAGACATCATCGTCATTGTCCGTGTGGAAAACATACTTACTACCCATAATCATGAGAAAGGAGAATTTGCATCATCTCAAAGTGGAGGATATGGCTTGGATTTTAAAATCAATAATGCCTCACTCAACACCCAAGTGGAAAATATCTATCTTCATTACATAATGTAGAAGTATAGTTGTTTACATCACTACAAGGATTGACAAGAGCCTGATCTTTTAAGAAAAGTTTAAAGGTAAAAGCCAAAGTGGAAAAATGGTTTGAAATGAGATTGGTTGACTTTTAGTCTTCTCATAAAAAAAGTGTCAAAGTATTATTAAATCGATTGAAGTTTATTGATGAAAATGTTTTGAAAATGCATGGACATAAGTCCAAGTTTATTATGAAAGTGGTTCAAGTTTAAAAACAAGAAGGGTTTTCAAAAGGAGGGAGAAGATTTTTGAAATTAAAGAATATGGGAGGAGAAGAAGAGGCTATCCTAAAGCATAAGGTAAAAGTTAAGGATAAGGACCATCTAACCAAACAAGAAGACAAAACATGACATTATGAGCCAAGATAGAAGTCATATTCTTTGGAGTGAAACCAAGCAAGCAAAGATACTAGGACTCTTCCAATGTATTGAGTCTTCACAAAAATTGGGCAGAATAACGGCTGTATACGGGTGAATTCCAGATTACAAACAAAGGATGCAATCACAAAAAACCTGCACACAAAAACAAACAAGCAACCCAATGTCTTGAGGTAAACCTCAAGAACTCCAGACAAAATAATCAGGTAAGATCACAAGGTCTCCAAGATAGGCCAAGGTTTCTAATCTAAAGTCCAAGAAAAATTCCACTGCTCCATCATGCCAAGGATAGTAACCAAATAGTCCAAGTACCATTAAGAGTTTTTTAGGGTTTAAGTTGCTTATTAAGTATCTTAAGAAAAGAAAAAAGAAAAGCTCAAGTGAGCAAAGTAAAAAAGACAAGAAAATAAATGCTCAAATGAGCAAAGATGAAAATGGCATGAAATGTAAAATGCTAAAAAAATAAATAGTACATAAAGCATAAAAAAAATAAAGCATAAAATAAACAAGTCAATAATTAGTGGTTAGTTGGATGACCATCTTGAAACTTGCACTTGGAACTCATTAGAGGATTGGTAGAACCAAAGCCTCCATACAACAAGTTGCATTTGCTTTTTGTCAAGTATATCATCCATTTGAAATTCTCACAAGTATTATTTAATGATCAACGATGTTTAAGTGATCCGCGTTGACCAAAGGTCTTGTAGATCCATTAGAGGATTAGTAGAACCAAAGCCTCCACACAATGAATCTCAAGGTTATTGGATCAAAGAGATCAAATTAACATACTTGGGCTTACAATCATAAGTTTGAGCCACGAATGATCATTTATTCGAATCGGGACAAAATTTAGCGCTATGTTAAGCAATCGTAGGTGACCTTATATAGAAGTCGCACCTATTTTGAGGCCGGTCAATAGCAATCTATGCACCATTTGTTTTGGGACATGAT
Organism: Vicia faba; assembly: GCA_948472305.1. Lineage (NCBI taxonomy): Eukaryota > Viridiplantae > Streptophyta > Magnoliopsida > Fabales > Fabaceae > Vicia > Vicia faba. The sequence goes on from OX451735.1 coordinate 929,648,012, forward strand.
ATAGAGATCATGCTCCAACAACATTTAGTGCAATAAGAAGGGAATAAGATGAAGAGGAATTAGGGTAAAAAAGAAAACCACATTTGAATTAATATTTAATCAAACTATTATTAAAATCATTCATCCATTTTTGTGGAGTTAGACTCAACACCATGGATCCAATGATGTTAATAAAGCCATGACCAAAAAATCAACCCAAGACAGCCAGAAAATATTCACAAAATTATATAATATTTAATATATATTAAAGGATGAAAAATGTTAAAATAAACTAAAAAAATAATGGGGAAAATATCAATAATATTCAAATTATTCAAGAAATGAAAAATAAAACCATAGAAAAATCAAAAATGGGTCCAAATATTTTTTATAAAAATTTTGGGAATTCTTAAAAGTCAGAAACTATTTTTAAAAATTAAAATAAATGGGTAAAATAAACAAAAATGGTAAAAAATAGTAAAGTCAGGAACAAAAATAAAATAAGGTCACCAATATTTGTCACAATATTATTGGATCATTCCATAATTTTTTCAGAATTTAAAAATGTGTAAAAGTATTTTTAAACATTTTAAATAAATCAAATAAGTGTAAAATTCATAAAAAATATCAAAACATAAAATTAAATTGTGAAAAAATAAAAATCAGAAAGAGAATAATCAAAAATATTTTTCATAATTTTTTTAGATTTTTTGGACTAAAAATGAATTTTCTATGATTGTTTGAAATTTAAAACAATTAAAATATAAATATCAGAAAAAGAAAATAAAAGAAAAAGATGTGTACCATTGAATGAGAGTCAAAACGCGTTAGTAATCAAATCTAAAGGATCTGGCGCATTGTGCACATCATGGTCTTTAGTGAATAATGTACAAAATCATTAATAAATCAAAATTTTGAAAAAAAACAAATGGCACGCTTTCATTGGTTAGAAGGTGACACGTTGGTCATCTTCAACCTCCAACCCTCACGAATTGCAGGTCTCTCAAACTGTAAAATCAGAAGCTCGGATCTATGCCATTCGCTTCGTCTCTTCAAGACGAAGACAACCATACTCTCGCGCCATATTTATATAAACTGTAACTCAAGCAATTTGGAAAGAAAGTTTTGAAAAGGGATTTGAAAACTCATTGTCAAAACGTGCTTCCAGATAAAAGTAAGTGTTGCGACTAGAATTAGGGTAATGAGAGCAACACAATGATACCAAAGTTTTAAAGAATTGATGAAGGAATATACCTATTGAAGTTGAGTTGCAGAGCTCTGAAACTGGACTTCTATGGAGCAATGTAGGGCACGATTATTGAATGTAATTGTATGGTTAGGTTCAGGGAAGATCAAGGAAGGTGAATTGATGGAGAAAATGGATTGAAAAAGGCTTGAGAATAGGATTCGAAGTAGCTGAATTCTGAGTTGTGAAGCAAGATTGGCAGGGTGATTCTGGCTATCTAAGCTTGGGAAATTGAATGGGGGATGACCCTCTATTTATATGGAATCAAATGGGATGGTCAAGCGTGTAGAATTATGCAAATTGGAGGGAAATCGTGTGAACCTGATACACGAGCAAAGTGTGATCTGATTTGTATCAAAAATCATCAAATCCTTGCGTTTCAAGGCTCTAATCCACTTTGGCAACTTGGTTAAACATGTTTAGATCACAAACGCGTGCTAATTTGATGTTTAAAGGCCAAAATATGGATTTTAAATTCTGACTTATGGTGAAACTTCAGTTCCAAGTTACCAAGTTCAATCCAATGGCATTTCCTCCTCAGGGGATCTTAGGGCAAAATTCTTGATGCTTTGGAAAGATGAGGTAACAAGCTTTGCAATGGAAAAAGAATGGAATCAAATGGAGGCTTGAGCTAAAAATTACATGGAGTTAATGTTGAAGAAAAAGAGTTGACTTTGCATACTTAGAAATATTTCAAATTCTTCTTTAAAAATGACATATATTCTATTGCATCCAAACATGGCCTTCCACTTAGAATTTGCTCTTGACACAAAAAGATGGAATAAAGTAGATCTCTTGAATGACATTTTGCAATTTGAACCACTCAAAATCTCCAAAAATTGAGAAATTTATGACTTGTTGAGGTTGGCCAAAAATCATGAAATGACCTATAATCTTTTGCATTCTTAAGGCAACTTCCATCCATTTTCTTACTTTGCACATAAAAGAAGGCATGAAGTACACATCCTTAAGATTGTCATGGTAAAATAATGGGCTCAAGGTGATAAAAATGGACTAAGTTATGACCATTTGAAGGCACATATGGAAAATTAGGGACTCATCTGGATGACTTATAATCTTTCTTCTTCACCAAGTTCTTTCCACATGAAAACTCCTTGGAACTTTTGAAGTGATTTGTTGGTAACTCTTTGAAGGGAAGAATGTTTTTGTAACCACTCAAAAATACCAAAAGATGATCAAGATATGCCCCTTTGAAGTCCAAAACCCTAGCCTCTAGATCAAGAGAAAGCTTGGTGGAACTTTTCCAAGTGTGAACAAACTTTTTGTGCCAATATTATTCCTTTATGAATAGGAATTGTTGAGGATGATGATGAGGACCTTTGTCCACTAAAACAAATTTCATACCAACTTCAAAACAACTTCAATGGTGAGGTTTGAATCTCTTAATCTTTTGACTAGGGCATGGAAATAAACTCATGAACCCATGAAGCAAATTGCTAAACCTCATTGCCTTTACCTACATTATCAATAAGTAAGACAAACCAATATTGAATTTTGTTAATTAGAGAGAAAAAATCAAAGTACAATATCTATGATCACAAAAGCAAACAAATCAATGTGCTTGGTAACTCCTCAAAGAGCAAAGCTAAAGATAGGGAGAAGAACCAAAATTCCTAATGTGATTTTATGGTGATTGAAACAATATGGTATGATGAAGGGATCTTAGGGGCAAAAATTGGGGTACAACACCGGGTTACGAGATAGAAAAACTTTGACCGCATTCACATTTATGAGTTGGTCCGGGTTAGGAAACAGTACCATTCCATAGATTAGAAGAGCCAACACTTCTTCAAAAGCTTGCAGATCCAGAGCCTCCAAAAATTGTCAAGCCTTCTCAAACAGAAACTTGGTTAGAAACCCTTTAACACCACTTCTTATTTCCCAATTTTCCACAATGTCGGACCGTTGCAAATGTAAAGCTCGAGCAATATCCTCAGGTCTTGGTTCTCTCTCAATACCGGTGAAGGGTAATTGATCAAGAATAGGCACTCCCAAGATTTTAGAAAACTCCTCTATAGTAGTCACTAATTGGTAATCAGGAAATTTAAAGTAATGGTGCTTAGGATCAAAGAATTTGAAAAGCACGTGTACCATATCCTCTTCAAAGTTTGTGGTAACCAAGTTGATGAGATGACCGTACTTCTTGGTGAACGGAGATTCATTGGGAACCGTTGATGCTAATTCCTTTAGTTGAGGGGGCACTCTCACAAGGTGTATTCGGATGGTATTTCTTTGCATGGAAGCAAAGTCCTATAAAACAGCACAAAGATAGATCTCAAAGTCCTTGAAATGGTTAGTGCAAATGCAATGGTATGATGTCATGATGTTGTGTATAAGTAAACATATACACACACAAAGAAAACAAGTCTTAGGTTTAGGCTTGCATGAGGTTAATATGTAAGTACCCTCTTGAAGTTTAGTTGGTTCAACCTGTCCTAGAAAGTAATCGGGTTCTAGGGGATCTCAATATCATTGATCTTTCTTCATTGGACATTGTTTCAGTGCAAGCCTCTTTTTTGGCGACCAAAATATCCCAAAAGTCAGATCTTAATAAGCGCAGTATCGAGTATCAACCAACTTCGGACTGCACCAAAGTCGGCTACCTCACTACTTCCTAATGGCCAAGTTGTTCAATTAAAGGTTCTAAGGTTCGTTAGTGCTTCATGACACCACACATCCGCCCCGTATTCTCCTTAATTCGCCATAAGGGATACCGGTACCCACAAATGTGTCACACTAACATAGCTATTGTCTCAACCATATCGGTCTATGCCATACAGTCTCCATAATTTTTTCTATTTACCTAATGATGTTCCCAGATCCGGGTAGAGGATCGGTACAAACCCAAACAAGGACCCGTAAATGTAAACAAACAAATCAAACAATGAAAACATTTACAGGTGATCTAGCTATAAGGTAACCCCACTATTTTTATTCCCCAGCAGAGTCGCTAGTTCTTTAATACTATGGGAGAACTGACTTGGGTGTTTTGCATTTTATCGCAATTGTTGCAGATAACAAGAGTCGCCACCGACTTTTCTTTTATCCAATAAAGGAAAGGGTGAAAAGAACAGGAAAGACCTTTTGAGAATTTTCTTGAGTTCGGGGGGTAGGTTATGAAAAGGGAAGGTGTTATCAACCTTTTCATCCGTAGTTATCTACGGGCTCTTAATTGTTAGCTCACTTTGAAAAAAAAATGCTTTGTTTGAAATGTGTTTGTGATTAGTTTTGAAAGTATTTTTGAAAAGTGCCTTCGTTTAGGCGAACTTTTTAATGATTCTCGTCTCTATAAGAATGTATACAAAGTGTTGACTTTTTGAAAATATTTCGTTTTGAAAGTGTTGGTGTGTTTTGAAAGATATTGTTTTGAAAATGTTGTGAGCAAGAAACTATGAACGTTCTACCTACTCAAAATGGTCTTAGTTCTTTTCCTCCTCCTTTAAATATTTCTATCTTACCATTGATTGATAAGAAGCCCTATCATTGGATGTGAAGGGACGAGCGCGGGTCGTCGTATAGTCGTAGAAGGCAACCTATGATACGCTTTAGCAATTGTCGTAAACGACTAAGATCGTTTTACCGAAGGCGACGTCGAAGGGTCATCGAGGGATTACGATCTTTTTTATCGAGGGTCTTTGCTAAAGCGTCCCACATTCGAGGGACATGACTATTTTTCCGAGGTAACAAGCCAGGTTACCCTAGAGGTGCGCGTGTGAATAGTGTGTTTGATTGCATGCATTTTTTGTTTTGAGATTAGGATTTTCTAACAGTTGATTTTATCATACCATACACACCCTAATTACTAACAATTATATTAAAAGCGATAAATTGCGGAAATTAAAATCCTACGCTATTACATCATTTGGGGGATCGGGGTACAATTTACAAATGGGGATGAAGTAGAAGCCTAATTAAATTATTACAACCATATTGAATAAATTAATAGTAATAAAAAAATATACATAAAAAATATAATATAAAGATAGTGTAAAAAGAAAGGAAAATTGTTTTTTAACTTTTATGTATCGACACATGCATTTATGCATCGATACATAACCCTTCTTGTTTCTGTAAAATAAAAATCAACTCAGCACGAGTCGATACATAATGGTTTGTGTCGACTCATTTCTTGTTTGTATCGACACATTCGTGTTTTGCATCGACTCATACACCTTTTGTTTCTCTCTATCATGTCTAGATAACAGTATGCATCGATGTATAAGGTCTTGTGTCGACTCATACCCTGTTACGTAACTAAAATGAATCGACTCATGTGAGTATGCATCGACTCATGTTGCAGTTCTTTACCTCTAACATTGTTCTATTGCATGTACAAGTCAGTTCTCAACATGTGATTGATAAAAATGAAAAGCAATCATATGGTTAGCTTCAAGGGCAACGATACCTACATTTTATCTTCACAAGTGAACCAATAATGATGCGTATATGAAAAAATAATGTCAAGAAAATCGTGGCTTGAAACTGAAATCCGTGTTTTCAGTTTGAACACCTTTCAAAATGCTATGATGATTAGAATGGCTTTAGTGAACCTCCATGAAGTTGCTCCATTCCTTACTTTGTATTGAAAGCTGCTGAATCACACCAACCCAGTCAAGTTGTACAATGTTGTTTTATTTTTGAGTTTGGAAGATGTTTATATTGTTATTACATAAATTATTCTGGTGTTTTAACAATTTTTGTGTGATGTGAAGTTTTGGATAGTTGGTTTATGGGAAAATTTTCAAGGTGGAACAATGGGTTGAGGTTTTATTTTTGTGAATGAAGATATAGCTGAAGATGAGAAGAGGTTAAAAAAATTTAAATTAGATTTTTCAAAACTCTCTATTCTCTCTTTCTCAAAACCTCTTTTTCTCTCTCTAAAAACTCCTCCCTTTGTGTGTTGTGAAACAATTTATTTATAGTTGAAATTGACTGAAATTTGGGAGGGAAATAGATATGTTTTTTTTGAAATGTTTGGGTATATTATTTTATTTCTTTATAGATGCAACTCTTATGTACTAATTTTGTGAAAATATGGGATTGATATAGTGCAGGTTTGGAGGGCAGCATAACAAGTTTTGGAGTAGGTTTTGATAGTTTTTTTGGCATTACTATGCAGGTATTTAGACAGCAGGATATGTAGCATGATGCAAGGCTATTTTGTATAAGATTTGGAGTGGAGTGGAAGTTTGGTGCAGGTCTGGTTTTATGGACAGATTTATGCAGTTTGTAACAAAGACAAAGCATATTTGTGGACAGCATAGTGGCAAAGTTTGAAGATTGAGTCAAAGGGAAAAGTTCAAACAAGACAAAGCTTAGGATTTGTAACTTGAAATTTTTAACTTAAAAATGCAGCCTTGTTGTTTACTTGAAAGCTTGTAACAACTTGAATCATCTTGAATTGTGGTGAAAAGATGTCAAGAAATAATGAAATTAACACTTAGAAAAATTTCTAAGTCTTGCAAAGTTTGACTTTTCACAATGACTATTGACTTTCTTGATTTTTTGATGTCAAATTACATATTTTCGAATTTATTGATGAAATGTGATCTTCGGAACTAAAATTTGATCAAAAGGTCAAAGTTTGACTTTAAGTTGACTACATTTGACTTTTTAACCAATACAACTGATTTTAGACCATCTGATCAATTGACTGAGCAATTTTGTGATCCAAGACTCGAAACTTGACAGGAGCAATCTTGAGGATCCATAATGATCCATGAAAGTCATTTGAAATATTAGAAGTCTAATTGTCCTTGTGCAAACCCAAACCCTAATTTGAGGCATCAGTGTTAAGGAGATGACTTGACCTAGTCAATACTTATGCAAGCTTGAATCATTGATGATCTTTATGAGAAGTATCTTGAGAAAAGGGAGGGAAAATTTTGGGGTACAACAGGTATGTTGTACCAGAATTCTTAAACTCGAAGGATATCACTCTGTAATAGAATGTTCCCCAGGGTATGATAAACATTGTTTTTTCCATGTCCTCGGGAGCCATCTTAATTTGATTATAACCGAAAAATCCATCCATGAAGGAGAATACTTTAAATTTAGTTGTACTATCTACCTACATAATAACACGTGGCTGATGGAAATCATATTTCAGACTAGCCTTGTTTAAGTCTATGTAATCAACGCACGTGCGGACTTTTTTGTATTTTTTCGGAACGGAAACAATATTGGAAATCCATTGAGGATATACTGACGTCACAAGGAAACTGACATCAATATGCTTCAAAGCATCCTATTTGATCTTAATTTCCATGTCAGGGTGATTTCTTCTCAACTTCTAATTGATAGGCGGGCATTCCGGCTTCAATGGAAAACGATGCTCCATAATATATCAGTATCCAAACCATGCATATCTTGATTGGACCAAGAAAAAATATCCACATACTCTTTCAACAAATCAATTAACCTTCTCTTTACATCGGGATGAAGAAGTGCCCCAATCTTAACCTCCTTCTGATCTTCTTCAAAACCTAAATTAATCGTCTCTAACGACTCTGTATGGATGAATGATGTCATACCCCAAAATTTGCTTGCTCTTTATTTCTAAAATCAAAAATATTTTCAATATTGGTTTTATAATATTATTTGATTTTTTATAAAAATATTCGCTTCCAAACCTATTTAAAAATATAATGATTTATTTCAGATCATTTGTATTTTTGAATAAACAAATACATGATCATCTTCATGTACTTTCAATTGGATTTTTATTTCGAATAAGTAATATAGCACAGTTGGTAAGGAATTAAGCTTGTAAGTATGAGGTTGCGAGTTTGGATCTTTTATGGTGCACTTTTTAACATTTTTTCTATTTCTTTTTTGTTACTAATTTTCTTTCTTTTTTTGGAAATGAGACTTTGGGATTTTCATACATTTTGGATAACTTACTTGCTAAGTTCTTTTAACCTAATTTAACTCTATAAATAGGACTCATTGTTGTCCTAATTTTTCATCAACAAATTAACACACTTTCACGATCAACAAATTAACTGATCCAGAGAAATCCATAATTCAATCACGAATCCACAAAAAATTGTTATTTTCTTCACTCTTAGAAATTCTTGTTTTTTTTGTTTATTATAGGATTGTTGACTATATCAGATAACAACCCCAAAATCGCTTTTTCAAACTTATTGGTGTTAATTTTGATTCTTGGCCGAGGATTTCAGGCCTCTATGCTATTTTCAATTTTATCTTTTTCCCTTCATTTTCAATTCCTTTTAATTTACTTGTTTTTTTTTTCTCATTCATATGATGAATTGCCTGATGATTGTTATTGTTAAGTTACATTTTCACACTAACATTTTCTTGGAGGCCAATTTTTCACATTAACACTACACTCTCACGGTACACACTAAGGCTGGACAGATTATTCCGAAACCGGTCCAATCCGACCTACCCAAGGGGCCCGTTAGTAAGCGGTTCGGGTCAAACGGGTTATCGGATAATCGGTTTTGCAAGAAATGGATGCATATGGATTGTACCGGTCGGTTTCGGATAATTTGTTTGGGTCCATCGAAATCCAAAACCGACCGACCAAGGTTACAGATTTTCAATTTTGTATTTCATTTTTCATTTCAGTTTCACAGTCCCTCTCTAATATGTATGTGCTGTTACTGCTAGGGTTTCACCTTCGTCGTTTACGACCGTCTTCTACCACCGTCGTCGTTTACGATTCTCAAGCACCACCATGCCACCACGAACCACTAACGATCAAGTAAGTTCTTCGTCGTTCTCTTTCTCCTTCTCTCTCTTTATCTCTTTCTCCTTCTCTCTCTTTATCTCTTTCTCTATCTACCTCTCTCTGTTTGTCTCTAACTTAGCAGAACACAAATCCAGGTTTTAACCCCTGTTTCAATGGCTTCTCCCTGTATCAGGTTTTAACCCTATAGAAAGTAGAACACAAACCGACCGATCCACCCCTGTTTTAACCCTAGTGCAGCAGCTTCAATGGCTTTTTGCTTATTCTCAAGAGTACAATAGTAAGAATATAGAATCATCCCAACCATGGCTAACAGAATACCCATTATGTTTCTCCAACTGAATGGATCCTGGAGCAAAGTATACCCAAATGCTAATACAAGGCATGATCCTACACTCTGATCTAAAAGTGTTATTATAGCTTTTGCTTTGTCTTTTATACTTCCAAAGAGTATATTTTCTTCTATAGTTCCTGATTGTATCCATGCTGATTGGGAGACATATGCAGCAGAACCACACACACTGACCTGCAAAATAATCCAATGTATTTTGTAAGAACTTTTACAAACTGAAAACTAAGGGCCTGTTTATAGCATAACCGCTTATCATATAAGTGTTTATGCATAAGCTGTTTCTATAACAAAAGATGAAATAAAGTCAAATTGTTTTCATGTAAGCTATAAGCTCTCTTCATAAGCTAACCTGGAGAGCTTATGGAAATAAGCTGAAAACAGCTTATAGACATGTCATAAGTTGTTTTTATATGCTCTCCCAAAAGTATTTATGCTAGAAGATAACATCAACTAAGTCAATCCAAACAGCCCCTAAAATGCAAATAAACAAATATAAATAACTTTTGTATTTCAGTTTACCGATTTAAGGCATGTCTGAGCTTTCCCTCCATGTGTTTGATGAAAAGCATGAATGACACATTGGTTGTCGATGCTATGTTTTATGATCTAAGGATTGAAAGGTCATCCTCTAAGCAATTCGATATCACCGCCATCCTCTAAAGATAAGTAACTCTTATTGGTTTTATTTACTGATCACAACGGAAAATTGGCATGCAATTAATTGCATATTTGATGGTTTATTCTGAATCTGTTATTTGAGTTTTAATTGAAGTTTTTGTCATAATCAAATGATATGCCAATGGCCGGTTTAGACAAACTGTCTGACTTATATTACAGCAGTTTTAGATGGCCGGTTTGGAGTATTAGATGGCCGGTTTGGAGGATAACAGGTACTTGTGACTGACGGTGTGGCAAAATTCTCGAGTAGGAACCATGTTCATGGCGTTGACATTGTTTCCGAAACAGTTGATGGTTAGCTTTTAATTGCATTTTGTTGACATGCCTCTTTTGAATGAATATGGTATGTACTTGTATGAATGAATGATTTTGAAACAAGTTGGACATTCTGTTTTCTACTTAATGCTCCTGTTATCCATTTCGGCGATGTGAAAATTGTTACTCAGTGGGTCTGCTTCTCCTCTTTCTGCTTTTCAGGTATGTTCTTCTTTTCAGATTAACAAATTTGATTATTTACATTACTTTTTGTCGAAGATATTGGGATTTGAAGCATATTGTATTGTTGCAGATGAAACAAGTGAAATATCCCTTGCTGACATATCCATTGCAAGCAGTTTTACATGTTTGTTTTAATTCAGATTTAGTACCTTATAGGACGTTCAGTGATGAGGAGTTACACATGTTAAATTAGGTGATGATGATTTATAAGTTTAGATTTTATGACTTCATTGTGTAGACCAATTAAAAAAGGTTTTATTACTTTTTTCCGTTTTTACAGTGGAAATATCTTGCTCTCTTACTTATTGGTTTGGTATAAGCGTTAATCACAATATCAGAGTCTACTGGAATTTCTACCATTGGTGATTCAAACAAATGATTCAATGATTATTGGGGTTTGTGTTATCAAGAGGAAGTTGTGGTGGTTTATTGGATTGGATAGGGTTGGTAGGTTTACTTGGGAGGGTTGAAAGGTTAAGGATTTTTGCATGGGAGAACAAGAAGAATTGGCACATCCACAATTTAATATTTAAGATAATTAAAAAAATTAAGATATAATTGAATTTTTTTATGACAATTTAATATTAATTAACCGAACAAACCGATCCATTTTAACCGATAAACCGATTAAACCGAATCCGATCAAACCGATTACAACTTTGGTCAGAATTGGACCTAATATTTGAATCCATGATTTTACATGGTTTGACATATTGGACCCAAATCCAGTCCAAACCGACCGATGTCCACCCTTAGTACACACCACACACAGTACATACAAAAAAAATAACTTTGTTTTGTCAAACCAAAAAGCAGAGTTAAACTCATCTCATGTTTTTTTTTTCTATGAAACAATAAACCCGTAATTATTTCCACCATATTCATAAACTGTAAATTTTCTAATTTCCAAATACTTCATATTACAACACAAACCATTCTTAGATTCCTCACCATGAACATTCATCGATTATCATAACAAAATTTAAACTCTAAACATCAATGTGATTTGAGTTTTGCAGGAAATGAGTTGTGTGGATTGAATTTTTTCAGGAAAAAGAGTTTAACAGAAAAAGAAAAAACAAATAAAAGGAGCCGAAACTGAATCTCAATCCCTCTCCAAATTAAGCCGCCAAGAAGCCAACAAACCAAGGTTCACAAATTGTTGCTGCTCTCGCTTTCGTCGAACACTACCAGCGTCCAAAATTGTCGCAACCATCACCATGACAATCACCGGTCGACTACAACTCCGTGACTGGCGATTCTGATATCCTACAGATCCGCGGTGCTCCTCAAATCGGCCGACACACCCCGCCGCGAGACAACTTTCTCCGTTGAAACTTCTCATCCCATAAGCAACTTTGCCATCACCAGGAAATCCTGTCCATGCCAACAGCAGACCTCGCCACGAGAAGCACCGTCAGTGACCCGTAGATCATTGTGCATACACCCACTTGTCTTAGTTTTGATTTTATTTATTAATTAAATAATTTTAGAATAAGGGTTATATGGTTAAGATTATGGGCCTTGGACTCAAATTTCTTATCCTCTTACTAACTTCACACATCCTTTTAGAAACCAACCTCTATTTACAAATTAACACCTCCTTATTTTATTATAAATATTTTAATTAGGCTAATGATACTTGAGTTTAATTAATTTACTATTTCATTTGATTTAGGGTTAATAAAAAATAACAAATATTTTTCTTAAATAAAAGATTAATTCAAGCATTCTATAAATAATAGGATGTCAATCTTCGAATAATTAAATCGGTCGACATATCGTCTACTTGTTTACTATTCAAAATCAAATAATTAAAATCCACGCAACTCACCAAATTCCCCATCTGCGAATGACACGTGGCTAATATCTGGCCACGTGATGAGGAGACTATATCAGTCTCCTATGCTCTACGTCTTAATATAACTAACCAATCAAAAATCATTTTCTACTAACATAACAAAAACAACAAGATTATTTTCGAAAAAAGATTGAATAAAATTATTTTCAAAATTAACTGTGAACTTCGTCTACGCTCACACAATTTTCAACCCAGACAAGGTTCAAGGATAATTCAAAATCAATTTTATGCAATCCTATAAATAACACCAACTAACTGCGAACTATGAATTGGGACTATGATTTCTCATAAGATGATACGTAGGCATACGACTAAAATTGTGGCGAGTTTCCCAAATAAAAAACTAAAACCCTATTTCTTAAAGATTGCACTTCTAAACCCTAGTATCCTTGTGAACAAGGTAGATGAGGGGTTCCTAACACCTTCCCTTTGTCTATAACCGATGTCACCTTAAAATGATGTCACCTTGAATCACACTTAATGATGATGCTCATATCTCCATGAAATTTGTTAAAGAAGGCATGGAAATAAACTCATGAACCTATGGAGTTTCTTGATGCATCAACACATAATATTTTGAGATAAATGACCATATGAGGTTGGAAGATGCTCAATACATACCACTTAGATGATTGGGAGAAAACTTTGAAGCCCAAGCCCCTTTGATTCAATGAATAACCCATTGACTGAAGATCAATCCTCAAAACACTGGCTTTAGGAGATAGGATAGATGCCCTTGAATCAATACCTACAATGTTTAAAACATGGAATATATCTTTTTTGGATTTTAGTTAAGGATTAGTAAACATAAGATACACAATTCAAGGTTCCTTGTAATCCATCAAGGACAAACTTAAACATAGGAGAGAGTATAAGTGATAGCTAACCCAAATGTGTGATCTTGATGCATTGTGATGATACGAAATGATGAGGGATCTTAGGGGGGAAATCAAGGTATAATAGTTGTCCTTATTTAAGTGTCTTCTATCCGGAGATATAAAGGTTAAAATATTCGTCTCAACGTGATTGAAGATACTTAAATACAAAAACAAACCCTATTTTTGTGGCGCTAAGATACCATGAAATGCTTATGATCATGAATGTAAAAGACGAACTCCACAGGGGAAACAAGACACCAATGGGAATAACAAAATAATGTAGACAAAGCTACAACATAAGACGGACTAAGAAAGAGAGTTCATCCAGGAAAATAAATCACTAGTGAAAGACACGACTCTGAGGATAACCATGAATAGTCAAAACACCAAAATCACAGTTAAAGAAACAAGATGAAAAGTAGGATTCTAATCGGGGGGATTCTTAACAATGAAAGAAACAAGCCAACAAGAAAGTAATCTTTAAGAAAGGATTATCGACTTGGCTGGGGAAAGAAACTTAACTCCGTTGGAGAAAATTCAACTCCACTGGAAAAAGAGGATTGAATTCTACTAAGGAATAACCCGAAGAGGAGAAAGAGGAAACAAGATAACATCATCTTAATAAATGAGGATAACACTTACTCACAGATGACGATGATGAAACAGATAATACCGACCTACAGTCAGTAAACTACCAACTCAAATGAAGGTAGAAAAGTAATAAGATACAAACCCATAAATGACGATAAACTACCAACTCACAGATGAAGGTGTAAAAGTAGAATAATATTGACTCACAAATTTAGTGGTAACGATTGACATCAGTATTGTGATTGGTAATATTGACATCAGTGCTGAGACTGGTAATGATTGACACCAGTACTGAGACTGGATACAGCTTAACTCTATTTAGGACCAACTTAATAGGAGGAAGTGGTGAATACAAACCCTATTGTATACAGAAGCCTAAAAGGGTAGTATATGTCAAAGGAGGTGAATACCATCTATCAAAGATGTGATAGTCTAACAATGTTAAACCCAAAAGGACATAAGAGTGAATACCACTTATCAAATATGTGATAGTCTAACAACGGTATACACAAAAAAGTGGAATGAATACCATCTATCAAAGGTATGATAGTCTAACAATTGTAAACAAATAAGGATATAAGAGTAAATACCATCTATAAAAGATGTGATAGTCTAACAATGGTAAACCCAAAAAGACATAAGAGTGAATACCATCTATCAAAGATATGATAGTCTAACAAAGGTAGACACAAAAAAGGGGAATGAATACCATCTATCAAAGGTCGGATACTCTAACAATGGTAGAAAACCAAGGATAGTTTGGACACTGTTGTTGCAAGAACAGCAGATAATGAAACCACTGCAAAACCAAAAGTCAAAATCTTAGAAGAAGTATGTTCGAACAAAGATTTGAGTTTGGCTGCAAGTGTACATAAAAATTCTCCAGTGTACATAAAAATCTAAGGTATGTATCTCCCCAAATAATTTTTCGAAAATAAATCTATTATATCTGAAGCTTTTCTGTTTAATATATTATTTTAGTAAAATACTGTTAGACATTGGAATCTTAAAAGATTGTCTCCATGCATTAATTGTTTAACTAAGAGTGTACGTCTTCTCTTTTGTCTGACTGCATTAATCACTGAGTCTCTTAAAATCAAACTGATTGACACAACTCTTTGGAAATGAAAAATTGTCAGCATGCCTTATTTTTTTCATCTTCAAAATTTCACTTATCCCTTCCTATCACATGTCTTGAAATTTGTCCTATAAATATTCTTTCTTGACAAATCATTGATTAAATCCATCGGAAAAAGTTGTGTTAGGTATTTAAAAGTATCTTTCATCTTGTCTGTCACGATTCCTCTCCATTTATTTAAAGGTCTTATATCTCATTGGTTCATCCATTCCTTGTAGTCTCTCTATCTTTAGATTATATATATATATATATATATATATATATATATATATATATATATATATATATATATATATATATATATATATATATATATATATATATATATCCCTTCTTATGGCGTCAAAAACATTTCTTGGTAATGAGGAGCTTCTTGAGGTCATTCATGAACTCCGTCCCAACATTCCTCGTCTAAGAATTGATGAACTCAACTTAACCCAAAGTGTAATAGTGAAGGCGTGGCCCATTTACTTTGGAATGTTGCATTTACCAATTTATCCAAATTTGGTCAAAGAATTCTTGAAGTATGCTTCTGTCAGTTTCAATGGTGATACGGTCATTTCTAGTGTCTTTGGTTTTCCAAATACCATCACTCCGCCAACCATTGTTGCTACGATTGGTTGCACTCAAACTAGAAAAATTATGGACGACTATCGGGTCAAGTTCCCCTTTATTGAGAAACTCTTCACCATTCATGACATCTCCGCTCTATTTGTACCACAAATCCTCATAGCCTCCTTCTTTTACCTAAAGTCTGGTTCCAACTGCTACTAACCAACTTCTGCACTAGAAATATGAACATCAACTCTCTGTCTTATGACGACAGACTCTTCATTTAGTTCATTATTCATCATGTAAGGGTCAACCTGCCTCAGACCATCTTTAATTTCCTTAAGGACTCAATTTTTGCTTCCAGAAATTAGCATCAATCCTTCATCCCGTTTGGAAGAGTCCTATCTGCTCTGTTCTATAGGGCTGGAATAATTGAAGATGTCCGTCGTGTAGGATCTATTGATGCTCTCTTGGATGTTAGATGTGAGGTTCTTGAGCTGTAGATGGTTGTGTGTTCACTATGATTGTTGTTGTTGCGTGTACTACTTCGTTGTCGTTGTTTCGTCTTATTTATCTGTGTTTTCTTTGAATGTATTGTGTCTGCTTTACCTTCCCGATTAATGAATGAAAGGTTGTTTTGTGATATTTTATTCATAGTCTCATTATGGTATAATGTGTTCTAACAAATCTCCATATTTGTTTCCATAATATTTTCCCAAACATATCTATTTTGCTTTTTAATAAAAAAATTGTATTTTCTGTTTAAATTTTTTTGGGGGAGAAAGAGTGTATGATTTTGATTGTACTTAATCTCAGAATTGTATCAAATTGCATATTGTTAATGGTAGCTGTTAATCTTATCCTGAAAAGGGTAAAATGTTAGCTGAAACACCAAGTTATGTAACATGAAATGTATGATGCAATGTATTGGTTTTATTTATGTTTACGATATATGGATGCAATGTATGCGCATGTGAGCTGATTTGCTATATTGTTATCGGTTTGGGGAAAATAAATCCCTGACTGCTGCTGAGGATATGTAAGTCTTCATGTCTTAAAGTCGAAGTGTTGATGAATTTCAACTGAGAGAAATAAACTCTTGTTGTAAGGGAAATGCCATCTATTGCTCGTAAGATCTGCTTGAGGAAACCTGAGAATCTTGACGACTTCTATTGGGGATTAAATAATTGGAGTTTTTGTTCCGTTGGGGAGTATTGAAAACTCTGTGGGGAAAAAGTTTTATTCCTGCTTGGGGAAAAGAATTCGGGAGTCTCGGTTGTCTGTTGCTTTACTGGGGAATTATCCTTGGCTGGAGAGAATTAAAAGTTAGCTGTTATCTGGTCGGATTCCAGGCTTCATAACAACCTGCTGGGGAATTTGGAGAAATTGGGCGATTTCCACCGGGGATTGATAAACTAGAAGCTTCGTTCTGTTGGGTAGTTAGGAGTTTTGTTTCGTTGGGGAGTATTGAAAACTCCGTGGGGATAATGTTTATGGAATGGCCTCTAGATATTTTCCTATCCTTTTGACCTATCAGTAATTATCTCTTCCTCGTTTTGTTTATTCATAAACGATAATCATATTCAAATGCATATCTTCATTAATGAATCATTGGACGTTTTTGCAAACAAAACACAAGAGTAAAGACAAATAGTTTTTTCACTTTCAAAGGAATATTTTGTATTTGACTTTGAGTAAGTATTTTGAACAAAGGAGACAAACATTCTAGTAAGATAATGCCGTCGTAAACAAGAAGAATTTATGCAAATAAATATAGTTATGTAATAATTCCATGGGGTTCCCATTCTGCTATAGCCTTCGTATCTCTGAGCATCTTGTCTATTTGTTGCTTCGTTCGAAGATGATTGAATTGATCAGAAACTCCAAGTTTGTCCGTGGAATTCAAATGTGGTCCGTTAAGTGATCTGACGATACATAGTCATACGCTTGTATTCCCTAACTTTTGCCTAGACCACCCATTCGGGTTCTCAGTCCACCGGGAAGCCGTTTTTTGCCCAAGTCTCCCTTTCGAGTTTTCAACTTGCCGGGTGTACAGATTATTTTTATTTTATCCCTAATTTTTGCTCGAACCTTTTTGGTTCACCGGGATGCCCTTGTTTTGCCTAGGTGTGTAAACCTAGCGGGTCTCTTATGCGTAGTATCTTTTGACTATGCATTTGTAGGGTGTGGCAGGTCATCACCATCCATGGTGGTTAAGATCATTGCCCCACCGGAGAATATGTTTTTTATTACAAATGGTCCTTCATAGGTAGGAGTCCATTTTCCCCTGGGATCACTTTGTGGCAAGATGTTACGTTTGATCACTAGATCCCCAACTTGATATATTTGGCGTATGACTTTCTTATTGAAAGCGTTGATCATCCATTTTTTATACATTTGACCATGGCAGACAACAGTAAGTCTTTTTTCATCGATTAAATTCATTTGATCAAGTCAAGTTTGGATCCAATCGTCTTCATTCAACCCTGCATCTTTCATAATCCTCAGAGAGGGGATCTGAACCTCAATTAGCAAGACATCCTCCATGCCATAAATCAAAGAAAAGGGTGTTTCCCCAGTTGATGTGCGAGCCGTGGTACGGTACCCGTGGAGAGCGAATGGTAACATCTCATGCCAGTCTTTGTATGTGACTGTCATCTTTTCTATGATATTTTTAATGTTTTTATTTGCAGCTTCGACAACACCATTCATCTTTGGCCGGTAGGGAGAAGAATTGTGATGCTGAATTTTGAATTGCTCGCACAAGGCGGTGATCATAGTATTGTTAAGATTTGTACCATTATCAGTGATGATCCTTTCTGAGATACCGTACCGGCAAATGAGATTTTGCTTAATGAAGCGGGCAATAACATTCTTGGTAACGGATGCGAAGGAAGCTGCTTCAACCCACTTCGTAAAGTAGTCAATGGCCACTAGGATGAAGCGGTGTCCATTGGAGGTTGTCGGCTTGATCTCTTCAACCATATCAATTCCCCACATAGTAAAGGGCCAAGGAGCCATTAAGACATTCAGAGGAACCGGAGGCACGTGCACCTTGTCAGCATAAATTTGACACTTATGACAGGTCTGAGAGTGTTGATAGAAATACGCTTCCATGGTAGACCAATAATAGCCTGCCCATAGGATTTTCTTTGCCATCGTATGCCCATTGGAGTGAGTGCAAAAGGTACCTTCATGTAATTCGACCATGATCTTTTCCGCCTCAATCTTATCCATACACCGAAGCAGAATGGAGTCATGATTGCGCTTGTACAGGATGCCATTACTAAGGAATAATTTAGCAGAGAACCTCCTTAAGAACTTATTATCATT
Source organism: Vicia faba (assembly GCA_948472305.1). Lineage (NCBI taxonomy): Eukaryota > Viridiplantae > Streptophyta > Magnoliopsida > Fabales > Fabaceae > Vicia > Vicia faba. The sequence continues at coordinate 929,666,856 of OX451735.1, forward strand.
GATTGAAGCTCCTTCTGGGTATTCTTGATCCTCGAGATACCTCTTGACTTCATGAAACCAAGGTTGGTCCATCACTTCTTCAGTATTGATCTCGTGACAGGGTGCTGGTTCACCCATTCGTTCGATGGTGATCTGGGGAGCCTCGTTATCCCAATTAAGTTTAAACATAGATTACATTGTAGCTAGAGCGTCGGCTAGCTGATTTTCTTCTCGCGGGAAATGTTCAAAGGTAATCTTCTCAAAATGTGGTAACAATGTCAAAACATGTTATTTGTAAGGGATAAGGTTTGGGTGCTTAGTGTCCCACTCTCCTTTGATCTGACTGATGACCAAAGCTGAATCTCCAAACACATCTAAAGATTTGATTCCCAGATCTATGGCAGCCTTGAGGCCCAAGATGCATGCTTCGTACTTCGCCATGTTGTTTGTACAATTGAAGCAAAGTCTGGAAGTAAAGGGAGTATGACACCCTTTCGGAGATATGAGTATTGCGCCATACCATTACCAAGTGAATTAGAGGCCCCATCAAAGAACAGGGTCCATCGGGATCCTTGTTCAGGTCCGTCACATGGCTTGATTTCTTCACAGTTGTCTAATGTCATGATGTCTTCATCCGGGAAATCAAACTTCATGCACTGATAATCTTCTACAGCTTGATGAGCAAGATGATCAACTAATACACTGCCCTTTATGGCTTTTTGGGTAGTATACTGTATGTCATATTCTGTTAGGATCATCTGCCACCTAGCTATCCTCCCAGACAGAGCAGGCTTTTCGAAGATGTATTTTATCGGATCCATCTTAGATATCAACAAGGTAGTATGAGTCAGCATATACTGTCTTAGCCGGTGAGCAGCCCATGCCAGAGCGCAACATGTTTTCTCGAGCAGTGAATATCTAGTTTCACAATCGGTAAACTTTTTGCTCAAGTAATAAATAGCGTGCTCTTTTCGGCCAGACTCGTCATGCTGCCCCAATACACACCCCATTGAGTTTTCTAAAATGGTCAGATACATGATCAACTATCTTCCCTCGACTGACGGTATCAACACAGGAGGCTCTTGTAAATACTCTTTGATTTTGTCAAAAACAACTTCGCATTCATCATTCCATCTGACTACCTGATCTTTCTTCAATAGTTTGAAGGTTGGCTCACAAGTAGTTGTTAGGTGAGAAATGAATCTGGAAATATAGTTCAGGCATCCCAAGAATCCTCTGACTTCCTTCTCAGTACGAGGAGCAGGCATTTCTTGTATTATTTTAACTTTGGCAGGATCAACCTCGATGCATTTGTTACTGACGATAAAACCTAGGAGTTTACCGGATCGTACTCCAAATGTGCACTTATTTGGATTCAACCTCAGCTTATACTTCTTCAGTCTCTCAAACAACTTTTGCAAGTGATCGAGGTGTTCTACTTCAGTTTGTGATCGGGCTATCATATCGTCTACGTAGACCTCTATTTCATGGTGTATCATATCATGAAACAAATCTACCATGGCGCGCTGATAGGTGGCCCCAGTATTCTTCAGTCCGAATGGCATCACTTTGTAGCAGAATGTCCCCCACTGTGTGACAAATGTAGTTTTCTCTATATCTCAGGTGCCATTCTGATTTGGTTGTAACCTGAGAATCCGTCCATAAAGGAAAACACCTTGTGTTGGGCTGTATTGTCAACTAAGATATTTATGTGGGGGAGTGGAAATTCATCTTTAGGGCTGGCCCTATTCAAATCTCTATAGTCCATGCATATTCGTACTTTTCCATCCTTTTTAGGCACGGGAACAATGTTGGCAACCCATTGAGGATAGGAAGTGACAGCCAAGAATATGGCATTGAATTGTTTCATGACTTCCGCTTTGATCATCTCTGACATGTCAGGTCTCATGCGGCGTACTTTTTGTTTTACTGGTGGACAGTTTTCTCTTGTTGGCAGACAATGTACCACGATGTCTATAACAAGTCCCGACATGTCTTCATATGACCAGGAAAAGATCTCGACATAATCACGCAATAGCTGAATCAGACGCTCCTTGACACTACGCTCCAGATTGGAACCCACCTTGACCTCTTTTATGTCCTCTTTGGTACCCAGATTGATTGTATCCACCGGTTCCTTATGAGGCTGAATAGCTCTTTCCTCTTGCTGGAGTAGTCTGGCAAGTTCCCCTGGTACTTCACAATCTTCCTCACCTTCGTCTTCGGCTTGGTAGATTAGATCTTCAAAGTCACTAAAGGCCATAGCAGTATCGTTACCCATGGGATCCAGAGTGGATGGGTACCTGTATTTGTGAGTGTGGGTGTGTGTAAGGGTATAGCCATATTTCAAAAGGAAAATAAATGAAAAAGAAGAACAATGAGCATAAAAGTTTGTAAGCAAAACGTCCATGATTCATTGAATGTCATATGAAAATGAAATGACAACCCTTACAAATGGACCAATGCGCCTCGGGCAGGACACAAGATTTAAAATGTGCAAATTATTTGTGAATATTACAAGTCTAACAGAGATGTAAAAGATAAATTACTGAGGGATGAAAGTTATTGGGACAAAGTCTCTGGCTTCCCAATTGCGAAGTCCTCCGTTGATAGTAGGAAAGATCCAATCCTCCAAGTTGCAATCCTCTTCACCATCTTCCACTGCATTGACCTATCGGTTGCTATTTACCACAACGTATTTCTATTTACCTATAATGTATCCCCGAATCTGGGTAGAGGATTCAAACCCAAACAAAGAACCGTAATGTAAAGCAAACAAATCAAACAATATAAGCAAGTAAATGTGATCTAGCCCTAAGGTAACCCCACTTTTTTTCAACTATTCCCCCGTAGAGTCTCCAGTTCTGTGATGCGGTGGGAGAACTGACTTGAGGGTTTGCGTTTGTGTTTGCAAATGTTGCGGTTTAGCAAGAGTCACCACCGACTTTTCTTTTATCCAAAAGGAAAGGTGAAAAAGCACGGGAAAGACCTTTGAGATTGTTTCTTGAGTTCAGGGGGTAGATTATGAAAATGGAAGGTATTAGCACCCTTTTCATCCATGGTTTTCCATGGGCTCTTAGTTACTTGCTAGATCACTTGCTTTTGTTGTTTGAAATTGTGTTTGGTGTTGTTTTGAAAGTATATTGTAAAAGATGCCCTTCATTTAGGCAATATTTGTAATGATTCTCGTTCGTAAGAATGCATACAAAGATGTTTGTCTTTTTGAAAAAAAATTCAATGTTTGTAAGTTATTTGGAAATGTGTGCATTTGTTTTGAAAATAGCAAGAATATTTATTTGAAAGTGGAGCAAGTAACTAGAAGTAATCTACATACTCAAATGTCTTTCTTGTGTATTTCCTATTCCTTTGATATTGTTGTCTTACCATTGATTTGGTAAGCAACCCTATCTTTGGATGTAAACGGGACGGGTGCAGGTCATCGTATAACCATGATTAGCAATGTTGCAAAGTATCTTAGCATTTTCGAGGGACTAAGATCATTTTATAATGCAACTTAGAATAGCGTCATCGAGGGACAATGATATTTTGATTTTGTTTGTTTTACCAAGATACTTTGCAAGCGTAATATGGCTATTTTTGTATAAGGCAACCAAGTGGAGAAACCGTGAGGGTGTTTGTGTGCAAGTGTGTTTGATTGCCTGCTTTTGTCTTTGATTTTTTTTTGGTGGTCTATTTATTGATTTTATCTTGCATTTACATTTAAAAGAGATAAATTGCATAAATGTAAAGTCCTACGCTATTACAATATTTAGGGGGTGGGGATACAAATTTATGAATGGAGATTGCAAATGAAAATAAAGCCCTAAATTACTATTACAACCGTATTGAAATACATACAAGAAAATATTAAATGAACTTGTTTTGTTTTAAGAAAATATATTTTTTTTTTTTTGTTTTAAGGAAAATAAAGTGTGAACGAAGTATTTTTTTGGGGTTTTGCTGATTAATGAAATGGAGAGTGCCAGTGAGAAAAATAAAGAAAAAGAAAATAACAAGGGGAAGAAAAAGGAGGATTAACGTGCTGCTGAAAGGAAGTCAGAGGTTCTGACCCTGACGTGCTGCAGAACAGAAACCTGTTAGTGAAAATGTATAGGTCAGAGGTTCTGACCCTAGCACGCTGCAAAACAGAAACCTGTTAGTGAAAATGTATGAGGTCAGAGGTTCTGACCCTGCTGGGAACACAATAATTTTTAGAATTTCTGATATTACTGATAACAAAACAGGCTCCAAAGACGCTGGTGCCAATGTCAGAACTTGGTCTCCCTCTATGCTAGTCAGAACATCTGCAATTTGGTTATTTTTCCTTAAAATAGAAGACATGCCTATGACAGTTTCAGCAGGTGTCATAGCGTTTCAGAAATCAGAACCAAAAATCAGAGGCAAGTTCTGAACTGATTCATTCTCTACTTAAGCATACAGATGCGTGAAAATCTCATAACATATACAACATCAGAAGCATGATATCTACATTGTGTTTTTGAGCATGCAAATTTGGTGATGCTTAAGCAATGTGGTGAGGGTCAGCAAGTGCTTACCTTGCAGCTGGAAGAAGTTCTGTGAACTGGAGTTAGCCTCAACTCTGATGATGTTCTGAACAGCTTCTTTGAATGGATGAATGGAGGGTATATAGTAGTATGAATACAGAAGTTATGGCAGTTTCTAACGTGTGGGTCAGAAACTGTATGGGTGTTTTTTAGTCGAGAGATATTTTGAGAACAAATGGAGTTTGAAAGCAAAGGATCCAAAGTTAATGGTTTGTATGCTGTGTTTACAGTTTTTGAAACTCTAAGAATTTTGGGCAGAGATTCAAGGTTTTTTTTTTTTGCTCAAACTTTCTGTCTCTTTTCAGCAATTTTTATGGGCTATTCTAGTGACCAAAGGCATTCTATTTATAGGCAAAGCTTTGTGGGTTTTAAAATGTCAAGTGGCGCCAATATCATGCACTAGATGTTGACTTACTCTTGAAGAAAGTTCAAAAAAGGTTGTGATGATTGACAGCTTTTAGCCTAGGCTGGGTTAGTAAGCAAGGATTAAGGAAAACTGACACCCATGAGCGAAAAGTAGCGCACGAAGCCATACTTAAATCTGTACAAAGATATTTCTATGCTACACGTGGGGAGACCCTTTGGACAAAGACTCAAAAGTGGTTGTGAGCATTAATGAGCATTAAATTGTGATGAGATTTGTCAAAATCAGAAATCTTGTGATATGATATTTGCATCATTACCTAAATCTGAGCCAGCAGTTCCACTTCAACATAGTCCAAAACAACGCACCCAAGTTCTAATCTTGGTATCCTGTTGCCTCAGCAAATTCTGAGGGTTCCCCAGGCTTTCCAGCATGTTTCTTTGATTTGCCTCTGAAAACTCTGGACTTAGAGATTCTGCTTCAGTGTAGCACCCAATCTTCTGACCCTCTTACATTCTGGTTCCAGCATGTTCTGAAGAAGCTTTCTGACTTTGTACTACACTTTATTACCTTCTTTGCATTACTCTAGCAAACTCTGACAGAACTTACGTAGATGGTGAAGAGCTACATTCTGACTGAATGTTATGTGCTGAGCTAAGTTTGCATCTTTTGACTGCTCCTGCCTGGAGGTTGGTTCAAAATTTCTGAAGTGTCATTTTTTCTTAAGTACTTAGAAAAATCCCAAGTATTTAGAAATTTGGCTTTTCCATAGTAAATTTGACTTTTGAACTTCTTGATGAAACAAACTCCATATTCCAACATGTCTTGATGAAATATGATTTTTTGTGGTTTGATTTTGATCCAAAAGCCAAAGTTTGACTTCTCAGCGTGTAAATGACCATTTTTCCCTTGTAAATGGCTTGCTTGGAAAGAAATGATAATTCAAGGCTTGGATTTGTATAGGAGAAAACTTTGAGAATCCAGAGTGATTTCCTGAAAAATGAGTGGGCAAATTTTGGGGTACAACACATAGTAATAACAAGAATAATATATGTAACCTTTCACCTAACAATTCTGTCATGGAATGTCTAATAGTTTGCATTATCCCACAACTACTAATATTTAATCTTTGACTCCAAAGTCATACCCGCATAACAAACTGCATCACACTACACTTCCACTGTGCTACTCTGATCATCTATCTTAATTCAATGTCTTCATTTTGATTTTCACCAACCATCACATCTACAAATTTCACATCTATCTTCAGAATCTCCTTAGTAACCAGCAGAAAATCACTGCTAACTTTTCGACATCTTCAATTGTCTACTCTGCAGCGTTAGCTCGCATACCAACTCAAGTCTCTAAATTGCTTAATAAATCCCAAATATTTCGTAGCTACTTTTTGCATTAGGTTCACAAAAAATGGTGAACAATTATCCTCTCGATAAAACGTCAATCACTTTAAACACCATCAAGCTAGTAAGACATGTCTATCCCATCCATTAGGATCCCGTATACCATCAACAAGAGATTAAGGGTGATCAGTTCCTCAATTTATCCATAGGTGGCATAAGTCATTGCTACCCAACTATAATAGCATCTTTCACCTTGTGCTCAAGGTTACCTGAGCATAATGTCCAACAATTTCTCCAAGGATTACAAGTGTTTTTCTAAATTTCCTTCATTTCTACCTCGCCAATGATATATAAACGCCAAAACTCCATTTCGTAGTCTCCCTTATGCGCATGGAGCACAACACAATTGCTAAGTATATTCTAATACAGGGAAACTACTACACCAAGTATAATCCAAATCGTCTCATTCCAAAATAAGTCTTTATCCAATGATAAGATTTTGACCACATCAATGAATCCTTATTGTTTCCTTTAATCTCGCATTTGGATCTCATTCTAATCATAATCTCAATGCTACCATCACTCTAATCATGCTTAATCGTTATAAGTTTCATCTCTATACCCTTATCTAATACATTCACATCTTTACTAAATGTCAAACATTTCATTCCCTTAATTCACTCACTAACAACTTATCTCACTTGACCTCATCTTAAGCAAGTTGCGATAATAACCAGTTAATTCCTGAAAAGTTCTAGTCTCATAACCAATTTCAGATTCTCTCGATATAAACCTCTATTTACTTTGAATAGATTCCACAAATATCTTCATTCAAAATAGCATGTTCAATAAAATCCACCTCTTCAAATAATTATCTACATCCTGACATCCTAAAATATGTTTTTTCCCTTTCGACACCGGGATTCAAATCATGACATTTAGCGTTTCTTTTTTTTTTCTGACTCAGACTAAATCAAAATGCCCTCAATAAACACCGCAACAAACTGATCCAATTATTCAAAATAACTTCACCAAGTTCTAAAAGTTTCCCTCTAGCTATCCTCACTCTTCATCCATATCTGAAGATAATCTGACCCCAATTCAATTATACTGAGAACATACTCGCCTACCGGTTCTCTTCTCGTGGAATATATTTAATAGTAATTTCCTCAAAGTATGTAATTAAGGTTAGCACATGATCTCTATAAGGAATGAGATCGAGTGCTTTGTATCTCATTCTCCCTTTATCTAACTGATTACCACGGCTGAGTCCCCGTACACATCTAAGAACTTGATTCTCATCAATAGCAGCTTTGACACCCATAATGCATGCTTCATATTCAGCCATGTTATTTGTACAATTAAAGCAAAGTCTGGCGGTGAAAGGCATATGGAAACCCTGAGGAGAGATAATTACAACACCAATTTTGTTGCCAAGTGCGTTAGAAGCTCCACCAAAAACCATAGTCCATTGGGATCCTGGCACAGGTCCTTCATACGGTCCAGGTTCTTCACAATTTGTAACTAGCATAATGTCCTCATCCGAGAACTCAAAATTCATAGATTGGTAGTCGTCTACGGCTTGATGACACAAATGATCTGCTAGTACCCTTCCTTTGATAGCTTTCTGAGTGGTGTACTGAATGTCGTATTCTGTTAGGACCATTTTCCATCGGGCTTTCCTTCTGGAGAGAGTTGGCTTCTCGAATATGTATATGATGGGATCGATTTTAGAGATCAATAAGGTAGTATGAGTCAATGTATATTGTCTTAGTCAGCGAGCAGCCCATGCTAAAGTGCATCAATTTTTCTCGAGCAGTGAGTATCTTGTTTCGTAGTCGGTAAACTTTTTTCTAAGGTAGTACGTTGCATACTCTTTTCGACCAGACTCATCATGCTGGCCCAGTACACACCTCAATGAGTTTGCTAACACTATTAAGTACATGATTAAAGGTCTTCCTTCAACAGGTGGCATCAGAATTGGAGGTTCTTGGAGGTACTCCTTGATTTTATCAAAGGCTATTTGACAGTCGTCTTTCCACTTTACTACCTGATATTTCTTTAACAACTTGAAGATCGGATCACAAGTAGCGGTTAGATGAGGAATGAATCTGGCAATATAACTCAGTCGTCCCAATGAAGCCCAGGAGTTTACCAGACCTTACCCCAAAGGTGCACTTGTTTGGATTCAACCTCAGCTTGTACTTCTTCAGTCTCTCAAACAGCTTGTGTATATGATCAAGATGTTCTTCTTCAGTATGAGATTTGGTTATCATGTCGTCAATGTAGACCTCTATTTCATGATGAATCATGTCATGGAATAAAGCTAGCATGGCACGCTGATAAGTTGCACTGGCGTTCTTCAACCCAAAAGGCATAACCTTGTAGCAGAAAGTGCCCCTTTGTGTGATGAATGTAGTTTTCTCCATGTATTCAAGTTCCATCTTAATGTGATTATAACCTGAAAAACCGTCCATGAAGGAGAATACCTTGTGCTGAGCAATGTTATCGACCAGAACATTAATATGTAGAAGTGGGAAGTCATCTTTGGGGCTCGCCCTGTTCAGATCTCTGTAGTCTACACACATACGTACCTTGCCATCCTTCTTTGGTACCAGAACAACATTTGCAACCCATCGATCATATGATGTAACAGTTAAGAAACATGCATTAAATTATTTCATAACCTCAACCTTGATATTTTCTGACATCTCGGGATGCATGCGACGAACCTTCTGTTTTATCGGAGTGCAACCCTCCTTCATCGGCAGGCGGTGAACTACAACATTGGTATTGAGCCCTGGCATGTCTTTGTATTACCAAGCAAAGATCTAAACATATTCATGAAACATCTTGATTAACCTGTTCTTGACACTGTCCTCTAGATTGGAACCTATCTTGACTTCTTTCCTATCTGTTTCAGAACCCAAGTTTACAAACTTGACCGGCACTTCATGCGGTTGTATAGCCTTTTCCTCTTGCACTAATAGTCTGGCAAGTTCTCAAGGTATTTCACAATCTTCCTCATATTCGTACTCGGCTTGGTAGATCGGATTTTCAAAGTCATAAGTGTCAATAGCAGAATCGTTATCAACGGGATCCAAAGTGGATGTGGATCTGCAATTTTTGATGTGTGGTCGTGTGTAAGAACACATAGATATTTGAAAGTGCAGTAAAGTAAAATAAAGACAAAAAGCATAAAGTTCGAATGCTTTACTAAAAGAAAATATGCTTATGAAATGTCAACCATTAACAAATTGACCATTATGCCCCGAGTAAGACACAAGGCCTAAAGTCATTGTTTAAAAGTTACATAACCAAAACTTCGAAAGCAATAAAAACATAAATGTAGCTATTACTCCTGACTAAAGGAGATAGAGATAATGTCTTTGGACTTCCAGTTTCTCAGCCCGTTGCCAATGGTAGGAAAGATTCAGCTGTTAAATTCATGATCACTGTCAGCATCTTATAAAGAGTTGACTCCATTGTTTCTGACACAGAATAGAGGTCTTCCAGCACTAGCGCGACGAACAACCTTATGACCCTCTACAGTGAAACCCAAACCAAAATTTTCATATTTATATGGAATGTCAAGAAGCTGACCCCAAGTAGTACAACCACCTTCTTCTACAACAGCTTTAGCATCCTTCAAAAAAGCCATTATGGGTGGAACCTTGGTAACTTTGGGAATGGCAGAGATGTCTTCAATTGCGGTAGGAGGAATCACTTCAAAAGTCTGACAAGGAGTCTCGATAAATTTGTCGTCCATCTCTACGTACCAGAATGAATTCATGTGGCTAACCATATACTCTTCTTTGCCACAGACAGTAACAACCTTTCCTTTTACTTGGTACTTCAGCTTCTGGTGTAGGGTTGAGGTAATAGCACCTGCTCCATGGATCCAGGGGCGTCCTAGTAAGCAAGAATAAGCTGGCCGAATATCCATCACATAGAAGGTAGATTTAAACACCTGCAAACCTACCTTGATCAAAAGATCCACTTCTCAGTGTACCATCCTCTTTGACCTGTCAAAGGCTCGAACTATAATATCACTGGGTTTCAGTGTAACCCCTTCACAATCAAGTCTGTCAAGAGCGCCCTTCAGTAGGTCATTTAATGTGGAACTAGTATCAACCAATACAAGAGCCAAAGTAGTTCCCCTGCACTCAATGAAGACATATAGGGATTTGTTATGGTTTCTCCCTTCCGGGGTCAGGTCAGCATCAGAAAAACCTAATCCATTGTTAGTCCTTAAGCTAGCAACATAGTTCTCAAATTGATCAGCCGAAATCTCTTGTGGCACGTGAGCAGATTTCAGGAATTTTACTAAAGCATATGCATGGGCTTCAGAACACAGCAATAGGGATAACATGGAGATTTTAGATGGGGACTTCCCTAGTTGTTCAACAATTATGTAGTCACTCTTACTTATAATCTTCAAAACCCCCCTCCAATTCTTACCTGGAGGTGTCTTCAGCTACAACTTCTTTAGGCGCCTCCGTTCGGGCAGGCTCAGTCACTTGCTCTTTACCCCGAGCCTCAGTAGTTGAATTGGTAGCGGTAACTTTGATAGGTGTAGTTACAGTTTTCGGAGATATTTCTGGGGATAAAACCCTTCCTCTTCTAGTAACTTTACGGGTCCCAGCAATATTGCCTATGTTGGAATCAGTGGCTTAAATAACTTCATTCTTAGTAGTTGATAACTCTTGTTTGACGCCATGGTAGTAGGCGTCAGATCCATAGTTCCACAGAATAGTTTTATTCGAAGAATATGGGATAAGTCCAGGTGTAGTGATGATTAGAGGAGCAACTTTCGGATTGGCAGTAATCCTTACATGACCCTTGGAGGTGATCTGATAGGAGTGCCAAAAATCACTAATAAGTCTTGAAACAGATTATCGGAAGACAAAATCTTCTCAACCAGAATTAGATGATCGTCCATTATACCTTCATTGTTCTTCAATCACGAAAGGGCTCTCCCAATCTTCAATCTTTATCACCTTCATTGTTCTTCAACCTCTCTCAAGCTTCCGCAACAAGGGATACCATCACCATCTTCGACACTTCATCACCTACATCAGATTGCAACCTTCAATCTTCACCATCACATTGCTGGAAGCATCAACAACACAAGTCTGCAACCATAATCGAATTCGTAGACCGCACCTTTAATCTTCAATCATCACGCCTCAGTTTCTGCTTCATCATGTGTCACTCCTAACACATTATTTCTGCAACGAGTACAAAGCCACAGCATCGCCAAATTGTAACAATACGGAAACACCGTAATTAGAAGAAGAAGATCATAAGAAGATTAATCTGAAACATACCCTAACCTCTGGTTTCTTGCTCATCTTCATCAAGTCGAAGAACCACCGGTGTTACTTCTGTCGGTATGTATTTTTCTCCCTCAACGATTCCTGCTCTTTATTTCTTTAATCTGAGTTTATATATGAGGGGAGAAATGGTGTGAGGATGGATGTGAAGTTCTTATGGCCTCCGGATATTGAATCATTGACAAATGAGATGGTGAAGCCGAAAACATGGTCACTTACAGTTATCAGATTTGGAAAAAATTAATCAGATGAGAGGATAACCGACGATGGAAAGAAGATGATGAGGGGATAATATGGTGAGATGGTGGAACAAAGAGAGGAGGAATCGGAAGGAGAGTGGGACAAATAGAGGGAGGATTTGTTTAAAACGGCACCAGGTTATTTCATTGGAGAAGCAAAATAGTGAGCTATGGAGAAGGAGGGGGAAAGATGAGTTCATTTTTGTGAAGGAATCTGAAAAGTCACATATATTGAACTCCAAGACCAATACTACACCTTTTCATTCATTTTTCTTCTTTTTTCTATGAATTCTTTCTCTATATTTCAGTTTTATTTTTTAACAAAAAGTTGAACCAAAAAAATGTTGTAATTTTGATTATTGGCAGGGCTGGGCCGAACTACATGCTCCTTAAGCCCAAGGATTACATTTTTGGCACCTGAAGCTTATTGCAACAAAAAACAACATTATGGACTCCTAGTTGGGCCTTCAACGCCTAAGATTTGTTTCACCAAATACCCTGATGCAGACTGCACCCCCAGGCCCATAACAACTATTTTTTTGGCATCTTGTTAGCTTGTGTTACAATAACTGACTCATGGACTCTGTTTGGTTGGGCCTAGCACCCAGATTGCTTCTACACCCTTGAGTTTTGGCTTGCATTCCTTGAGTTGATTCTTTTAGTATTTTCTTTTAAATAATTTTGATAGTTGCTTAGTTTTGTTTGAACTTTTTTTACATGATAAAAACAATAAAATCAATAAAAACTTGTAGATTTTTTTTAATTTTAGTTTTAGGAAATTAAATTCCGATTACCCGATTATATTTGAGAATGGTAATTCACCTTTGCTTGTCGAGATGTGAATCTTATGCAGGTTTATTGTACGATATGTGGATGCACTTTATATTTCGATTGTGATTTATTTTCACATCGATGATGCATCGATACTTATTCTGAGCATTTAATTTATAACTCTTTTCTTTGATTGGTGAAGCTTTCGTGAAGATCATCAGGTTTCTTTATTTCGATACACTTTGCTACAGATTTATATCCTTTTGGTATTTTCCCTTGTTTATCTCATTTCAGCATTTATTGCTTTCTAGAGATCATGAGAAGTAGGAAATAAAGAGCATGCGCTCGAAGTCGATAATTAAAGACCTGTAGCAGGCATTCCGCACTTAATTTTCAATATGTGTTTTACTTATGTTTTTTTCATTAGTTATTGATCGGTGAATCAGTCAATTTAGAAATTGAGATCACAACTTCGCTCTCAATGCATGCTCCCTATAGGATTTTATCCCTTTCCTTGATTTCTTGTTGATCGATGAGTCACTAAATTTATAAATTGAGATCACGACTTCGCTCTCCTTGCATGTTCCCCATAGGATATTTTTGTTAGACTTTCTTTTCCATGCTAGCCTAGATAGGATCTCTCTAGGTGTACTCTCTTGAGCTAGCTGTCTTGAGCTTATTGTCGTGCTTGTTTGATTTCATCTTTGTGTGCATGCTTTGAGATGATATACCCCCGGTATGTTCCCTTAGGAGCTCTTTATTCATATATAGATGATAATTTGAGATGGACATAGTTTTAGGTGATAGACCCTTGCTATTATCCTTTAGGACTTCTTAATTAATCTATAGATGATGAGTGGAGATAGACATTAAGATTGTTATACAAGCATGTAAACTTAAGGTAGAGATTTCCCTTCAAAGCTCAACTTTAGGATCAATTATTGTATGATAACATTAGAGTTAGATTTAGGTTAGTCTCCCTTTAGAATTTTCTTTCCCCTTATGCATTTGCATTAAAATAAAAACTTCTTTTTCTTGCAAACTTCAAAACACTTAAAGATTACTGATGAGAGTCATACCTTTGTTGAGCATGGGAAACGATAAGCGAGTTTCTTCTCGATCTTATTGTTCTTCCATTCTAAACCCTGGTATGGTTCAAGTCTCATAGACTTATTTCATAAATAGGTGGAGAAGTGGATAAAATCTCTCTCTTGAGATCAACTAGCTGTTATCCACAGCAAAAACACCAACCAACACAAAAAATTTTGGCCTTCAGGTTTTTCTTTCAAAAATCATTTTCAGTAAGTACTTGATTAATTCACTTCTGTCTTGACGCGTAAGTTTCCAAAGGTCGAGTTGCGGCAGAAGGCAATATTGATGTTGTTCATTTAAAAAATACAAACCAACAAAAACATTTGAAGTCGAACTACGGCTGCTCTGATTCCTTAAAAGGGATACATAGGAATTAAGGTAGGGGCCGAACGAGCACAACTTTATTTTCCCTTCATTATTTTATCCTTTCTTTCTGCATGCATTTCCTGTACAGCTTAGATATAGATTTTTACACGCCCATTAGATTAGAACAACATGAGTGGATACCGTAGAATACTACGGGGCGTGTGGGATGCTAATACCTTCCCCTTGCATAACAGACTCCCTTACTCGTATCTTTTGGTCGTTTGACCTTGAATTCACCCTTCTCAGGTTTACTCGATGTTTACCTTTCCCTTCCTATGGGATAAAAACGTTCGACGGCGACTTCATTGATTTCATTATCACTTGATTGTTCAACCGATTGTTTCACATGCAAGCTCTGATGCATGAATAGGAAAACACGATTTTTAGGGCATGGAGCTCTGGCTTTGTCGTATCTCTATTTATAGGCATTTTCAGGTTGAACGAATGCCACCATTGAGTTTGCAGATCCCGGTTTTGGGGGGTAGGCCTAACCTTGTGTTTCAAATCACGTTTTTTTTTGCAGGATACAATTTTTAGGCAATTGGAGAAGATGGTGGTCAACCACCGTGCATGGTGGTTTGAACTTCCTTGGGCTGTGTGGCTTCTTCCTATTCGTTCATTCAAACAATAGGGTCCCATCGGTGCTGACTTGTTTTTTAATTCAAATAAAAGGTCATTTTTGTTATATAATAGTATGTTTGCGTTCCATATACCGGATGTACAGCCAGCTCAATGGCAAGGCAGTGCGCATTAGAGCATTCATATACAAGGGCGTGGATTCGATCTTTGCCTCTTGTATTTTTTAACTTTCTTCTCATTTTGCAGATATTCCATAGCATGTCTTCATATAGCCCTACTGTGTGCCCAGCCACGTCTCGCCGTCACATCTTCGTAGATCTGATCCAACGTTTTTAGATCCGTAAGCACACGATGCAGCATCATGGAGTGGCCACACAGGATCATGCGCTAAGTCTCTTGGGCCTAACAGGTTTCGTTCAACACCCCCGTGTTTTCTATTTCAGGCCCAACTCTCATTCTTTTTTTATTTACTCTTACTCTTTTTATTTATTTATACAACATAATTAGTTTTTTAGTTTTATTAATTAAAATTAATTAGACTCTTAGGGTTTTTTATTTAACTTTTTATAATAATTTAATTAATTAATTTTTATTATTAATTAAAATTAATTAGATTTAATAGGTTAGTCAATTAGCCTAAATTATTATTTTTTTCATAAAAAAACCTCCAAGACATTTTTTCTTTTTTCTTATTCTTATTTTATCTTCACAATTGTAAATAACGTAGATTACTTTTGCTGTTTTTTCATTATTATGTAACTATTTACTGGTTGTAATAGTTATAGGTTTTTACTTTCCACACCTTTCTATTATGTAACTGCCCCAAGGACATGTAATATCGTAGGAATTTTATTTTCTGCACTTTACTTTTCCTGGTATTATTTACTATACTACTGCTTAGTAGTTACGGTGTATGGAAAGACTAATAACTGAATAATAGAAAACTCTAACTCAAAGATAAATAATTGAATACAAATCACTCGCACACTTGAACCTCTAGGTTAACCTCCCTTGTTGCCTTCGGAAAACAGTCATGTCCCGCGAAAGTGGGGACGCTTTAGCAAAAGAACCTCGATATAAAGATCACAGTCGCTCGATAACCCTTTTGATGTTACCTTTCGGAAATGATCTTGTCCCTCAAGTTTCCTACGAATAACACAATGACATGCCCTTATGAAAAGTGTTAAAGCGTCCCTACGAATTGCCTTCGATGACCATACGATGACCCTCGCCTGTCCCTTCACATCCAACAATAGGGATTCCTACTAACTAATGGTAGGATAGAACTATCTAAAGGAGGGGGAAAATTACAAGAACGGCCTTGAGTAGGTAGAACATTGTTAATCAATTGCTCACAAAAACAAAACATTTCTCACAAACACTTTCAAAATATTTTCAAACAAACACTTTGTATACACTCTTGAGGACCTATACAAGAGTTATTAAAAAGTTTCACCTTACATTGGCAAGCTTTTCAAAATATTTTCAAACACACAAAGCAATTTTTCAAAAGTGAGCTAAGCAATTAAGAGCCCGTAGATAACTGCGGATGAAAGGGGTGCTAACACCTTCACTTTTCATAACCTACCTCCTGAACTCAAATGTATCAAGGTATTTCCTGTTCTTTTCACCCTTTCCTTATTGGATAAAAGAAAAGCCGGTGGCGACTCTTGCTATCCATAACATTTTTGATAAAACGTAAAACCAAGTCAGTTCTCCCACCGTATTACAGAATTGGCGACTCTGCTGGGGAGAACAAAAAAAGAGGGTTTATCTTAAGTTTAGGGTCACTTTATTTGTTTTTGTTTGCTTTGTTTGCTTTACATTTGAGGGTTTCTCGAGTTTAAATTCCTGTAAAGATCCTACACCCAGATCTAGGTACCATAGGTAAGTAGAAATAGATCATGGAAATTGTACGGTGTAGACCGATATGGTTGAAGTGATGGCTACGTTAGTGTGACACATTGGTTTGTACTGGTGTTCCTTGAGCCAGTCGAGGATAACACTAGGTTTCCGTGTGGTTTCATAAGCACTAACTGACTCTTATAACCCTAATTGACCCATCTTGGCCATTAGAAGGTAGTGAGATAGCCGACATTGGTACAATCCAAAGTTGGTTGATACTCAATGCTACGCTCATTGAGATTCGAATCTCGGGATGTTTTTGCATAAAATCAGTTTTTATGCTAAAATAATCTTACGAGAAATACTGGTGATATAAGACTCTAGACCTCGGTTACTTTTTAGGACAGGTTGAGCCAACTAAACTATTATAGAAAAGGGTACTTACCTACAGACCTCATGCAAGACTTTAAACCTAAGGCTCTTGCGTGCTTTGCTTGTGTTTGTTATTTGTTCAAAGATGACATCATAACATCATACCATATCATTTTCACTGATCATTTCAAGGATCTCAATGGCCTGTGATGCAGGTTTATCATGAACCAAACGTCTAGCAAAGGGCAAAAGGATTTATTTTCCTCTAACCAGATGCCGTCAAAGACCGAAGTGGGTTATTTTGAGTCAGAGGAAAGGACTCACTCGACATGGTGAGCTTGATTCTCATAGAAGGACGTTCAAAAACGCAAAGTTCTCTAGTCAAAGCTGCAGCCAGACTCGACTTCTAACATTTCATTTTTGTTTATCCCGCGAGATCCTTGAAAACATTGCATCTACATATCATGCATATTATCACATAGCAGGTTTTCCCAAGACCTGTTTTCTCATCTTCTTGTTGTTTATTTCAGTAAAAGATGGCTCTCGAACAAACCATGAAAGAACTTCAAGCTCAAAATGCCTAATTCTAACAAATGTTCCTGAACATAACCAAAGGGAAAAAAGAGCTGAAGACCCTCATCACCAAAGAGAGGAAGAAGAAGACCATAATACTAGCTGGTATCCTCAACATGGGAAGAAGGTTAAAAGGTTCTCCCAAGAAAGCTTAAAACATTGATATTTACTCTGATGAAGATGACAATCAGGGTAAAGAAGACAAGAGTATAAAGGCTGAGAGGCGAAGTAACCTTGGTTCTTTCCGAGATTCTGATGAAGAAGACTATTCTGTAGAACAGTATTCTCCCGCTGATGAAAAGTACAAACAGTTGAAAGATCAACTTAATGCTATGGAAATCTAGAGGGTTCCTGGATTGGATTTTGAAGAGTTGGGATTAGTATCGGGAGTTGTTATCCCTCACAAGTTCAACGTCCCTACTTTTGCGAAGTACGACGATATTTCCTGCCCAAAACTTCATTTGAGGTCGTATGTCTAGAAGATCCAACCTCACACAGCTGACAGGAAGTTATGGGTACACTTCTTTCAAGAGAGCCTATTTGGTACACAATTAGAATGGTTCTATCAGTTGGAAGGTACCAATATCCGTACTTGGAAAGACTCGGATGTTGCCTTCTACAAACAATACCAATCTTGCACTAACCCGTGTGCAGTTACAAAGTATGACTATGGGCTCAAATGAGGGATTTAAGGAATATGCCCAGAAATGGAGGGATTTAGCTGGAAGAGTTCAACCTCCTATATCTGATAGGGATCTAGTTGATATCTTTATGGGCACTTTGACAAGGCCTTTCTTTAATCATCTTATCGGAAGCTCTTCATCTGCTTTTATTGAGTTGATATTAACTGGGGAACATGTTGAAGGTGGTATTAGAAGTGAAAAGATTCAAGTGGCTGCGTCTTCAAGTACTGTAAAGAAGATGTTCAATGGAAAAGAAAAAAAAGGAAACTAATATTGTGTATGGCCAGAAGGGTCGTGCTAGAGGTGACCGCAATCAATCTATATAAGCGGTGCTAATTTCAAATCCAGCACCTGTGCAACAACATCAACATGGCAATTAACATAGGTACACGCACCAAGAAGACAATTTACCAAAATTAACATGCGGCTGTCTCAGGAATTACAACGTCTATTGAAGGCAGACTTGATAATGTTAAGAGATTTGCGCCAGAATCCCAACACTTCCTCCCCCAAGTACAATCCAAATGTAAGATGTGCTTATCATTCCAGAAGTCCCAGGCACGACACTAATAGCTTCTGGGCCTTGAAGAATAAAATTCAAGATATGATTGATGTTGTACCCCAAAATTTACCTTCTTTTCATACACGCATATTATTGGTTTTATGGTAATGGGATAAAGGTATATTTATTAAGCTTCGTCAGGTTACAAGTGACGTTTATTTCGCCAATGGATGTTCTCAGAGTATTTTTCATGCTGAAGATCGGTTCTCCGTTTCGCAATGATTTGAGGTTTAAAGATTCACAAGTCCAACCCGGCGCGTCATATTCAGGTGCTCTTTCGCTAAGATATCCCAGGTGACATATTCTCAAATTTAGGTTATGCTCAAGAGTCAATTCTTTAAAGAAGGTCTCCGAATGTGTGAGTTTTCTCAAAGAAATATGGTGAAAAAGTGTGCTGAAAGTGCCGTTTTTACGCACTAAAAATTTCATAACTTAAAGATCGTGGCTTGTTTTGAACCCATTCTGGTGGCCAAAATTCTGTATTGACGTCATCTACGTTTTCATCTCTCACGGATGGAAGCCAATTTCGATCATAAAGTCTTCAAAAATGCGGATTTATCAAGTATTTTTATACAGAAAATTTGTGACAGAAGCTTATTTGCGTCATGTTCAGAAAATCATAACTTGGACGATTTTCATCGTATTGAGTTCGAACGATATCCAAAAGGCGTTCGTTTTTTACCCAGAGTGCACGTGACGCGCTGAAAATCCTGAATGCTGAATATTATTTCATCTGGGTCGAAACTTCGAAACTTCGAAAATTCTTAACTCGGTCAATTTTTATCGGATCGGGCCCATCTTTTTACACAAGGTCACTGACTCCTAGATCTACAAATTTGCATCAAAAGTCGAGACCTGGTTATGCTCCGATCAATACCAATTTTTTATTGAAGAACGTGTCAGAGTTGACACTGTAGCTCAAAATAAGTTTGTTTGAGGCGAAAATTCAAAAATTCATAACTAATTCACCGTTTATCCAGTTGAGCCCATTTTCGGACATGAGTTAGTTCTCGATGTCGGATACATTTTGTTTTCACATTTCAACTTCAAAAAATGCACTTAAGTCCCAACGATTTTGCCTAGAATACATCAGACTCAAGTGAACATTGGAGGCCCAATTGCACATTCAAAGTCCATATCTTTGCTCTAATTTTCATTATATAATCTCATTCTTTTCACACAAAGAAGAACACGGAAAAAAACCTTTGCCACAACTCTGTCAAAATATCAAATTCCTTCAAGAATCCTAAAAACAAGAAATCCTTGTTACAAACCCCCATCTCACTACAAACAAGTCATTCTCGTTACAAACCCATATCTCACTACATACAAGAGATCCTTGTTACAAACTCACATCTCACTACTTCTCCAGTAAGGATTTAGACAGGATTTCATGCAAGATTATTACAAAACATTGAGGGCAAAACATAACAACCACCAATACATGGTGAGGCAGACATCCTGAGAAGGTTAAGGGCGTGGGTTCAACAATCACCCCTATTAGTTTTGGTTTTCTTCCTTTCTATTTATCCTTTTACCTATTTTCATTCTTTCTGTTTAAAACTTTTTTTCATAAAACTTAACATTTTTCACAAACCTTTGATTTTCCTCCTAAACTCGAATAATTAATTTTAGGTTTTTTTTAATTTAATTTTAGGTTTTAAATTAATTTGTGATTCATCACTCACCCCTGACATTTGCTTTATCTTTATTTTCTAACACTATTTTTCATTGATGTTTCTTCCCCTATCTATTTTTTGGCAAACTTAATTCTTTCTTATTAATCATTACACATAAACTTTTTTTTCAAAATTAACTTTTTTTATTAATTAAAATTAATTAGGTTTAGTTTTTTTAATTAAATTTTTTCAAAATTAACCTTTTTTTTAATTCGAACTAATTAGTATTTAGGTATTTTAATTAACTTTTTTCAAAATTAACCTTTTTTTTATTCGAACTAATTAGGATTTAGGTATTTTAATTAACATTTTCAAAATTAACCTTTTTTAAATTCAAATTAATTAGGATTTAGGTATTTTAATTAACTTTTTTCAAAAATAATATTTTTTTTATTAGTGAAAATTAATTAGGTTTTTTAGGTTTATTTAATTAATTATCACAAATCATGTTTTTCATAAAAAATCACCAAAACATTTTCTTTTCTATTTTCATCTTATTTTTATTTTCCTAGATAAAGTGTATAGGACGCATTCAACTGTAATAGCGTAACTTTATTTTTCCGCTTTTTTTCATTATCATATAATTGCTTCTGGGATGTAATAGTTTTAGGATTTCTTTTCCGCACTCTTCACTATTATGTAACTGCCCCAAAGCTCTGTAATAGCTTAGGTTTACATTTCTACCTTTATCTCTTACTACTATATTTTATGCAATGCTTAGATTAATAGGATTGTATAGAAAGATAAACATGAATGATAGAAAATCTTAATTTCAAGATAAATAACCGAACTGAATCAATTTTGCACACTTGCACCCCTAGGATATTACATCACTTGGTTGCCTTCGGAAACAATGGTCATGTCCCTCGAACGTAGGGATATCTTAGCAAAGACCCTCGGTATAAAAGTCATCATAAAGATCATAGTCCTTCAATGTCCCTCGGTTGCCTACAAGAAATGATCTGGTCCCTCGATGTTGCCTACGAATATATGATGACAGTCCCTTCGAAATGCTAAGGTATCCTTATATGTTTCCTTCAATAACCATTTCGTCCCTTTTGATAGTCCCTCAAACTCCAACGACGGGGCTACCTATTCCTTAATAATAGGACAGTGTTGTCTAAAGGAGAACGAACGTACTTTTTTGAGTAGGTAGTTTAGTTCCTAGGTACTTGCTCAAACAAACAAAAATTTTTTCACACCAAACACTTTTCAAACAAAGTTTTCAAAAACAACTTCGTAACACTCTTGAGGAGAGAAACAAGGGTTAAAACGAAGTAAAACAAAACTTTTAAAAACAAGAACACACAAACAATTTTCAAAAATGAGCAAGTACCTAAGAGCCCATGGAAAACCATGGATAGAAATGGTGGTAATACCTTCCCTTTCTATAATTTACCCCCGTACTCAGAAACTCTCGAAAAAAGTTTTTTCTGTTCTTTTTCCTTTTCCTTTGTTGGATGAAATAAAAGTAGGTGGCGACTCTTGCTTACCGTGACATTTTGCGAACAAAAAACGCAAACCAGTATTAGCAGTCGATTTTGCCACCATATCACAGAATTGGCGACTCTGCTGGGGAGAATTAATAAAGTGGGGTTTACCTTAGGATCTAGGTCATTTTTAAATTGCTTTCTTGTTTGTTTTGCCTGCTTTATCTTTAAGGGTTTTTGCTTGGGTATTATTAAAGATCCTACACCCGGATCTGGGGACACTTTTTAGGTAAACAGCAATAGATCGTGGAGACTGTACCATATAGAACGATATGGTTTAAGTGATGGTTGTGTTGGTGTGACACTTTGGTTGGTACGGTATCCTTCGTGGGGAAACGAGGAGAATACGGGGCCGACACGTGGTGTCGTGAAGCACTAACGGACCTTAGAACCTTAGTTGAACCAACTTGGCCATTAGAAAGTAGTAAGATAGCCGGCCTCGGTATAAAGCTGTGGATTGGTTGATACTCGATGCTACACTCATTGAGATCAGACTTTCGGGATATTTCGGCCGTAAGATAAGATTGCTTGAGCTGAAACAATGCCCGATAAAGGATGATCAGTGATATTGAGAATCTTTAGAACCCGATTACTTCTCTAAGACAGGTTTGAAACCAACTAAGCTTCAAGAGGGTATAACCTTAAAACTTAAGCAAGCCTTAAACCTAAGGACTTTGTGTGATTTGTTTGTGTTTGCTATACCTATGATTTATCATGACATCATAAACATCATACCATAGCATATCATGACTAACCATTTCAAGGATCTCGAGGGCCTGTGATGCAGGTTATGATAAATCAGACGTCTAACAAGGGGCAAGGGGATTTATTTTTCTCTAGCCAATGTCGTCAGAAGATAAAAACTCAGCAACTTGAGTTAGGGGCTATGACCCACTTGATATGGTGAGCTTGACTCTCATAGAAGGACTCTCAATGATACAAAGTTCTTCAATCAAAGTTGCAAAATTCAACTTCTGAAATTTTTTGTTTACCCCGCGAGATCGTTGAAAACATTTCATACATATATGATACATATCATTGCATAAGCAGGTTTCAAAGCAGGTCTCTCATGTTCTCGCTGTTTATTTCAACAATGGCTCTCCAACAAGACAACATAGATCTCCAAGCTCAAGATGCCCAGTTCAAGGAATTTATCCTGAATCTATCCAAGGGGCAAGAAGACCTGAAAACACTCTTCACCGGGAATCTGACCAAGGAACGTCCTGACAGCAACAAGGATGAACAATTGGAACAACTGCAAGCTAAGGTAGAAGCAATGAGAATCCAGATGTTGGGGCAGATGGCTCTTATCCAAAACTTAGCTCGAGGACAAGAAAGGCTAAGAGCCTTCCTCAAAAAGCTTCACCAAGATGGATGCAAATCCATGAAACAAACAGTTAAAATTATGGATCGAGGAATTAATCAGCCCCCAGTGAGAGAAGAGGTTGGTTTGGTTAGGCACATACCTTTCCAGATTGCTCCTACATCATAAGCCCAACCACAACCTCGCCAACGACAATGGGGCAATCGGCATAAGAAGAATACATTTGAAAGACGCTTCACCGAAATCAACATGTCATTGGCTCAAGCATTGCAATGCATGTTGAAGGCCAAGTTGGTTATGTTAAGGGATCCTCCTCAGAATCCCAACATAGCCTCCCCAAGGTACAATCCAAATGCAATATATGTGTACCACTCCAACAGTCCTGGACATGACACCAACAGTTGTTGGACGTTGAAAAATAAAATTCAAGACCTGATTGATGAAGGAATGCTAGAATTCGCACAAGACGGTCAGGCTGAGTTCTTCTGCCATCCCTCCAAGACATACCATCTGAAGTGACAAGTTCCCACAAGAAGACTTTTCGTTCATTAGAGTTTTCAATGTGTAATTTTATTTTGATTTGTTTGAACATTTATTCATATCAAACCTCGTTATTTCATCAATGAATTGCACATGTTTGTCTTGAATCAATTCATTCGTATTCACTATTTCAAAAATGAGTTCTTATTTCCTTTTGTGATATTCAACTCTCGATTAAAAACTCTAAGCCTTAGAGGGAGGATAACAAAAACGATACCAAAATCTCTACAGTATGCTTTTGAATGGACCACGTTGATGATGTACATGCGTTGTTTCAAATCCTAAACAATGGAGTTATAAGGAAGATAATCCCTAGTCAACCCCTTCGAACCAAAGAAGTAGGAGTTTTTATTTTCACACAAATTAAAACCCTTAATCATAACCTGGGGCAGGGTAGTTTTCTCAGTTAATTCAGAGGCGCATTCAGTCACAATCTTCCGCTTCATACACAAAGAATGGCATCGAAGACGTCCGTCCAAAATAAGAGATGGTGATGGTTCCATATAATCGTCAAGACAGACAGTCATTTTCTCTCTAAATAAAAGCCCATTAAGTCAAAACCTATGAAGGAGACTTAAGAAAAACTGGGGCATCCCGCTGACTGTAATCACAAAAGAAACAGTTCAGGCAAAAGAAGGGATAACGGAAACCAAAAAAAAGAGGTTACTATGAATCCTCGACAAAAAGAAGATTACAAAAATGACTGCCTTTCCAAAACAAATGTTCAATTTCTGAATCATCACCAAGTATCAGAGCAAAGATTCCAGACTCAATCGGGATCTAAACGCGCAATTAATTGAGCATAGGACTGAAGAACATCATGAAGAGTGGGTTGGTTACAAATAAATTTTGAGCCTTTATCCTTTGTTTCTTGAACCGTGAACCAGGCCACGTTATAACCCTTAAAAGTCCTAGCTGAAGCATGGGTTAGTTTGAGAGCATACTGTTACAAAGGTATCCTGACTCTTGTAGGCTTTATTACGAATCCTGAGTTGATATCACATTCTTGCAAATTTCATTTTGCTACACAAAACACATTTTCAAAAAATTTCAAGACAGACATGAGTTTTACATTCTTTAAATGACATTGTTTGCATATGACTAATTGTTTGATAGCAGAGAAATCCGCACAATGGATATTCAATGAACAGACATCCTCTCAATGGACAAAATCACTTCAGCGGGAAAGACACTTCCAATAACAGGTCTTCCATAAGCAAGGGGCATGACATGATGTCTAAACACACCTGGGGCAGTCTCTCCAAAAGTGCCAAAGAACCAGGGGCAGATCTCCATCTAAATCCCTTGGGGCATTACGCACGCATTCCAATAATGAATCCTATGCCATCAAGAAAACATTTTTTACAGTACTACAACACAACACTATGGACAGTGACAACTCTCTACATCCCGAAAGCGTGGACATAGTCAGAAAATGCTACGCATAAAAAAAAGACCCGCTAGGTTGACACACCTAGGAAAAAATAAGGGTATCCCGGTGAACCAAAAGGTTTCGGGAAAAAGTTAGGGCTATACATAAAAATCTGTACACCCGACAAGTCGAAAACCTGAAAAGGCGACTTGGGCAAAAAGGTATCCCGGTGGACTAAAAACCCGAAATGGAGGTCCAAGCAAAAGTTAGGGATTTAAAACGTACGACTATGTCCCGTCACTTGTCTATCAGTGGAAGACTTATACCTTGATCAACATTCATCAAGAGCACCAGAATTTAGATACAGTTCAAATACGCTCCAGATACGGATGCCATTCTGATACTCATTCAGATTCATCTTTCAGATACAGTTCAGATACGCTCCAGATACGGATGCCATTCTGATACTCATTCAGACTCAACTTTCAGATACAGTTCAGATACGCTCCAGATACGGATGCCATTCTGATACTGATTCAGACTCAGCTTTCAGATACAGTTCAGATACGCTCCAGATACGGATTTCATTCTGATACTCATTCAGATTCAGCTTTCAGATACAGTTCAGATGCACTCCATATACGGATGTCATTCTGATACTCATTTAGATTCAGCTTTCAGATACAGTTCAGGTACGCTCCAGATACGGATGTCATTCTGATACACATTCAATATAGCTTTCAGATAAAGTTTAGATACACTCTAGATAGGGATGTCATTCTTCTACTTATTCAAGATTTTCATACATCGAGAAACGGTTCAGATACGATCCAGATACGGATGTCATTCTGCTACTTATTCAAGATTTTCATACATCTAGAAACAGTTCAGGTACGATCCAGAGATGGATGTTATCCTGGTACTTACTCCAGATTTCTCTTCTAGAAACATTTCAGGTATGATCCAGAGACGGATGTCATCCTGATACTTACTCCAGATTCTCCTCTAAATACAGTTCAGATACGATCTAGAGACGGATGTCATTCTGACACTTATCCAACACAGTTCAGATACAGTTCAGATATGCTCCAGATATGAATGCCATTCTGACACTCATTCAACACATGTTTTAAGTACAGTTCAGATACGATCCAGAGATGGATTCCATTCTGACACTTATCCAACACATGTTTCAAATATAGTTTAGATATGATCCAGAGACGGATGTCATCCTGACACTCATTAAATACATGTTCAAGTACAATCACGACATAGATCCATTCACAAAATCTCTGCATGTACCCCGTCCATCATGGTACAAGGGGCAGAGACAATTGGAAGCGAAGTCACTATCACATACACGCCCGTGATATTTATATTCCCCACAGAGTAAGGACAACCAAAGTCCGATCTCCAGGTCCCCAATCAGGAATCACTTCCCCATAAGGCTCTCTAAGAAAGCTAATGTCTGTATTCCCCAGCCGAGTTTATAATCATAAACAGTTTATAAAGTGTTCTCCCGAGCAGAGTTTATTTCTCTGACTGCGGAGGCTCAATCCCCAACAGAGCTCTTCTCTCCAGCAATGGAAGTTCATCCCCAGCTGAGTTTATTTCTCTAAATCAGCAGATCTTCCAACAGAGTATCCCTTTTCCCCATAGAGTCATTCCCCCACAGGATTGTTCTCAGACAGAGTCTCTGCCGGTAGAATATTCTCAAGCAGAATGGATGTAAATCTCCAGCTAATCATCTTCGGTCACTATCCCCAGCAGAAACGAAGAACTCAATTCCTTATACTCTCCAGCAGCAGTCCAGGATTTATTTTTCCCAGCTAGAGAATATCACAATAGCATTGCATATCCATACATCATGGCATGTGCATACATATTATACAGTAGAATCTCATTTATTTTGAGAACATCGTTACTCAATACATTTCATGTATCATGACATTACATACGACTAACTCTTTACCTTTCAGGGAAAGATGCAATCAAGTTCTCACGAGTTCTCTCTGGTTCAGTCAAATCGATACCAAGGTTTATATTCCTGTTGAAGATACTCCAACACTTTCTCTGGTTCAGTCAAACCGACACTAAGGTTTCTATTCTAGTTGAAGATGTTCTAAGACTTTCGTATGGGTCAGCCGAATCGCTGCTAAGATTCCCCTGATTTCTATGCCAGTCAAAGTTAATCCGAGACCTCTCTCGAGATCAGTCAAATCGATACTAAGATTTCTCTCCCAGTTGAAGTTCTCACAAATTTTCTCTGGTTCAGTCAAACCGACACTAAGGTTTCTATTCTAGTTGAAGATGTTCTAAGACTTTCGTCTGGGTCAGCCAAATCGCCGCTAAGATTCCCCTGATTTCTATGCTAGTCAAAGTTATTCCGAGACCTCTCCCGGGTTCAGTCAAATCGGTACTAAGATTTCTCTCCCAGTTGAAGTTAATCCGAGACCTTTCCCTGGTTCAATCAAATTGATACTAAGATTTCTATTCCAGTTTAAAAGCTATGAAGTCCATAAATCGATCAGATAATAGCTTAATTTCCCCATCATACTGTGAAGCCTGGAGAACGACCAGATAACAGTACAAAATACTACAAAGCCTGGAATCGACCACATAGTGTTATATCTCAAATTCAAGCTATGAAGCCCGCAAATCGACCAGATAATATCTTGATTTCTCCAAAATACTACGAAGCTTGGAATCGACCAGATGGTGGTATATCTCAAATTCAAGCTATGAAGCCCAGAAATCGACCAGATAATATCTTGATTTATCCAAAATACTATGAAGCCTGGAATCGACCAGATAGTGGTATAAGACACCGTGAAGCCTGGCACACGACCAGATAACGGTATAAGATGTTGTGAAGACTGGAGTACGGCCAGATAGCGGCAAGAGACATTGTGAAACCTGGAGCACGACCAGATAACAGTACGAGGTACTGCGAAGCTTGGAATTCGACGAAATAGCAGTTTACTCAGCCAGTTACTATAAAGCCCGGAAATCGACTGGATATTAGTATGTCTTAAATTCAATTTGAAACCCGGATAACCACTTAATTCCTTCTGAAGCCTGGAACACGACCAGATAATAATGGAGAAATTGCAAAGCCTGGAGCACGACCAGATAGCAAGTTTAATCTCATCTCGCCAGTAAGTCATTGTGAAACCTGTAGCACGACCAGATAGAAGTTAATCTTATTATCCTCAGCAAATCACTATAAATCCTGGAGCACGACCAGAAAACAGCTCACTTTTATCTCATCAAACAGACTTTATTCCCTAAGACAGAGACCAACATTCCTCAGAGAAGTCCTCCCTAACATCAGAAACAGGAATTCCCACGAAGGAATATCTCACGAAATCATCATTATTCTAGATGGCATCTTTAAGCCCATCTTCGATGACTCTCCGTCACATTCTCAGGATGGCGTCTTTAAGCCCATCTCTGACGACTTTCAGTCATCTTCTCCAAATGGCATCTGTAAGCCCATTCCCGATACTACCTATACAAATCAAGTATCATTTCAAACGAGTGCAAATTTCTGGGTACTCTAGTGTTCAATCATCTTCCACCTTCAGATCACAAAAGGCAGACCAGCCAATCTACATCCTCATCTTTAAGAAGATTGAACAGGGGCAGTTGTTATACCCCAAAATTTACCCTCTTTTCATACACGCATATTATTGTTTTTATGGTTATGGAATAAAGGTATATTTATTAAGCTTCGTCAGGTTACAAGTGACGTTTATTTTGCCAATTGATGTTCTCAGAGTATTTTCCGTGTTGAAGATCGGTTCGCCGTTTCACAACGATTTGAGGTTCAAAGATTCACAAGTCCAACCCAGCGCGTCATATTCAGGTGCTCTTTCTCTAAGATATCCCAGGTGACATATTATTAAATTTAGGTTATGCTCAAGAGTCAATTCTTTAAAGAAGGTCTCCGAATGTGTGAGTTTTCTCAAAGAAATGTGGTGAAAAAGTGTGCTGAAAGTGTTGTTTTTATGCACTAAAAAATTCATAACTTGAAGATCGTGGCTCGTTATGAACCCGTTCCGGTGGCCAAAATTTCGTATTGACATCATCTACGTTTTCATATCTCATGGCTGGAAGCCAATTTCGATCTAAGGTCTTCAAAAATGTGGATTTATCAAGTATTTTTATACAGAAAATTTGTGACAGAAGCTTATTTGCGTCATGTTCAGAAAATCATAACTTGGTCGATTTTCATCGTATTGAGCTGGTTTCGGCACCAAAATTTAACAAATTGAGTTGACTACGTTTCACAAGAGGTATTAAGTTCGAACGATATCCAAAAGGCCTTCGTTTTTTACCCAGAGTACGCGTGATGCGCCGAAAATCCTGAATGCTGAATATTATTTCATTTGGGTCAAAACTTCGAAAATTCATAACTTGGTCAATTTTTATCGGATCGGGCCCATCTTTTTACACAAGGTCACTGACTCAGAGATCTACAACTTTGCTTCAAAAGTCGAGACCGGGTTATGCTCCGATCAATACCAGTTTTTATTGAAGAACGTGTCAGAGTTGACATTGCAGCCCAAAATAAGTATGTTTGAGGCGAAACTTCAAAAATTTATAACTAATTCATCTTTTATCCGATTGAGCCCATTTTTGGACAGGAGTTATTTTTCGATGCCGGCTACATTTTGTTTTCATATTTCAACTTCAAAAATTGCGCTTAAGTCCCAGCGATTTAGACTGTAATACATCATACTCAAGTGAACATTGGAGGCCCAATTGCACATTCAAGGCCCATATATTTGCTCTAATTTCCATTATATAATCTCATTCTTTTCACATAAAGAAGAACACGAAAAAAAAACCTTTGCTAAAACTCTGTCAAAATATCAAATTTCTTCAAGAACCCTAAAAACAAGAAATCCTTGTTACAAACTTTCATCTCACTACAAACAAACCATCCTCGTTACAAATACATATCTCACTACATACAAGAGATCCTTGTTACAAACCCACATCTCACTACTTCTCCATTAAGGATTTAGACAGGATCCCATGCAGGATTATTACAAAATGCTGAGGGAAAAACAAAACAACCACCAATGCATGGCGAGGCAGACAACCTGAGAAGGTTAAGGGCGTGGGTTCAACAATCACCCCTATTAGTTTTGGTTTTCTTCCTTTCTATTTATCTTTTTACCTATTTTCATTCTTTCTGTTTAAAACTTTTTTTTTCATAAAACTTAACATTTTTCACAAACCTTTGATTTTTCCTCCTAAACTCGAATAATTAATTTTAGGTTTTTTTAAATTTAATTTTAGGTTTTAAATTAATTTGTGGTTCATCACCCACCCTTGACATTTGCATTATCTTTATTTTCTAACCCTATTTTTCATTGATGTTTCTTCCCCTATCTATTTTTTGGCAAACTTAATTCTTTCTTATTAATCATTACACATAAACCTTTTTTTTCAAAATTAACATTTTTTATTAATTAAAATTAATTAGGTTTTTAGTTTGTTTAATTAACTTTTTTCAAAATTAACCTTTTTTTTTAATTCAAATTAATTAGTATTTAGGTATTTTAATTAACTGTTTTCAAAATTAACCTTTTTTTAATTCGAACTAATTAGTATTTAGGTATTTTAATTAACATTTTCAAAATTAACCTTTTTTTAATTAAAATTAATTAGGATTTAGGTATTTTAATTAACTTTTTTCAAAATTAACATTTTTTATTAATTAAAATTAATTAGATTTTTTACGTTTATTTAATTAATTATCACAAATCATTTTTTCATAAAAAATCACCAAAACATTTTCTTTTCTATTTTCATCTTATTTTTATTTTCCTAGATAAAGTGTATAGGGCGTATCAACTGTAATAGCATAACTTTATTTTTCCGCTTTTTTTCATTATCATGTAATTGCTTCCGGGATGTAATAGTTTTAGGATTTCTTTTCTGCACTCTTCACTATTATGTAACTGCCCCAAAGCTCTGTAATAGCTCAGGTTTACATTTCCTCCTTTATCTCCTGCTACTATATTTTATGCAATGCTTAGATTAATAAGATTGTATGGAAAGATAAACATGAACGATAGAAATTCTTAATTTTAAGATAAATAACCAAACTGAATCACTTTTGCACACTTGCACCCCTAGGGTATTACCTCACTTGGTTGCCTTCGGAAACAATGGTCATGTCCCTCGAACGTAGGGATATTTTAGCAAAGACCCTTGGTATAAAAGTCATCATAAAGATCATAGCCCTTCAATCTTCCTCGGTTGCCTACGAGAAATGATCTGGTCCCTCGATGCTGCCTACGAATATATGATGACGGTCCCTTCGAAATGCTAAGGTATCCTTACATGTTGCCTTCAATGACCATTTCGTCCCTTTTGATAGTCCCTCAAACTCCAACGACGATGCTACCTATTCCTTAATAATAGGACAGCGCTGTCTAAAGGAAAACGAACAGACTTTTTCGAGTAGGTAGATTAGTCCCTAGGTACTTGCTCAAACAAACAAAAACTTTTTCACAGCAAACACTTTTCAAACAAAGTTTTCAAAAACAACTTCGTAATACTCTTGAGGACAGAAACAAGGGTTAAAACGAAGTAAAACAAAACTTTTCAAAACAAGAACACATAAACAGTTTTCAAAAATGAGCAAGTACCTAAGAGCCCATGGAAAAGCATGGATTGAAAGGGTTTTAATACCTTCCCTTTCTATAATCCACCCCCTGTACTCAGAAACTCTCGAAAAAAGGTTTTTTCTGTTCTTTTTCCTTTTCCTCTATTGGATAAAATAAAAGTCGGTGGCGACTCTTGCTTAACGCGATATTTTGCGGAAAAAATGCAAACCAGTATTAATAGTCGGTTCTGCCACCGTATCACAATGGACAATAAAGAGATTGAGTTTTATCCTCCCGAGACCCCCAATGTTATTACTGCACCTATGCCTAAGCACGATAAAGGCAATAATGCAATTGAGGATGTTCTTTATGTTTCTGCTGTAAGTGATTTGATT
This sequence comes from Vicia faba, assembly GCA_948472305.1. Lineage (NCBI taxonomy): Eukaryota > Viridiplantae > Streptophyta > Magnoliopsida > Fabales > Fabaceae > Vicia > Vicia faba. The sequence goes on from OX451735.1 coordinate 929,698,966, forward strand.
ACTCCCATGATAATTCTCAAGAAGAATTTATTGCAAGCCGGTTTATTTCCAGGTTGTATTGAAAGGTGCTACTATTGCGCAGCTTAACCCAATGGCTGCAAACTGGTGAAAGAAGGTATCCAGCGTCTAATGGATAATCACATAATTCTAATTGAGAAGACCCTTTCTATTAAGAACTTGTTTCAAGACTTGGAGATGGAAGAGGTATTTTGTAATTTCCGATCCTCCCATAAGAATCACTTCTAAGGGTCCCGTGAAGATTACTGCGAACCACGTGGTTGCTCCTCTGATAATCACCATACTCGGACCAATTCCATATTCCTCAAACAAAGTTATCCCTTGGAACTATGGAGCCTAAGTCTACTACCATGGCGTCAAGCAAGAACCATTGACTACTGAAAATGAAGGTACTAAAGTTACTGATCCCACTGTTGACAATATTGCTGGGATCAGGAAGGTTACTAGAAGTGGAAGGGTTTTCTCTCCAGAAATCTCCCGAAAAATATTTCCACACCAGTTCACGTTAATGCTACCGAGTGAACTACTGAGACTCGAGGAAAATAATAAATAACGGAGCCTGCGCAGACAGAGACACCTAAAGAAGTTACCGTTGAGGACACCTCCAGGCAAGAGTTGGAGGAGGTATTAAAAATAATCTAAAAAAGTGATTACAAGATCATTGAACAGTTGGGGTAGACTCCCTCCAAGATATCCATATTGTCCCTTTTGTTGTGTTCAAAAGCCCATACTCAAGCTTTAGTGAAGTTCTTAAAATTTGCACATGTACCGCAAGAAATCTCTGCTGACCAATTTGAAAATTATGTTGCTAGCCTGACGACGAATAATGGGTTAGGCTTTTCTAATGGTGATTTGACTCTTGAAGGAAGAAACCACAACAAGTCCATGTATGTATCTATTGAATGCAGGGGCACTAATTTAGCTCATGTGTTTGGTTGATATGGGTTCCTTGTTGAATGTCTTACAAAAAGGGGCTCTAGGCAGACTTGATTGTGAAGGGGTTGTGCTGAAACCCAGTGATATTATGGTCAGAGCCTTTGATGCTTCAAAGGGGATGGTGCATGGGGAGGTGGATCTCCCAATCAAAGTGGGTTCCCAAGTCTTCGAGCCTACCTTCTATGTGATGGATATTCGTCCGGCCTATTCATGTTTACTTGGACGTCCCTGGATTCATGGGGCAGGCACTGTTACTTCAACCCAACATCAGAAGCTGAAATATCCCGTGAAAGGGAAGGTCCTTATAGTTTATGGTGAAGAAAAATACATGGTGTCACTTGAACTCTTTCAGGTGTGTTAAAATGGACAGTGAATTCATCGAGACTCCCTTCCAGGCTTTTGATATTATTCCTCGAACGACTACCACCACTGAAGATGTTTCTGCTATTCCCAAGGTTACCAGGGTTCCTCCCAGAATGGCTTCTCTGAAGGACGCCAGAGATATGAAAATAGAAGGTGGTTACACTACTTGGGGTAACCTTATCAAAATTTCGTACAAGTCTAAAAAATTTGGCTTGGGTTTCACTACAGGGGCTCAGAGGGATATTCGTCGTGCTCGTGCTGAAAGACCACCATTTCGCGTCAGCAATAGTGGAGTCAAGGCAATAGAATATGCTGATAGTGATTATGACCTCGACAGTTGTAGTTTTCCTACCAACGGCAACAGACTCAGCAACTAGAAGACTGAAGACATTATACCAATCTCCTTTAGTCAGGAGTAAATGCTACTTTCTATTTTATTGCTTTCAAGTTTTTGTTATGTAATCTTTAATCAATAACTTTAAGCCTTGTTCCTTACTCGGGGAACAAAGGTTCATCTGTTAGGGTTGTCATTTCATTAACATATTTTCATTCAATAAAGCATTGGATGTTTTGCATTCAAATTTTGCGCTCTTTGTCTTTATTTTTATTTTATTACTTTCAAAATAGCTATGTGTTCTTACACATACCCACACAATAAATTACAGATCCACATCCACTCTAGATCCCATTGATAACAATTTTGCCATTGCCACTTATGACTTCGAAAATATGATCTACCAATCCGAGGATGAAGGTGAGGAAGATTGTGAAGTACTTGGAGAACTTTCCAGACTGTTTGTACAATAGAAAAAGGATATACAACCGCATGAAGAGCTAGTCGAGGTTGTGAACTTGGGTACTACAGAAGACAGGAAATAAGTCAAGATAGGTGCCAACCTAGAAGACAGTGTCAAGAATAGATTAATTCAGATGTTGCATGACTATGTTAAGACCTTTGCTTGGTCGTACGAGGATATTCTAGGGCTCGACATTCATATTGTGGTTCACCGTCTACCGATGAAAGAGGGTTGTTCTCCAATAAAGCAGAAGCTTTGTCATATGTGTCCCAAGATGTCCAAGAAGATCAAGGATGAGATTATGAAGCAATTCAATGGAGGCTTCCTAGCTGTTAGATACTATCCTCAGTGGGTTGCGAACGTGGTTCTAGTACCTAAGAAGGATGGCAAGGTGCGTTTGTGTGTAGACTATAGGGATCTGAAAAGGGCGAGCCCCAAGGATAACTTTGCGCTTCCACATATTGACATTCTGGTTGACAACACCGCTCAGCACAATGTATTCTCCTTCATGGATGGTTTCTCAGGTTATAATCAGATCAAGATAGCACCTGAAGATACGGAGAAAAATACTTTCGTGACATAATGGGGAACTTTCTATTACAAAGTCATGCCTTTGGGTTTGAAGAATGTCGGTGCAACATATCAACATGCCATGGTAGCTTTGTTCCATGACATGATTCATCACGAGATAAAGGTCTATGTTGACGACATGATAGCTAGGTCTCAGACTGAAGAAGAACATCTTGACCACCTACATAAGCTTTTTGAAAAGTTGAATAAGTGCAAGCTGAGGTTGAATCCGAACAAGTGCACCTTTGGGGTGAGATCTGGTAAACTCTTGGGTTTCGTCATTAGTGGTAAAGGTATTGAAGTTGATCCCGCCAAAGTCAAAGCCATTCAAGAAATGCATGTTCCCCGTCCTGATAAGGAAGTCAGAGGTTTCTTAGGACGACTAAATGACATTGCCCGATTCATTTCTCATTTGATTGCTTCTTATGAGTCGATCTTCAAGTTGCTGAAGAAAGATCAGGTAGTGAAGTGGAACAACAATTTCTAGATAGCCTTTGACAAAATCAAGGAGTACCTCCAAGAACCTTTGATTATAATGCCACTAGTTGAAGGAAGACCTCTGATCATGTACCTAACGATGTTAGAGAACTTAATGGGGTGTCTCCTAGGGCAGCATGATGAGTCTGGTCGAAAAGAGCACGTAATATACTACCTTAACAAAAATTTTACAAACTATGAAACAAGATACTCACTGCTCGAGAAAACTTGCTGCACTCTGGCATGGGATGATCGCCGACTAAGACAATATATGTTGACTCATCTAATTTGTTGATCACTAAAATGGATCCTATAAAATACATATTTGAGAAGCCCTCTCTCTCCAAAAGAATAGTCAAATTGAAGATGGTTTTAATAGAATACGACATTCAGTACACTACTGAGAAGGCGATCAAAGGAAGTGTATTGGCAGATCATTTTGCTCATCAAGCTGTAGATGACTATCAGTCTATGAATTTTGAGTTCCTAGACGAGAATATTATGCTAGTTACAAATTGTGAAGAACCTGGACCGTATGAAGGACCTGAGTCGGGATCCCGATGGACTTTGGTTTTTGATGCAACTTCCAATGCACTTGGTAATGGAATCGATGTTGTGGTTATCTCTCCCAAGGGTTTCTATACGTCCTTCACCTCCAGATTATGCTTTGACTGTACCAATAACATGGCAGAATACGAAGCATGCATCATGGGCATCAGAGCTGCTATTGATATGAGAATCGAATTCTTGAGCGTATATGGGGACTCAGCCCTAGTAATTAGTTAGGTTAAGGGAGAATGGAATACGAGACACCTGAATCTCATTCCTTATCGAGAGCATGTGTTGAACTTAATCCCGTACTTCAAACAAATCACTTTTTAGCATATTCCAGGAGAAGATAATCAGTTGGCAAACGCATTAGCTACCATGTCATATATGTTCAAAGTTAGATGGGATAACGAAGCTCCTCAGATTACAATTGAAAGACTAAACAAACTGGCACATTTCTACGAAGTTGACATTTAGGGAGTAGTGGAAAAGCCTTGGTTTCATGAAGTGAAAGGATACCTTGAATCTCAAGATTATCTTGAAGAAGCATCTATCAATGACAAGAAATTCCTACGGAGGTTCTCCGCCAAGTTCTTCCTAAGAAATGGAATCCTGTACAAGCGCAACCACGAATCAAATTTGCTTCGTTGTATAGACAAAAAGGAAGCTGAAAAGATTATGTAAGATATGCACGAAGGTATCTTTGGTACTCACTCCAGTGGACACACGATGGAAAAGAAGATTTTGAGAGCAGGTTATTATTGGTCGACTATGGAAACTGATTTCCATCATCACTCCAGGACCTATCACAAATGCCATATCTATGCTGACAAAGTACATATGCCTCCAGTTCCTCTAAATGTCTTGACTTCTCCTTGGCAATTTGTAATGTGGGACATTGATATGATTGGATAAATTAAGCCTATTGCTTCTAACACACATTGTTTCATCCTCGTTGCTATTGACTATTTCACAAAGTGGGTCGAAGCAGCCTCATTTGCCTCTGTTACCAAAAGTGTTATGGCCTGGTTCATTGAGCATAACCTCATATGTTGGTATGGCATCCTTGAAAGGATCATCATGGACAATGGTACTAATCTTAACAATACTATGATCATGGAACTCTGCATGCAATTCAAGATCAAGCACCATAATTCTTCTTCGTATCGACCTAAGATGAGTGGTGTAGTGGAAGCCGCAAATAAGAACATCAAAAAGATTATACAGAAGATGGCAGTGACGTATAAAGATTGGAATGAGATGTTACCATTTTCTCTTCATGGCTATCGCACTTCAGTACGGACATCAACTGGGGAAACCCCTTTCAGTCTAGTCTATAGTATGGAAGTTGTTCTACTTGTCAAAGTCCATATTCCTTCACTTGATTGACAAGAAAGGCTTGCGGTTGTTTGCCATGGCCAGATGTATCAGAAGCATATAATTAAAGCCTTTAACGAGAAAGTCAAATATAGGGTATATTAGGCTAGTGAGTTGATAATAAAGCGCATCATCCTACCACAAGGTGATCTCAGGGGCAAATGGACTCCCACCTACGAAGGGCCATTTGTAATCAATAAATATTCTCTGGCGGTGTTATGATACTTACCACCATGGACGGTGAAGATTTTCCGCACCCTGTGAATGCGGACATAGTCAAAAAATACTACACATGAAAGTGACCCGCTAAGTTGAATGGCCTAGGAAAAAATAAAGGCATCCCCACAAACCAAAAGGGTTCAGGAAAAAATTAGGGATATATATATATATATATATATATATATATATATATATATATATATATATATATATAAAGGATTGTACACCCGAGAAGTAGAAAACCTGAAAAGGCGGCTTGGGAAAAAAAAGGGTATCCCGGTGGACTGAAAACTTGAAAGGGAAGTCCAGGAAAAAGTTAGGTATTAAAGCGTACAACTATGTCCCATTGGACCCCCTACATATATCAAGCTTTATTATCAATGTCAAGTTCAAATGGTATATATCAATTCAGGCAACTTCTTCCGACAACTAGGGATGAGATGCTCGAAGACATAGGGGCAATAGCAGAGTTGAAACTCGATGGGATCGTTTCTACATAGCTTATTTTTTTGTTTTACTTTGTACTCTTTTCATTTTTCGACGATTTCCTCTTACTAGGATTTTTTTCTCTTTGTACAAAACCGCTTGTTTATAGGAAAATTATCAATACAAATTCAAAATTCAAATCTATTTTACTTTCTCTGTTTTGTTTACAAAAACGTCCAAGGACTAAATTGAATGAACATATGCATATGAATACAATTACTGTTAATAAATATATGCAGAAAAATAGGAATAAACATTTACTAAAGACTCTAGGAGTTGGGATAGAATTTAAGTCGTCCGCAATTCCCCACAAAGAAATCCCTGCAGAATCACCCTCACAAGCTCATACCCGACAGAGATGCATTCCCCAACGAGTCTAATATGCCCTCAGATAGGAATTGGGGCATCTTCTAGCAGTTCATATGGTCATCTTCCCCAGTAGGTCCCCTACGTATAAAGAAGTTTGATCATTTCCCCAACATATAGTGGGAACTTCCTCCACACAGCCTACAAAATTCCAATCTTCATCAGAGATTATTTCCTCAACACAGTTCACAGGAATATAATTCTCCAGCTGATTTTATTTCTCCAACACTACAAAATCCCCTACAGAATTCTCTTCTCCAACAAGGTTTATTTCCCCAACAGGGTTTATTTCCCCATCAAAGTTTATTTCTCCAATTACTGCAAATCCCCTGGAGAATTTTCTTCTCCAGCAAAGTGTAGTCCAGGTTACTATCCCTAGATAGTTGCTACGAAATCTGAAATCGAGCCAGATATCATTTAACTTTGTCCTCCCCAGAAGAGTTAGTATCCATATTCAAGACTCAGTCAGATGGTGCCTCAGAAGGTTATCCATCTCTTTTATCCCCAGTCAGGCTATATAAGAACTAAATTCCCAGTAGAGCGATGAACGAACAATTTTCTTGGAATTATTCTATCCCTAAACAGAGGTCTAACATTCCCAGCATAGTATCCTCAAACAGAGAGCAGGAATCCCAAGCATTGTCATTTTAAACAAGATTGAAGATTCATATTCTTCATCCCCAGCGACAGTCAGGGATTTATTTTCCCAGCCAAAGATGTCATACGAAGCTACCTCTACCGTTACCAACATCTTCCATACATACATCATTTACAAAACATCATAGCATATGCATACAAAATGCATATAGCATTCACATTTATTTTGAGAACATCATTAGGCAATGCATTACATACATCATGACATTGCATAAAACTAACTTTGATTTCTTTCTGGTTAGTTCGCAACAGATAAATCTTATCGACAATTTCTTATTCTTTAGATACAATAAAAAATGATTCATTCTGATGATATTTGGATACAGTCAAGCATAGACTCATTCCAATGCAGGTTCTAAATACAACTCAGATACGGTCGAGACATAGATCCATTATGATACTCATTCCAGTATATCTTCCAGATACCATCCAGATACGGTCAAAACGTAGGTCCATTATAATATTTATGCCGATATATATTTAGATATAGCTAGGCGTAGGCTTATTCTAATACAGATCTTAGATACAACCAGACGTAGGCTCATTCTAACACAAATCTCATATACAGTCAATACATAGACTCATTCTAAGACATCATTCAGATACAGTTGAGACACGATATTCATTCTGACACTCACCAGTATGTCTACTAGATACAGTCAGACACAAACTCAGTCGGATACAAACTCAGTCTAGCATACTTCCCAGATACAGACAAGCGTAGACTCATTCTGATGCTCCTATCAACATTTACTTTGAATGACATCTACAATCCCATCTCCGATGACATTTTTTCACCTCTCCAGATGGCATCTTTAATCCCATTGAAGAAATATTATCAACCAAGTGTTACTCTGTGCACACGCGAGTGTAAATTTTTGGGCACTTAAATGTTCAATCCTCTTCTACCTTCAGATCACGAATGACAGACATGTCAATCTGACTCTTCAGGTTTAAGAAGATTGAACAGGGGAAGTTTTTGTACCCCAAAACATTCCCTCCTATTTTTCTTCAATATTCCTCCTCATGCTCCAAGAGTTCTCAACTACTCAAAGATTGATCAGGAACACCCCTCTCCTAAGTAGTTAACTTACAACTAAGGTTTTGTGTTTCTCAAGAAAGATTGGGTTTCTAAGGTCTCAAGTAGATTTCATGGCTCCTTGCATGTCTCAAAGAATTCTCATGCCAAGTTTCAAGCCTTGCATCACATGTTTGCTCAGTCAATTGCTCAGATGACTTAAAATCAACTATATTAGACAAAAAGTCAATTATGGTCAACATACAGTCAAACCTCAATATTTTTGGTCAACATCAAGATTTTGATGTTATATTCATCATTTGATCATGGTTCATCAAGGAAACTCTCATTTCATCAAAAATCAAAAGTTGCCAAATTAGGGTTTTCTTAAGGAGAAGTCAACTAAACTTTGACCAAGCATAACTTTTACATGCTTCATCATATTTTCCTTAGCCAAAGCTCATTTTTAAGGAAATTCAACTCTCTACAACTTTGTATCTCTAACATCAAGTCTAAAGAATGCTTCATTTGAGAGATATGGGCCAATACATTATAGGTCACTTCAAAAGTCAATAAAATGACAATTTTTGTCAAGGTAACTTACATCAAGATAATATCTTAAAACGAAAAAATTATCTAAATAAAGATTGTAGAGGACACCGCGAGATTTCCAAAAAGTCCAAGATCACCTTCAAATGATAAAAATTGAGAGAGTTATGATTTTTGCAAGTTGGGAAATTTTGAGAAAATGCATGAAACCAAAAATGAGCAATTTTGAACTTTTGGACTAACAGGCCTAACTTTTGAGGTTCAAACATGCTTGTAACATGTTTAGGGACCTCTAAATCCATTCATACATTTTTTTTTATTTTGATTTTATTCATTTAAATTCAAAGTAAATCAAATAAAATGCCAACTAAATGGATTTAGGTGCATGGTTTTGGTTTTGGATCAAACTTGAAGCCCAAAGAGCTCATGAACAGCTAGCGAAATCGTGTGAAATCATGAAGATATGATTTGGTCTAAAATAGAAACTTTTCATGCAAGATTCAAATCAATTCTCTTCACCATGATTGCACGAGATATTTTCCATGTTTGTTAACCTAATTCCTACCTCTATATGTACTCAGCAACATCAGATCAAAAGTGACATGCGTGCTGCCTCAAAACAAAAACCCTAAAATTTCCAAAAATTCGTAACACTAGGGCAGAAGCAAATCCTTATTTCGATCCTTTCTCAAGAAAAACAAAGGATCAAATCATACTCCTGAGGTCCAAAGAATCGATTCATACCCTTACTAAAGCTCAAAGCATCCCAGAACTCTCTCACACAAACTCACAGGTTTTCATAGTTTCTTCAACTTCAAACTTTTCATTCACTAAATATAAATTGATCATGTGCATTCATATGTGTTCATGATGTCATGTAGAACAATTTTGACGCATTACATGCAAGATCTGATGCAGGAATAGGAAAACACCATTTTTAGGGCACAAAACTTCGACTTCGTCGTATCTCCCTTTAAAGGCTTTTTCGAGCTAAACGAATGCCACCATTGAATTTGCAGACCCCGGTTTAGGGGGGGGGGGTATGCTTAACCTTGTGTTTCAAATCACGTTATTTTGCAGGATATGATTTTTTTTGCAATCGAAGAAGATGGTGGTCAACCACCGTGCGTGGTGGTTTAACCCTCCCTGGGCTACGTGGCATATTTCTATTCATCCATTCAAATAATAGGGTCCCACCGGCGGTGACTTGTTTTTTAATTCAAATAAAAGGGAATTTTTATTATATAATAGTATGTTTGTATTCCATATACCGAATGTACAACCACCCCAGTGGCAAGGCAGCGCGCGTTAGAGCATTCATATACAAGGGCGTGGGTTCGATCCCTGCCTCTTATCTTTTTTAACTTTCTTCTGATTTTGCAGATATTCCAGTGTGTGTCTTCATAATAGCCCTACCGTACGCCCAACCACGTCTCGCCATCAGATCTTCATAGATCTGATCCAACGTTTCTATATCTATAAGCACACGATGCAGCCTCATGGAGTGGCCACACAGGATCATGCGCTAACTCTCTTGGGCCTAATAGATTTCATTCAGCACCCCCCTTGTTTTCAATTTCAGGCCCAACTCTCTTTCTTTTTTTATTTACTCTTACTCTTTTTTTTATTTATACAACATAATTATTTTTTTTGGTTTTATTAATTAAAATTAATTAGACTCTTAGGGTTTCTAAATAAACTTTTTTATAATAATTTAATTAATTAACTTTTATTATTAATTAAAATTAATTATATTTAATAGGTTAGTTAATTATCATAAATTATTCTTTTTTTCATAAAAAAACCTCCAAAACATTTTTCTTTTTTCTTATTCTTATTTTATCTTCACAATGGTAAATAACATGTATTATTTTTGCCATTTTTTTCATTATTATGTAACTGTTTACAAGTTGTAATAGTTACAGGTTTTTACTTTTCGCACCTTTCTATTATATAACTGCCCTAAGGCCATGTAATAGCGTAGGAATTTTATTTTCCTCACTTTACTTTTCCTGCTACTATTTACTATACTACTGCTTAGTAGTTAGTGTGTATGGCAAGACTAATAATTGAATGATAGAAAACCCTAACTCAAACATAAATAACTGAATACAAATTACTCATACACTTGCACCTCTAGGGTAATCTACCTCGTTGCCTTCGGAAAACAGACATGTCCCTCGAAAGTCGGAACGCTTTAGCAAAAGACCCTCGATATAAAGATCATAGTCCCTCGATGACCCTTTCAACGTTTCCTTTCGGAAATGATCTAGTCCCTCGAGTTGCCTACGAATAACACGACGACAATCCATTACGAAAATTGATAAAGCGTCCCTACGAGTTTCCTTCGATGACCGCACGATGACCCTCGCCTCTCCCTTCACATCCAACGATAGGGCTTCCTACTAACTAATGGTAGGATAACACTATCTAAAGGAGGGGAAAATTACAAGAATGATATTGAGTAGGTAGAACGTTGTTAATATCTTACTCACAAAAACAAAACATTTCTCACGAACACTTTCAAAATATTTTCAAACAAAAACTTTGCTTACACTCTTAAGGACCGATACAAGAGTTATTACAAAGTTTCGCCTTACATTGAAAACCTTTTCAAAATATTTTCAAACACACAAAGCAATTTTTCAAAAGTGAGCTAAGCGATTAAGAGCCCGTAGATAACTACGGATGAAAGGGGTCTAACACCTTCCCTTTTCATAACCTACCCCCCAAACTCAAATCTCTCAAGGTCTTTCCTGTTCTTTTCCCCCTTTCCTTATTGGATAAAAGAAAAGTCGGTGGTGACTCTTGATATCCGCAACATTTGCGATAAAATGCAAAACCAAGTCAGTTCTCCCACTGTATTACACCTTTTTAGCCCCAAATGTGAGGAAGCTTTCCATTGTTCAAATATGTTAGAGGCCGCAATTCTTGTTTTAACTGAATTTTATTATGCTTAATCTTTTATTTTGTATTGATTGTATGAAAGTATGAAAGTGATCAAGGCATTTTGTTTCATTTTGAGCACACCTACCTAACCAAATAGTCAATTCACCTTGTGAGTGTGTGAACTTTTGTTAAACCCTTTTGATCCCTTTTTGTCAATGTCCATGTTGTTTTTGAAATTAATGCTTGTCTATGAGTATTTGGTTTTCCTTTTTGAATGGATATTGATCTTTGTTTTCTTGAACCCTCAACTATGATTTTTAGTTTGAATTTTTTCCTTGCCTTAGACAGTAGGGAGTATTCACACTTTAATGTTGGTTGAATTCATGTTTTGGAGATAATTGTTTGCTCACTTATGTTGTGATTTTTATGCGGTTGTGAAGAAAGAAAAAGAAAAAGAGAGAAAAAAGAAAAAAATAAAGAAAAAAAGAGAAAAAGAAAGAAAAGAAAAAGAAAAAAAGTTGAAAAAACTTTGAAAAAATAAAAACAAAGAGAGTATGGAATAATGTTGTGTTAATAAGTATTGTGATTGGTTTATGAAATTAGGGATTATGAAGAAGTTTGATTAAAATGTTGTGTTTGAACTTTTGAGAGCCGATCACTCCCTTAGGTTTAGGCAAGTTTTTTTTAAGCTTTAGGACTTATCCATTGTTTGTTAACCAAACCAGAGTACAACCTTAAAAAGCCCTTATGGTTCATGCCTTTGTATGTTCAATATTAATTTTTGTATGAATGCATAATTTAGTCAATTGTTTGCAAGATTATGGACGAGTGTCAAAGTACCTCACTTTGTGTGTTCTTTATCTACCGATGAATTTTTTCTAGGTGTGATTCATGATTGAGCATGTTTTGTTTTAGAATGTTTAGTATTATTTTTGTACTTAGGATTTATTTCGTTTACATGCTGTCGTTGTAGGATTGTGGTAAGTATGTACTTTGTTTGTGCGTTTTTGTTTGAACCATACATTTGTTTTCATTTTTCAAACTTGTTGTTCCATGATTCTTTGGTTGATTACTTTTTTTCTTTGAGTTGTTTGGTCTTGTTTGAGGACAAACAAGTTCAAGTTGGGGAGAGTATGATAAGTGAAAATTGTAGCTATTTTTGTATATGTTTTTTGTTGCACTTATAGACTCTTTGTTGTTATATTGGTTCAATAAACCTGAATTTTATGTAAATTCATTTACTTTATGTGTATTTGTGTTTTTTATTCATTTGTATATCGTTTGATAGATTTTACTTCTTTTGTAGGTATTTGTTGCATATTTGGAGCATCGGAGAATAAGGTGTCAAAGACACGACTCTAAATGCTTGTTTTCGGAATAAAAGTCCATTTTCGAGAAGTTTTGTTCAGGCGGGCGCGCTAAGAAGGAATTGTAGCGCGCTATGAGTATTTGGACAGATTTGGCAAAATCGGAGTTTTTGAGCCTGCTTAGCGCGCTCGGGCTGCTTAGTGCGCTTTTAGGCGATTTGATGTGTAAAATAAAGAAGTTGTACTTAGCGCGCCAGGCCCACTTAGCACGGTATGCTAATATTTTTTTATAACTTCATTTCATTCATTTGTTTGGTTATGGTTTTTGGGGGTATTTGTTCCAAAATTCCATCACTCTCATTTTTTGGTAGATTAGCTTTAAAAACAACAACAGAGCTTGCATACGGATGATCTGGGGTGGATTGCTCTTCGATCGGTGCTTACAAACTAGGAGATTTGTGGTTTATTTATGTACACCTTTGTGTATTCTCTATTTGTTGAGTTTGAATATGTATTTACTTTGATCTCATGTATATTTCTCGCCCATGGCGTTATATTTAATTTGCTTCACAAATCTTTATCGATTATTGTCAGGGATTTTTGCACAGTGCTTGGGGTTTGGGATGCTCTAAACATATATTGCTCAAATTCTTATCTAGGTTGATTATCTAATAGTGTCTAGATTCTACAGATAGCTTTAGCGCTATTATTCATTTGGGTATCTGTGAGTAATGCCTCTGTGTTGGTTGTGTTGTGCTGAGAGATTGTTGACGCAATTAGCACATTTACTTATGTGTTATTGAGGTTGGTTGAGAGATCGTCATCAAGGTGATACAATGATTGTTGTGTTTGATACATGATGACTTGATGAGTCTTGTAGGTTGAGTATAACCGCTCGATAGGTTTAAGTTTATGAGGAGTGGATTATATGCATGCTTAATGAGTCTCTTCTCCAAAGAATGAATTATTTTCCTGTTAATAAATTTAATTCTCGCATTTAATTTAAACCCATTCAAACCTAAACTCAAGAACAAGAGACTTGTCAAACGGCAATTCATTAGCACTAATCCATGTGGAGACGATATGATATAACCTATAAAAATACTTACTTTTGCTTGCCACTTTATCGCTTCAGCAGCGATCATATCATCAACATATACCTCGATTTCTTTGTACATCATATCATGGAATTAGGTTGTCATAGCCCTCTGGTACTGTAATACGGTGGGAGAACTGACTTAGGTGTTTTGCGTTTTATTGCAATTGTTGCGGATAGCAAGAGTCGCCACCTACTTTTCTTTTATCAAATAAAGGAAAGGGTGAAAAGAACATGAAAGGCCTTTTGAGAATTTTCTTGAGTTCGAGGGGTAGGTTATGAAAAAGGAAGGTGTTAGAACCCTTTTCATCCGTAGTTATCTACGGGTTATTAATTGCTAGCTCACTTTGAAAAAATGCTTTGTTTGAAATGTGTTTGTGATTGGTTTTGAAAGTATTTTTGAAAAGTTCCTTCCTTTAGGCGAACTTTGTAATGATTCTCGTCTCTATAAGAATGTATACAAAGTGTTGACTTTTTTAAAATATTTCGTTTTGAAAGTGTTGGTGTGTTTTGAAAGATGTTGTTTTGAAAGATGTTGTTTTGAAAATGTTGTAAGCAAGCAACTATTAATGTTCTACCTACTCAAAAGGGTCTTAGTTCTTTTCCTCCTCCTTTAGATATTTCTATCTTACCATTGATTGATAAGAAGCCCTATCATTGGATGTGAAGGGACGGGTGTGGGTCGTCGTATAGTCGTAGAAGGCAACCTATGAGACGCTTTAGAAATTGTCGTAAGGGACTAAGATCGTTTTACCAAAGGCTACGTTGAAGGGTCATCAAGGGACTACAATCTTTTTTATCGAAGGTCTTTGCTAAAGTGTCCCACATTCGAGGGATATGACTATTTTTCTAAGGCAACAAGCGAAGTTACCCTACAGGTGCATGTGTGAATAGTGAGTTTGATTGCATGCATTTTTCGTTTTACGATTAGGGTTTTCTAACGGTTGATTTTATCTTACCATACACAACCTAATTACTAACAATTATATTAAAAGCGATAAATTGCAAAATTAAAATCCTACGCTATTACATCATTTTGGGGAAGGGGGTACAATTTACAAATGGGGATGAAACAGAAGCCTAATTAAATTATTACAACCATATTTAATAAATGAATAGCAAATAAAAAATATATATATAAAAAAATATATATAAAGATATGTTAAAAAGAAAGGAATTTTTTTAAACTTTTATGTATCGACACATGCATTTATGCATCGATACATAACACTTCTTGTTTATGGAAAATCAAAATCAACTCAGAATGAGTCGATACATAATGGTTTGTGTCGACTCATTTCCTATATCGACACATTCCTGTTTTACATCGACTCATACACCTTTTGTTTCTATGTATTATGTCTGGATAACAGTATGCATCGATGCATAAGGCCTTGTATCGACTCATACCCTGTTATGTAACTAAAATGAGTCGACTCATGTGAGTATGCATCGACTCATGTTGCACTTTTTTACATCTAACATTGTTTTATTGCATGTACAAGTCAGTTCTCAATGTGTGATTGATAAAAATGAAAAGCAATCATATGGTTAACTTCAAGGGCAACGATACCTACATTTTATCTTCACAAGTGAACCAATAATGATGCGTATATGAAAAAATCAAAGTCAAGAAAATATTACCTTGAAACTGAAATTCGTGTTTTCAGTTTGAACACCTTTCAAAATGTTGTGATGATCAGAATGGCTTTAGTGAACCTCCAGGAAGAGTCTCCAATCCTTACTTTGTATTGAAAGCTGCTGAATCACACCAACCCAGTCAAGTTGTACAATAATGTTTTCTTTTTGAGTTTGGAAGAAGGTTATATTGGTATTAAAGAAATTGTTCTGGTGTTTTAACAATTTCTGTGTGATGTGAAGTGTTTGGATAGTTGGTTTATGGGAAAGCTTGCAAGGTGGAACAATGGGTTGAGGTTTTGTTTTTGTGAATGAAGATAGAGCTGAAGATGAGAAGAGGTTACAAAAAGTTCTGTTAGATTTTTCAAAACTCTCTATTCTCTCTTTCTCAAAACCTCTTTTTCTCTCTCTAAAAACTCCTCCCTTTGTGTGTTGTGGAACAGCTTATTTATAGCTGAAATTGACTAAAATTTGGGAGGGAAATAGATAAGTTTTTTTTTGAAATGTTTGGGTATATTATTTTATTTCTTTTTAGATGCAGCTCTTATGTGCTAATTTTGTGCAAATATGGGACTGATATATTGCAGTTTTGGAGGGCATCATAGCAGGTTTTGGAGCAGGTTTTGACAGTTTTCTTGGCATTACTATGCAGGTTTTTAGATAGCAGGATATGTAGCATGATGCAGGTCTGTTTTGTTGCAGTTTTTGAGTGGAGTGGCAGCTTGGTGTAGGTCTCGTTTTATGGACAGATTTATGCAGTTTGTAACAAAGACAAGGCATATTTGTGGACATCATAGTGACAAAGTTTGAAGATTGAGTCAAAGGGAAAAGTTCAAACAAGACAAAGCTTAGGATTTGTAACTTGCAATTTTTAAATTAAAAATGCAGCCTTGTTGTTTACTTGAAATCTTGTAACAACTTGAATTATCTTGAATTATGGTGAAAAGATGTCATGAAATAATGAAATTAACACTTAGAAAAATTTCTAAGTCTTGCAAAGTTTGACTTTTCACAATGACTATTGACTTTCTTGATTTCTTGATGATCAAATTTCATATTTTCGAATGTCTTGATGAAATGTGATATTCAAAACTAAAATTTGATCAAAAGGTCAAAGTTTGACTTTAGGTTGACCATAGTTGACTTTTTAACCAATACAACTGATTTTAGACCATCTGATGAATTGACTGAGCAATTTTGTAATCCAAGACTTGAAACTTGACAGGAGAAATCCAAGGATCCATAATGATCCATGAAAGTAATTTGAAATATTAGAAGTCTAACTATCCTTGTGCAAACCTAAACCCTAATTTGAGGCATTAGTGTTGAGGAGATGACTTTACCTCGTCAATACTTATGCAAGCTTGAATCATTGAATATCTTTGTGAGAAGTATCTTGAGAAAAGGGAGGGAAAATTTTAGGGTACCACAACTGCCCCTGTTCAATCTACTTAAACTTGAAGAGTTAGATTGGCGGTTCCGCCATTCGTGACTTGAAGGTGGAATATGATTGAACACTAGAGTGCCCAGAAATTTGCAGTTGATGATGTGTTGGTTGATTGTGTTGGGAATAGTCTTAAAGATTCCATTTGGAGAGGTGATAAAGAATTTGTCAGAGATGGACTTACAAATGCCATCCAGAGTGACAGAAGAGCTTTGTTGTTTGGCGACTTCATTGGGGAAATAATCTTAACTAGAAGAGGTTTGTTGATTGCCTGTCATTAACTGATAGAGATGAACTAGAAGAGGTCTTTTGTTCGCATGTCTTTAACCGGAAGAAGTAAATCTAACCAGAAGAATACTTTTGTTTGCATGTCTTTAAATGGAAGAAGTAAATCTAACTAGAAGAGGTATTTGTTTGATTGGTTGACTTTTCCTGCAAGGAAGAGGATTATTTATATGCAGATGTATGCATGGTATAATGATGTTCTCAAAATAAATGAGATTATGCTATATGCATTTATCATATATGAAATATGATGTATGAATGTGAAATGTTGTTGAAATGTATCTTTGTCTTGGAAAATAAATCCTTGACAAAATGCTGGGGAGCTTTGGGAAATTTAAATCCCGGATTGCTGTTAAGGATAAAAAATATGTGTATCTTCAGGCCTTGTTTAGAATGTTTCTACTGGGGATTCCTATTTTTTTGTTTGAAGAGAAATCCACCGGGGAAGATTGACTTTGTCTCTTTGCTTGAGGAAACTCTGCGGGGAGTGTTGATTTCTACTCGGGGAATAGAGTTCAGAAGCTTTGGTTGTCTATTAATCTATTGGGGAATTATACTTGACTGGGGAGAATTGAAAATTAGTTGTTATCTGGTCGAAATCCTGGCTTTGCAGCAACTTGCTGGGGATAATATAGTCCACTGTTATCTGGTCGGATTCTAGGCTTTGCAGTAACTTAACGGGGAAGATGAAATTAAATGTTATCTGGTCGATTTCCAGGCTTCGTAGAAAATCAAGATTAACTGTTATTTGGTCGGGTTACAGGCTTCGCAGCGGCTAAAATGAAGTTAAATTGTTATCTGGTTGGATTTCAAGCTTCACATCAACTTATGAAGTTAAACTGTTATCTGGTCAGATTCCAGGCTTCATAGCAACTTGCTCGGGAGTATGAAGTTAACTGTTATCTGGTCCGATTCCAAGTTTTACAGCAACTTAAGTGAAGTTAAACTGTTATCTAGCCAGATTCCAGGCTTTGCGGTAATTGAAGTTAAAATGTTATCTGGTCGGATTTCAGGCTTCGCAGTAATTGAAGTTAAACTATTATCTGGTCGGATTCCAGGCTTCACAGTAATTGAAGTTAAATTGTTATCTGGTCGGATTCCAGGCTTCGCAGTATTTGATGAATGTTAAATTGTTATCTGGTCGGGTTCCAGGCTTCGCAGCAACTTAAATTGTTATCTGGTTAGATTCCAGGCTTCACAGCAAACTTCTGAGAGAAAGAAGTTAATTGTTATCTGGTCGGGTTCCAGGCTTTACAGTAACATGCTTGAAAGGGTGAAGTTAATTGTTATCTGGTCGGATTTCAGGCTTTATAGTAACTTGCTTGACAGGATAAAGTTAACTATTATCTGGTCGGATTCCAGGCTTCGCAGCAACTTACTAGGATAGTAATGACTCCGTAGGGGATTGCAATGACACTATCGGGGATTAAGGGGTTTTTTCCATTGATTTGTAATAGTCTGAGAGGCCAACTCAAGCTAGGTAATTTGTAGTTTATTGGGGAAATAAACTCGGCTAAAGAGAATATTTTGACGATCTGCTGGGGAAGTGACTTCTTTAGGTAGAACTCCACAAGGCTTCTTATTTTAAGACCAACTCAGCTGGGGAGAGGGTTTCTAAGAGATTGGAACTCTGGATGTACAAATTTAACTCAGTGGGGAAAATTTTGTTGTAGTAACTCAGTGGGGATATCCCAAAACCTTAAGGAAATGCTTATTACTGTTTTTATGCATACACTTGTTAACAGTTTAATCATATTCATATGAATATATTCATTCAATTTTATTCATTTGACACTTTTGCACTCAAAATAGAAAAAACAAAACGTTTGTACTTTAAAGTATATTTGCATTGATGTTTTCCTATAAACAGGGGTTTTGGTACAAGGAGATGGAGATCCTAGTAAGAGGAAATCGTCGAAAGGATAAAAGGAGTACAAAGTGAAAACAAAAATAATATCCATGTGGAAGTGATCTCATTGGATTCCAACTCTTCTATTGACCCTATGTCTTCGAACATCATCCCTTGCTGTTGAAAGAAGTCGATTGAATTGATCTTGGACCATTGAACTTTTGACCTTGGTAACAAAGTTTGTTACAGAGATCCAACAGGACATAGTCATACTCATTAATCCATAACTTTTGCCTGAACCTCCCTTTCGGGTTTTCAGTCCACCAGGATACCCATTTTTTCCCAAGCCGCCCTTTCAGGTTTTCAACTTACCGGGTGTACAATCTTTTACATATATCCATAACTTTTTCCCGAACCCTTTTAGTTCACCGGGATGCCCTTATTTTTTCCTAGGTATGTCAACCTAGCGGGTCATTCTTTATGCGTAGTATTTTTTGACTATGTCCGCGTTCATAGGATGCGGGAAATCTTTGTCGTTCATAGTAGTCAGCATCATGGCACCACCAGAGAATACTTTCTTGACAACAAATGGCCCTTCATAGGTGGGAGTCCATTTTCCCCGTAGATCGCCTTGTGGTAAAATGATACGCTTTATTACCAAGTCGCCAGTCTGATACACTTGAGGCTTGATCTTCTTGTTGAAAGATTTAATCATACGCTTTTGATACATTTGACCATGACAAACAACAACCAGTATTTTCTCGTCGATCAAGTTCAATTGATCCAATCTAGTGTGAATTCATTCGTATTCGCCTAAGTCTGCTTCTTTCATAATCCTTAGAGAAGGAATCTGAACTTCGACATGCAGGACAACTTCCATGTCATAGACCAAGGAGAACGGGGTTGCCCTAGATGATGTTCATGTTGAAGTACGATAGCCATGAAGAGCAAACGGTAGCATCTCATGCTAGTCTTTGTAGGTTACTACCATCTTTTTCACAATCTTCTTGATATTTTTATTGGTAGCTTCCATTGCGCCATTCATCTTAGGTATGTATGGAGAGGAATTGTGATGCTTGATTTTGAACTGAGTGCAAAGTTCTGTAATCATAGCATTTTTGAGATTGGTTCCGTTGTCAGTGATGATCCTTTCGGGGATACCATAATGGCAGATGAGGTTATGCTTGATAAACAGGGCTACAATGTTCTTTGTGACTGAGGCATATGAGGCAGCTTCGACCCATTTGGTGAAGTAGTCAATAGCAACAAGGATGAAACAGTGTCCATTAGAAGTAGTGGGTTTGATTTCTCCAATCATGTCAATGCCCCACATTGCAAACGGCCATGGAACAGTCATGACATTTAGATGTATCGGAGGCACGTTGTTGTACCCCAAAATTTTCTCTCCCATATTCTTCATGGTTTGTCAAGATCAATCTCTAAATGGCTCAAGACTTCTCAAGGGTTGCACAGTCCAAATGCCTCCTAAGGCAGTCAAAATTAGGGTTTTGGTTCTTGAAAATAATTTGAGGTTTTCAATGGTCCAATCAAGTCCCATAGGCCTATATACATTGCCAAGCATCTACATGTCAAGTCTCAAGACTCACAGGGTCCAATTGCACAATCAAAAGCCCTAGTTGCTCCACAATCAACTGCAGGGGAAAAATGGTCATTTGGCAGTCAAAAGTCAAAATTTTTGGTCAACATCTTATTTTGAAGCCACAATCATCATTTTATCAAGTCTTGATCATGATTCCACAAGCATGGCTCAAAAATCATCAAGATGCAAAAGTTTCTATTTTTGGACAGCTGAAAAGTCAACTGTAACTTGACCAAGGCATAACTTTTTCATGGTTCATCAGAAAAATCCCATCCAATTCTCATTTTGAAGGGGATGACATTTCCTACAACTCATCTTCACATTCCAAGTCCAAGAAATTCTCCCACAAAAAGTTATCAATTTCTACATTATAGGTCAATTTCAAAAGTCAACAAAAAGGCATTTTAAGTCAAAGACCATAACTTGAGATTGGTAAATCCAAATGACATGGGACAAAAGGCATTGGTTAGAGGACTTCAATACCTTTCCAAAATGTCCAAGTACATGTTCATATGGTCAAAATTGAGCAAGATATGCATTGGAGAAGTTGGGAAATTTTTGGGAATTTGCAAAAGTCAACTTTGCCTAAAACACCTCATTTTTGCTAATGGGCCTCAAATTCTTTCTTGAAACTTTGTCCAAGGCCTATGCACGACCCATTGAGCTTAAATTGATTTATTTTCTTATTTTTTATTAATTAATTGAATTTTTTATTAATATTAATTCATTTAATTGATTTTAAATATAGGAAATTCAAAGATATGGTTTCCAAATCTTTTTGTGATGCAAAAGAGGTCAACACATGCTGAAGATTTCGTGTACACATCAAGGAGACAAAACCATCCAATTTTGGCAAGTTTTATCAATCAAAAAGGTTGAAAAAGATTTGGTTGAAATCAAATATTGAAATCATAAAGCCATGGATTTTTGGACAAAGTTTTACCCTAATTCCATCCTACTACATATACTAAAGCTAACCCTAATGCTGTGGAGGTGCAAGCTGCTATCAAAAGCCATAAGCAAATTCCAAAACTTCAAGAAAAATTTGAAAACTGAATTCAACCTTCCAGGCCAATTTAAAGCCCTTTCTTGATTCTAATACCTTGCTGGGACATTCAGGAACGCATTGCAATCAAAAACAAGCCTTAACACTCCAAGAACACGCAAGAACAAGTCACACGGTTTGGTTATTCTTTCATAATTGTAATTCAATATTCATGCATTATTAATGAGATTTTTTGTGTGTATTAGATTGCTAGAACCTCTCTGAAGCTAATGGCATAGGTGAATTGCATTAAGGAGCCCTGAAACGAAAATTACCATGGACGAATTCTAGGTTTTCAAAGCTTTCAATTTGGGGGTTTCCAGTACAAGAAAAATTGAACCTTCTCACGCATATGGTTGAATTCGTCAAGGCCAGACGAACTCAACCCAACCCTCGCGCCCTATTTATATAGCTTGTACATCTAATCGCTATTTTTTCTTTTTGCATTTTGTGGGGGTTAAAAAACCCCGCTATTTGATTGTTTTTGTTACAGGCCAGGTGAAGAAGACAAGATGTGGAAGCAGGCTATTGGTCTATTCAAATAATATGCGCGCGTTTTAGTTTTACAACATTGGAATTGATTATTGAATATATTAATTATTGGTTGTTTTACTGATGACTAAAGCAAAGTGGTGGAGTGGTTAAGGCAAGCGCGTAATAGGTACTGGGACCTGGGTTCGATTCCCAGGTCCACCCCATATTTATTTCTTGTTTTGCATAATATAATCATGCGCAGGCACTTAGAAGCAGTCCACCATGTGTCTTCAATGATCAGCGCGCCAGGTGTTCCCAATCAACAATCCAAAGGCCAGAAAGTGATGAGCATCATGCTCCCAGTCAACGAGCGTTCTTGAGGATCCAGAAAGTCAACAGGCTTGGCTTATTGGGCCTAAAATTTCCAGGCTTAACCTCTAGAATTTGGCCTTCACCCCCCCTGGTTTTCTTTATTCCTTTTTTTCTTTTTAATTTCTATTTAATTTTTTTAGTAATTATTATTATTATTAGTATTTAATTAATATAAATAATTATTTTTCATATAAAATTCTGAAAAAATGTAAATATTATTTATTATTATTTTCACTATTAATTATCTTTGTAAATAAATGTAAATTAAATAATTTAGTTAATTTAGGTTTAATTTTAATCTTTTCATAGTAAATAAAATCAACTTGGAACTAGGGTTTTCTTGACTTTTGATTTCTTTTATTTTATTTTCATTAAAGACTTAAAAAACACAAAAAACATTTTTTTCTTTTTAATTAAATAATTAATTAGTACTAGGTTTAATATTTTAATTAAATTGCAAAAAAGGACAAAACTTAAATTCTTTTCTCAAAAAGGGTCAAAACCCTAAGGACGTCCCGATTAAATTTCTATTTGCGCATTATTATTTATTTTGATCATATTGATGTACCTGTTTCCAAGGATGTAATAGTTAATTAGGGTTTACCGCTTTCTTTATTTTCCGTATTTACTTTCCAAAACGGGTTTTTGTTTTTTGGCGATGTATAGACCCGCGCCTTGTAATAGCGTAGATTCATATTTCCGCACTTTATTTTCCGCACTCTTAACTGTTAAAAATGCATGAAAAATTTGTATGACAAATTAAAATCAACTCGTAGCTCACAAATGCATGTTCAAAGATAAATATAAACTGAAACAACACACATGCACATGCCACTCCTAGGGTACGCCTCACTGGTTGCCTCGAACGTGGTCGTCAAGTATAGGGTGTTTTAGAGGTCGCCCTCCTGTCTAAGATCCAATTGCCTCAAAACGGTTGCCTCGGATAAAAAAGGATCTAGGACATTAGGGTTACTTCTAAGGTGTCCTACTATTGCTTCGGTGACCACACATGTCCCTTTATCAAATTGACCCGCATACCTCCAACGACGGTGCTACCTACCTCTCAATAGTGGGATAGCACTGTCTAAAGGACTCTTACACAGCCTAATTCCTTAGAGTAGGTAGATTCCCGTGGGTACTTGCTCTTTCAAAACAAATAAAAAAACTTTTCACACAGACACTTTCAAAAGGTTTTTAAACAAATTTTTCATACACTCTTGAGGACAGATACGAGAGTTACTTAGAAATTTTTCAAACGAAACTTTTTCAAAACCCACACACACTTGAAAAGCAAACAATTTTGAAAACATAAGAGCAAGTACCTAAGATCCCATGGATAACCATGGATAGAAAGGGTGTTAACACCTTCCCTTTCTATAATCTACCTCCCGAACCGAGAAACATCTCGAAAAGGAATTTTGCTGTGCTTTTGTCCTTTCCTTGTTGGAGAACATAAAAGACGGTGGCGAATCTTGCTTACCGTGACATTTCGCGAACCAGCTTAAAAACAGTCAGTTCTATTTCCACCGATCACACACGTTAACTTTGTCGGCATAGATCTGGCATTTATGGCAAGTCCTCCAATCCTGATACCTCTAGTTGAAGGAAGACCTCTGATTATGTACTTGATTGTATTACAGAATTCAATGGGGTGTGTGTTGGGCCAACATGACGAGTCTGGCTGAAAAGAGCATGCAATATACTACCTTAGCAAAAAGTTTACCGACTGTGAAACCAGATATTCACTGCTCGAGAAAACATGCAGCGCTTTGGCATGGGCTGCTCGCTAGCTAAGATAGTATATTGTTGGCAGTCATTGTTCCATCTGACTACTTTATCTTTCTTCAAGAGTTTGAAGATTGGCTCATAAGTAGCAGTTAGGTGAGATATGAATCGAGTAATGTAGTTAAGTCGACCCAAGAAACCTCTGACTTCCTTCTCAGAGCGGGGAGATGGAATTTCTTGTATGGCTTTAACCTTCACAAGATAAACTTCAATGCCTTTGCTACTGATAATAAACCCTAAGAGTTTTCCAGATCTTACCCTGAAGGTGCATTTGTTTGGATTCAGCCTTAGCTTGTATTTCTTCAACTTCCCAAACAACTTATAAAGATGATCAAGGTGTTGTTCCTCAGTTTTCATCCTTGAAATCATATCATAAACGTATACTTCTATCTCATGAGGGATCATGTCATGGAATAGGGATACCATAGCTCACTGATAGGTTGCCCCTGCATTCTTCAAACCGAAAGGCATGACTTTGTAACAAAAATTGCCCCACTGTGTGACAAAGATGGTCTTCTCCATGTCCTCGGGGGCCATTTTGATTTGATTATAACTGGAGAATCCATCCATGAAGGAGAAAACTTTATGTTAAGTTGTGTTGTCAATAAAGACATCAATATGCGGTAGTGGGAAATCATCTTTGGGCTTGCCCTATTCAAATCCCTATAGTCTATGAACATACGGACCTTTCCATCCTTTTTCGGCACGGGGACCACATTCGCCACCCATTGAGGATACAATGTTACAGCCAGGAAACCTGCATTGAATTGCTTCATTACCTCAGCTTTTATCTTTTCAGAAATGTTTGGCCACATACGACACACTTTTTGCTTGACTGGAGGACAATTTTCCTTTGTTGGTAGACGATGAAATACAATGTCGGTATCAAGTCACGACATATCTTCATATGACCAAGAAAACACCTCATCATAGTCGTGCAACATCTGGACCAATCTTCTCTTGATACCGTCTTCCAAGTTGGCGCCGATCTGCAAACACCTCAACATAGTCGTGCAACATCTGGACCAATCTACTTTTGATACCGTCTTCCAAGTTGGAGCCGATCTTGACCTCTTTCTTGTCTGACTCAGTACCTAGGTTGATTACTTCATTAGAACTCTAGCTAGTTCCCCTGGTATTTCACAATCTTCTCCGTCTTCATCTTTGGCTTGATAGATTAGATGTTCAAAGTCATAAATGGTAATAGCAGAGTGGTTGGCAATGAGATCCAGAGTGGATGAGAATCTGCAAGTGTGTGTGTGTGTGTGTGTGTGGATGTAAGATACATGGCTATTTTGACAAATTCAATAAAGAAAAAAGAAAGACAATGAGCGCATAATTTTAATGCAAAAGGTTTAGTGTTTTTCATTAAATGATCACATGGCATATGAAATCGCACAAACCCTTAATAAAATGGACCATGGTGCCCCGGGAAAGGCACATGGCTTAAAGTCATTGTTTCAATAGAATTACAGACAAAGTTCTTGAATAGATAGAAACAGTAAATGGTAATTACTCCTCGTTGAAGGAGATGGGAATGAAATCCTTTGCACACCAGTTGTCGAGTCCTTCACCAGCAGTCGGGTAAATCCATTCGTCAAAGTCACAATCATCCTCAGAGTCTTCAATAGAATTCACTTCATGATTACCAATGTGAAGAGGTGGTTTTCCTATGCGAGCATGTTTGACCTCCTTTTGGGCTTTGGCAGTGAAGCCCAAACCAAACTTGTCTGCTTTGAAAGGAATGCCAGGGAGTTGTCCCCAATTTTTACTACTTCCATCTTCAACCACGGCACGAGAGTCTTTTAGGGAAACCCACCTTGGCACATCTTAAGTAGCTTTTGGAACATCAGAAGAAACTTTGGCGACAACGACCATGGGAGAGACTACTTCGAAGGCTTGACATGGAGTTTCTATGGACTCACCATCCATTTCCACATACTTGAATGAATTTAGTGACTAACCATAAATTCTTCTTCACCACAAACAGTAACAATCTTTCCCTTGACGGAATACTTCAATTTCTGGTGGAGGGTGGACGCCACTGCTCCTGCCCCATGTATCCAGGGGTGTCCAAGTAAACAAGAGTAGGCGGGACGTATATCCGCCACGTAGAAAGTAGAATTGAAAACTTGTGAACCAACTTTAATGGGGAGATCAACATCTCCAAGTACAACCCTCTTGGATCCATCAAAAGCCCTTACATCTATGTCACTTGGATTTAACACCAAACCATCGCAATCCAACCGATCTAAGGCACCTTTGGGTAAGACATTTAGAGAGGACCATGTATCCACCAAGACATGGGCCAGAGTCGTTCCTTTGCATTCAATAGAGACATGTAAATCCTTGTTATGATTTCTTCCAACTGGTGTCAAGTCATCATCAGAGAACCCCAATCCATTGTCGGCAGCCAAACTCGCCATACAGTTTTCAAATTGATCGGTTTTAGTCTCTTGAGGAACATGTGCTTTCTTTAAAAATTTGATCAATGTTTGAGCGTGAGCATCAGAGCAAAGTAACAAAGATAACATAGAGATCTTGGAGAGGGGTTTTCCCCAGCTGCTCTACTATCTTAAAATCACTCTTCTTTATGATCTTAAAAATCTACTCCATTTATTATGTGGAAGGTTTCTCAGTAGCAATGTGTTGTACCCCAAAATTTGCCCTCCCATATTCTCCAAGATTTGTCAAGTCAAGGTCACAAAATTCCCCAAGGGTTGTGCAGCTTAACTGTCTCCTATACAGTCAAAACTAGGGTTTGTGTTCTGATCAAGAATTGAAAGTTTTCAAAGGCCCAATCAAGTCTCATATGCCTACAAATATGGTCAAGTATCCTCATATCAAGTTTCAAGGCATTCAGCTCAAGATTGCACAGTCAAAACCCTAGATTGCACTACAGTCAACTGTAGGGGCAAAATGGTCATTTGGCAGTCAAAAGTTCAAATTTTTGGTCAATATATCATTTTGAAGCCACAAACATCATTTTATCAATGCTTGATCATGATTCTCAAAATTTGGCTCAGAAATCATCCAGATGCAAAAGTTGCCTTATTTGGACAGCTGAAAAAGTCAACTGAAATTGACCAGGGCATAACTTTCACATGGATTATCAGAAAAATTCCATCCAAAGCTCATTTTGAAGAGAAAGACATTTCCTACAACTCATCTTCATACTTCAAGTCCAAGAAATGCTCTCACAAAAAGTTATCAATTTCAACATTATAGGTCATTTTCAAAAGTCAACAAAAAGGGACTTTAAGTCAAAGGCCATAACTTGAGATTGGTAAATCAAAATGACATGGGACTAAAGGCATTGGTTAGAGGACTCAAAGACCTTTCCAAAATGTCCAAGAACATGTGAAAAGCTTAAAAATTGAGCAAGTTATGCCTTGTGGAAGTTGGGAAATTTTTGGAAATTTTTAAAAGTCAACATTGATCCAAAAGGCCTAAATTTGCTATTGGGCCCATTTTTCTTCCAAGTTTCTTCATGCCAAGCCTATGCACGACCATTAGGCCCAAAGGGAAGTATTTTCTCATTTTTTAATCATTTATTTGAATTTATATTAATATTAATTCATTTAAGTTATTTAAATACATGAAAAATATAAAGCTTAACCTAAAAAATCTTTTTATGCACATTCTAGGCTCAAGATTTCGTGTACAATTAAAGATGGCAAGTTTTGGTGTGATTGGAGCATGATTGAACCAAAAACCATGAAAAAAAGATATGAAAAGATCATTGAAATCAAATATTCAAAAACTATTATGGCCATGGATTTTATTCAATCTTTTTGACCTAATAGCTTCAATACATAAGCATGATTCAAAACCTAATCGGAGAGGACTGCAAGCTGCGCATAGAAGACTATTACAAACTTGAAATTTTCCATAAAAAAGTCAATTCTGAAAAGCATTCTAGGGGACGATTCAAGCCCTAACCTTGATCTCAATAGCTTCATTGGGGTGTTCTGAACGCGTGCCAATCCAAAACAACCACAAAAACTCCCAGAATTGGTAGACTATGTTCAAACTGTATCACGAAATTTTTGAAATCATAGATCATAATTAACGCATCTTCTTGCATTTTTATTTGTGGATTATTGTTCAGTGTAATGTTTCTAAACTAACCATCGTGTTTAATTGTATTTTCGCTGACCATACACGATAATGCCATGGATGGAAGTTAGGGTTGCAGGTTTCTTGAATTAGGGCTTTTGCATAGAGGAAAAATTAGGATCCATGAATACCATGGTTGCATACAGTAGGTCTGGACGAAGAAGACCATATACTCGCGATGAATTTATGATTCACATAGCGCTAATCGCTATTTTTCCATAGCCTACTTTCTGCAACGCTTCAAAAACCGTTGCCTATGTATTTTGTTTTGCAGGGATGGGGAAGAAGACGATACCGTGTCAAATGCTGGTTGGTTCATTTAAACCAGCGCGCGCTTTTTTTTGTTTTTAGTGGCCACTAACCAAGTTCTCTTTATATTATTTATTCGTTATTTATATATTAAATATGTTAACATGGCGTAGTGGTCAGGGAAGGCGTTGGCAAGGCATAAGACCTGGGTTCAAGTCCCAGGTCTGAACAATTCCCTATTATTTTTCTGTATTAATTCATATGCAGGCACTCATTTGTGGATCACCCTACGCTCACAATCTCAAACGTCCACGCGTCCTACAAAAGCAAATCAAAGGCATAGATTCAAGGAACACCATAAGTGCTGGTCAACATGCCATACAAAATCCAGAAAAGTCAACGAGCTTCAAAGCTTAATGGGCCAAAATTCCAGGCCTGAACCTCCTAAATTGGGGCTACCCCCCCTGGTTTGCCCTCCTTTTATTTTTCTTATATTTTATTTAAATTATTATTTTGTTTTCTTGATTGTTTAATTTAATTAATTTATTTTTAAAAAAAAAACATAAAAACATTAAAATTCAGAAAAGACAAAAAAATTTAATAAATATTTATATTATAATTATTTTCATAAAAAATGCTTGTAATTATTTAGTTTTAATTAGGTTACAAATTTAATTCTTTTTAATAACAAAAATCCAAAAATATAGAATTAGGTTAAATGATAATTTTTATGCCCTTTTAAATTTTCCTTTTTTTATCACAACATTATTTATTTATTTATTTTATTTTTGTAATTAATTGTACATAAATATAATTTAGGTTTAAATTAGGTCAAAATTCAATATTTTCATAATAAACTTAAAAAACATTAGAATTAGGGTTTGACGCCTCCTTTTTAATTTTAATTAATTATTCTTTCTTTTAAATCTTGATAACCAAAAATACCAAAAAAAAACATTTAATTCTAACTAATTAATTCTCATTAACTTTAACTTCTTATGAAAGGGTCCAATGCCCATTGTTTTAATTATTTTATTTCGCGCATCTTACTTTATCGCTTATTATAATTATGTACATGTCCCAAAGCCTTGTAACTTTAACTTTTCGCACTTTATTTTTCCGCTTTATTTATTTTCCGCTAAATCGGGTCCGGTTTAATTTTGGCGATGTGGACCCGCGCCATTTGTAATAACCTTAGATTTATTTTCCCGCAAACTTATAACTGTTAAAAAGCATGCAAGAATGAATGTCTTAATTAAAATCAAGCGTAGATCACAATGACATGACAAAAGACAAATATCAAATGAAAACGACACACAATTCGCACACACCACCCCTAGGGTACGCCTCACTGTTGCCTTTCGAAAGGTGATCGTCGAGTAGAGGACGTCTTAGTAAGTCCTCATGATCCGGGAACCTGGCATGAGGGTAGCTTCTAAGGTGTCTTCCCATTGCTCTGGTGATCACCATGTCCCTAAAACTCGAATTGACCCGAACATCTCCAACGGTGGTGCTACCTATCTCTCAATGGTGGGATGGCACTACTTTTAAAGGACATCTACACAGACGAATTCCTTAGGGTAGGTAGGTTCTCAAGGATACTTGCTCTAATCTCAAAACAAAATCAAAATCTTTTCACACCACACATTTTCAAAAGCTTTCAAAACAAACTTTTCAAACACTCTGACGTATGAGTCGATCTGAAATTTTTCAAAGAAACTTTTAAACCCACATTGAAAAGCAAACAAACAATTTTGAAAACACAAGTGAGCAAGTATCTAAGAGCCCATGGATAACCATGGATAGAAAGGGTGCTAACACCTTCCCTTTCTATAACCTACCTCCCGAACCGAGAGCAATCTCTATAAGGAATTTTTCTGTGCTTTTGTCCTTTCCATTTGGAGAAAATAAAAGACGGTGGCGACTCTTGCTTCCGCGACATTTCGCGAACCAGCGTTAAACAGTCAGTTCCAGATCCACCGATCACAGAACTGGCGACTCTGCTGGGGAACTTTTTAAAGTGAGGTGTACCTTAGGGCTAGCTCATAACTATGTTTTCGATTGTTTTCCTTGTGTGCTTTAAATTGTGGGTTGCTTGGGAGTTCTATAGGTCCTAAACCCGGATCTGGGGGATACCTTTCTTAGAAAGTAGCAACAAGGCTGTGAGGGAACTGTGCAGGGTATACCGACATGGTTGAAACAGTCTGCTACGTTGATGTGGCACTTTGGTGTGTACCGGTAACCCTTGAGTTCAGTCAAGGAGAGTACGGGGCCTCCGCGTGGTGTCGTGAAGCATCAACAGACCTTAGGAACCTTAATTGAACTATCTTGGCCTCTTTAGGGTAGTGAGATAACTGACTTTGGTGCAGTCCGAGGTTGGTTGATACTCGATACTACGCTCAATTGAGGGTTGCTTTCCTGGAATATTTCGGTCGCCAGTTCAGTGGCTAAATCGAAACGATGAACAATGAAAGCAATCCCGTGATATTGGGAACCTTAGAACCCGGTTACTTTGATTAGGACAGGTTGAACCCACCAACTTCAAGAGGGTACTACCCAGACCCCATGCTGGCCTTAAACCTTAAGGGCTTGTCTTGTGTGCCTTGTGTGCCTTACATGTTTGTCTTTGTAAATATCTGTGGTGTGTTTAATCATAGCATCATGACATCATCCAGCATCATATGCATTGACTAACCATTTCAGGGGTTCGAATGTTCATCTTTGTTCTTGTTTTGTAGGACATGGAAACTGTTCGTAGAAAGACAATTCAGGTCAATCTTGTAAGGGTCCCTCCTCAGCTTAAGGAGCTTATATCCAGGATTCCCGAGAACTCTTCATTCAGTGAAAGGCATGGAAGCCTCATCAGCTTGGTCAACACCAACATTGAGGAAGATATGATAAAGGTCTTGTTCCAATTCTTTGACCCTCTGCATCACTGTTTTACCTTCTTGGACTATCAGTTGGTACCTACATTGGAGGAGTTCTCCCGGCTCCTGAAGATCCCTATCCTTGATCAGCTACCCTTCAACGGTACAGAAAAGGAACCTAAGCTTGAAGAGATTGCTAAAGCCTTGCACCTACAGTCATCTGACCTCAAGGGACATTGGGAAGTCAGAAGTGGTATCAAAGGGTTCTTAGCCAGGTTTCTGTTTGAGAAGGCCCATGAATGTTGGAACTCCCTTGACTTGCAAGCTTTTGAAGAGGTTGTGGCCCTCCTTGTTTATGGTTTGGTGTTGTTCCCTAACCCAGATCAGCTCATTGATATCAGTGCCGTTCAGATCTTTATGTCCAGGAGTCCTATACCTACGTTGCTGGGGGACATCCTTCACTCATGTTACACTCGAACCATGAGAAAAAGAGGTGTCCTTATGTGTTGCACTCCTCTCCTGGGAAGGTGGTTTATTTCGCACCTTCCCCAATCAGTCCTGAAGAATGAGCGGGGTTTGAGATGGTCACAACGGTTGATGACTCTTACACATGCAGATATACATTGGTGTCCTAGATCCAGAGGAGATGTCACTATCATTGATCGATGTGGGGAGTACCCTAATGTTCCTTTACTTGGAATCAGGGGAGGTATTACTTATAATCCATGCCTGGCTTGGAGACAGTTTGGTTATGCTCGGAGAGACGGTCCTCATGACATGCTAATTCCCGACATAGTTTTTGACTTCGACAACGATGCTCAAGGACTTCGTCAGAGATTTATCAGAGCCTGGAGGATGCCTAGTAGGATAGACAGCAAGACACTGGGGCATAGGAACTCCATCCCTTTGGAGCCTTATCTCAAATGGGTACGCGCTCGCTCCCAGAAGTTAGTGATGCCTTATCCTCACATGCTCCCGGTAATCAAAGAGCCTGTCTTGGAAGGGGAAGTGTCTCATGTTATTCAGCACCCTGATATGCCCACATCCTGGGAAGAGATGCAGAAGAGCTGGATCCAGCTTAAGGAAGAAAGGAGTTCTCTTGAGACTAGTCTGCAGGCTAGTGAAAAGAAGGTCTTGGAGCTCACCCGTCTGTTGCATGAGGAAAGGAACCTCAACACCTACATAGCTCCGAAAAGGATGCGCAGTGTATTTTGGGATTGACTTGATTTTTGTACTTTTGCCCATGAGGCCTTGATGTATTAAACAATGATTTCTTTAATGATAACGTGTGTTCCTTTTTGGCTACAACAAATTTGAACTTTCGAACCCTTGAATGCATTGCATACGCATTTCATACATCATGTGCATAGCAGGTTTTTCCCCTTTTTCAGGTTGCTTACAGTTCTTCGCTGTTTATTTCAGCATCATGAATCCCGGATCTGAATCAACAAAGACATCAATCAAGGCTCTCCAGGCGCAGAATGCGCAGTTTCAAGAACTAATCATGGGTCTAGCTAAAGGCCAAGAAGAACTGAAGACTATGCTCCTGAAAAAGGAGAAGAAGAAGAAGAGAAGAACTGTTCTATTCAACTCAGGCCGAAGATTTGGTAATACTCTGCATCATGAAGAGGCTGGTTCTTCTGTTGGCAAGAGTCCTTCTCAGGCAGAAGTGAAGGTTCCTAGTCCGGTCGTCTCCGACAACGAGACAGATTTTGATGAAGAGCAGTACCCTCCTTCAGATGACAGGTACAAACAACTGGAGGACAGGTTGAAGGCTATGGAGGTGCAACAGGCACCTGGGCTGGATTTCGGAGATCTGGGTTTGTCGACTGGTGTGATTATCCCGCATAAATTCAAAGCACCATCCTTCTCGAAGTATGACGGGGCGTCTTGTCCCAAGCTGCACCTAAGGTCCTATGTTCGGAAAATTCAGCCGTACTCTGCGGACAAGAATCTATGGATCCACTTCTTCCAGGAGAGTCTTTCAGGGACTCATCTCGAATGGTTCTATCAGCTGGATGGGACCAAAGTTCGT
This sequence comes from Vicia faba, assembly GCA_948472305.1. Classification (NCBI taxonomy): domain Eukaryota; kingdom Viridiplantae; phylum Streptophyta; class Magnoliopsida; order Fabales; family Fabaceae; genus Vicia; species Vicia faba. The sequence goes on from OX451735.1 coordinate 929,732,402, forward strand.
AACTGGGAGGAGCTGGCTACTGCTTTCTACAAGCAGTATCAGTATAATGCCGACCTTGCCCCCACACGTACCCAACTCCAGGGTATGGCGTTAGGCGCAAGCGAAGGTTTTAAGGAGTACGCTCAGAAGTGGAGAGACCTGGCTGGCAGGGTGCAGCCACCATTGACTGATCGGGAGTTGGTTGACATGTTCTTGGGGACCCTATCTGGGCCGTTTTTCAACCATCTCATTGGGAATTCTTCTGCTGGTTTCACTGATTTAATCTTGACTGGAGAGAGAATCGAAGCTGGTTTGAAGTCTGGGAAGATTGCCAAGGGTGCATCATCATCTAGTTCGGAAAAGAAACCGTTCAAGAAGGAGTCTAGTGCCGTATATGGTTCCAGGAGATCAGAGAGAAATGAACACCGCCAATCTGTCAGTGCGGTCATGATTGCTAAGCCTGCTGCCGCTCCCCGACCAAACAATACTCAGAAGGTGGAAAGACCCCGGAGAGAATTCACCCGCCTAAGCATGACTTTGTCGCAGATCCTGCCACAGTTGCTCTCAACTAATTTAGTGACTGTCAGGGAGGCGCCGAAGTTTCCAAATACTGCATCCCCCAAGTACAACCCGAATGCTCGTTGTGCTTACCACTCAGATAGCCCGGGGCACTCTACCGATGACTGTTGGGCACTAAAGAACAAGCTGCAAGATCTCATTGACGCTAAGGAGGTACAGTTCGAGGCATCCGACAAGCCTAATGTGGTGACAGCTCCCCTGCCTGCTCATGGAGTTAATGCTATTGGGGTTGAAGAGGAAGTTGATGAAGCTGAGTTTGATAGCTGGATCTACCCGGCAACTGACGAAGGACTTAACAATTGGAGCGCCAAAGACAATCTCCCTGTTTCTTTTGTTACTAAGTAATGAATTCCTATGTTTTGTTATTTTGTAATAAACAATGATAAACTCTATGGCCCGGTGTCTTACCCGAGGCACCGTGGTTCTATTTGTGAGGGCATACGAACTGTCATTTTATACATCATGAATGAAAATCTTGGACGTATTTTTCGCATTGCAAATATTGTGTTCCTTTCCTGTCTTTCTTTTCCTTTACATAATTTTCAAAAACAGCTGTATTTACACACACACTCACTCATACAGGTTCCAATCCACTCTGGATCTCACTGATAACAACTCTGCTAATGCCAGTTATGACTTCGAAAATCCGATCAACTTAGCCGAAGACGAAGGTGAAGATGATTGCGAAGTGCCTGGTGAGCTTGCAAGACTGTTGCTTCAGGAAGAGCGGGCAATTCAACCCCATGAAGAGCCAGTGGAAACTATAAACCTGGGTACTGAGGCAGATAGAAAAGAGGTAAAGATTGGTGCTAACCTAGAGCTCAGCGTGAAGCAACGGTTAACCAAGATGTTACATGACTATATGGAGATCTTTGCCTGGTCCTACGAAGATATGCCAGGGTTGGATACCGATATTGTTGTCCATCATTTGCCGACTAGGAAAGACTGCCCTCCAGTTAAACAAAAGGTCCGTCGGATGCGTCCAGAGATGTCCGAGAAGATTAAAGCCGAGGTCATGAAACAGTTTGATGCCGGGTTCCTTGCAGTAACGTCTTACCCTCAGTGGGTTGCTAATGTGGTGCCGGTACCTAAAAAGGACGGTAAGGTCAGAATGTGTGTTGATTACAGGGATCTGAACAGGGCCAGCCCCAAGGATGACTTCCCCTTACCTCACATTGATGTCCTTGTTGATAATACGGCTCAGCACAAGGTATTCTCTTTCATGGATGGCTTTTCAGGTTACAATCAGATCAAGATGGCACCTGAAGACATGGAAAAGACTACATTCGTTACTCAGTGGGGCACCTTCTGTTACAAGGTCATGCCGTTCGGATTAAAGAATGCTGGGGCAACCTACCAACGTGCCATGGTTGCCTTATTTCATGACATGATCCATCACGAGATAGAAGTGTATGTGGACGACATGATTGCTAGGTCCCAGACTGAGGAAGAGCATCTAGATCATCTACAGAAGTTGTTTGACCGGTTGAAACTGTACAAGCTGAGATTGAACCCGAACAAGTGCACCTTCGGGGTAAGATCGGGAAAACTGCTAGGCTTCGTGGTCAGCGATAAAGGTATTCAAGTGGACCCTGCTAAGGTCAAAGCTATTCAAGAGATGCCAGTTCCTAAGACAGAGAAGGAAGTCAGAGGCTTTTTAGGACGCCTAAATTACATCGCTCGATTCATCTCACATCTGACTGCTACCTGTGAGCCAATCTTCAAGCTGCTGAAGAAAGATCAGGTAATACGTTGGAACGATGAATGTCAGGCTGACTTCGACAAAATCAAAGAGTATCTCCAAGAACCACCCATCCTTATGCCACCGGTTGAAGGGAGACCTCTGATACTATACCTGACAGTGTTAGACAACTCAATGGGGTGTGTGCTGGGGCAGCATGACGAGTCTGGCCGAAAAGAGCATGCCATTTATTACCTTAGCAAAAAGTTTACCGACTGTGAGACCCGATACTCACTGCTTGAGAAAACTTGCTGCGCTTTGGTATGGGCTGCTCGCCGGCTGAGACAGTATATGCTGACTCACACTACCTTGTTGATCTCAAAAATGGATCCTATAAAGTACATATTCGAAAAGCCTGCTCTGTCTGGGAGAATTGCAAGATGGCAAATGATCTTGACGGAATACGACATTCAGTACACAACCCAGAAAGCCATCAAGGGAAGTGTATTGGCAGACCACTTAGCTCATCAAGCTGTAGATGACTACCAATCAATGAACTTCGAGTTTCCAGATGAAAGCATTATGATAGTAACTGATTGTGAAGTGCCTGGACCGGATGAAGGACCTGAACCAGGATCCCGATGGTCTATGCACTTTGACGGAGCTTCCAATGCTTTGGGAAATGGTATCGGCGCCATCATCATATCCCCTCAAGGTACTCATACTCCACTCACTGCCCGGCTGTGTTTCAATTGTACCAATAACATGGCGGAGTATGAGGCGTGTATCATGGGTCTTCAAGCTGCGATTGACCTAAGGATCAAATTTCTAAGTGTTTTCGGAGATTCCGCTCTTGTGATCAATCAGATCAAAGGAGAGTGGGATACGAAACATCCAAACCTGATTCCTTACAGAGAATGTGTGTTGACCCTGATTCCCCACTTCACAGAAATAACCTTTGAGCACTTCCCGAGAGAAGAGAATCAGTTAGCGGACGCGTTAGCTACAATGTCTTCAATGTTCAAGGTTAAATGGGATAATGAAGCTCCCCGGATCATCATCTGGAAACTGGACGAACCGGCATACTGTTGTGATCTCGAAACTGAATTGGTAACTGAGAAGCCTTGGTACCACGAAGTGAAGAGATATCTGGAAGCTCAGGAATACCCTGAAGGTGCCTCTGTCAATGATAAGAAATTCCTGAGGAGGTTTGCAGCCAAATTCTTCCTAAGCAACGGCATCTTGTACAAGCGAAACCATGATTCAACCTTACTGCGTTGTGTGGACAAGATGGAAGCAGAAAGAATCATGGAAGAGCTGCATGAAGGGACCTTTGGTACGCATTCCAGTGGACATACTATGGCTAAGAAAATCCTACGGGCAGGATATTACTGGTCCACCATGGAAGCTGATTGCTACCAACATTCCAGGACATGCCACAAGTGCCAGATCTACGCAGATAAGGTGCATGTTCCTCCGGTTCCCCTGAATGTTCTGACTGCGCCTTGGCCGTTTGCAATGTGGGGCATAGACATGATCGGCGAGATAAAACCTACGGCATCCAATGGACATCGCTTCATCCTAGTGGCGATTGACTATTTTACAAAGTGGGTTGAGGCAGCATCCTATGCTACATTAACCAAGACTGTTGTGGCACGGTTCATCCGGCACAACCTGATCTGTCGGTACGGCGTCCCTGAGCGGATTATTACGGACAATGGTACCAATTTGAACAATAAGATGATCGCTGAGCTCTGCGAACAGTTCAAGATACAGCACCACAATTCTTCTCCTTACAGACCGAAGATGAATGGGGCTGTAGAAGCAGCTAACAAAAACATCAAGAAGATCGTGCAAAAAATGACAGTAACTTACAAAGATTGGCACGAGATGTTACCATTCGCTCTGCATGGGTACCGTACCTCAGCTAGGACGTCAACCGGGGCAACTCCATTCTCTCTGGTTTATGGCATGGAGGCAGTCTTGCCGATCGAGGTGCAAATTCCCTCTCTCCGGATAATGAAGGATGCAAATCTGAACGAAGATGATTGGATCCAGACACGACTTGACCAACTCAATCTCATTGACGAAAAAAGACTTGCTGCTATCTGTCATGGTCAGACGTATCAGAAACGGATGATCAGGGCATTTAACAAAAAAGTCAGACCACAGGAATATCAAGTCGGGGATCTGGTGATCAAGAGAATCATCCTCCCTCAGAGTGATCCAAGGGGCAAATGGACTCCTACGTACGAAGGGCCATTTGTGGTTAAGCATGTGTTCTCAGGAGGAGCAATGATATTAACCAACATGGATGGTGACGACCTTCCTCACCCCGCCAATGCAGACATAGTTAAAAAATACTACGCATGAAAAAGACCCGCTAGGCTGACATGCCTAGGCAAAAATTAGGGCTTCCCGTCGAACCAAAAGGGTTCGGGCAAAATGAAGGGATGAAAATGAAAAAATCTGTACACCCAGCAAGTCGAAAACCTGAAAAGGCGGCTTGGGCAAAAATGGGCATCCCGGTGGACTGAAAACCCGAAAGGGCGGTCCAGGCAAAAGTTGGGGATAAAAGCGCAATACTATGTCTCGTTGGATCACTTTGCATCCAGAATCCGGTATCTGCATCAAGCTCAAACGGCATCGATCAGTCAGCTTCACCCTCAACCAAGGTCATCAAGTGATGAGACGCTCGGAGTTATAAAGGCAATAGCAGAGTTGAAACCCAGTAGATCATTCATCTTTCACACAGCTGTTTTATTTTCTTTTGTACAAAACTTGTATAAACTCTCTTGTTCGGCGACGTACCTCTTACTAGGACGTCAGCCTCTTGTATACAAAATGCCTATTTTCAGGCCATTCCAAAATCAATACAAAAACATTTTCAGTTAAACGTGCCAAGTATTTTTCCTTTTTCTGTTTTGTTTTACGAAGAACGTCCAAGGTTCAATTTGTGATGTATGCATTGACAATAATTTGCTAACTCATGAATATTTGCATACGAAACAAAGGAATTAATTGCAGGTGACACTAGAAACAGGGGCAATAAAGAGTTGTCTGAGCAGTCCAATTGTTCTATCCTCCAAGGTACCAAGATAGGTTCAGCTAAAGAACATAACCGGTACATTTTAAATCCCCAGAGAGTGGTTCAACAAAACAATACATTCTCCTCCAAGCTATCATCAAATATCAAAGGAAATTGAGTATCCTCCCGTAGATCTCAAATACTTCCCCAGCAGCAATATACAAGCATCCCCGGCAGTCTTGGTCTAAAGATTGTTCCCCGGCGGTACATCAACATTCAAAGGAATCATTTCCCTGCAATTCAAACTTCCCCAGAAGAGTCCAACCCAAGTTCCCCAGGAAAGTTGGAATTCATATCCCCAAGCGATAAGCTTATCCCCAGTAAATTCTGGAAGCTTATCCTCGCAGAGCACGAACGCGTCGCCCGACTTTATTTAAAAAGTTATTTCCTTAACAGGATATAACTGGGTTATCCTCAGCCAAAGGCCATGGAAAGAGCGTCGTCGACAAAGTCTTCTTACCCCAGCGAAGTCCTTCAACACTTCCAACAACAAGGGTATCCTCAGCAAATTATTATCAACACTCAGCAAGGCATCTCTCTCCCCACAGAGTACCGCTTCCCAGCATAGTCGCTAGAGTATCTTTTCTCCCCGCAGAATCTTCCATTTGCCAAGTTTATTCCGCAACGGAGTCATCTTCTCCTACCGGTATTCTTGCAGTTATCATCCCCAGCGGAAGCAAAATTTATTCCTCAATATCAGCCCAGGATACGACTTCCCGGCACCCGTCAAGGATTTACTTTCCTAGACGAAAACATACATAAAACATCACATACATCATTATAGCATGCATAACACATTGCATCATACAAGTCTCATTTATATCGAGAACATCATTGCTTGATCCATATCATGCATTGCATACGACTGACCTTTACCTTTCAGGAAAGATACAGTTGAAATTCTCAATCACGTCTCAAGACCTAGACCGGTTCAGTTAAATCGACCCTAAGATTTTCCTGATGCTTATCCAGTCAAAGGCCTTCTCTTGGTTCAGTCAGATCGACCCTAAGATCTCCCTGATGCTTATCCAGTTGAAGATGTTTCAAGACCTAGACCGGTTCAGTTAAATTGACCCTAAGATTTTCCTGATGCTTATCCAGTCAAAGGCCTTCTCTTGGTTCAGTCAGATCGACCCTAAGATCTCCCTGATGCTTATCCAGTTGAAGATATTCCAAGACCTTGTCCGGTTCAGTTAAATCGATCCTAAGATTTTCCTGATTCTTACCCAGTCCAAGGCCTTCTCTGGTTCAGTCAGATCGACCCTAAGATCTCCCTGATACTTATCCAGTTGAAGATGTTTCAAGACCTAGACCGGTTCAGTTAAATCGACCCTAAGATTTTCCTGATGCTTATCCAGTCAAAGGCCTTCTCTTGGTTCAGTCAGATCGACCCTAAGATCTCCCTGATGCTTATCCAGCTGAAGATATTCCAAGACCTAGACCGGTTCAGTTAAATCGACCCTAAGATTTTCCTGATGCTTATCCAGTCAAAGGCCTCTCTGGTTCAGTCAGATCGACCCTAAGATCTCCCTGATTCTTATCCCAGTAGAAGACACCCAAGATTTTTTTCTCAACGAGCGTTGTTGAAGATAAAGTCACCCAAGATCTTTCCTCAACGAGCGTTGTTGAAGTTAAAATCGCCCAAGGTTCTCTTACCATACATGCTAAGGCAGCAACCATCCCTGGTTCATTCATTAGCGTTTGAAGCTCCTGACTCAGCTCCTGTAACCAGTCAGGACATATCTATACCAAGCATCTAAGATCAGCTCCTGCAACGTGTCAGGTACTCATTTTTCTTTTTGCAGGTATGCAGGTTCTAGCTAAAGAATCTCCTACGCGATCAACATCCAGATGGCATCTATAAGCCCATCATCCTATCCAGCAATCCCCAAATGGCATCTATAAGCCCATTCCCATCTCGCTGCTACTATGTGAGCGCAAATTTCTGGGCACTTTAGTGTCCAATCATCTTCTACCCTCGGATTACGAAAGGCACGTCCGCCAATCTGCATCCTCAGGTCTAAGAAGATTGAACAGGGGCAACTGTTGTACCCCAAAATTTGCCCTCCCATATTCTCCAAGATTTGTCAAGTCAAGGTCACAAAATTCCCCAAGGGTTGTGCAGCTTAACTGTCTCCTATACAGTCAAAACTAGGGTTTGTGTTCTGATCAAGAATTGAAAGTTTTCAAAGGCCCAATCAAGTCTCATATGCCTACAAATATGGTCAAGTATCCTCATATCAAGTTTCAAGGCATTCAGCTCAAGATTGCACAGTCAAAACCCTAGATTGCACTACAGTCAACTGTAGGGGCAAAATGGTCATTTGGCAGTCAAAAGTTCAAATTTTTGGTCAATATATCATTTTGAAGCCACAAACATCATTTGATCAATGCTTGATCATGATTCTCAAAATTTGGCTCAGAAATCATCCAGATGCAAAAGTTGCCTTATTTGGACAGCTGAAAAAGTCAACTGAAATTGACCAGGGCATAACTTTCACATGGATTATCAGAAAAATTCCATCCAAAGCTCATTTTGAAGAGAAAGACATTTCCTACAACTCATCTTCATACTTAAAGTCCAAGAAATGCTCTCACAAAAAGTTATCAATTTCAACATTATAGGTCATTTTCAAAAGTCAACAAAAAGGGACTTTAAGTCAAAGGCCATAACTTGAGATTGGTAAATCAAAATGACATGGGACTAAAGGCATTGGTTAGAGGACTCAAAGACCTTTCCAAAATGTCCAAGAACATGTGAAAAGCTTAAAAATTGAGCAAGTTATGCCTTGTGGAAGTTGGGAAATTTTTGGAAATGTTTAAAAGTCAACATTGATCCAAAAGGCCTAAATTTGCTATTGGGCCCATTTTTCTTCCAAGTTTATTCATGCCAAGCCTATGCACGACCATTAGGCCCAAAGGGAAGTATTTTCTCATTTTTTTAATCATTTATTTGAATTTATATTAATATTAATTCATTTAAGTTATTTAAATACATGAAAAATATAAAGCTTAACCTAAAAAATCTTTTTATGCACATTCTAGGCTCAAGATTTCGTGTACAATTAAAGATGGCAAGTTTTGGTGTGATTGGAGCATGATTGAACCAAAAACCATGAAAAAAAGATATGAAAAGATCATTGAAATCAAATATTCAAAAACTATTATGGCCATGGATTTTATTCAATCTTTTTGACCTAATAGCTTCAATACATAAGCATGATTCAAAACCTAATCGGAGAGGACTGCAAGCTGCGCATAGAAGACTATTACAAACTTGAAATTTTCCATAAAAAAGTCAATTCTGAAAAGCATTCTAGGGGACGATTCAAGCCCTAACCTTGATCTCAATAGCTTCATTGGGGTGTTCTGAACGCGTGCCAATCCAAAACAACCACAAAAACTCCCAGAATTGGTAGACTATGTTCAAATTGTATCACGAAATTTTTGAAATCATAGATCATAATTAACGCATCTTCTTGCATTTTTATTTGTGGATTATTGTTCAGTGTAATGTTTCTAAACTAACCATCGTGTTTAATTGTATTTTCGCTGACCATACACGATAATGCCATGGATGGAAGTTAGGGTTGCAGGTTTCTTGAATTAGGGCTTTTGCATAGAGGAAAAATTAGGATCCATGAATACCATGGTTGCATACAGTAGGTCTGGACGAAGAAGACCATATACTCGCGATGAATTTATGATTCACATAGCGCTAATCGCTATTTTTCCATAGCCTACTTTCTGCAACGCTTCAAAAACCGTTGCCTATGTATTTTGTTTTGCAGGGATGGGGAAGAAGACGATACCGTGTCAAATGCTGGTTGGTTCATTTAAACCAGCGCGCGCTTTTTTTTGTTTTTAGTGGCCACTAACCAAGTTCTCTTTATATTATTTATTCGTTATTTATATATTAAATATGTTAACATGGCGTAGTGGTCAGGGAAGGCGTTGGCAAGGCATAAGACCTGGGTTCAAGTCCCAGGTCTGAATAATTCCCTATTATTTTTCTGTATTAATTCATATGCAGGCACTCATTTGTGGATCACCCTACGCTCACAATCTCAAACGTCCACGCGTCCTACAAAAGCAAATCAAAGGCATAGATTCAAGGAACACCATAAGTGCTGGTCAACATGCCATACAAAATCCAGAAAAGTCAACGAGCTTCAAAGCTTAATGGGCCAAAATTCCAGGCCTGAACCTCCTAAATTGGGGCTACCCCCCCTGGTTTGCCCTCCTTTTATTTTTCTTATATTTTATTTAAATTATTATTTTGTTTTCTTGATTGTTTAATTTAATTAATTTATTTTTTTAAAAAAAACATAAAAACATTAAAATTCAGAAAAGACAAAAAAATTTAATAAATATTTATATTATAATTATTTTCATAAAAAATGCTTGTAATTATTTAGTTTTAATTAGGTTACAAATTTAATTCTTTTTAATAACAAAAATCCAAAAATATAGAATTAGGTTAAATGATAATTTTTATGCCCTTTTAAATTTTCCTTTTTTTATCACAACATTATTTATTTATTTATTTTATTTTTGTAATTAATTGTACATAAATATAATTTAGGTTTAAATTAGGTCAAAATTCAATATTTTCATAATAAACTTAAAAAACATTAGAATTAGGGTTTGACGCCTCCTTTTTAATTTTAATTAATTATTCTTTCTTTTAAATCTTGATAACCAAAAATACCAAAAAAAAACATTTAATTCTAACTAATTAATTCTCATTAACTTTAACTTCTTATGAAAGGGTCCAATGCCCATTGTTTTAATTATTTTATTTCGCGCATCTTACTTTATCGCTTATTATAATTATGTACATGTCCCAAAGCCTTGTAACTTTAACTTTTCGCACTTTATTTTTCCGCTTTATTTATTTTCCGCTAAATCGGGTCCGGTTTAATTTTGGCGATGTGGACCCGCGCCATTTGTAATAACCTTAGATTTATTTTCCCGCAAACTTATAACTGTTAAAAAGCATGCAAGAATGAATGTCTTAATTAAAATCAAGCGTAGATCACAATGACATGACAAAAGACAAATATCAAATGAAAACGACACACAATTCGCACACACCACCCCTAGGGTACGCCTCACTGTTGCCTTTCGAAAGGTGATCGTCGAGTAGAGGACGTCTTAGTAAGTCCTCATGATCCGGGAACCTGGCATGAGGGTAGCTTCTAAGGTGTCTTCCCATTGCTCTGGTGATCACCATGTCCCTAAAACTCGAATTGACCCGAACATCTCCAACGGTGGTGCTACCTATCTCTCAATGGTGGGATGGCACTACTTTTAAAGGACATCTACACAGACGAATTCCTTAGGGTAGGTAGGTTCTCAAGGATACTTGCTCTAATCTCAAAACAAAATCAAAATCTTTTCACACCACACATTTTCAAAAGCTTTCAAAACAAACTTTTCAAACACTCTGACGTATGAGTCGATCTGAAATTTTTCAAAGAAACTTTTAAACCCACATTGAAAAGCAAACAAACAATTTTGAAAACACAAGTGAGCAAGTATCTAAGAGCCCATGGATAACCATGGATAGAAAGGGTGCTAACACCTTCCCTTTCTATAACCTACCTCCCGAACCGAGAGCAATCTCTATAAGGAATTTTTCTGTGCTTTTGTCCTTTCCATTTGGAGAAAATAAAAGACGGTGGCGACTCTTGCTTCCGCGACATTTCGCGAACCAGCGTTAAACAGTCAGTTCCAGATCCACCGATCACACAATGTATTTGGCAGGCGCCTCTATCCTGGATGGCTCAATTGTCTTTTCTTTGCCTCTAGTGCCAGTACTAGGTTTGTCAATGGTAATGCAAACTGGTGTAGCTGTAGTAGTTGGAGGTGAAATGTTAGGAGAGAAGATTCTCCCTGTTCTTGTCACTTTGCTAGAACCAGCAATATTGGTAACGTCATCAGTTTTGTCTTTATTTACCCAAGAGTCTTACTTAATCCCATGATAGTATACCTCAACACCGTAATTCCAAGGCACTGTCTTATCGGAAGAATAAGGAATTGGGCCTGGTGCGGTAATTATCAAGGGAGCAATTATTGGTTCGTTGGAAATCCTAATAGGACCTTTTGAGGAGATCCTAATAGGTTTGTTAGATATGGTGATGATTGATATGTCTTTAGCTTTATCGGTCAAACCATTTATGGCTGGAGTTCTTTTAAACAAAATCTCGTGGCTATCTATTAGGTGTTGGACGCCCTTTTTCAACCATTCGCATCCATTAACTTGTTTGGCACAGAAACAACAGTGTTTTAAACAACCAGGGAAAACCCCATCTCTCAAAAAAATTTATTTAACAATGGCCAGTGGCGTAGTCAAATATTCAACGGAGGAACTAAAAGTAGTGTCTTCAATTGCATTGACACCTTTTCCATGATTTGGCATTGGTTCAGTTCTAACATTCGGAGTTGTAGGTGGATCGAACTTAATAGTATTATTGTCGATAAGATCTTAAATCTTGCTTTTTAGAGCCCAACATTGATCAGTATCATGCCCGGGGCTATTAGAGTGATAGGCGCATTTGGCGTTAGGATTGTATTTCGAAGATGAAACATTGGGATTTGATGGTGGATCTCGCAATGTTACCATGTTGGCCTTCAACAGGTGTTGCAAGGCGTGGGACAATGACATGTTAATCCTCGTGAATTGTCTTCTTGGAACCTCAGACCTTTGATGGCTGGCTTGTTGTGGTTGTCTTTGAATAGAGGGTGGATTGGAGATAAAAATAGCATTGATTGATTGGTGGTGGTCCTTCTTGACATGGCCTCTTGACCCATATACTACATTAGTTTCCTTCTGGCCAGTAAAAGGTTCTTCACAGTGTTTGATGTAAAGGCAGAAGCCACGAGAATTTTTCCACTTTTCATACCACTCTTAACCCTTTCACCAGTCAGGATTAACTCAGTGAAACCAGATGATGAGCTCCCTATTAACAAGTTGAAAAATGGTCCAGTTAATGTTCCCATGAACATATCAACAAGCTCCCTATCCTTCAGTGGTGGTTGTACTCTACCAGCAAGGTCTCTCCATTTTTGCGTATATTCTTTAAAACCTTCATTAGAACCCATTGGCATTCCTTGTAATTGAACCCTAGTCGGCGCCAAATCAGCGTTGTACTGATATTGGTAGTAGAAAGCGGTGGCCAGATCTTCCCAAGTATGAACGTTGGAACCCTCCAACTATTAAAACCATTCTAACTGAGTCCCAGACAGACTCTCTTGAAAGAAGTGTACCCAGAGCTTCTTGTCATTGGTATGCGGTTGTATTTTCGGACGTAAGACCTCAAATGAAGCTTTGGGCACGAAATGCCGTCGTACTTAGAAAAGATTGGGATTTTGAATTTGTGGGGGATAACAACCCCAGGTACTAAACCCAAATCACCAAAATCCAAGCGAGGTACAGCTTGAATTTCCACAGCTTTCAACCTATCTTCCAGTTTCTTGTAGTTATCCTCAGCCGGTGGATATTGTTCACCAAAATAATCTTCATCCTCAGTAGCTCGATTATTTGCAATCCTAGCATGTGTGCTTCTTCCATCTTCATTCTGATTCTCATCCTCCTAGGAGGAGTCTTCTTTAACTTGAACATGTCGGACGGGGCCCTTGAATCTCTTCCCCCTGTTGATTACGGATTTCTTCTTTGTCTTCTTCTTCGTAACCAGCAATGACATCAGTTTTTGCTGCCCTTTGGCCAAGGTGAGAAAGGTATTTTGAAATTGAGAATTTTGTGTCTGCAAGTATTTCACAATCTGCTCGAGATCCATCTTACTGAAATAAACAGTAGAAAGATGAGGAAACCTGTGTCAAAAAACCTGCTTATATTATGATGTGTGTGATGCAGATGCAAATGATTCCAAGGACTTCTAATATTTAAATTTGTTTAGACAAAGAGGGAACAAACATTAATTGTATTAATAATTTCAAACGGTTACAAGAATGCATCATGGGCTTACAATGGAAGAAGAAAAAATAATACAAAATAAACTCAAAAAGGACTCAAGCTTCCCATGAGCACATCATTTTTGGTGCAATATAGACATTCAAACTTTGCTCTTCATGAAGTTGTCTTGTGAGCTCCAAAACCTTCTTCTCACTTGCGTAGAACTGGGTTTCAAAGATGTCTCTCTACCCTTTTGAGTTGAATCAATGATCTTTGTAACTCCTCGAGAGTAGTCGGCATGTCAGGATGAAGAATAGTTTAGGAGACATCTCCCTCGGCAATAGGCTCCATGATGATAGGTAGGATGGCCTCATATGGCATCATGAGGTTTTGAGCACGAGCTTGTACCCACTTGAGATAAGGCTTCAAATTAATGGAGTTATTATGCCCCAATGTCTTTCTATCAACTTTGTTCACCATGCCCCAAGCTCGTATGAATCTCTGACGATAACCTTAGACATCGTTCTCATAGTCAAATGTAATTCCTTGGACAAGCGCATCATGAGGACCTTCCCTCCTAGCATGCCCAAACTATCGCAAAGCCAAAAAAGGATTATAAGTGATTCCTCCCCTAATTCCAAGGAGAGGGACATTAGGGGATTCCTCATAGTGATCAATAATGGTAACATCCTCCAAAGATCGAGAACACCAATGAATATCTGAATATGTGAGTGACATCAACCTATTAGACCATCTCATGCCTTTCTCATTCTTCAAAAAAGATCGAGGTAGGTGCGAAATAAACCACCTAGCCAACAAAGGAGTGCAACACTTAAGAATTCCCCTTCTCTTCATGGTGCGAGTGTGAAGAGAATGCAGGATATCTCCAAGCAAGGTAGGCACCGGGTGTAGCGGTAGAAATGTTCAAGACTAAGCCATTATATTGACTATACTTTATACAAATCAAAATAAAAATCGCCACCTTACTTTATTGTTTCCAAAGGAATGGGAAAAGAGCGAATAACCCAAAAGAGGGGGAAAGATTCAAGGTAAGGGGGTTGGTTATGCAAAGGGAAGGTATTAGCACCCTAAACATCTACGGTACTCGGCAGGAGCCTCTTTGTAAAATTTGTATATTTTGGCTATAAAATAAATGTGTTGTATAGAAAAATGGATAATGGAGGTGAGAATAGAAGTATACTTTTTTTAATGATTTTTGCACCCGCCGCGGTTGCGAACCTTTAGTGCCTACGTACCACCTTTCGTGCAATAGGGGATCAGGGTACACGTAGTTCCTCTTTTAAAAGTTTGAAACAATTGTGTTGGTTAATTTTAAGAAATAAGACATCATCGTCATTGTCCGTGTGGAAAATATACTTACTACCCACATTCATGAGAAAAGAGAATTTGCATCATCTCAAAGTGGAGGATATGGCTTGGATTTTAAAATCAACAATGCCTCACTCAACATCCAAGTGTAAAATATCTCTCTTCACTACATAATGTAGAAGTATAGTTGTTTACATCACTACAAGGATTGACAAGAGCCTAATCTTTTAAGAAAAGTTTAAAGGTAAAAGCCAAAGTGGCAAAATGGTTTGAAATGAGATTGGTTGACTTTTAGTCTTCTCATAAAAAAAGTGTCAAAGTATTATTAAATTGATTGAAGTTTATTGATGAAAATGTTTTGAAAATGCATGGACATAAGTCCAAGTTTATTATGAAAGTGGTTCAAGTTTAAAAACAAGGAGGGTTTTCAAAAGGAGGGAGAAGATTTTTGAAATTAAAGAAGATAGGAGGAGAAGAAGAGGCTATCCTAAAGCATAAGGTAAAAGTTAAGGATAAGGACCATCTAGCCAAACAAGAAGCCAAAACTTGACATTATGAGCCAAGATAGAATTCCCATTCTTTGTAGTGAAACCAAGAAAGCAAAGATACTAGACCTCTTACAATGTATTAAGTCTTCACAAATATTGGGCAGAGTAACGGTTGTATACGGGTGAATTCCAGATTACGAACAAAGGATGCAATCACAAAAAACCTGCACATAAAAACAAATAAGCAACCCAATTTCTTGAGGTAAACCTCAAGAACTCCAGACAAAATAATCAGATAAGATCACAAGGTCTCCAAGATAGGCCAAGGTTTCTAATCCTAAGTCCAAGAAAAAGTCCACTGCTCTATCATGCCAAGGATAGTAACCAAATAGTCCAAGTACCATTAAGATTTTTTTAGGGTTTAAGTTGGTTATTAAGTATCTTAAGAAAAGGAAAAAGAAAAGCTCAAGTGAGAAAAGTAAAAAAGACAAGAAAATAAATGCTCAAATGAGCAAAGATGAAAATGGCATGAAATGTAAAATGCTAAAAAAATAAATAGTACATAAAGCATAAAAAGAATAAAGCATAAAATAAACAAGTCAATAATTAGTGGTTAGTTGGATGACCATCTTGAAACTTGCATTTGGAACTCATTAGAGGATTGGTAGAACCAAAGCCTCCACACAACAAGTTGCATTTGCTTTTTGTCAAGTATATCATCCATTTGAAATTCTCACAAGTATTATTTAATGATCAACGATGTTTAAGTGATTCGCGTTGACCAAAGGTGTTGTAGATCCATTAGAGGATTGGTAGAACCAAATCCTCCACACAATGAATCTCAAGGTTATTGGATCAAAGAGATCAAATTAACGTACTTGGGCTTACAATCATAAGTTTGGGCCATGAATGATCATTTATTTGAATCGGGACAAAAATTTAGCGCTATGTTAAGCAATCGTAAGTTGACTTATATAGAATCCGCACCTATTTTGATACCGGTCAATAGCAATTCATGCACCATTTATTTTGAGACATGATATAGAGATCATGCTCCAACAACATTTAGTGCAATAAGAAGGGAATGAGATGAAGAGGAATTAGGGTAAAAAAGAAAACCACATTTGAATTAATATTTAATCAAACTATTATTAAAATCATTCATCCATTTTTGTGGAGTTAGACTCAACACCATGGATCCAATGATATTAATAAAGCCATGACCAAAAAATCAACCCAAGACAGCCAGAAAATATTCACAAAATGATATAATATTTAATATATATTAAAGGATGAAAAATGTTAAAATAAACTAAAAAATAATGGGGAAACATCAATAATATTCAAATTAATTAAGAAATGAAAAATAAATCCATAGAAAAATCATAAATGGGTCCAAATATTTTTTATAAAAATTTTGGGAATTTTTAAAAGCCAGAAATTATTTTTAAAAATTAAAATAAATTGGTAAAATAAACAAAAATGGTAAAAAATAGTAAAGTCAGGAACAAAAATAAAATAAGGTCACCAATATTTGTCACAATATTATTGGAGCATTCCATAATTTTTTCAGAATTTAAAAATGTGTAAAAGTATTTTTAAACATTTTAAATAAATCAAATAAGTGTAAAATTCATAAAAAAATATCAAAACACAAAATTAAATTATGAAAAAATAAAAATCAGAAAGAGAATAATCAAAAATATTTTTCATATTTTTTTTAGATTTTTTGGACTAAAAATTAATTTTCTATGATTTTTTGAAATTTAAAACAATTAAAATATAAAAATCAGAAAAAGAAAATAAAAGAAAAAGATGTGGACCATTGGATGAGAGTCAAAATGCGTTAGTAATCAAATCCAAAGGATCTGGTGCACTGTGCATATCATGGTATTTAGTGAATAATGTATAGAATCATTAATAAATCAGATTTTTGAAAAAAAAACAAATGGCACGCTTTCATTGGTTAGAAGGTGACACGTTGGTCATCTTTAACCTCCAGCCCTCACGAATTGCAGGTCTCTCAAATTGTAAAATCAGAAGCTTAGACCTATGTCATTCGCTTCGTCTCTTCAAGACGAAGACAACCATACTCTCGTGCCATATTTATATAAACTGTAACTCAAGCAATTTGGAAAGAAAGTTTTGAAAAGGGATTTGAAAACTCATGGTCAAAATGTGCTTCCAGATAAAATTAAGTGTTGCGACTAGAACCAGTGCAATGAGAGCAACACAATGATACCAAAGTTTTGAAGAATTGATGAAGGAATCTACCTAGTGAAGTTGAGTTGCAGAGCTCTGAAATTGGACTTCTATGGAGAAATGTAGGGCACGATTCTTGAATGTAATTGTATGGCTAGGTTCAGGGAAGATCAAAGAAGATGAATTGATGAAGAAAATGGATTGAAAAAGGCTTGAGAATAGGATTCGAAGTAGCTGAATTCTGAGTTGTGAAGCAAGTTTGACAGGGTGATTCTGGCTATCTAAGCTTGGGAAATTGAATGGGGGATAACCCTCCATTTATAGGGAATCAAATGAGATGCTCAAGCGTGTGGAATGATTCAAATTGGAGGGAAATCATGTGAACCTGATACACGAGTAAAGTGTGATCTGATTTGTATTAAAACTCATCAAATCCTTGTGTTTCAAGGCTCAAATCTACTTTGGCAACTTGGTTAAACATGTTTAGAACAAAAACGCGTGCTAATTTGATGTTTAAAGGCCAAAACATGGATTTCAAATTCTGACTTATGGTGAAACTTCAGTTCCAAGTTACCAAGTTCAATCCAATAGCATTTCCTCCTCGGGGGGTCTTAGGGCAAAATTCTTAATGCTTTAGAAAGATGAGGTAACAAGCTTTGCAATGGAAAAAGAATGGAATCAAATGGAGGCTTGAGCTGAAAATTACATGGAGTCAAAGTTGAAGAAAAAGAGTTGACTTTCCATACTTAGACATATTTCAAATTCTTTTTTAAAATTGACCTATAATCTCTTGCATCCAAACATGGCCTTCCACTTAAAATTTGCTCTTTACTAAAAAAGATGGAATGAAGTAGATATATTGAATGACATTTTGCAATTTGAACCACTCAAAATATCCAAAAATTGAGCAAGTTATGACTTGTTGAAGTTGGCCAAAAATCATGAAATGACCTATAATCTTTTGCATTCTTAAGGCAACTTCCATCCCTTTTCTTACTTTGCACATAAAAGAAGGCATGAAGTACACATCCTTAAGATTGTCATGGAAAATTAATGGGCTCAAGGTGATAAAAATGGACCAAGTTATGACCATTTGAAGTCACATATGGAAAATTAGGGACTCATCTGGATGACTTGTAATCTTTCTTCTTCACCAAGTTCTTTCCACATGAAAATTCCTTGGAACTTTTGAAGTGATTTGTTGGTAACTCTTTGAAGGGAAGAATGTTTTTGGAACCACTCAAAAATACCAAAAGATGAGCAAGATATACCCCTTTGAAGTCCAAAACCCTAGCCTCTCGATCAAGAGAAAGCTTGGTGGAACTTTGCCAAGTGTGAACAAACTTTTTGTGCCAATATTCTTCCTTTGTGAATAGAAATTGTTGAGGATGATGATGAGGACCTATGGCCACCAAAACAAATTTTATACCAACTTCAAAACAACTTCAATGGTGAGGTTTGAATCTCTCAAAATTTTGACTAAGGCATGGAAATAAACTCATGAACCCATGAAGCAACTTGCTAAACCTCATTGCCTTTACCTAAATTATCAACAAGTAAGACAAACCAATATTGAATTTTGTTAATTAG
Organism: Vicia faba; assembly: GCA_948472305.1. Lineage (NCBI taxonomy): Eukaryota > Viridiplantae > Streptophyta > Magnoliopsida > Fabales > Fabaceae > Vicia > Vicia faba. The sequence goes on from OX451735.1 coordinate 929,751,256, forward strand.
AGAGAAAAAATCAAAGTACAATATCTATGATCACAAAAGCAAACAAATCAAGGTGCTTGGTAACTCCTCAAAGAGAAAAGCTAAAGATAGGGAGAAGAACCAAAATCCCTAATGTGATTTTGTGGTGATTGAAACAATATGGTATGATGAAGGGATCTTAGGGGAAAAAATTGGGGTACAACAGCTGCCCTTATTTAAGTTTCTTCTATCCGGAGATATGAAGGTTAAAAATCTTCGTGTCGACGTGATCGAAGATACTTAAATATAAAACAAACCCTGTTTTCAGCCCTAAGATGCCATGCAAATCTTTATGCATATGAATGGAACAAAAGGACACAAAGTAGTATTGGGGATGCAACATGAAATGTAGCAACAAAAGAGCAATCCCACCAGGAAAATAAATCACTGGTAAACCACAAGAAAAGAATTAGAGAGGAGGATAACAAGCATCGACGTTCACTGCCGATGGTCTACCAACGTTCACTGGAGGCGGGAAGAGAATATATATCATATCACCGCCGTTCACTGACGACGAACTATTGGCGTTCACTGAAGATAGAAAAAAGATAACAAACACCGACGTTCACTGCCGATGTACTACCAACGTTCACTGAAGGTAGAAAGAGAAAATATATCATATCATCGCCGTTCACTGACGATGAACTATCAACGTTCACTGAAGATAGTAAAAAGATAACAAACACCTACGTTCACTGCCGATGTACTACCAACGTTCACTGAAGGTAGAAAGAGAAAATATATCATATCACCGCCGTTCATTGACGATAAACTATCAACATTCGCTGAAGATAGCAAAAAGATAACAAACACCAACGTTCACTGCCGATGTACTACCAACGTTCACTGAAGGTAGAAAGAGAAAATATATCATATCACCATTGTTCACTGATGATGAACTATCAACGTTCACTAAAGATAGCAAAAAGATTAAAAAAAACACCGACGTTCACTGCCGATGTACTACCAACATTCACTAAAGGTAGAAAGAGAAAATATATCATATCACCGCCGTTCACTGACGATGAACTATCAAAGTTCACTGAAGATAGCAAAAAGATAACAAACACCGATGTTCATTGCCGATGTACTACCAACGTTCACTGAAGGTAGAAAGAGAAAATATATCATATCACCACCATTCACTGACGATGAACTATCAACGTTCACTGAAGATAGCAAAAAGATAACAAACACCAACGTTCACTACCGATGTACTACCAACGTTCACTGAAGGTAGAAAGAGAAAATATCAAGTTTTCCCAGAACTCTGGTGTTCTGCCAAGAATGGGTCTCAACTTCTTCTTTAACCAAGGAGATCTACCTGGAAAGGGTAATATGTAACCTGTCTCAAATAAAGAGATTTCCACTCATTGCCAAAGGGGAAATGCAAAGAGAAATGATTTTCCAGGGATAGAAATATGACTTCCTGGAGAAATGCCATGATATTCCCGCTGAAGAGATAAAGTCTCCTTATGCAAAATAAATGCACAAGCAAAAACTCAAAGTTTTCAGAAATCCATAATACATGACATCGTCATGCAACCACAAATCCAAATCAGAAATATACCGGAGTAAGAAAGCCAGAGCAGATTCATCCTTTGAGAAATAAACTCAAGAGGGAAGACCAAATTCAACTAAGCAAATAGCATTGCAGGAAAGGTCAGAACACAATGTCAATGAACGATGATTTTAGAAATGCATGATGTATGTATGAATGTATGAGTGCTATTGTGCATATGCTGATAAAAAGGATACATAATTAGTGTAGACAAATGAAACCGCCTCAGTTACTAACAACATTTGGATAAGCTTCAACCAGAAAGATCAATCTAGGCAAGGTAAAAGAGACTGCGGGAACCAAACCTATTGTATTAACTTCACTAAGGAGAAACATAATCCGAATGTAGCTTAAATAAAACAGACACCGGGATAGAACACCCTGCTTCTGGTTTCATTGGAGAAATAGTTTTCCAAAAGCAACATGCCTATTGGAGATTGCAAGAATAACCTCAAATAAAGCAGACTGACGTCGAAACAACCAAACCTCACTGGGGAATTCAAGCCTACCTCCCAGGAGAAAAGAAACTGCGGACTGAAAATTCTTACCACGAACCCTCATTCCAACAAGAGATGCCCTGGGATAACCTTCCCGGGAAATCAAGAAGTCAACACTAATGCCGATACTGTAAAAAGAGCGACATATCAGCACACGAAGGGAATAAAACCTTTCATCATATGAGGGAATACTTTGTTGGGGAAGCTGGGACGGAGGCTTCTGACCATGTAAACCTAAAATCAAAAGTGAATCAAAACTTCACTGGGGATAACGGGACCACCAACCCAATATTGTACCTCGTACCCACTGATATCGTCTTTAACTATCTGAGAAACACATAAAGATTGCGCACCTACCAGCAAAATGACCTGAGAAAATTTTCATGAAGGGAGTAAATCTTCTTAAAACAACCGGAGTTTGTTCATTCTTGGGACCACCATTCTTGTTGTCATTGTTTCATCACAAATCCCAAAGTAAATTGAATTGTAAAGATCTCTTCTCTTTTCTTTTGAAAAGTCAATTTTTCTTTTTAATCTCTTTGCTTTAACAGTTATTATCATTAATAAATGAAGTCTTTGCAAGCTAAATAAAAATAAGAACACAGAGAATTAGGCAAAAGCTCGAATTTCGTTAATAGAATGGTAGTCTGTGAATGGCAAGACTCCATGGATGATTACAAAGTTTGGTAAATGGTAATACATAATGGAAAAGATACATTGAGATACAATGACCACTATCCCCCCTAACAACTTTTGAAATCCTGAGCAGCAGCTTTCGTTGAAGTATGGTGAGGATCCGAGAAAATTGTTGCTTCGATGATCAAGTTTCGTCTGACGTAGTTACTTGCCAAGAAAATCCCTAACTTTTGCCTAAGCTGCCCTTGCGGGTTTTCAACTTAGCGGGAAATTTATTCTGTTTATGTCTCTAATTTTTGCCTAGACCGCCCTTTCGGGTTTTTGTCCTACCGAGACGCTCCTTTTTGCCTAAGACGCCCTTTCGGGTTTTCAACTTAGCGAGTTGTTCTTTTATTTCTTTAGGCGAAGTATTTCTTGACTGCGTCAGCATTCATGGGACGTGGGAACTCCTCGCCATCCATAGTCTCAAGAATTAATGCACCACCAGAGAAGGCTTTCTCGACAACATACGGGCCTTCAAAATTGGGAGTCCACTTGCCCCTAGAATCAGCGTTGAAAGACATGATCTTCCTGAGCACGAGGTCGCCTTCTCTGAATTCACGAGGTTTGACCTTTTTATCAAATGCTTTCTTCATTCTTTTCTGATATAACTGCCCACGACACAAAGTTGTCATTCTCTTCTCTTCAATCAAATTCAATTAGTCAAACATGTTCTGAACCCATTCATCCTCTGACAATTTGGCTTCCATTATCACACGCAATGAGGGATTCTCTACCTCGACAGGGAGTACAACTTCCATTCCATACACTAGGGAAAACGGGGTTGCTCCTGTTGAAGTGCGAACAGATGTTCGATATCCGCGTAGAGAAAAAAGGAGCATTTCATGCCAATCCTTATAAGTGACAACCATTTTCTGGATAATTCGCTTGATATTCTTATTAGCAGCTTCAACAGCCCCATTTATCTTTGGCCTGTATGGAGATGAATTATGATGGACAATCTTGAATTCTTCACACAGTTCTGTCATGATCTTGTTGTTCAAGTTTGAGCCATTGTCAGTGATGATTCTGCTTGGCACACCATATCGGCATATAACACAACCACTTGTTTGGTAACATTGGCATATGAAGCAGCCTCTACCCATTTGGTAAAGTAGTCAATTGCTACCAAGATGAAACGGTGTCCATTCAAATCTTTGGGTTCTATCATCCCGAACATGGCAATACCCCACATAGAGAAAGGCCATGGGGGAGGAAATCACATTGAGTAGTGTCGGAGGCACATAGATCTTATCTGCATAAATCTGGCATTTATGGCACTTCTTTGTAAATTTGTAACAATTGGATTCCATTGTCAACCAATAATAACCTGCCCTTAGCATCTTTTTAGCCATTTAATGTCCATTAGCATGAGTTCCAAATGAACCTTCATGAATCTCATGCATCAACATGTCTGCTTCGTGTCTATCCACGCATCTGAGCAAGATCATGTCAAAATTTCTCTTGTATAACACATTTTCACTGAGGAAGAAACTGCCTGCCAATCTTCTTAGTGTCTTTCTATCTTTCTTTAACGCACCAAACGGGTATTCCTGAGTCTGAAGAAAATGTTTGATATCATAATACCAAGGTTTTTCATCTACTACCTCCTCTGTCGCAAACACATGAGCGGGCCTATCTAGCCGTCGAACTGTAATTCGAGGTATATCATTCCAAGCATTTACTTGGTACATGGAAGCCAGAGTTTCCAGAGCATCTTCCATTTGATTTTCATCTCTAGGAATGTGGTGGAATTCAACTTTATTGAAGAAGGGTAATAATCTTCTAGCATAATCTTTGTAAGGGATCAAGCCAGGGTGACAAGTGTCCCATTCTCCTTTAATCTGATTTATTACCAAAGCCGAATCACCATACACATCCAGAATCTTGATTCTGAGATCAATAGCTTCCTCAAGAACCATGATGCAAGCCTCATATTCCGCCATATTATTAGTGCAATCAAATGTTAACCTCGCGGTAAAAGGAATATGTGATCCATAAGGAGTAACAATCACAACACCAATTCCTTTACCATAAGCATTCACAGCTCCATCAAATACCATACTCCAACAAGATTCAGAGTCGGGGCCCTCCTCAGGCAATGGTTCATCACAATCTTTTACTTTCAAGAACATCACATCTTCATCGGGGAATTCACATTCTGCAGACTAATGATCTTCCACTGGTTGGTGAGCAAGATAATATGCCAACACACTACTTTTGATAGCCTTTTGAGTGTGGTACTCAATATCATATTCAGATAACAACATCTGCCAGCAGGAAATTCTCCCAGTAAGAGCAGGCTTTTCAAAAATATACTTGATTGGATCCATTTTGGAGATCAACCAAGTGGTATGATTCAACATATACTGCCGCAAACGCTTTGCCGCCCAGGCCAAAGCACAACATGTTTTTTCTAGCATAGAATACCGCGACTCACAATCAGTGAACTTTTTGTTGAGGTAATAAATGGCGAACTTTTTCTTTCCTGTTTCATCCTGTTGTCCCAAAATACAACCCATGGATTTATCCAACACCGTTAGATACATAATCAACGGTCTTCCTTCTACAGGAGGGAGCAAGACAAGAGGTTCAAGCAGATACTCTTTAATACTCTCAAATTCCTTTTGGAAGTCATCCGTCCATACACAACTTTGATCTTTCTTTAACAACTTAAAGATCGGTTCACACGTTGCAGTCATGTGGGAAATAAATCTGGAGATATAATTCAAACTCCAGAGGAAACCCCTGACTTGCTTTTCAGTTCTTGGTGCTGGAATTTCTTGAATTTCTTTGACTTTGTCAGGGTCAACCTCAATTCCTTTCTGGCTAACAATAAAACCCAACAATTTCCCCGATCTAACTCTGAAGGTGCATTTATTTGGATTCAGGCAGAGACGATACTTCATTAAACGCCGAAACAACTTCAACAAATATTCTATATGCCCTTCTTCAGTTTGGGATTTGGCAATCATATCATCAACATATACTTTGATTTCTTTGTGCATCAGATCATGGAATAGGGTTGTCATAGCCCTCTGGTACGTTGCACCAGCGTTCTTAAACCCAAAGGGCATCACTCTGTAACAGAATGTTCCCCAGGTTGTGATAAACGTTGTTTTTTCCATGTCCTCTGGAGCCATTCTTATTTGATTATACCCGGAAAATCCGTCCATGACCGAGAATACCTTGAATTTTGTTGTGCTATCCACTAACAATCAATGTAAGGCAATGTAAAATCATCTTTTGAACTAGCTTTATTTAGATCTCTGTAATCTACGCACATGCGGACTTTTCCATCTTTTTTTGGTACAGGGACAATATTGGCAATCCATTGAGGATACACTGACATCACAAGAAAACCAGCATTAATTTGCTTTAGGACCTCCTCCTTGATCTTTGCTGCCATATCTGGATGGGTTCTTCTCAACTTTTGTTTAACTGGAGGACACTCTGGCTTCAACGGAAAATGATGCTCGACAATGTCTGTATCTAGACCAGGCATATCTTGATAAGACCAAGCAAAAATATCCACATACTCTTTCAATAGCTTAATCAACCCGCTCTTTACATCAGGATGCAACGATGCTCCAATCTTAACCTCCTTCGGATCTTCTTCGGATCCCAAATTAACCACTTCCAAAGGCTCCTTATATGGATGAATGGTATTCTCCTCGTGCTCAAGCAACCGTGAGACCTCTTCTGGAATCTCATCATAATCTTCTTCTTCATCCCCAAACACAGGACAATCAAAATTGGGAGAGGGTGCAGGGTCATTGTATTCAACAGGTTTTTTAATTAATCTGCACATGTAATTTATGATTGCTTTTAGAAACTGACACATATAACAAGTGATCATGCAGATTAATTTTCAGTTATTATTTATTTTGAAAGGTTTTTTTATTTATTTTTATTACCATTTCCCAAGAAAAAGGTAGAAAATAAAAAGACATAATTTTGGAAGCAAAGACAACTTTTATTAATGATCTTAACAATTATAGCAAACATATAAGACCTACAACATTAATACTTCCACCTTGGGCAGAGTGAAAGCTTTTCAAAAAAAAGAAGCAGATTAGCAAAACAAATTACTTTGAAATATGTATGCAAGAAGGAACATCAATAGTGACCCAGTTCTAAACTCGGACTCCATGCGTCACATAATTCGATACTTCCTGCTCTGCTTCATCCTCTTCAATAGCATGAATTCCAGAATCAATCGGATGGAGGTAGCCTCCACTGCGGAAAACATCTTGATAACTGTTCACAGAAGACTTTGACTTCAAACCTTCGCCTTTGCCAATCTTCGAAGAGAAACCCAAACCAGCTCTGTTCTTGTTCACGGGTGAATCTATAAGTCATCCCCAAACTGCATTATGGCCATTGCGCACCACCTGCTGCGCATCCTTCATTGAAACCACATAATTCTCATTCTTCCTTATGTTATCAATGGATAGGGCTTGGAACTGGGTTCCAACAGCAGCCTCATCCGGTTCTACAATACTGAAAGAAGATAGATGGGATATCAATAACTCCTGCTCCCAATTTACGATCACTACCTTCCCTTCACGCACAAATTTTAGCTTCTGATGCAGAGTTGAAGTAACAACCCCTACTTCGTGTATCCATGGCCGCCCTAGCAAACAACTATACATGGGAATAATGTCCATTACCTTAAAGGTTATCAAGAACAAATGTGGTCCTATATGGATGGGTAAGTCCACTTCACCGATGACATATTTCCTCGACCCATCAAAAGCCTTCACAATGATGCCACTCAGATGCATAGGTGTTCCCATATACTTTAACTTCATGAGAGTACTTCTCAGTATAACATTCAACGCGGATTCGTTATCAATTAGCACATTAGATAGCGAGTCATTCTTGCAGTTCATGGATATGTGGAGGGCCCGGTTGTGATTCCTCCCTTCATTTGGTAACTCATCATCGTAGAAACTCAAGTTGTTACATGACGTAATGTTTCCAATTACGCTGCTGAATTGATCTAACGGCATGTCATTCTCTACAAAAGCTTGGTCTAGTACTCTCATCAATGATTCCCTATGAGCGGAGGAATTCATCAGTAATGCCAGGATGGATATCTTTGAAGGAGTTTGCAATAGCTGATCTACAATTTTGTAGTCGCTCATCTTAATTACCTTCAAGATATCATCCACTTCTTTCTCTAATGTAGCTCCACTAGTCTCTCCTGTAGCCTTCTTAGGCTCATCATTCTCGACAATTTTCTTTCCAGCAACATCTTTTCGAATAACCGGCGCAACCACACGACCACTACGGGTCACCCTGCTATTATCAGCTATATTCCCAACATCTGGCATTGGCTGGATGGGAACCTCCACCCCATCTTCTAAGATTGTAGCGTTGTATTTGTAAGGCACAACCTTATCTGATTTATAGGGAATAGGACCTGGCAGACTAATTACCAATGGGGTACCAGCTGGTTTGATATGGTACTCCACCTCAAGGTGAGCGAGTGCACCAAAACAAGGTACAATGATGTTTACACCTTCCTCGACACAACCATCCCTCAAAAGACCATTTTCGGCAAACAAATCTTCGTCTGAAGAGAAATACTCATCCGCGGGGGCATACTCTTCCTCTGACTCTTCTCCCATCAAACAAACTTCAACCATATTAATCTCGTGATAGTCATCTCTCTGACCTGTGATCTTGATAGTCCCATTGTTTAACAGCAATTGAACACCCTCTTTCACAATAGAACATCCTCGGGGGTTTCGACAACAAACTATGCGAGATCCATATTGGTGTTCCACCTGACCAGCAGTACGGCAGAAAGTGGCATGCAACTGTATGAGATCTTCATTCAAATTCTCTACTTCAAAAATTCTGAATTCACCCAAACATCCAGAAACCATATTAACTTCCTCTTCATATTCTGCCCTAGGCCTGATTATATGGATTAAACCTTCGTCCATCATCTCCTGCAAATCAGCCTTTATCTTCTCGCAACCCTGTATATTTGTACTACAAACAGCACAACCGGCATGGTCATGCATATAATAACTGAATTCACATAGGTCTGCGTGCATCTTTACCAAATCCCCTCTGATTAATGTCAAAAATATGGAAGTCACCTGGACAATCGGCCACCATATTCACAACATTCACTCCACCGTGCTTGGGCAGAGGATTGTCTTTCACAATAGGTCCCATGTCTTTAAAAGATGAAATTCCATACTTCACCAACCTTTGCACTTCAGTCCTCAAAGGATAACAATTTTCAACACTATGCCCTGGTGCTCCCTGATGAAAGGCACACGTCTGGTCTGCTTTGTAATACCAAGGCAATGGAGATGGTATTGCTGGAGGTGGTCGGGTCTGGACCAACTTCTTCTGAATTAATGCTGGTAGTAGCTCTGCATAACTCATGGGAATAGGTTCATAGTTCTCCCTTCTCTGATTATTCACTTGGTTCCCCTGATGGGACTGTCTTTGATAAGCAACGGTAGTCGGAGCGGCATTCATAATAGGAGTAACTAAAGCAACTTGCTGGTGACGCTGATAATTCCTTCTAGGAGCGTTCGCTCTCCTCTCTTGCATGACAGCATTGGTATCCCCCTCTTTCTTCTTTGTAAACCCATAAGCTGGTTTCTTCACACCTCCGGATCCTTCACCCTTTATCAAACGGCCTTCTCTTACTGCCTCTTCTAGGTGGACACCCATTCCTACCATCTCTGTAAAATCACTTGGGGCACTTGCTACCATTCTTTTGTAGTAGAAAGCGCTTAGCGTCTTCAAAAAAATTTTAGTCATTTCCTTCTCCTCCATGGGAGGAATCACTTGTGCAGCCACTTCGCGCCATCTCTGCGCATACTCTTTGAACGATTCTGTCTTTCTGAACCATGGCCCTAAGCTGGTCACGAACGGGTGCCATGTCCACATTGTACTTGTATTGTTTTATGAATGCTTCTCCCAAATCATTAAAAGTATGGATGTTGGCACTATTTAAACTCATGTACCATTTTAACGTTGCGCCGGTCAGACTATCCTGGAAAAAGTGAATCAGCAGACGCTGATCATCGGTGTGGGTTGACATTCTCCTTACATACATTACCAAGTGAGCACGAGGGCAAGTATTTTCCTTGTACTTCTCAAACTCATGGACCTTGAACTTAGCAGGCACTTTAACATTCGGGACCAAACACAGCTCATTCACGTTTTGCCCAAATAACTCGTTTCCCCTAAGAGCCTTCATCTCTCTTTGCATTCTTTCAAACTGCTCTTCGAAATCATCCATTCTGTCATACAGAACCAAATCTTCACTCGGCGGAGGGAAAGGAAGACATAAATCTTCATTAACAAATGGAACCAAATTCACTGAAGGAGGTGCAGCAGGAACAGTATGCACCATAGGAGGTGCTGGAGTAACAATATTTGGAACCACTGGAGCATCTTGGGGGCCCAAATTGAAACCTTCAAGTGCAAAATTCTCCGGAATTCCCCACGGATAACCCTGAGGCATACGGTTCTAAACAACAGTCGGAGTAGCGGATACAGGAACAGTAGGAACTTCAGCATTTGCCCTTGTTGGTTGAGGTTGAACGCTCGGTGGCTGATTCTGAGAAACCACCAGAGCTTCCATCAAAGTAGTCAAATTTTCCAAGCCAGCCTTCAAAGCAGAAACTTCTTTGTGTAGCTCGAGATTCTCCTGTTCCAAGTTGTCCATCTTCTTTTTGAAGTTAGCCCGAGTGTTGTAGTGATGAGTCAGCTTGCTGAACGAAGTAAAGAAGCTGGGTAAGGCACCTGGATATGCATAATAAATGCAATAAATGTGTGCAATATGATGCATGTCATGCAATGCACATGATTATTTTTATTCCATCATTTTATATTTCAAGGGATTTAAGATTTATAGACATATTGCAAACATCAAAATAATAACGCATTTGAAATACTGAAATTTTTTTATTATAATAACTCTAAAATGGATTACAAATTTCAATGATCCCAAGTACAAGACAAAAATACAATCTAAAATCCTGAGAAAATGAACTGATAGAGATCAATCTGTACGCTGGCACTTGCCTGTGAGCCTGGAAATCTGAGCCTTCAACCTCTGGTTTTCTTCTACCTGTCTGATGGCAACCTCCTTCCAATCATCTGAAGCAGGAAGTGAGTAATCAGCACCTGTTTGAGTCTTAGGAGAAAATAAATCCCCTTGCCTCTCCATAGACTCCACCGCTCGACTCTCAAGGATCTCGATCAAATCATCTTTGTCCTTCAAGTCTGCCTTGTAGGAACTCTCTAAAGTCTGGAACTTATTCTTCCAAGCATCCCTTTCTTGTTGCATCCTAACCAAAGCGAGCTGCAGTTCTTCCAGATCATCTAATAAAGGAGGAGTGGTCTTCACAAACAAATCAGGAATGGGTGTCTCCCGAGCATACGGCATCTTTAACTGAACTGCCCTCGATAGGACCCGCTGAAGACATGGCTCCAAAGAAACAACACCCCTAGGTGCCAAATCCTTCCTACTCTTCTTATGAATGTGACGCCATGCCTTCTCAATCTGCTCCCTAGCTTCCTTGTGGTCTTCTCCTTCCTTCAGAAAGAAACTACTCAAATGAATATTGTTTGGTTTATCCCTCATCGGATAACCAAGTTGTCGCCGTGCAAGAACAGGGTTATAGTTAATTCCTCCCTTAGTACCAAGAAGAGGTACATTGGGGAAACTACCACAACTGTCAATAATATCCACATCCTGATGAGCTCGATGATACCAATCAATATCCGAGTGAGTAAGTGCCATGATCTTAGGAGCCCAACGAGGTTCCTTCTTGACATCCCAAAAAGCATCAGACTGGGGCATATGAGAGATGAACCACCGGTACAACAAAGGCGTGCAACAGATAATCATTCCCCCATGATAAGAACTCTGAAGATGAACAGAGTAATAAGCCTCGCCCAACAGTGTAGGAACTAGGTTTCCAATCATGAAAATCCTGATAGCGTTAATGTCGATAAACTTGTCCACATTAGGGAATAAGAATAATCCATAAGCAAGTAAAGCAAAGATGGCCTCAAAAGCAACCGTACTTTTCATCCTGGAAAAGTAACGAGCTTTCTCCAATAAGAACTGAGTTGGTAATCCTCTAATCCCTCCTTTGGTATTCATATGGGCTTCCACCTCAGACTTCCCCAGATGAATCAAAGCAGCAATCTCATGTGGTTTTGGCTCACCCTCCAAACCAGTAAAAGGGACACGATCGGTAACGGGTAAATCCAATAGATAAGAATACTCCTCCAGTGTAGGTATAAACTGATAATCAGGAAAAGTAAAGCAGTGATACACCGGATCATAGAACTAGACCAAGGTCGAGAGAATACCCTCCTTCATCTTCAGCTTCATGAGAGGAATAATGGATCCATACTTCTTCCGAAAGTCTGCATGACACTCAATCTCTGTAATTAGACTGATCAGCTCATCTATCTTGGGATCCTTAAAACTGTATTTCCCGGTCTTTCTCTTTCCATAATCCATGGTTAAAAAGTACCTGAGATATTCGCAAATAGTCAACCTTTAAATCCCTTGAAATATTACTTTCTTCAAAAGACGCTTATGAGTGCATGGATGCATGATGCAACAATCACAAACAAGATCACACATATAGGGTTCATAGGTTCAACTTCACGAGCATGAGGTCGAAGGTACTACCCATAAGGTGTTGGTCTAAGAGTTATCACCTGTTGAACAAGGTTCTAGAGGTTCCCAGAGTCTACATCCTTCCTTCAGTTATTACCAACTTCCCGATTAACTCGGTTATTAGTAATATTCTCAAGAAAAACTCGTATGAGCGTAGTATCGCCTGACAACTATTCCCAGATTACTCCGTCATAGCTTCCGCACTACACCTAAAAGGCCAAGATGGGTTTGGTATTCTACGGTCCTCAGTTTCAGCAGGCTCCCAGGTCGAAAGCAGTACGTCTTCCCGATTACTCGGTAAATGACACTACAGTCAAAGGGGCCTCCACTGAGTGGGGGATCTCATGCCTTCTTTTCTGGGATTACTCCCTCAAAGTTAACATGACTATACCGCCCGTCCTATCTTAAAGTTTGCCCAAGTCCGGGTATAAGACTTATGAGTAATCACCAAGCACCCTGAAAACTAGGAAAATCCAAACAAACATATATACAAAATATAACACATAAACAACAATAACACATATACAAATATAAACAAAGATAGGCTTAACCCACTTAGGGATGGACCAGCAAGAGGTCAATCTGTCCCCAGTGAAGTCGCCATTTTTCTGTAGCGATAGAAATGTTCAAGACTAAGCCATTGGGTTGACTAGACTTTATACAAATCAAAATAAAAATCTCCACCGCACTTTATTGTTTCCAAAGGAATGGGAAAAGAGCGAATAACCCAAAAGAGGGGGAAAGATTCAAGGTAAGTGGGTTGGTTATGCAAAGGGAAGGTATTACCACCCTAAACATCTACGGTACTCCGCAGGATCCTCTTTGTAAAATTTGTATGTTTTGGCTATAAAATAAATGTGTTATATAGAAAAATGGATAGTGGAGGTGAGAAGAGAAGTATACTTTTTTTATGATTTTTGCACCCGCCGCAGTTGCGAACCTTTAGTGCCAACGTACCACCTTTCGTGAAATAGGGGATCAAGGTACACATAGTTCCTCTTTTAAAAGTTTGAAACAAGTGTATTGGTTAATTTTAAGAGATAGGACATCATCGTCATTGTCCGTGTGGAAAACATACTTACTACCCACAATCATGAGAAAGGAGAATTTGCATCATCTCAAAGTGGAGGATATGGCTTGGATTTTAAAATCAACAATGCCTCACTCAACACCCAAGGGGAAAATATCTCTTTTCACTACATAATGTAGAAGTATAGTTGTTTGCATCACTACAAGGATTACCAAGAGCCTAATATTTTAAGAAAAGTTTAAAGGTAAAAGCCAAAGTGGCAAAATGGTTTGAAATGAGATTGGTTGTCTTTTAGTCTTCTCATAAAAAAAAGTGTCAAAGTATTATTAAATCAATTGAAGTTTATTGATGAAAATGTTTTGAAAATGCATAGACATAAGTCCAAGTTTATTATGAAAGTGGTTCAAGTTTAAAAACAAGAAGGTTTTTCAAAAGGAAGGAGAAGATTTTTGAAATTAAAGAAGATGGGAGGAGAAGAGACTATCCTAAAGCATAAGGTAAAAGCTGAGGATAAGGACCATCTAACCAAACAAGAAGCCAAAACTTGACATTATGAGCCAAGATAGAATTCTCATTCTTTGGAATGAAACCAAGCAAGCAAATATACTAGGCCTCTTCCAATGTATTGAGTCTTCACAAAAATTGGGCAGAGTAACGACTGTATACGGGTGAATTCCATATTACAAACAAAGGATGCAATCACAAAAAACCTGCACACAAAAACAAACAAGCAACCCAATATCTTGAGGTAAACCTCAAGAACTCCAGACAAAATAATCAGGTAAGATCACAAGGTCTCCAAGATAGGCCAAGGTTTCTAATCCTAAGTCCAAGAAAAATTCCAACGCTCCATCATGCCAAGGATAGTAACCAAATAGTCCAAGTACCATTAAGATTTTTTTAGGGTTTAAGTTGGTTATTAAGTATCTTAAGAAAAGGAAAAAGAAAAGCTCAAGTGAGCAAAGTAAAAAAGACAAGAAAATAAATGCTCAAATGAGCAAAGATGAAAATGGCATGAAACGTAAAATTCTAAAAAAATAAATAGTACATAAAGCATAAAAAGAATAAAGCATAAAATAAACAAGTCAATAATTAGTGGTTAGTTGGATGACCATCTTGAAACTTGCATTTGGAACTCATTAGAGTATTGGTAGAACCAAAGCCTCCACACAACAAGTTGCATTTGCTTTTTGTCAAGTATATCATCCATTTGAAATTCTCACAAGTACTATTTAATGATCAACGATGTTTAAGTGATTCGTATTGACCAAAGGTGTTGTAGATCCATTAGACGATTGGTAGAACCAAAGTCTCCACACAATGAATCTCAAGGTTATTGGATCAAAGAGATCAAATTAACATACTTGGGCTTATAACCATAAGCTTGGGCCACGAATAATCATTTATTTGAATCGGGACAAAATTTAGCGCTATGTTAAGCAATCGTAGGTGGACTTATATATAAGTCGTACCTATTTTGAGGTCGGACAATAGCAATCTATGCACCATTTGTTTTGAGACATGATATAGAGATCATGCTCCAAAAATATTTAATGCAATAAGAAGGGAATGAGATGAAGAGGAATTAGGGTAAAAAAGAAAACCACATTTGAATTAATATTTAATCAAGCTATTATTAAAATCATTCATCCATTTTTGTGGAGTTAGACTCAACACCATGGATCCAATGATGTTAATAAAGTCATGACCAAAAAATCAACCCAAGACAGACAGAAAATATTCACAAAATGATATAATATTTAATATATATATTAAAGGATGAAAAATGTTAAAATAAACTAAAAAAATATTGGGGAAAATATCAATAGTATTCAAATTAATCAAGAAATGAAAAATAAAACCATAGAAAAATCAGAAATGGGTCCAAATATTTTTTATAAAAATTTTGGGAATTTTTAAAAGTTAGAAACTATTTTTAAAAATTAAAATAAATGGGTAAAATAAACAAAAATGGTAAAAAATAGTAAAGTCAGGAACAAAAATAAAATAAGGTCACCAATATTTGTCACAATATTATTGGATCATTCCATGATTTTTTCAGAATTTAAAAATGTGTAAAAGTATTTTTAAACATTTTAAATAAATCAAATAAGTGTAAAATTCATAAAAAAATATCAAAACACAAAATTAAATTGTGAAAAAATAAAAATCAGAAAGAAAATAATCAAAAATATTTTTCATAATTTTTTTAGATTTTTTGGACTAAAAATGAGTTTTCTATGATTTTTTGAAATTTAAAACAATTAAAATATAAAAATCAGAAAAAGAAAATAAAAGAAAAAGATGTGGACCATTGGATGAGAGTCAAAACATGTTAGTAATCAAATCCAAAGGATCTGGCGCGCTATGAATATCATGGTGTTTAGTGAATAATGTACAAAATCATTAATAAATCAGATTTTTGAAAAAAACAAATGGCACGCTTTCATTGGTTAGAAGGTGAAACGTTGGTCATCTTCAACCTCCAGCCCTCACGAATTGCAGGTCTCTCAAACTGTAAAATCAGAATCTCGGACCTATGTCTTTCGCTTCGTCTCTTCAAGACGAAGACAACCATACTCTCGCGCCATATTTATATAAACTCTAACTCAAGCAATTTGGAAAGAAAGTTTTGAAAAGGGATTTAAAAACTCATGGTCAAAACGTGCTTCCAGATAAAAGTAAGTGTTGCGACTAGAACCAGGGCAATGAGAGCAACACAATGATACCAAAGTTTTAAAGAATTGATGAAGGAATCTACCTATTGAGGTTGAGTTGCAAAGCTCTGAAACTGGACTTCTATGGAGCAATGTAGGGTACAATTCTTGAATGTAATGGTATGGTTAGGTTCAGGGAAGATCAAGGAAGGTGAATTGATGGAGAAAATGGATCGAAATAGGCTGGAGAATAGGATTCGAAGTAGCTGAATTTTGAGTTGTGAAGCAAGTTTGGCAGGGTGATTCTGGCTATCTAAGCTTGGGAAATTGAATTGGGGATGACCCTCTTTTTATAGGGAATCAAATGGGATGCTCAAGCCTGTGGAATGACACAAATTGGAAGGAAATCATGTGAACCTGATACACGAGCAAAGTGTGATCTGATTTGTATCAAAACTCATCAAATCCTTGTGTTTCAAGGCTCTAATCCACTTTGGCAACTTGGTTAAACATGTTTAGATCACAAACGCGTGCTAATTTGATGTTTAAAGGCCAAAACATGGATTTCAAATTCTGACTTATGGTGAAACTTCAGTTCCAAGTTACCAAGTTCAATCCAATGGCATTTCCTCCTCAGGGGGTCTTAGGGCAAAATTCTTGATGCTTTGGAAAGATGAGGTAACAAGCTTTGCAATGGAAAAAGAATGGAATCAAATGGAGGCTTGAGCTGAAAATTACATGGAGTCAAAGTTGAAGAAAAAGAGTTGATTTTCCATACTTAGAAATATTTCAAATTCTTCTTTAAAAATGACCTATAATCTCTTGCATCCAAACATGGCCTTCCACTTAGAATTTGCTCTTGACCCAAAAAGATGGAATGAAGTAGATATCTTGAATGACAATTTGCAATTTGAACCACTCAAAATCTATAAAAATTAAGAAAGTTATGACTTGTTGAAGTTGGCCAAAAATCATGAAATGGTCTATAATCTTTTGCATTCTTAAGGAAACTTCCATCCATTTTCTTACTTTGCACATAAAAGAAGGCATGAAGTACACATTCTTAAGATTGTCATGGAAAAAGAATGGTCTCAAGGTGATAAACATTGACCAAGTTATGACCATTTAAAGTCACATATGGAAAATTAGGGACTCATCTGGATGACTTGTAATCTTTCTTCTTCACCAAGTTCTTTCCACATGAAAACTCCTTGGAAATTTTGAAGTTATTTGTTGGTAACTATTTGAAGGGAAGAATGTTTTTGGAACCACTCAAAAATACCAAAATATGAACAAGATATGCCCCTTTGAAGTCCAAAACCCTAACCTCTAGATCAAGAGAAAGCTTGGTGGAACTTTGCCAAGTGTCAACAAACTTTTTGTGCCAATATTCTTCCTTTGTGAATAGAAATTTTTGAGGATGATGATGAGGACCTATGTCCACCAAAACAAATTTCATACCAACTTCAAAACAACTTCAATGGTGAGGTTTGAATCTCTCAAGCTTTTGACTAGGGCATGGAAATAAACTCATGAACCCATGGAGCAACTTGCTAAACCTCATTGCCTTTACCTACATTATCAACAAGTAAGACAAACCAATATTGAATTTTGTTAATTAGAGAGAAAAAATCAAAGTACAATATCTATGATCACAAAAGCAAACAAATCAAGGTGCTTGGTAACTCCTCAAAGAGCAAAGCTAAAGATAGGAAGAAGAACCAAAATCCCTAATGTAATTTTGTGGTAATTGAAACAATATGGTATGATGAAGGGATCTTAGGGGAAAAAAGTGGGGTACAACACTGGGTTACGATATAGAAAAACTTTGACCACATTCACATTTATGAGTTGGTCCGGGTTAGGAAATAGTACCATCCCATAGATTAGAAGAGCCAACACTTCTTCAAAAGCTTGCAGATCCAGAGCCTCCAAAAATTGTCAAGCCTTATCAAATAGAAACTTGGTTAGAAACCCTTTAACACCATTTCTTATTTCCAAATTTTCCACAATGTCGGACTGTTGCGAATCTAAAGCTCGAGCAATATCCTTGGGTCTTGGTTCTCTCTCAATACCGGTGAAGGGTAATTGATCAAGAATAGGCACTCCTAAGATTTTAGAAAACTCCTCCATAGTAGACACTAATTGGTAATCATGAAATGTAAAGCAATGGTGCTTAGGATCAAAGAATTTAAAAAGCACATGTACCATATCCTCTTCAAAGTTTGTGGTAACCAAGTTGATGAGACGACCGTACTTCTTGGTGAACAGAGAATCATTAGGAACCCTTGATGCTAATTCCTTGAGTTGAGGGGGAACTCTCACAAGGTGTATTCGGATGGTATTTCTTTGCATGGAAGCAAATTCCTATAAAACAGCACAAAGATAAATCTCAAAGTCCTTGAAATGGTTAGTGCAAATGCAATGGTATGATGTCATGATGTTATGTATAAGTAAACATATACACACACAAAGAAAACAAGTCTTAGGTTTAGGCTTGCATGAGGTTAATAGGTAAGTACCCTCTTGAAGTTTAGTTGTTTCAACCTGTCCTAGAAAGTAATCGCGTTCTAAGGGATCTCAATATCATTGATCTTTCTTCATTGGACATTGTTTCAGTGCAAGCCTCTTTTTTGGCGACTGAAATATCCCAAAAGTCAGATCTTAATGAGCGCGGTATCAAGTATCAACCAACTTCGGACTGCACCAAAGTCGGGTACCTCACTACTTCCTAATGGCCAAGTTGTTCAATTAAAGGTTCTAAGGTTCGTTAGTGCTTCATGACACCACACATCGGCCCCGTATTCTCCTTAATTTTCCATAAGGGATACTGGTACCCACAAATGTGTCACACTAACATAGATATTGTCTCAACCATATCGGTCTATGCCGTACAGTCTCCATAATTTTTCTATTTACCTAATGATGTTCCCAGATCCGGGTAGAGGATCGATACAAACCCAAACAAGGACCCGTAAATGTAAACAAACAAATAAAACAATGAAAGCATTTACATGTGATCTAGCTATAAGTTAACCTCACTATTTTTATTCCCCAGCAGATTCGCTAGTTCTTTAATACGATGGGAGAACAGACTTGGGTGTTTTGCATTTTATCACAATTGTTGTGGATAACAAGAGTCGCCACCGACTTTTCTTTTATCAAATAAAGGAAAGGGTGAAAAGAATAGGAAAAACCTTTTGAGAATTTTCTTGAGTTCGGGGGGTAGGTTATGAAAAGGGAAGGTGTTATCACCCTTTTCATCCATAGTTATCTACGGGCTCTTAATTGCTAGCTCACTTTGAAAAAAAAAATGCTTTGTTTGAAATGTGTTTGTGATTAGTTTTGAAAGTATTTTTGAAAAGTGCCTTTGTTTAGGCAAACTTTTTAATGATTCTCGTCTCTGTAAGAATATATACAAAGTGTTGACTTTTTGAAAATATTTCATTTTGAATGTGTTGGTGTGTTTTGAAAGATATTGTTTTGAAAATGTTGTGAGCAAGAAACTATGAACTTTCTACCTACTCAAAATGGTCTTAGTTCTTTTCCTCCTCCTTTAAATATTTCTATCTTACCATTGATTGATAAGAAGCCCTATCATTGGATGTGAAGGGACGAGCGCGGGTTATCGTATAGTCGTAGAAGGCAACCTATGATACGCTTTAGCAATTGTCGTAAGCGACTAAGATCGTTTTACCGAAGGCGACGTCGAAGGGTCATCGAGGGACTACGATCTTTGCTAAAGCGTCCCACATTCGAGGGACATGAGTATTTTTCCGAGGTAACAAGCAAGGTTACCCTAGAAGTGCGCGTGTGAATAGTGTGTTTGATTGAATGCATTTTTTGTTTTGAGATTAGGATTTTCTAACAGTTGATTTTATCATACCATACACACCCTAATTACTAACAATTATATTAAAAGCGATAAATTGCGGAAATTAAAATCCTACGCTATTACATCATTTGGGGGATGGGGGTACAATTTACAAATGGGGATGAAGTAGAACCCTAATTAAATTATAACAACCATATTCAATAAATGAATAGTAATATAAAAAAATATTAAAAAATATAATATAAAGATAGTGTAAAAAGAAAGGAAAATTATTTTTTAACTTTTATGTATCGACACATGCATTTATGCATCGATACATAACCCTTCTTGTTTCTGTAAAATCAAAATCAACTCAGCATGAGTCGATACATAATGGTTTGTGTCGACTCATTTCTTGTTTGTATCGACACATTCGTGTTTTGCATCGACTCATACACCTTTTGTTTCTCTCTATCATGTCTAGATAACAGTATGCATAGATGCATAAGGCCTTGTATCGACTCATACCCTATTATGTAACTAAAATGAATCGACTCATGTGAGTATGCATCGGCTCATGTTACAGTTCTTTACCTCTAACATTGTTCTATTGCATGTACAAGTCAGTTCTTAACATGTGATTGATAAAAATGAAAAGCAATCATATGGTTAGCTTCAAGGGCAACGATACCTACATTTTATCTTCATAAGTGAACCAATAATGATGCGTATATGAAAAAATCAAAGTCAAGAAAATCTTGGCTTGAAACTGAAATCCGTGTTTTCAGTTTGAACACCTTTCAAAATGCTATGATGATTAGAATGGCTTTAGTGAACCTCCAGGAAGTTGCTCTAATCCTTACTTTGTATTGAAAGCTGTTGAATCACACCAACCCAGTCAAGTTGTACAATGTTGTTTTATTTTTGAGTTTGGAAGATGTTTATATTGTTATTACATAAATTGTTCTGGTGTTTTAACAATTTTTGTGTGATGTGAAGTGTTTGGATAGTTGGTTTATGGGAAAGCTTGCAAGGTGGAACAATGGGTTGAGGTTTTGTTTTTGTGAATGAAGATATAGCTGAAGATGAGAAGAGGTTAAAAAAATTTATATTAGATTTTTCAAAACTCTCTATTCTCTCTTTCTTAAAACCTCTTTTTCTCTCTCTAAAAACTCCTCCCTCTGTGTGTTGTGAAACAACTTATTTATAGTTGAAATTGACTGAAATTTGGGAGGAAAATAGATATGTTTTTTTTGAAATGTTTGGGTATATTATTTTATTTCTTTTTAGATGCAACTCTTATGTGCTAATTTTGTGAAAATATGGGATTGATATAGTGCAGGTTTGGAGGGCAGTATAACAGGTTTTGGAGCAGGTTTTGACAGTTTTTTTGGCATTACTATGCAGGTATTTAGACAGCAAGATATGTAGCATGATGCAAGGCTATTTTGTAGCAGTTTTGGAGTGGAGTGGAAGTTTGGTGCAGGTATGGTTTTATGGACAGATTTATGCAGTTTGTAACAAAGACAAGGCATATTTGTGGACAGCATAGTGGCAAAGTTGGAAGATTGAGTTAAAGAGAAAAGTTCAAACAAGACAAAGCTTAGGATTTGTAACTTGAAATTTTTAACTTAAAAATGCAGCCTTGTTGTTTACTTGAAAGCTTGTAACAACTTGAATCATCTTGAATTGTGGTCAAAAGATGTCAAGAAATAATGAAATTAACACTTAGAAAAATTTCTAAGTCTTGCAAAGTTTGACTTTTCACAATGACTTTTGACTTTCCTGATTTTTTTTATGGTCAAATTTCATATTTTCGAATTTATTGATGAAATGTGATCTTCGAAACTAAAATTTGATCAAAAGGTCAAAGTTTGACTTTAAGTTGACTACATTTGACTTTTTAACCAATACAGCTGATTTTAGACCATCTGATCAATTGACTGAGCAATTTTGTGATCCAAGACTTGAAACTTGACAAGAGCAATCTTGAGGATCCATAATGATCCATGAAAGTCATTTGAAATATTAGAAGTCTAATTGTCCTTGTGCAAACCCAAACCCTAATTTGAGGCATCAGTGTTAAGGAGATGACTTGACCTAGTCAATACTTATGCAAGCTTGAATCATTGATGATCTTTGTGAGAAGTATCTTGAGAAAATGGAGGGGAAATTTTGGGGTACAACATGTACGTTGCACAAGAATTCTTAAACTCGAAGGGTATCACTCTGTAATAGAATGTTCCCCAGGGTATGATAAATATTGTTTTTTCCATGTCCTCGGGAGCCATCTTAATTTGATTATAACCGGAAAATCCATCCATGAAGGAGAATACTTTGAATTTAGTTGTACTATCTACCTACATAATAACATGTGGCTGATGGAAATCATCTTTCGGACTAGCCTTGTTTAAGTCTATGTAATCAGCGCACGTGCGAACTTTTTTGTATTTTTTCGGAACGAGAACAATATTGGTAATCCATTGAGGATACACTGACGTCACATGGAAACTAACATCAATATGCTTCAAAGCATCCTATTTGATCTTAATTTCCATGTCAGGGTGATTTCTTCTCAACTTCTAATTGATAGGCGGGCATTCCGGCTTCAATGGAAAACGATGCTCCATAATATCAGTATCCAAACCAGGCATATCTTGATTGGACCAAGAAAAAATATCCACATACTCTTTCAACAAATCAATTAACCTTCTCTTTACATCGGGATGAAGAAGTGCCCCAATCTTAACCTCCTTCTGATCTTCTTCAAAACCTAAACTAATCGTCTCTAACGACTCTGTACGGATGAATGATGTCATACCCCAAAATTTGCCTGCTCTTTATTTCTAAAGTCAAAAATATTTTCAATATTGGTTTTATAATATTATTTGATTTTTTATAAAAATATTTGCTTCCAGACCTATTTAAAAATATAATGATTTATTTCAGATCATTTGTATTTTTGAATAAACAAATACATGATCATCTTCATGTACTTCCGATTGGATTTTTATTTTGAATAAGTAATATAGCACAATTGGTAAGGAATTAAGCTTGCAAGTATGAGGTTGCGGGTTTGAATCTTTTATGGTACACTTTTTAACATTTTTTCTATTTCTTTTTTGTTACTAATTTTCTTTCCTTTTTTAGAAATGAGACTTTGAGATTTTCATACATTTTTGATAACTTACTTGCTAAGTTCTTTTAACCTAATTTAACCCTATAAATATGACTCATTGTTGTCCTAATTTTTCATCAACAAATTAACACACTTTCACTATCAACAAATTCACTGATCCAGAGAAATCCATAATTCAATCACGAATCCACAAGAAATTGCTATTTTCTTCACTCTTAGAAATTCTTGTTTTTTTGTTTATTATAGGATTGTTGACTATATCAGACAACAACCCCAAAATCGCTTTTTCAAACTTATTGGTGTTAATTTTGATTCTTGGCCGAGAATTTCTTACGAGGCCTCCATGCTATTTTCAATTTTATCTTTTCCCTTTCATTTTCAATTCCTTTTAATTTACTTGTTTTTTTCCAATCATATGATGAATTGCCTGATGATTGTTATTGTTAAGTTACATTTTCACACTAACTTTTTCTTGGAGGCCAACTTTTCACATTAACACTACACTCTCACGGTACACACCACACACAGTACATACAAAAAAAATAACTTTGTTTTGTCAAACCAAAAAGCAGAGTTAAACTCATCTCATGTTTTTTTTTTCTATGAAACAATAAACCCGTAATTATTTCCACCATATTCATAAACTGTAAATTTTCTGTTGTGAATTCGATGCCTATAACAAAGTATAGAATAAGGGATGAATAACGAACAAGGAAGAAGAAGAACACAAGAATTGGTTATAACTGCTATTCTTTACTTTCTCTTAGAAAACAAGATTACAAGTTTACAAGAATGACAAATAACCCTCTCACCCTAAATTAGGATTTGCTGTGTGTTGCAATGATGAGAGACTAGTATGCTATTTATAATAAAACCTAACATACTAACTAATGGGCTTTTTCCACAAGGCCCATTATACAAGCTAACTTAATAATCAAGCTAACTTAATAAATTAGGGTTTAAACACTAAAACCTAATTTAACAAGCATTCTTCGACAAATACATGCTAGACCCTTCTTCGACTACAGCATGTACTTCGATCATACTAGAGTTCGATCCAAAATCCCACAAATCTCCACCTTGGACCTAACTCTACAGCATGAAGAGACACTAACTAGCTTTCTTCATGCAGCTTTATCAACTGCATACAGTGGAAAAACTTGCAACTTGGCAATGTTTTGGTGATCATATCAGCGGCATTGTGTTTTGTCGAGACCTTCAGCACTTGGACTTCTCCACGCTCGATTACCCCTCTGACGAAATGCAGCCTCACATCTATGTGCTTGGTTCGCTCATGATAGGCTGAGTTCTTCAACAGGTGTATTGCACTTTGACTATCACATTTAACAGTGATACCTTGACCTTGAAGTTTCAGTTCCTTTGCAAAACCTTCAAGCCACAATGCTTCTTTCACAGCTTCAGTTAGGGCAATATATTCTGCTTCAGTAGTTGATAAGGCAACAACCTTCTGAAGAGTTGCTTTCCAACTAATTGCTGTACCAAACATAGTGAAAACATATCCAGAAATAGATTTTCTGGAATCCATACAGCCTGCATAATCAGAGTCAACATAGCCTTCGACTGCTGCTTTACTATCTTCACCCAGGGCTCCACCATAAATTAAGACTCTGTTCAGAGACCCATTTATGTACCTTAGAATCCACTTTAACGCTTGCCAGTGAGCCTTTCCAGGATTCGCCATGTACCTGCTTACTAGACTTACTGCATATGCTATGTCGGGTCTAGTACAGACCATAGCATACATCAAAGAACCAACTATATTAGCATATGGGATGCTGTTCATATAGGTTCTTTCGTCATCAGTACTGGGACATTGATCAATGCTCAGCTTGAATTGAGGGTTTGTTGGAGTCACAACAGGCTTTGAATTCGACATACCAAACTTGTCAAGAATCTTTCGTAGGTATGCCTCTTGAGATAAGCATAATTTCGACTGCTTTCTATCTCTTCGAATGTCAATTCCAAGAATCCTAGATGCAGCTCCCAGATCCTTCATGTCGAACTCCTTATTGAGTTCGGCCTTCACTCTCATTACTTCTTCGACATTGTTGCTTGCTATCAGAATATCATCAACATAGAGCAACAAAATAACAAATGAATTTTCAGGTCGAAATCTGGAGTAAACACAATGGTCGAACTGACTTCTAATAAAACCTATGTGTTCCATGAACTTGTCGAATCTCTTATTCCACTGTCGAGGAGATTGTTTAAGTCCATATAAAGATTTCTTCAGTTTGCACACATAATCTTCTTTCCCCTTTTCGACATACCCTTCAGGTTGCCTCATCAGGATTGTTTCGTCTAAGTCACCATACAAGAACGCAGTCTTCACATCCATTTGTTCCAGTTCAAGGTCGAACTGAGCCACCATGGCAAGCAACATTCGAATGGATCTGTGCTTCACAACAGGGGAAAATACATCATTGAAGTCGACACCTTCTTTCTGAGTGAAACCCCTTGCAACTAATCTTGCCTTGTACCTCTTCGACATTACTCCTTCAATTCCTTCCTTAACTTTGAAAATCCACTTACAGCTGACTAACCTTGCCCCAACAGGTTTCTTGATTAGTTCCCAAGTGTGATTATCATGGAGAGATTTCATCTCATCATGCATGGCCTTTAGCCATTCAGTCTTCATTCGACTCCTTATAACTTCCTTATAATCTCTAGGTTCTTCGTCTAGAACTTCACTTGCAGAGATTAAGGCATAAGCTACAAGATCTGCATATCCAAGTCTCTGAGGTGGTTTTATGACTCTTCTTTGCCTATCTCTCGACAATAGGTAGTCATCAACAGTTTCCTCAACATCATCAGAATCTTCTGTTTCTTCTTCGACTTCATCTGGGATACGCATTTCAGCATCAACATGCTCCACCTCAACAGGAATCTCTACCTGTTCCAGCTCTTCGTCAACATCATCAGTTTTCTTTAAAGCCATTTCAGTTTCATTGAAAACTACATCTCGACTGGTGATACACCTCCTGTGACCTGGCTCTAGGCACCATAGCCTATAGGCTTTCACTCCTTCAGGGTATCCCATAAACATGCATTTAAGAGCTCTAGGTTCGACCTTGTCTTGCCTAATGTGAGCATAGGCTACACAGCCAAATACTCTTAGTTTGTCGAGATCTGGTGGATGTCCCGACCAAACTTCTTCAGATGTCTTCATATCTAACGCTGTCGAAGGACATCTGTTTATCAGATATGTTGCTGTCGAAACAGCCTCAGCCCAAAACACCTTCTTTAATCCCGCACTAGTCAACATGCATCTAACTCTTTCCAAAATAGTTCGATTAAACCTTTCAGCCAAACCATTTTGTTGTGGAGTACCTGCGGTAGTTCTGTGCCTTGCAATACCAGAGGCAACACAAAAACTGTCGAACGCCTCATTGCAAAACTCAAGGCCATTGTCGGTTCTCAACCTCTTTACCTTTCTGCCAGTTTGATTTTCGACAAGGGTCTTCCAACTTTTGAAATTCTCAAAAGTTTCATCCTTAGTCTTCTGGATGAATACCCATAACTTTCTGGAATAGTCATCTACTATGGATAGAAAATACTTTGCTCCTGAATGTGATGGACACCTTGCAGGCCCCCAAAGATCAGCATGGATGTAATCAAGGGATCCATGTGTTCTTTGTTTGCCTTTGTTGAACTTCATTCTACAGGACTTTCCAAGTACACAGGGTTCACAAAACTTCAGCTTTTCGACTTTATCTCCACCAAGCAGATTTTGTTTCCCTAATTCAACCAGACCCCTTTCACTGACATGGCCCAATCTCATGTGCCAAATTTCTGTCTTCGACAAAGGTTTCGTGGATGCAACATTTGTCGAACCACTTACAACTTCAGCCTCAAGGGTATACAAGCCTTGTTTCTTCACGCCTCTCAAGACTTCCTTCGACCCTTTCATGACTCTCAGGATACTTTTCTCTCCTTGAAACACATATCCTTTCTTGTCGAATTCACCAAGAGAAATCAAATTTCTCTTCAAATCAGGTACATACCTGACTTCAGTCAACAATCTTATTGACTCATCATGGAGCTTGAATCTCACAGATCCAACGCCTGCAATTTTGCAAGCTTTGTTGTTTCCCAGCAATACAGATCCACCATCTTGATCACATAGTTCCTCGAACAAGTCTTTGTTTGGAGTCATGTGCCAAGTGCATCCAGAATCCATAATCCACTCCTTCGACGAGTTGTTGCTTGAAACCACAAGAACATCAGATGATTCGAAATCATCTTGGACAATAGCTGCATTGCCATTATCCTTACCTCCATGATCTTTCAGGCGTTCAGGGCACACCTTTCTTGTGTGACCTACTTTCTTACAGTGATAGCATCTAATACCAGATGCATCACCACTATAAGACTTCGACTGATTTTTACCTTTCCTCTTGTCGAATTTTCCTTTGACAGCCAAACCTTCACCAACCGTCGAAGGTTTATGCTCCTTACGTTCGTTCAAATCCTTAGAGTACAAAGCTGATTGAACTTCTTCAAAGGTCAGGGACTCTCTTCCATACAAGAGGGTTTCTTTGAAGTGAGCATGTGATCTGGGCAAAGCGCACAACAATAACAGCGCTTGATCTTCATCATCAATCTTTACATCAATATTTTCAAGGTCAAGAATCAGCTTGTTGAACATATCCAACTGCTCAGCCAACACTTTGTCTTCAATCATCTTGAATGAATACAAAGCTTGCTTTAGGTAGAGTCGATTTACCAGAGATTTGGTCATATACAAACTTTCAAGTTTCACCCAAAACCCTGATGCCGTCGTCTCCTTTGATACCTGTCGAAGAACCTTATCACCAAGGCTCAACAAAATTGCGCTGTGTGCTTTCTCGATCATGGCCGTCTTCTCTCTTTCTGTTAACGCAGCGTCCATCGCCGTCGCTCCCTTCAACGCTTCCAAACAACCCTGCTGAACCAGTAGGGCTTTCATCTTCAAGCGCCATAGACCGAAACCATTCACTCCGGTGAACTTTTCAATCTCATACTTTGTTGAAGGCATCTTCTCCACGCTCACCGCACCAATTTGTTGTGAATTCGATGCCTATAACAAAGTATAGAATAAGGGATGAATAACGAACAAGGAAGAAGAAGAACACAAGAATTGGTTATAACTGCTATTCTTTACTTTCTCTTAGAAAACAAGATTACAAGTTTACAAGAATGACAAATAACCCTCTCACCCTAAATTAGGATTTGCTGTGTGTTGCAATGATGAGAGACTAGTATGCTATTTATAATAAAACCTAACATACTAACTAATGGGCTTTTTCCACAAGGCCCATTATACAAGCTAACTTAATAATCAAGCTAACTTAACAAATTAGGGTTTAAACACTAAAACCTAATTTAACAAGCATTCTTCGACAAATACATGCTAGACCCTTCTTCGACTACAGCATGTACTTCGATCATACTAGAGTTCGATCCAAAATCCCACATTTTCTAATTTCCAAATACTTCATATTACAACACAAACCATTCTTAGATTCCTCACCATGAACATTCATCGATTATCATAACAAAATTTAAACTCTAAACATCAATGTGATTTGAGTTTTGCAGGAAATGAGTTGTGCGGATTGAATTTTTTTCAGGAAAAAGAGTTTAACAGAAAAAGAAAAAACAAATAAAAGGAGTCAAAACTGAATCTCAATCCCTCTCCAAATTAAGCCGCCAAGAAGCCAACAAACCAAGGTTCACAAATTGTTGCTGCTCTCGCTTTCGTCGAACACTACCAGCGTCCAAAATATAGCCTGTCGCAACCATCACCATGACAATCACCGGTCGACTACAACTCCGCGACTGGCGATTCTGATATCCTGCAGATCCGTGGTGCTCCACAAATCAGCCGACACACCCCGCCGCGAGACAACTTTCTCCATTGAAACTTCTCATCCCATAAGCAACTTTGCCATCACCAGGAAATCCTGTCCATGCCAACAGCAGACCTCGCCACGAGAAGCACCGTCAGTGACCCGTAGATCATTGTGCATACACCGACTTGTCTTAATTTTGATATTATTTATTAATTAGATAATTTTAGAATAAGGGTTATATGGTTAAGATTATGGGCCTTGGACTCAAATTTCTTATCCTCTTACTAACTTCACACATCCTTTTAGCAACCAACCTCTATTTACAAATTAACACCTCCTTATTTTATTATAAATATTTTAATTAGGTTAATGATAGTTGAGTTTAATTAATTTACTAATTCATTTGATTTAGGGTTAATAAAAAATAACAAATATTTTTCTTAAATAAAAGATTAATTCAAACATTCTATAAATAATAGGATGTCAATCTTCGAATAATTAAATCGGTCGACATATCATCTACTGGTTTACTATTCAAAATCAAATAATTAAAACCCACGCAACTCACCAAATTCCCCATCCGCGAATGACACGTGGCCAATATCTGGCCACGTGATGAGGAGACTATATCAGACTCCCATGCTCTACGTCTTAATATAGCTAACCATTCAAAAATCATTTTCTACTAACATAAAAAAAAACAACAAGATTATTTTCAAAAAAGGATTGAATAAAATTATTTTCAAAATTAACTGCGAACTTCGTCTACGCTCACACAATTTTAAACCCAGACAAGGTTCAAGGATAATTCAAAATCAATTTTATGCAATCCTATAAATAACACCAACTAACTGCGAACTATGAATTGGGACTATGATTCCTCATAAGATGATACGTAGGCATACGACTAAAATTGTGGCGAGTTTCCCAAATAAAAAACTAAAACCCTATTTCTTAAAGATTGCACTTCTAAACCCTAGTATCCTTGTGAACAAGGTAGATGAGGGGTTCCTAACACCTTCCCTTTGTCTATAACCGATGTCACCTTAAAATGATGTCACCTTGAATCACACTTGATGATGATGCTCATATCTCCATGAAATTTGTTAAAGAAGGCATGGAAATAAACTCGTGAACCTATGGAGTTTCTTGATGCATCAACACATAATATTTTGAGATAAATGACCATATGAGGTTGGAAGATGCTCAATACATACCACTTAGATGATTGGGAGAAAACTTTGAAGCCCAAGCCCCTTTGATTCAATGAATAACCCATTGACTGAAGATCAATCCTCAAACCCCTGGCTTTAGGAGATAGGATAGATGCCCTTGAATCAATACCTACAATGTTTAAAACAAGGAATATATCTTTTTTGGATTTTAGTTAAGGGTTAGTAAACATAAGATACACAATTCAAGGTTCCTTGTGATCCATCAAGGACAAACTTAAACATAGGAGAGAGTATAAGTGATAGCTAACCCAAATGTGTGATCTTGATGCATTGTGATGATACGAAATGATGAGGGATCTTAGGGGGGAAATCAGGGTATAATAGCTGTCCTTATTTAAGTGTCTTCTATCCGGAGATATAAAGGTTAAAATATCCGTCTCAACGTGATTGAAGATACTTAAATACAAAAGCAAACCCTATTTTTGTGGCCCTAAGATACCATGAAATGCTTATGATCATGAATGTAAAAGACGAACTCCACAGGGGAAACAAGACACCAATGGGAATAACAAAATAATGTAGACAAAGCTACAACATAAGACGGACTAAGAAAGAGAGTTCATCCAGGAAAATAAATCACTAGTGAAAGACACGACTCTGAGGATAACCATGAATAGTCAAAACACCAAAATCACAGTTAAAGAAACAAGATGAAAAGTAGGATTCTAATCGGGGGGATTCTTAACAATGAAAGAAACAAGCCAAGAAGAAAGTAATCTTTAAGAAAGGATTATCGACTTGGCTGGGGAAAGAAACTTAACTCCGTTGGAGAAAATTAAACTCCACTGGAAAAGAGGATTGAATTCTACTAAGGAATAACCCGAAGAGGAGAAAGAGGAAACAAGATAACATCATCTTAATAAATGAGGATAACACTTACTCACAGATGACGATGATGAAACAGATAATACCGACCTACAGTCAGTAAACTACCAACTCAAATGAAGGTAGAAAAGTAATAAGATACAGACCCATAAATGATGATAAACTACCAACTCACAGATGAAGGTGTAAAAGTAGAATAATATTGACTCACAAATTTAGTGGTAACGATTGACATCAGTATTGTGATTGGTAATATTGACATCAGTGCTGAGACTGGTAATGATTGACACCAGTACTGAGACTGGATAAAGCTTAACTCTATTTAGGACCAACTTAATAGGAGGAAGTGGTGAATACAAACCCTATTGTATACAGAAGCCTAAAAGGGTAGTATATGTCAAATGAGGTGAATACCATCTATCAAAGATGTGATAGTCTAACAATGGTAAACCCAAAAGGACATAAGAGTGAATACCACTTATCAAATATGTGATAGTCTAACAACGGTATACACAAAAAAGTGGAATGAATACCATCTATCAAAGGTATGATAGTCTAACAATTGTAAACAAATAAGGATATAAGAGTAAATACCATCTATAAAAGATGTGATAGTCTAACAATGGTAAACCCAAAAAGACATAAGAGTGAATACCATCTATCAAAGATATGATAGTCTAACAACGGCAGACACAAAAAAGGGGAATGAATACCATCTATCAAAGGTCGGATACTCTAACAATGGTAGAAAACCAAGGATAGTTTGGACACTGTTGTTGCAAGAACAGCAGATAATGAAACCACTGCAAAACCAAAAGTCAAAATCTTAGAAGAAGTATGTTCGAACAAAGATTTGAGTTTGGCTGCAAGTGTACATAAAAATTCTCCAGTGTACATAAAAATCTAAGGTATGTATCTCCCCAAATAATTTTTCGAAAATAAATCTATTATATCTGAAACTTTTCTGTTTAATATATTATTTTAGTAAAATACTGTTAGACATTGGAATCTTAAAAGATTGTCTCCATGCATTAATTGTTTAACTAAGAGTGTACGTCTTCTCTTTTTTATGACTGCATTAATCACTGAGTCTCTTAAAATCAAACTGATTGACACAACTCTTTGGAAATGAAAAATTGTCAGCATGCCTTATTTTTTTCATCTTCAAAATTTCACTTATCCCTTCCTATCACATGTCTTGAAATTTGTCCTATAAATATTCTTTCTTGACAAATCATTGATTAAATCCATCGGAAAAAGTTGTGTTAGGTATCTAAAAGTATCTTTCATCTTGTCTGTCACGATTCCTCTCCATTTATTTAAAGGTCTTATATCTCATTGGTTCATCCCTTCTTATGAGGAGCTTCTTGAGGTCATTCATGAACTCCGTCCCAACATTCCTCGTCTAAGAATTGATGAACTCAACTTAACCCAAAGTGTAATAGTGAAGGCGTGGCCCATTTACTTTGGAATGTTGCATTTACCAATTTATCCAAATTTGGTCAAAGAATTCTTGAAGTATGCTTCTGTCAGTTTCAATGGTGATACGGTCAGTTCTAGTGTCTTTGGTTTTCCAAATACCATCACTCCGCCAACCATTGCTGCTACGATTGGTTGCACTCAAACTAGAAAAATTATGGACGACTATCGGGTCAAGTTCCCCTTTATTGATAAACTCTTCACCATTCATGACATCTCCGCTCTATTTGTACCACAAATCCTCATAGCCTCCTTCTTGTACCTAAAGTCTGGTTCCAACTGCTACTAACCAACTTCTGCACTAGAAATATGAACCTCAACTCTCTGTCTTATGACGACAGACTCTTCATTTAGTTCATTATTCATCATGTAAGGGTCAACCTGCCTCAGACCATCTTTAATTTCCTTAAGGACTCAATTTTTGCTTCCAGAAATTAGCATCAATCCTTCATCCCGTTTGGAAGAGTCATATCTGCTCTGTTTTATAGGGCTAGAATAATTGAAGATGTTCGTCGTGTAGGATCTATTGATGCTCTCTTGGATGTTAGATCTGAGGTTCTTGAGCTGTAGATGGTTGTGTGTTCACTATGATTGTTGTTGTTGCGTGTACTACTTCGTTGTCGTTGTTTCGTCTTATTTATCTGTGTTTTCTTTGAATGTATTGTGTCTGCTTTACCTTCCCGATTCAATGAGTGAAAGGTTGTTTTGTGATATTTTATTCATAGTCTCATTATGGTATAATGTGTTCTAACAAATCTCCATATTTGTTTCCATAATATTTTCCCAAACATATCTATTTTGCTTTTTAATAAAAAAAATTGTATTTTCTATTTAAATTTTTTTGGGGGAGAAAGAGTGTATGATTTTGATTGTACTTAATCTCAGATATCTCATCCAAATATGATATAATGCTTTTACTACTAACAGTTTCTTTAATGTTTAATTAGGGAACTTGGCAAAAGTTCACTATTTTTCACAAGACAGGCTAAATGGCTATCAGAAGATTATTTATTACCAATCAGAAGGTCAAGGTACTTGAAGAAAGTTCTGATGAGCTAAGAATCCATGAACATGTATCCGTTAGAAGTTGTGAACTGTCTAAAAACAAATCATAAACTGAAACTATGATTTTTTTTCATAAGGTTCTGACTTAGTTAAAAGATAAAATAGACATTGAGTCACCTATTATTCAGAAGGAGTTAACTTCATGAAAATATGGCAAAGCTCTAATATCTCTATTGTTCAAAGAAGTTATAAACTTTGTGAGAATATGATAATCAAACTTAGCTGCATCAGAAGTTGTGAACTGTGTGGAAGCTTAACAAGATGTTATGTTACTTAGCATTCGTTTCAGAAGTTTTGGACTATCTGAAGGGATATCAACATGTGCTTAGGAAACGTTTGATCCACTATCACGAGACTATTCAAAGGTTGTTAACTGTTTGAAAGTGTTTGTAACCCGATTATATGTTATCAGATTCTGATACTATAGAAGTTGTGAACTATCTAGTAGTATAATAACTCTGTTGATAACTAAGTTGCTTCAAAGGTTGTGAATCGTTAAGAAAACATATTCATAAGACATGGTCAGTCAAGAAATAGTTCAGAAGCAGAATATATTTCAACTTCATTATGCAGTAACCAAATGTTCTGAATGAAATATATTACTCTAAATATTATTGATTTGTTTCTTGATACATCTACTTGATAGAAGGTGTCTTGATAATATACATCTCTAGTCATGTTTGACTCTGAGATCATCTACCTCGAGCAGTTGGAAAATTTTTGAGATTAGATAAAATATTTACTTCTTACCTCTTTGTGTTCTTTTTCAAGAAAAACTAATAAAACTTCTTTTTGCAAAGAGATAAAGCTAGCACAATCTATTTCTATGTCTAAATTTTGTCTTTTTGTGTTAACATTTTATGACAAATCATCTTGAAAGTAACAGTTGTATTTTATTCTTCTCAGTTTTTTACTCATATATTTATTATCTTGAGTTTTTCGAGTTTGATTGACAGTTGATAGAAATAATTTTTTGTGTCAGTTATTTTCTTTTATTTATTCATTTGGTTAGTATCTCCTTATTCATTTACCCTATTTTGTATCTAAACTCTCCTTCTCTCCAAACTCTTTGTGTTCTCCATGTCAACAAAAACCTTCCACGATGATGATACCGAGGTCATTATTGAAAAATATCCAAATACACTAGGCGTTGGTCAAAACATTCATCTTGGAATTCATGTTTGATAATGGAATGGTTATATAGCTATGTTAAGGGGAACCATTTATCAAAATATGGTAAAGGCCTTTTGGTTGTATGCCTTTGTCACTCGTGATAGAAATGAAATTGAATCTAGTATATATGGTCTTCCTATCCTCATCTCTCCTCATCCATTGCTGAAGCCATTGGTTGTGCCTAAACTGGTCTCACAACTGACCTAGCACCTATCAGATGCATCTCTATTGCAAAAATATTTCATATCTTTGATAACTCATCTGTTTTCGAACCAACTAACCCTAAAAAATTCTGCCTCTTGGAAAAGGATTGGTTTCATTTTATTTTGACCAACCTTCGACCACGAGGTGTAAGCAAGGCTTTTCTGTATAACGATACAAACTTTTGATTATGTGTTTTCTCAAACATGCTCCAATCAATCTGCCTCATACCATCTTCAAATATTTGAAAGAGTCAGTGGCTATCTCCAAAGACCAAAAGAAATCCTTCATCCTGTATGGAAGAATCTTATCTGAAGTATTATACTATCCAGGGATTGTGGAAATCGTTCGTCGGGTCAAAGTCGGTCCCGATACTGCTCTGGTAGAAGAAAGGTATGAAACTTTCGGAGATCATATGTTTGGTTGATTACCTTTTGTGTTTTCTCTTTTGTTGTTGTCTGCTATCTTTTTTATCTGTTGTTCTAACTTTTCTTAGTTGTATCTCTTTTATCATCAATGAAAATTTTTTGTTCCTGATTAATAGAAATATGTGCTAATTGTTTTTCTCACAAATGATTTTTAAATTCATCTTTTTGATTATGACAAATAGGGGGAGAAAGATAGTGATGATTTTGATATATCTATTTTTTCTATAATCACATTACTTACGTTCTAACAATATACATATGCAAGATTGTTTTGGAAATTTTTTTCCAGGAACTTCTAAAGTCTCAAGGATCCAATTCAATCAAGATCAGATATAGAACTTCTATCATTTAGAAGGTTCTGAGATGACAAATCTAATGAAAGATGTTCTGATAAATTCAAAGCTTGGACAAGCATTAAAGAGGATATCATTCTTTAATTACGCGATAAGAAAGATAACAATGCTTAGCAATCCCTTCCATTTCTAAAGATTGTTAAGTCTTTAACTCAGGGGGAGATTGTTCATCTTAGGGGGAGATTGTTTATCTCAAGGGGAGTTTCTCTAAACTTACTCTGATACTTTGATTAATATTACCCTGTAAAATTGTTTCATCAAAATACATGGTTTTGTCATCATCAAAAAGGGGGAGATTGTTAGAACAAGATTTGGTTCTGCATGTAATCTCTGAGTTTTGATGATAAAAATACATATATTTTATATGTAACAATTTTGGTGTTTAATAGTTCTTTTAGTGTGCGGATAAAAAAATTAAATTGATTCAGGATTATTGACTGAAGAGTCATCAAATGTGTTTAGCTCGTATCAAAAAGACTATTTTTTTAAGTTCTGAAGTAACATAATTAGTTCTGAAGAATGCTGAATGTTCACCAAAAACGGAACCACGTGTACTTATCCAAATAAACTATAGCTTCAGAAGTCAAGTGTGTTCAGAAAAAGAATCAACAGTGAAGATCAGATATCAAGCTTTTGCTTCAACGATCAGATATAAAGCTTTTGCTTCAATGCTCAGATACTAAGAATTTTTTTTCCAGATAAGTTGCTGCTACATATCTGAAGACTAGGTTCTGGTTCTGAAGACTCTGATACTTTTGAGAACATAATAAGAAATATCTTATAGAATATTCATCTCTTCAAATCAGAATCATTCCATTAAAAGATTGAAGAACAAAGATGTGATCTCTTCTGCACTCTCATTCTACTTCAGATCAGAAGTATTTCAAATAGAAGAAAATATCATAAACTTATACAAGAAGTAAACAAGTACAACAGTATAATACATTTTACGTCATTTATAGAAAACACGGTATACGAAAGAAGTTTGTGTGTGCTCACTGTTTCCCACGTTCTTATGCTACCGTTGTAGTAGGCGGCTTGATCAGAGTGACATTTTCCAACGGTCTTCTTTTCTCAGCCTATATAAAGGGGATAACTACTTCATTGAAATTTAACGATGAAGAAAATAAAATTCAAATACTCAAACAATTGATGAGTCGAAGTTACTACAAAAAGAGAGAAAACTAAGAGAGAAAATATTCGAAGAAATAAAAACACAAAGAGTTGTTGCTCAGATTTGTGTTAACTCACATTCTCTAAAACACAAGAGTTGTTGCTCAGATTTTTGTTAACTTACATTCTCTAGAACACAAGATATCTTGCTCATTATTGTGTTAGTTATAGCATTATTGTACGCACAAGAGTTGTTGCTCATATTTGTGTGTAAACATTTGTTCTTCATTGTAAGTGTTTAATGTGCTTTTTAGAAGCACTATTGTAAAACATTATTGATTATAAATCTTTCTAGATTTATTTCATCAAGTGACTAAGTTGTAGTCAGAATTACTTGAGAGGGCTAACGTGTTTTTCTAAACTCTTAGAGGTTGTTGTAATCTTTCTAGATTATTGGATTAAGTCCTTTTCTATGGCAATATCACCTTGGCGGGTGGACAAGAGTAGCCTTTTCTAAGGTGAACTTGTATAAAGCAAACGTGTCACTTTTATTTCTTGATTAGTTAACATTGTTTGTTTATTAGAAGCATTTGCTAAAAGAAAAAGCTTTTCAAAACCCCAATTCAAACCCCCATTTCTTATGTTTTTCTCAACCATCAAAGTAGTCACAAACTCAAAATTCCCAAAATGCATGGTGGTGGTGAATATAACTCGAACGAGTTTGGAAAGTATTATGATGAAGAGGGGATAATGCGTGAAGTTGTGCCACCCTATACGCCATAACATAATGATGTTTTCGAGAGAAAAAATCTTTCGATAATGAACATGGTTTAAAGTATGTTAAAGGGAAAAGACTTGTCGAAGGAGCTATGGGGTGAAGTCATTTCTATAGCCGCCTATTTGTTGAATAGGTTCCCTACTAATAAGCTTGATAAGGGGACTCCAGAAGAGCTATGATCTGGATTTAAACCAAGCTTAACTCATTTGAATGTTTTCGGTTCGATAACATTTCAACACATTCTGGGTCAGCTTCAAAATAAGTTGGATGACAAGGGTGAGATGATGTTACTCGTTGGTTATCACCCTACAAGAGGTTATAAATTGTTTGATGTTGCAAACAAGAATATTGTAATTAGTCGGGATGTGGAGGTCGATAAGCTGAAGCGTTTCGACAACAGAATTTTTGGTTTGACAGGTCCCGTAATTGATTACCAAAATCTCAGAATTGATTACAGGCGTTATTTTTTGAGTCCATAAGCTGTTGGAACTGGTTTTTCAGACGGCGTAATCGATTACCAAAACCTCGTAATCGATTACAGCACTAAAAATGCAGAAAATAAGAATTTTGTAGGTGGTTCTGAACAGTAACATGTTTTAGCCAAAAATGGATAAAACAGTAGACCACCAACTAGGCAAAAGGGATTGCCTCAAAGACTACAAAATTGTGAAGTATTTCGGAACAATGAAATTAATGATGATGACGATTTCTTTCACTTTGGGCTTATGGCCGAATTCGATCCCGTTAGCACTGGAGAGGCATTAAGTGATCCAAAGTAGGTGTGTACGATGAAAGAGGAGTTGGAATCGATTGAGAAAACAGTACTTGGGAGTTGGTTGATCTACCAGAATGAAAGAAGTCAATCAGAGTGAGATGGGTCTTTACAGTGAAGGAAAATCCCAAAGGTGAAATTGTCAAGCATAAGGCTCGACTAGTTGCGAAGAGATTTTTGCAAAGAGAAGGTATAAACTTTGATGAGGTGTTTACACCTATTTCTAGGATAGTAACCATACAACTGATTTTTGATATTACGGATAACAACAATTGGTCAATTTATCAAATGGATGTGAAATCTGCGTTTTTGAATTGTTCACTTTATGAAGAAGTTTATGTAGAGAAACCCCTAGTTTTATGGTGACAAAACAAGAGGGAAGGGTCTACATATTGAAGAAAGAGTTTTATAGTTTGAAACAAGCTCCTAGAGCTTGGAACCAACAAATTGATGGTTTCCTAGTTAATGTTGGCTTCAAGAAATGTGTTTCCGAGCATGGTGTCTATGTGAAGACGGATGCAAGCATACATGTGATCATACTTTGTTTATATGTGGATGACTTGTCGATCACGGGAAATAATGAGTTGAGTATTTATAAGTTCAAGAGTGGAGTTATGAAGGAGTTTGACATTAGTGACCTTGGGATCATTACTTACTTTCATAACATAGAGTTCCATAAGTCAAAGTTGGGACTGCTCATGCTTCAAAGAAAGTATGCTCTTGAGATTTTGAAAAGGTGCGATATGAAGCATTGTAATATTGCCAATACTCTCGTTGAAGCGAAGTTGCAAATGTCCAAAAGTGATGAAGAGCAGAATGTGGATCTAACGCAATATAGGAGATTGATTGAATTATTATGTTACTTGTGTAATATGCGGCCAAATTTTGCATTTAGTGTCGGTATTGCGAGTACATTCATGGAGAAACTGAAGTTGTATCACTTGGCAGCCGTTAAGAGGATCCTAAGATACGTCAAAGGTACTCTTGGATGCAGAATTCTCTTTCCCGCAGCTGATAAAGGCAAAATTTCTTGGTTACACGGATTTCAATTGGTGCAAAGATAAGGATGATCGAAAGTCTACGGATGGTTATATATTTATGTTTAGAGGAGCACCTATCTCTTGGTGTTCTAAAAAGTAACCTGTGATGGAACTCTCTTCTTGTGAGGTCGAGTATATAGTTGCATCGTTATGTGTATGCCAATCTGTGTGGCTTATAAATTCGCTGGAAGAGTTGGGCGGCAAGGTTAAAGAAGTTGTCACACTCTTGGATGATAATGTTTCATCCATTAACCTTGCTAAGAATCCAATTGTACATGGGAGGAACAATAATATTGAGATAAGGTTTCATTACTTGACGGATTTGGTCTGTGAAGGCAAGCGGAAGTTGGGATAATGTCGAAGCGAAGAACAAGTTGTGGAATTGTTGATGAAAGGGATCGCAAATGATGTGTTCAAGAAGTTGGTGAGGTACATGGGCATGAAAAACTTGTAGAGTTTGAATTAAGGTGGTGTATTGGAAGTACAAAGTAATTTAAATGCAGTGCATAAGCTTGTGGAAAAAAACTGGAGGAAACAACTTAAAAATAAGCACTTCTTAAATGCAAAATTTGAATTTTTTGTGAGCGTAATTGATTACGCAAAAAGGAGTAACCGATTACGAAGGGTTTTTCAGTTCTGGTATTTCTGTTTTGAGTTGGCGTAATCGATTACGATGTTTGCCACAATCGATTATGAGCCTGTGTTTGAGCATTTTCAGCTTATTTTTTGAGTTGTTTAGTTTTCCACTTATTTTGTAATTCCTTATAAATATCCTGAGTTGTAATATGTGTTGGTTAATGTCATCTCTCTCTCTCTCTCTCTCTCTCTCTCTCTCTCTCTCTCTCTCTCTCCTCTCTCTCTCTCTCTCTCTCTCTCTCTCTCCTCTCTCTCTCTCTCTCTCTCTCTCTCTCTCTCTCTCTCTCTCTCTCTCTCTCTCTCTCTCTCTCCTCTCTCTCTCTCTCTCTCTCTCTCTCTCTCTCTCTCTCTCTCTCTCTCTCTCTCTCTCTCTCTCATATATTCATCTTCTTCAATTAATCACTTTTCTTCGTCGATACACCATAAAAATTTGTGTATGTTCCAACAACAATGACCTTATATAAAACATGAAATTTAAAAAAATAACTATAGATAACATATGAGACATAATAAGAAATTTTTGGAAAGAGTTTAAAAGATATACGATTATCTAATAAGTTTGACATGTGTCATCATTATTTATATAATTATAGAGATATTTTAGTTAGTAGTTCAAGATGACCCATCTAATTCTCTAATATAGAGTTGAAGTAGGATTTGATGGATAACTCTGGTGTCTAGTTAAGTTTTTTGATGCTCCCGTCCGATTGTGAGAGGGGGTACTTGAAAATAATTTAATGCACAAGCTATTGACGATCGAAAGTGAGAGATATGTAAGGATAGAATTTTAGAAATTTTTACAAACATACCATCATTTTATAAATTATTCACCAAAATACCATATTTTTTCCACTAAATATTAAAGTACCATGTTTTAAAAAAAAATTGTTACAGAAGAGCCACCCATTGCTTTGGCGGTTCTGTGTTTTTTTTAAATTTTTTTATTCACCTGCGGATTTACCTGTTAATTTTCCTGTGGATTTTGTTGCGGATTCTATAACATATAGTACTCTTATGGAATTACCTGCAAATTTGTCACATATGTTATAAAATTCGAAGGTAATTCCATAAGAGTATTATATGTTATAGATGATAACGTGAAAATACATAGCATATTCGACCCGATTTGCATAAATAAAGTTACCGTTTTATCTTAATTATATTGCATTATGTTGGTATTTCAAGTTTGTGTCGTACCCCAAATTTTCTCTACCTTTACGATTATATTTTCAAGTTAAAAAATGGAAGAGAGATGTTTTGATTAAGGGTGGTCCAGCAATATCTGATGGCCCATCTTTGAGAATTTAAGTCAACAGAGGGGTGTATTTTAATTCAGGAGAGTAGGGCTTTCTAAATCAGAAACACCCATGTATCCGTAGGCCCATTTATGAAGCATGTTGGCCAATGGTCCATGAGATTCAAATATGGAAGATTATTTCAGAAAATATTGTTAAGTTTTAATTATATAAGGAGGTCCATTTAAGTTATATTATTTTTAGTAGAGAAGGTGCGTGGAATGTCAATTAAAAGCCGTTAGAATTCAGTTCGTTTGGCCCATTTCCATTCTTGTTGTTAAATAGCAAATAGGGGGTGTGGTTGTGAATTACAAGCCCATTAAGATTGTTAGGAGCCCATTTGTCAGCTTTTTTGTTATTACTGTTTTGTTTTTATAAAGAAAAAAATGGTATTAGTAAATGTTTTATGTTATTATTAAATCCTTTTTATATTTACTTTACTGTTTATTATTAAAAGATTTTTAAAACATTTTATTAGACATTTTTTAATAAAGAGTTTTTTGAGAAAAAAAGATTTGTTGTATGAGGCCTAAACTGAGGCCCAATTCGTACCAAAAACAAAAATTGTTGTTGCAAGCAATAGCATGCTGGACCGAAACTTGCAATGCAAAGCCCAAATTGGTTTAAAAAACAAGATATTGTTTTCAATCAAACCCATAAAAAACACACATTTTTATCAGTAACATATACTGCACAAATCAAAAAAAAAAATTCATTGAATCAAATCCCAGATTTCGTTTACAGTTCAAAACCTAAAACAATACTAAATTAAATTTTCAGCAAATCAAAATGATTTCAATACAAAATTAAATCTAGAATTAAATCAAATCCCAGAATAATTTACAATCTCAAATCTCTAATACACATAATCAAATCTCGTATTACAGAATCAATGTTTATAAAAAATTACAAATAATTGGAATCAATCACAACAATGTCTAAATCCCTATTTGAAATAAATCTCCTAAATCTAAGCTAAACTAAGTTGTAACGACAATCTTACAAAACCTAATTGCAACCCTATATTATGCTTATTTAAATAATTATTTTATTTAGAAAACTCATGTATGTATTTTTATATTATTACATTAAAATCTTTTAAATCATGCATTAATTAAGAAATTTTGCAATTAATATGATTAAAAAATATATAACAAACACTAAATCTTTTTTTGCAATAAACTAATCTAAGCAACTAATTTTTGCTAAAAGGTTTCAAATATATTTTGGCTAATCGCGCATTTAGTCCAAAATTCCGTTATCTTTACACCCGGTTAAAATGCGAGGCAATTCAAAATACTTTTGCAACCCCTAAAAAATGCAAACCCATACGAACTACGAATTGAGACTCGGATTCCTCCTAAGAGGATACGTAGGCATACGATTAAAATTATGGCGAGTTCCCCTATTAAAAATTAAAACCCTGTCTTACCTGAAACCTAAACCTAAACCTAGTATCCTTAAGAATAAAGTAGACGAAATGTGCCTAACACCTTCCTTTCGTCTAAAGAGGTCCGGAACATAGAATCTCTGCTTATAAAATTAGGGTTTCCTATTAGATACCCTTCCTTAAGATAGAAACTAGTAGTGGCGACTTTTGATTTTAAATCCAGTTGCAACAGCTGGCGACTCTGCTGGGGACCTCAACACTAGGTTTTAGGTTTTATTTTGGGTTTTTATTTTGTTTATTTATTTATTTATTGCATTTATCTATTCTTGTCTTTTTTTTTATCATTATATATTTACTTCGTGGAGGGACTTTTATTTCAAAAAATATTTTCAAATAACCCTTAGAAAGAAGGTTAATCTATTAGCATATGGGATACATCATCCCTGCGAGTTTATGTGACGACTTCGCCTAGAGTCAGTGGAATTCCGCAAAAGGAATACTTATCGTGAGATATCCTCTTGACGAGTAGGACTTTGGGATGCCACCTATCAATCTTTGTAACGACCTTAACCAAAATATCATGACGAGACCTTTCACAACTG
The DNA here is from genome assembly GCA_948472305.1 of Vicia faba. NCBI lineage: Eukaryota > Viridiplantae > Streptophyta > Magnoliopsida > Fabales > Fabaceae > Vicia > Vicia faba. The sequence goes on from OX451735.1 coordinate 929,794,569, forward strand.
TGAGACGAAATTCTCAGTCCGTAACGAGGCTCCACCTAAGGGAGGCCCTTGTTCCTTCTCCCTCTGGTGTTATTCATGATGCCCTTAAGGAAACCACCTTTTGGGAGGGTAGGCTAACCGTAGGTCAAAATTAAGGGCCTACCTTATGAGGGCACCTTTCACAAAATCCCGTCATTCAAACCATACATCCATGCATTCATACATTTCATATATTCATCATTTGTTTCTTTTATTTGTCTTATTCACAGGGTAAAAACAAAAAGCAATAATATCAAGATTTTGGTGACTATCTTTGAAAATGGATACCAAAGGGAAACAACTTATCCGCGTCAACGCTCTCGAGCCTGACATTTCTGAAATCAAAGCCATAAAGGGGAAATTATTCGAAAGAGCTCTAAATATGTACGCTCTCTGCTATGGGGATATTCTTGACTTGACCAAAGTAGAGGTTTAAATAGATGTTGTTTCTGCCCTCGTTCAATTCTATTACCCACCGCTAAGATGCTTCACCTTCCAAGACTTCCAGCTAGCGCCGACTCTGGAAGAATTTGATAGAATCCTGAACTTTTCTAAAGAGAAGGCCTATGTGGGTATCAGGAAAACTATTAAAGTCAAAGTCTTGGCAAAGGGCTTAGGGATCCCTTATTATGAGTTAGTTCAAAATTACCAAAGAGAAGGCCCGATACAAGGAATCAAAATAATATACCTAGAAGCCAAGGCGCTCGAATTTGCTAATTATAAAGAATGGGAGCCTAGTGTCGATTGTTTAGGGTTGCTTGTGTTTGGTGTGATTTTATTTCCACGGATTATGGACTATATTGACCCTGCAGCCATTAGCATATTTTGGGGTGCGAAAGTCTTTAATACGGATCCAACTCCCGCTCTGCTTGCTGACATTTATTACACCTTGCATACAATGTACGAAAAAAGAAAAGGCACTTTAAATTGTTGCATTCCTCTTCTGTATACTTGGCTCATGACCCATCTTTACAAATAAGACTATATGATTCCAAACTTGACCAAACGCGAGTGGCCTCAGAAATTAAGGTCTCTCACTACAAACTCGGTATTATGGTATGCAAGGAACCTGGATATTGGTGATATCACTATTAGTTGTGGGGACTTTCCTAATGTCCCATTGATCGGATCTCGAGGCTGTATTAATTACAACCCTACTTTGGCCCTACAACAGGTAGGGTATCCTTTGGAAGACATACCTTCAAGTGAACAACTCCGACCATTGATCATCCACGACATGGGTATAAAGGACCAAGGATTGCTCAACAAGGTTATCCGGGCTTGGAATAAATTTAATAAGAGGAAAGTCGAAAGAAATAATGCCATAGCAAGAGAACCCTACACTAGATGGGTCCAAGATAGGGTGAAAATTACCAAGCTTCCATTTGATATAGATCCATAGTACAAGTAAGAGGTCCCAGAGGTCACACCTATATCCTTGGAAGAAATCGACGACCTGAAGAGTGCCCTAAAGCAAGCTCAGAGGGAAAAAGAAGAATTAGAACTCAACCTTCTCAATCTGACCAAAGAAAAGAAGTAGAAGCAGCTCATACTTGAGTCAAAGGACCAACAAATTGAGAGAGATCAAAAGGCATTGGAAAAGGAGAGTCTCAAACGGAAGCGTACAACTGAAGGACTTTTGAGTGCAACTTTAAATCTAGATTCCCACAACCAAAGGTTAGAAGATGCTGCTACTGAAATCGTGAGGTTAACCAGATGGTACAAAAAGGAAACACGTGATAATAAAGTGCTAGAGGAAGACCTAAGAGCCCAGATCCAAAGTTTGGCTCAAGCTTACCTAGATCAAGAAGATCAAATAAAGTACCTCACCACCGGACTTCAAGACAACCAAGAATCAGAGGTCAAAGAACACCTTGAAAGGATAGAGGAAGAAAGACTCCTGACTCAGAGAACTGAAGAATATGAGCATATGTGCCTAGGGCTAGAAGGTCTCCAAAAAGATTTCCTTATCCAACGGAGACTTTATACGGATTTGAAGGCTGAAAAAATGTATTGTGAAGAGAAATATACCAAGATCGCCCAAGCGGGGAGAGATAACCATAAGATAATCCTGCATCTTTATCAAGAGTATCGGTATTATAAAGACAAGCATGAAAGACTCACCTTTCTAGCCAACAATCTCATTGAGGATATCCCTAGAAGTTTGAGAGACGCAGAAAGTGTAATGGTTCCTCTTCCAAAGGACGTTGAAGATTTTCTCAAGCTTTGCCGAGAAATAGTTGATGGTTTCATAGCAGACATCCGCAAGCGCACCTAGAAGATTTATTTCCCTTTGCTTATGTTTATGCAAACAAGTTTTGATTTAAAGTTGTAATATATTTCAATATCTGGATTATGTTACTTTCAATAAAGGCATTTTATTTTCGTATCTCGTTTGCGTATCTATTTTCAAGCTACTCACCAAATAAATAAAAAAGATAAAAGAACCAAAAGATAAATATATACTCAAATGAATAAGACATTTAAAACAAGAAACCATTACATGTTCATACATAATCATACGCATGCATACATTCGCAAACACCTGCATATCATATTAAAGCTCATCTCGGTTTTTCAAAATTTCTCTAGTTAAACCATTGGTAGAAGAAGATCACCACCTCCTTGGCCTCCATATCAAACAAGGGCCTATCAACAAAAATCAATGGAACAAATCAAGGAGAATCAGGTTGCATTCAAGGAGGATCTCAACCAAGTAAAGGGTGATATGAGTTCAATGAAAGGAGATCTGAGTCAAGTTCTCCTAGCTTTGAAGAACATCATTGACAGACAAGATCAGATTCCCAGGGTAGCTTTCGAAGAAGTAGCTAAAACGATTGGTGCATCGAGCGGTCACCAACTAAGAAAAGAGCCAGAAACAGGACCTCAAAAGTCCCTCATGGCCCAAAAATAGATAAGAGAAGCTGAAACCGAAGGGTTTGTCCCACCACCATCAAAAGCAGGGGCATCACATACCCTACAAATTTCAATCAACAATGCTGACAACTACTTGGACCTGCAGTATGGAGACCACGACCTAAAGGATGTCAATTAGGCACCCTTGAAGATGACTGGTACTTACGCTGTCGATAATCCACTGGTGATGAATCAATATAAGGCTCTGGAAGGAAGGTTGAAAGTTGTGGAAGGTTTTGATGCTTTCAAAGTAGATGCTTTCGAAATGGGCCTAGTTCCTGATGTGGTACTTCCGCCGAAGTTCAAAGTGCCTAACTTTGGAAAATACAAAGGGCTCACTTGTCCAAGAAATCATTTACGCATGTATTGCAGGAAGATGCATGCCCATGCCCATGATCAAAAGCTAATGGTTCACTATTTTCAAGACAGCTTAAGCGGGGCATCTCTAGATTGGTATATGCAATTGGAGCGTGTGCATATCCGAACATGGAAAGATTTGGCTAATTCTTTCTTAAAGAATTACAAATATAACCTGGACATGGCACCTACCCGCGTGCAACTCCAGAATCTTCCCCAGAAGAAAGAAGAGTCTTTCAAAGAATATGCTCAAATGGAGGGAGATGGCATCCCACGTGCAACCACTGCTATTGGAAAAAGAGTTAGTCGAAATGTTCATGGGAACCTTGCAAGGCTTATATTATGATAAGATGGTTGGAAGTATCTCTTCAGGATTCTCAAACTTAGTGACTATCGGAGAAAGAATTGAGATTGGAATAAAGAGTGGGAAAATGCCAGGGGGCCCGTCAAATACCCCCTATAATAACAAGAGGCCCGCTTCAAACTTCCCAAAAAGAAAAAAGGGAGAAATTAATGTTGTAGCATCACAACCAAGGGCACAACAACCATTAATGATCACACAAGGACAACAACAAGGCAGATTTGGAAGGCCGCAGAGAAATTTTAATCCACTCCCCATGCCATCTAGCCAGTTATTACAACACTTGGTTAAGGCATCCTTGGTGGAATTAAAACCTCTAGCTCCTCCAGACGGGCCACTACCATGAAAGTACAACGCTGACGCCAGATGAGAATACCATGATAACTCTCCTGGACACACCATAGAGCAGTATTAGGCATTCAAGCATAAAGTTCAAGATTTGTTAGAATCTCAAGACATCATATTTGAGAAACCTAACACCAAATAAAACCCTATGCCTCCGCATGGTGGACCGACAATAAATGCAATTGAAGTAGTCACTGACTTCAGGGTAACTAGACAAGCAACGACCCCAATAAACTTGCTGAAGGAATATCTGTTGGAATGTGGGTTCCTGTTGGAGCATAATGAAGCCTTTAAAAGAACACTACAAAAGCTAGTGGACCAGGTGATAGTCCAATTTGGACCATACCCTCAAGAAAAATATATAGCAAATATTGAAGGAAAGAAGCCATTGGTAATTCCTTGCCAAAGCCCAAATCTTAACAAGAAGACTCTGGTGATCTGATGGGAAAAATCGGCAGAATCCCCAGGGATGGCACCAAAGACGGCTCTCCTAATATCAGCAGTTCCAAAGGCCACGATGATAATTAAGGGACCGCCACCTATCCCTTATGAAAGTAACAAAGCAGTGTCGTAGAGTTATGACTCAGCTGTATACATTAACGGAGGAAACAAGAAAATGAGCCATCGCCAAGTGAAGGACCTGCGATTTCAAATATAGCAGGGACAAGGGGTATGACCTGAAGTGGTCGAGTCTTTGGATCTGAACCACCAAAGAAAAAAGATGAGACCTCAATAAAAGACAAGGGAAAAGCAGTGGTGGAAACGAGTCAAGAGAAAGAACCTCCAAACAAAAACTTTACTGATCAAGAGGCAGAGGAGTTTCTAAAAATAATCAAAAGAAGTGACAACAGGGTGGTGGATTAGCTTCACCAAACTCCAGAAAAAATCTCCATACTCTCGTTGCTCATCAATTATGAAGCGCACCGAGACTCTTTAATAAAGGTACTGAGTTCAACATATGTGGCAGAGGAAATTACCGTGAATCAATTTGATAATGTCGTAGCAAATCTAACATTCAGATCGTACCTGGGTTTTAGAAAAAATGAATTACCACCTCAAGGTCGAGCTCACAACAAAGCACTCCATATCTCTATGCAAATATGTACTACCAACCTATCCAGAGTACTCACTGATACGGGCTCGACCCTCAACGTGTTACCAAAATCAATTTTGACGAAGTTAACAATAGATGATGTTTTGATGAGGCCAAGCTCTACATTAGTGAAAGCATTTGACGATTCTCAAAGCTCGGTATTGGGAGAAGTAGACCTTCTAATCAAAATTGGGCCATATATCTTCTATATCACTTTCCAAGTCATGGATATAGAATCGGCGTACACTTGCTTACTGGGGAGACCTTGGATTCATGCAGCAAGGGCAATCACTTCGACCCTGCATCAAAAATTGAAGTTCTTAGTGAAAGGAAAATTAATCATAATCGATGGCGAGAAGTACATCTTCGTAAGCCACATCAAATCATACAGATATATTAGTGCCGATGAAGATTGTATAGACACCTTGTTCCAAGCCCTAGAAACTGCTTCAATGGTGACTTTACCTGTCAATAAAAGTAATAAGCCTAAGGTAACCTCGTGGAGAGATTTGAAAACAACAATGGAAGGTGGTGCCTCGAAAAGTTGGGGAAAGCTCCCAGAAATTTCTGAGAAAAATAATTGCTTCAGTTTGGGTTACGAACTATCAAAAGCTACTCTGAATGGTAAAACACGGTTTCCTCAGATCCAAGAGACCTTTTTCAGCAAGGGAATAGAGCATGGCGGGCATGTGGCGATGATATCCAACAAAGTCAACACCAAAAGGGCAAGTGACTTCATCCGAGAATGCGACCCAGGAGAAGAACTCAAAAGCTGGACAATTGTGGAGATTCCCAAGATCTTTTCTTTCCTAAGTATTTTTCTTGTTTTGAAAGAACCTATGTCAAGTCCGAGGCATAGGGGTTGCTTGTAAGGGTTCCCCCGTTTTGTTTCAGACAATATTTACAATTAATAAAAGTTATATTTTGTTTTAAATTAAGATCTCTGTCTTTCTCTTGCATTTATCTCTCAAATTTAAAGATGGAAATACCTTCTTTTCATATGCATTTTCAAAATTCATGTACTAAAATATGCACCAAAACATGATAAACATGCAGATCCATGCCCAAAACCACCGATAATATTACTGCTGCAATCCGATATAATTTTGATGCTCCTATCAACCAAGCCGAAGAGGAAGGTGATGAAGATCTTGAACTTTCTGAAGAAATGGAAAGGGAAGTAGAGCGGAAAGTGGACAACATACAACCGTATCAAGAGGATATTGAGACCATTAATCTAGGCACATAGGAAGATTTGAAAGAAATCAAGCTAGGGCCAATGTTAGAGCAGAGCGTCAAAGAAAGGTTGATCAAGCAATTGCATGAGTGTGTGGATATATTTTCCCGATCCTACAGGGACATGCATGGGCTAGACACCGACATTGTGGTGCACGGGATACCTCTCAGAGAAGGTTGTTCCCTAATTAGGAAAAAACTCAGAAGAACTCGCCCAGATATGTCCAGAAAAATCAGAGAAGAGGTTTAGTTGGCTCAACCTGTCCTAGAAAGTAATCGGGTTCTAGGGGATCTCAATATCATTGATCTTTCTTCATTAGTCATTGTCTCAGCACAATCAATCTTTTCTTGCGGCCGAAATATCCCAAAATACGATATCAATGAGTGTAGTATCGAGTATCGACCAATCTTCAGCTTTACACCAAAGTCGGCTATCTCACTACTTCCTAATGGCCAAGTTGTTCAATTAAGGTTCTAAGGTCACTTAGTGCTTCATGACACCGCTCAGCGGCCCCGTATTCTCCTTGATTCAACACAAGGGATACTGGTACCAACAAATGTGTCACACTAACGTAGCCATTGCTTCAACCATATCGGTCTATGCCGTATAGTTTCCACAATCTATTGCTACTTACCTAAAAGGTGCCTCAGATCCGGGTGTAGGAGCAAAATAAAACCCAAACAAGGGCCCAAAAAAGTAAAGCAAGCAAGTCAACTAAAGAAAGCATTATAAAGGTGATATAGCTCTAAGTTAACCCCCCTTTTAAGTTAATTTCAAAATTCCCCAGTAGAGTCGCCAGTTCTGTGATACGGTGGGAGAACTGACTTGGGTGTTTTGCATTTTATCGCAATTATTGCAGATAGCAAGATTCGCCATCGACTTTTCTTTTAACCAATAAAGGAAAGGGTGAAAAGAACAGGAAATACCTTTTGAGAATTTTCTTTGAGTTCGGGGGGTAGGTTATGAAAAGGTAAGGTCTTAGTACCATTTTCATCCGTAGTTATCTACGGGCTCTTAGTTGCTTGCTGATCACTTTGAAAAAATGCTTTGTTTGAAAATGTGTTTCGTGATGGTTTTGAAAGTATTTTGAAAATGCATTTGTTTCGGAAAACTTTGTAATGATTCTCGTCTCTATAAGAATGCGTACAAAGTGTTTTTTTTTTAAAATAGTTCAAAGAGATATTTTTTAAAGATGTTTTGAAAGTGTAAGTATAGAAATGGTTTTAATTTGCGAGCAAGCAACTACGAGCGTCTTACCTACTCAAAAGGTCTATGTTCTTTTCCTCCTCCTTTAGATGTTTCTATATTAGAATTGATTTGGTAAGAAGCCATGTCATTAGATGTGAAGGGACGGGTGTGGGTCAATCGTATAGTCATAGAAGGTAACTTATGAGACTTTGATACGGTGGGAGAACTGACTTGGGTGTTTTGCGTTTGATCGCGATTGTTGCAGATAACAAGAGTCGCCACCTACTTTTCTTTTATCCAAAAGGAAAGGTTGAAAAGAACAGGAAAGACCTTTGAGATTATTTCTGAGTTCGGGGGGTAGTTATGAAAAGGGAAAGTATTAGCACCCTTTTCATCCCTAGTTATCTATGGGATCTTAGTTGCTTGCTAGATCACTTGCTTTTGTTTGAAAATATGCTTTGTGTGGTTTTTTGAAATTATTTTGAAAAGGCACCATCGTTTTAGGCAAACTTTGTAATAGTTCTCGTTCGTAAGAACGTATACAAAGTGTTGAGCTTTTGAAAATATTTCTTGTTTGGAAAGGGTTTTGAAAGTGTTTTGAAAGTGTTGGTGTTTGTTTTTTGAAAATAACCAAAAGTGTTTTATTTGAAAATGAGAAATCAACTAGGAACAATCTACCTACTTAAAAGTCTTAGTTCATTTCTTCCTTTCCTTTGATATTGCTATCTTACCATTGATTTGGTAAGAAGCCTTATCTTTGGATGTAAAGGGACGGGCGTGGGTCATTGTATAGTCATGATAGCAATGTTGTGAGATATCTTAGCATTTCTCTTTGAGGGACTAAGATCATTTGTAAGGAAACATTCGTAGCGTCATTGAGGGACTATGATCTTGTAATTGTGATTGTTTTTGCTAAGATATCCCACATGCATAACATGACCATTTTTATAAGGCAACAAGTGGAATTACCCTAGGGGTGCATGTGTGTAAAGTGTGCTTGATTGCATGCATTTTGTCTTTGATTTTTGGGTTGTCTCCTTGTTGGTTTTATCTTGCCATACACACCTAATTACTAACATTTATATGAAAGTAATAAAAAAGTGCAAAAAATAAATCCTACACTATTACAACCATATTGAAGTGCATAAAATATAAAAGAAAAAATAAGGTAGAAAGAAGAAAAAAAGAGCTCCTTCGATTGGGGGGAGGAGTGCCCTTCGAATCTGCTTCTGTTGGCCTCCTTCGATTGGGGGATAACATGCAGAAAGTCATGGCCTTCGATTGGCCATGGAAGCAGCAAGGCGTGGCCTTTGATTAGGTATTGGTAGCAGCTGGGCATGCCTTCTAGTTATGCCTTATTGCTTTGTTGCCTTCTGATTTTGCCTTTCTGGGGCTTGGAAGTCAGCATGAGCATGCATTATGGCTGGGCCTTGAAGTTAGCATTGAAGCCCAAGGCTTTGTTTCATGTCTTTCTCCCCCCTTTCTCTTTCGTTTGAGTTTAATAACAACATGGCTTAAATCCATGTTAGCATTTGTCTAGTGGCCAAGTTAATTTTTTTAAGGCATGTTTAATAAATTCAAGCAACAAGAAAACAAAAGGTTAGCCAGAAAAATAGATTCAAAGGGTGCAAACGAAAGGGAGGAAAAATGATATATACATGCTATGTCTGAAATTAAGGATGCAAGGGTAAGAGTAACTTAACTTGCTGCAGCCTTGAAGGTGAGTTGGGCCTTGAGTGGCTCTGGATGCTGGACTCTAAGGAAGATTTCAGAAGATAATTTCCTTCTGAATTGAAGGAAGCCTTCAGAAAATAATTTTCTTCTGAATCGAAGCAAGCCTTCAGAGGATGATTTCCTTCTGAATCGAATGAAGCTTTCAGAAGATAATTTCCTTCTGAATCGAAGGAAGCCTTCAATAGATAATTTCCTTATGAATTGAAGGAAGCTTTCAGAGGATGATTTCCTTCTGAATTGAAGGAAGCTTTCAGAAGATAATTTCCTTCTGAATTGAGGGAAGCCTTCAGAAGATAATTTTATTCTGAATTGAAGGAAGCCTTCAGCAGATAATTTCCTCCTGAATCAAAGGAAGCTTTAATACCCAAATGAAAGATGTAACCCAAGTGGCATGAAGCCCTTGCTCAGCTGAAGCTTGCATGTAGGCATGGCAAGAGATTAATGCCCAAACGAAGACTTGCATGCAGGTATGCATGAGGTGAATGCCCAAATGAAGGCTTGTATGCAGACACTTGTGTCTAAACTAAGGGTTTTCCTTGCAGGGGGAACATGTAGCCAGCAGGTCATGGTTTTCAAAGAAAAGCACGCAGGCATCATGCTTGGTGAATCGAAGGGTTTGCCTTGCAGGGGGCACTTATGGCCAACAAACTTGGTATTCAAAGCAAGCATGTAGGCAGCAAAAGACACAAAAGAAGCCTGCAACAAGAAGTCAAATGCCCAGACGAAAGAGGTATGCTAGCATCAATTTTTGAGCAATCGAAGGAGGTGCAAAGTCCAATCGAAGGGTGCTGAATCAAAGGAGGCTTATTTTTCTCCAAATTTGTAAAAAATGTTATTTTTATCTATTTTCTCCCTTTTTGACAGCTTCCTTTTAATTTTGGTACTGGAAAATCCCAATGCACTTGTGCAAGCTTAAATCCTGAGAATCTTTGTGAGAAAATCCTTAAGTAATGAGAGGGAAAATTTTGGGGTACAATAGCTGCTCCTATTCAATCTTCTTTCACCTGAAGAGTTAGATGGGCAAACCTGCCATTCGTGACTTGAAGGTGGAAGATGATTGGACACTAAAGTGCCCAGAAATTCTCACTTGATGATATTGTGATTGATTGTGTAGGGAATGGGCTTAAAGATGCCATTTGGAGAAATGATGGATAGTTGTTGGAGATGGTCTTATAGATACCATCAAAAGGTGATTGTTGACAGAAATTAGACTAAGTCTAAACTTGACTTCAACTGGAAAAGCATCAGAATAAATCTTGGAGCGATTTATCTGAACCAGTGGAAATGTCTACTAGAACGAATCAGGATAAACCATTGAGAGATTTAAACTAAACTAGCAGATGTCTTGAAGGAAGTGTTTGTCATGTAGATAGTCAACCTGCCTTGTTTTGGGGATTGATCTATAATCAATTTGTTCACAGACGAATGTCTTGTTTTAGGTAGTGATATATGATGAAAGAATTTGGGACGATTGCTACTCCAACAGGATGATGAAGGAATCTTGGACGATTACTACCTCAACATAATGATGAAGGAATCTTGGATGATTACTACCTTAGTAGGATGATGAAGGAATCTTGGACGATTACTACCTCAACAGGATGATGCAGGAATCTGAAACGATTACTACCTCAACAGGATGATGAAGGAATCTGAGACGATTACTACTCCAAAAAGATGATGAAGGAATCTTGGACGATTACTACCTCAGCAAGATGATGAAGGAATCTTGGACGATTACTACCTCAGCAAGATGATGAAGGAATCTTGGACGATTACTACCTCAGCAGGATGATGAAGGAATCTTGGACGATTACTACCTCAACAGGATGATGAAAGAATCTGAGACGATTACTACCTCAACAGGATGATGAAGGAATCTGAGACGATTGCTACTCCAAAAAGATGATGAAGGAATCTTGGACAATTACTACCTCATCAGGATGATGAAGGAATCTTGGACGATTACTACCTTAGCAGGATAATGAAGGAAACTTAGACCATTACTACCTCAGTAGGATGATGAAGGAATCTGAGACGATTGCTACTCCAAAAAGATGACGAAGGAATCTAAGGCGATTACTACTCCAGCAGGATGATGAAGGAATCTGAGACGATTGCTACTCCAAAAAGATGATGAAGGAATCTTGGACGATTACTACCTTAGCAGGATAATGAAGGAATCTTGGACGATTACTACCTCAGCAGGATGATGAAGGAATCTTGGATGATTACTACCTCAATAGGATGATGAAGGAATCTGAGATGATTACTACCTCAACAGGATGATGAAGGAATCTGAGATGATTGCTACTCCAAAAAGATGATGAAGGAATCACTAACGATGTGATCGATGGAAATAGAACTGACTGTTTTTTAAAGCTGGTTCGCGAAATGTCGCGGTAAGCAAGATTCGCCACCGTCTTTTATGTTCTCCAACATGGAAGGGACAAAAGCACAACAAAATTCATTCTTTGAGATGTATCTCGGTTCGGGAGGTAGATTTATAAAAAGGGAAGGTGTTAGCACCCTTTCTATCCGTGGTTACCCACGGGCTCTTAGGTACTTGCTCTTATGTTTTCAAAAATTTGTTTGCTTTTCAAGTGTGTGTGGGTTTTGAAAAAGTTTCGTTTGAAAAATTTCTAGGTAACTCTTGTATCTGTCCTCAAGAGTGTATGAAATATTTGTTTGAAAACTTTTTGAAAGTGTAAGTGCGAAAAGATGTTTTTGTTTTTTTTTTAGAGAGCAAGTACCCAGGAGAAATCTACCTACTCTAAGAAATTAGGCTATGTAAGAGTCCTTTAGACAGTGCTATCCCACTATTGAGAAGTAGGTAGCACCGTCGTTGGAGGTGTTCGGGTCAATTCGATTATAAGGGACAATGTGTGGTCACCAAAGCAATAGTAGGACACCTTAGCGGTAACCCTAGTGTCCTAGATCCTTTTATCCGAGGCAACCGATTCGAGGCAACTGGATCTTAGACAGGAGGGCGACCTCTAAAACACCCTATACTTGACGACCACGTTCGAGGCAACCAGTGAGGCGTACCCTAGGAGTGGCATGTGCATGTGTGTTAAATTCAGTTTATGTTTATCTTTGATCATACATTTGTGAGCTACGGATTGGTTTTATTATTCATACAAGTCTTTCATGCATATTAGCAGTTAAGAGTGCGGAAAATAAATTGCGGAAAGTTAAATCTACGCTATTACAAGGCGCGGGTCTATACATCGCCAAAAACATAACCCGTTTGGAAATAAATGCGAGAAAGTAAAAGAAAGCGGTAAAATCCTAATTAACTATTACATCCTTGGAAACAGATACATAAATATGATTAAAAGGAATTAAAGCGTGAAAGAAATTTAATCAGGACGTCCTAGGGTTTTAACCCTTTTTTGAGAAAAGACTTGAAATTGTCCTTTTTTGCAATTAAATTAACTATTAAACCTAATTTACTAATTAATTATTTAATTAAAAGAAAAAATGTTTTTGTGTTTTTTTAAGTTTTTTTAAAGAAAATAAAATAACAACAAAATATGATTGGAAATTGTCAAACCCTAATTCTACATGATTTTTTATTTATTGAGAAAAAGATTAAAATTAAACCTAAATTAAACTAATTTGATTAATTAGAATTTATTTACAAAATAAGTTAATAAATAAGAATAATAATAATTAATAAAAATATTTACATTTTTTATTCTCTGAATTTATTATGAAAAATATTAGTTGGTTAATTAATTAAATAATAATTAATAAGAGTTAATAAAAATAATTAGTTAAAAGGAAATAAAAAAGAAAAAGAAAACAAAAGAAAATATGAAAGAACCAGGGGGGGTATGCTGGCCCAGATGGAGGTGTTGTTCTGGAAATTTAGGCCCAATAGCACTCAGGCCTGTTGACTCCTGGAATTGCCCACGTGCATGTTGACTGAGGAACATGGTGTTCCTTCCCTTGTAACCATTGGATTTGTATTAGGAGACACATGGCTGGCTGATACGTGGGATGCATGATGGAACCCTTCTTTGAAGCCTGCATTGGATTATACAAGAAAAAATAGGAACAATTATATGGGGGACCTGGGAATCGAACCCAGGTCCCAATGGTTGCCAACCACGTCACCCTCCACTAAGCCAAACGCCTATCTTTGTTAATATAATGGATGATGAAAATAATATATAAAAAAATCAATTATGCTGGAAATTGGAAAAAAGCGCGCGTTTGTTTGAACGTTCCAACCATATGCTTCCACGTCCTTCGTCTCCTTCCTTATGCCTGCAAAAACAAATTAGTTAGCGGGGGTTTTTAACCCCCACAAAATGCAAAAAGGAAAAATAGCGATTAGGTCCCTGATGCATATAAATATGGCGCGATGGTTGGGTTGAGTTCGTCTGGCCTTGACGAATTCAACCATATGCGTCTCAAGGTCTGATTTTTCATGTATGGGAAAGCCCCAATTTTGAAACTTGAAAAACCTAGAATCCTTCAATGGCAATTTGCGTTTCAGGGTATCTCAATGCAATTAAATTGTACCACAAGCTTCGTACAATCCTTATGAACACAAAACAATTAACAAAAAGTGTCAAATATGCATGAATCAAAGTATATGATTTTGGAAAAATTGTCCAAACCGTGGGTCTTTGTAGCACGTGTTCTTGAGCTTTGAGGCTTGTTTTTTATTGCAATGTGTTCCTGGGAATGCTAGCAATGTATTAGAGTCCTTAAATCGCTTCGAAAAGGCCTGGAGTATGAAGATCAGTTTCAAACTTTCTTTGACTTTTTTTCAATATGGTAATGGCTCTTTGCAGCAGTTTTGCACGTGTGAGGAATTAGGTTCAATTCAGTATATGTAGTAGAATGGAATTAGGGTAAAACTTTGTCCAAGAATCCATGGAATTCATGTTTTCAATATTTGATTTCACTCAAATCTTTTTGCATATTTTTGATTGACAAAACTTGCTAATTTTGGAGATTTTGGTCTCTTTGATTGATACACGAAATCTTCAGCATGTGTTGAGTTTATTTGCTTCATAAAAAGATTGGAAAACCATATCTTGGCATTTTCCTACAATTAAATTAATTAAATGAATTAATAATCAATTAAAAATCCAAATAATTAATAAAAATAAGAAAATAATTCAATTTAATCTCAATGGGTCGTGCATAGGCCTTGGACAAAGTTTCAAGAAAGAATTTGAGGCCCATTAGCAAAAATGTTGTGTTTTGAGCAAAGTTGACTTTTGCAAATTCCTAAAAATTTCCCAACTTCTCCAATGCATATCTTGCTCAATTTTGATCCTATGACCATGTTCTTGGACATTTTGGAAAGGTCTTGAAGTTCTCTAACCAATGCCTTTGGTCCCATGTCATTTGGATTCACCAATCTCAAGTTAGGGTCTTTGACTTAAAGTGCATTTTTGTTGACTTTTGAAATTGACCTATAATGTAGAAATTGATAACTTTTTGTGAGAGAATTTCTTGGACATGGAATGTGAAGATGAGTTGTTGGAAATGTCACCCCCTTCAAAATGAGCATTGGATGGGATTTTTCTGATGAACCATGAAAAAGTTATGCCCTGGTCAAGTTACAGTTGACTTTTCAACTGTCCAAAAATAGAAACTTTTGCATCTTGATGATTTTTGAGCCATGCTTGTGGAATCATGATCAAGATTTGATCAAATGATGATTGTGTCTTCAAAATAATATGTTGACCAAATTTTTTGACTTTTGACTGTAAAATGACCATTTTGCCCCTGTAGTTGATTGTGAAGCAAATGAAGCTTTTGACTGTGCAACTTGATGCTATGAGCCTTGCAACTTGGTATGTAGATGCTTGACAATGTATATAGGTCTATGAGACTTGTTTGAGACATTGAAAACCTCAACTTCCTTGCAGGAATCAAAACCCTAATTTTGACTGGCTTAGTAGATGGTTTGACTGTGCAACCCCTTGAGAAATCTTGAGCCATTTGAATATAATCTTTGATAAACCTTGAAGAATATGGGAGGGAAAATTTTGGGGTACAACAGTTGCCCCTGTTCAATCTTCTTAGACTTGAGGATGTAGATTGGCTTGCGTGCCTTTCGTGATCCGAAGGTGGAAGATGATTGAACACTAGAGTGCCCAGAAATTTGCACTCGCATAGTAGAATATCAGCGATGTGATGTCGGGAATGGGCTTACAAATGCCATTTGGAAAGATGATGGATAGGAGGATGGGCTTATAGATGCTATCTGGAGATGTGACAGAACTTTGTCGGGAATGGGCTTATAGATTCCATTTGGAAGTGCAATGGATAGTTGTGGAGATGGGCTTAAAGATGCCATCCGGGGTGTCGATCGCGTAAGAGATTCCTTAGCGAGAACTTGCATACCTGAGAAAGAAAGATAATTTCCTGGCCTGTTACAGGTGTTGATCTTCAATCTCTATCATGCAGATATGCCCTGGCTAGATACATGTATCGAATCTACAATCAGTCGCTCACAGATATGCCCTGGCTAGATACAGGTATCGAATCTTGAACTTCAAAAGGTTGATCGAGATAACTTTCTTGGCTAGATACAGGCGTAGACCTCTGACCTGAGAATGAAAGATAATTTCCTGGCCTGTTACAGGTGTTGATCTTCAAACTCTTCATGCAGATATGCCCTGGCTAGATACAGGTATCAAATCTACAATCAATTGCTCACAGATATGCCCTGGCTAGATACAGGTATCGAATCCGGAACTGGTCGTATACAGATATGCCCTGGCTGGATACAGGTATCGAATCTCTAAATTCTTCATGCAGACATGCCCTGGCTGGATATAGGTATCGAATCTACAATCAATCACTCACAGATATGCCCTGGCTAGATACAAGTATCGAATCTGGAATTGGTCGTCTACAGATATGCCCCGGCTGGATACAGGTATCGAATCTCTAAACTCTTCATGCAGATATGCCCTGGCTGGATACAGGTATCGAATCTACAATCAATCGCTCACAGATATGCCCTGGCTAGATACAAGTATCGAATCTGGAACTTCAAAAGTTGATGGTAATATCTTTTGATTGACCTTTTCCTGAAAAGGCAAAACATCAGTTGTATGCAATGTCATGATGTCATGATGTTCTCAAAAATAAATTAGATCGTGTCGTATGCACTTTATCATGTATGTAAGCAGGATGTGTGAAATGTCTATGAATGTATTTTCGTCTAGGAAAATAAATCCTTGACGAATGCCGGGAAATTGAATCCTAGGCTGAGGTTGAAGAGCAGAGTTCTTCGTTTCCGCTGGGGATGATGGTTGCAAGAATAAACCGGTAGGGGAAGATGACTCCGTTGGGGAATAAACTTGGTGAAGAGATTATTCTGCAGGGAATTACTCTGTGGGAAGAGATACTTCGCTGAGATTTGATGATAACTCCGCTGGGGATTCCGTTGATAAGCTCTGTTGGAAGATTTCATGAACTCCGCTGGGGATGGAGAGAACTTCGCCGAGGACAATCTTTCCATGGTAATTAGCTTAGGATAACCCAGTTATAAACTCTGGTGGGGAATAACCTTTGAATATGGTCGGGGAGAGACGTATGTACTCTGCAGGTGATAAGCTTCCAGAATCTACTGGGGATAAGCTTCCAGAATCTACTGGGGAGGACTGATTCAACTCTCCTGGGGAAACTTTGGACTGTATTGGGGAAGTGGCTCCACCGGGGTGTCTGGTATTCCACCGGGGAACAATCTTACATTAAGACTGCCGGGGATGCTTGCTGAGGAATATCTGCATACTCCGCTGGGGAATATTGAGATCTTCTGGGGATATCCAGCTTCCTTAAGGCTAACAGTAGACTAACTCTGCTTGGGGGAGAGTATTGATGACTTGCTAGGGATATTGTGCCTTTTCGGGATGATGGGAGACCAACTCTGCTCGGGGGAGAGCATTGTTGAATCTTGTCTTACCCTGCGGGGAGTGGAGGTATCTTGGTTACGTTCTTCAGCCGAACCTACCTTGGTACCTGGGTGGACAGAGCAACTAGATCGCTTGGACAATTCATTATTGCCCCTGTTTCTGATGTCACCTGTAATTAGTCCTTTGTTTCGCATGCAAGTATTTATGAGTTAACAATTAATGTCAAATGCATATATCAAAAATGAACATTGGACGTTCTTCGCAAGACAAAACAGATAAAGGAAAAACAGTTGGCAATTTGTCTGAAAAGTGAATTTGTATTGATTTTTGAATTTGCCTGTAAATAGGCGTTTTGTGTACAAGAGGCTGACGTCCTAGTAAGAGAACGCCGCCGAATGGAATTTATACAATTTTGTGAAAAAGAAAACAAAACAGCAATGTGAAAAAATCCCACTGGGTTCCAACTCTGCTATCGCCTTTATGTCTTCAAGTGTCTCATCACTTGGCTGCTTAGTTGAAGATGAAGCTGAGTGATTGATGCCGTCTGAACCTAATAGTTGATACCGAATTCTAGATGCGAAGTGATCCAATGAGACATAGTATTACGCTTTAATCCCTAACTTTTTCCTGGACCGCCCTTTCGGGTTTTCAGTCCACCGGGATACCCATTTTTGCCCACGTCGCCCTTTCAGGTTTTTGACTTGCCGGGTGTACAGATTTTTCATTTCATCCCTTATTTTTGCCCGAACCCTTTTGGTTCGCCGGGAAGCCCTTATTTTTACCTAGGTGTGTCAACCTAGCGGGTCTTTGATTATGCGTAGTATTTTTTTACTATGTCTGCATTGGCGGGGTGAGGAAGGTCGTCACCATCCATGGTGGTTAGAATCATAGCTCCTCCTGAGAAGATATGTTTAACCACAAATGGCCCTTCGTACGTAGGGGTCCATTTGCCCCTGGGATCACTTTGAGGAAGAATGATGCGCTTGATTACCAGATCTCCGACTTGATACTCTTGTCGTCTGACTTTCTTGTTAAATGCCTTGATCATCCGTTTTTGGTACGTCTGACCATGACACATAGCAGTGAGTCTCTTTTCATCGATTAGATTTAATTGATCAAGCCGGGTCTAGATCCAGTCATCTTCGCTCAAGCCTGTATCCTTCATTATCCGGAGAGAGGGTATCTGGACTTCAATAGGCAAGACTGCCTCCATGCCATAAACCAAGGAAAAGGGAGTTGCCCCTGTTGACGTCCTTGCTGAGGTACGGTACCCATGAAGAGTAAACGGTAACATCTCGTGCCAATATTTGTAGGTCACTGTCATCTTCTGCACAATCTTTTTGATATTCTTATTTGCCGCTTCGACATCCCCGTTCATCTTCGGCCGGTAGGGAGAAGAGTTGTGGTGCTGTATCTTGAATTGCTCGCAGATCTCAGTGATCATCTTGTTGTTAAGATTGGTACCATTGTCCGTAATGATCCTTTCCGGGACGCCGTACCGACAGACCAGGTTATGCCGAATGAACCGTGCCACGACGTTTTTGGTTATGGTAGCATAAGAAGCAGCTTCAACCCACTTTGTGAAGTAATCAATTGCTACCAGGATGAAGTGATGCCCGTTGGATGCCGTAGGTCTGATCTCACCGATCATATCAATGCCCCACATTGCAAAAGGCCAAGGTGCTGTCAAGACGTTCAGAGGAACCGGAGGAATGTGCACCTTATCAGCATAGATCTGGCATTTGTGACACGTCCGAGAGTGCTGATAACAGTCGACTTCCATTGTGGACCAGAAATATCCTGCCCGAAGGATTTTCATTGCCATGGTATGTCCACTGGAATGCGTTCCGAAGGTACCTTCATGCAGCTCTGCCATGATCTTTTCTGCTTCAGTCTTATCCACACAACGCAGTAAGGTCGAATCATGGTTTCGCTTGTACAAAATGTCGTTGCTGAGGAAGAACTTCGCCGCGAACCTTCTCAGAAACTTCTTGTCGTTAATGGATGCACCCTCAGGGTATTCTTGAGCTTCCAAGTACCTCTTCACTTCATGATACCAAGGTTTTTCAGTTACCTCTTCAGCCTCAAGATCGCAGCAATGTGCAGGTTTGTCCAACTTCCAGATAATGATCCGGGGAGCCTCGTTGTCCCATTTGACTTTGAACATAGAAGACATCATAGCCAGCGCGTCCGCCAACTGATTCTCCTCTCTTGGGAAGTGTTCAAAAGTTATCTCCTCGAAATGGGGAATCAATGTCAGTACATACTCCTTGTAAGGAATAAGATTTGGGTGTTTCGTATCCCACTCGCCTTTGATCTGGCTGATCAAGAGAGCGGAATCTCCGAAGACACTTAGAAACTTGATCCTTAAGTCAATTGTAGCTTGAAGACCCATGATGCATGCCTCATACTCCGCCATGTTGTTGGTGCAGTTGAAACATAGCCGGGCTGTGAGTGGAGTATGAGTGCCTTTAGGGGATATGATCACAGCTCCAGTACCATTACCCAAAGCGTTTGAGGATCCGTCAAAGTGCATAGACCATCGGGATCCTTCCTCAGGTCCTTCATCCGGTCCAGGTACTTCACAATCAATCACTACCATGATATTCTCGTCTGGAAATTCAAAGTTCATCGACTGGTAATCGTCCATTGCCTGGTGTGCCAAATGGTCTGCCAATACACTTCCCTTGATTGCTTTCTGAGTCGTGTACTGGATGTCATATTCTGTCAAGATCATCATTTGCCATCTTGCTATTCTTTCGGACAAGGCGGGCTTTTCGAAGATGTACTTGATGGGATCCATTTTTGAAATCAACAGAGTAGTGTGAGTCAACATATACTGTCTCAGCCGGCGAGCAGCCCATACCAAAGCGCAGCAAGTTTTCTTGAGCAGTGAGTATCGGGTCTCACAGTCGGTAAACTTTTTGCTAAGGTAATAAATAGCGTGCTCTTTTCGGCCAGACTCGTCATGCTGCCCCAGCACACACCCCATTGAGTTGTCAAGTACTGTCAAGTATAAGATTAGAGGTCTCCCTTCAACCGGTGGCATAAGAATGGGTGGCTCTTGGAGATACTCTTTGATTCTGTCGAAAGCGGCCTGACATTCATCGTTCCAACGTACTACTTGATCTTTCTTCAGTAGCTTGAAGATTGGTTCACAGGTAGCAGTTAGGTGCGAGATGAATCGGGCGATGTAGTTCAGCCGTCCTAGAAAGCCTCTGACTTCTTTCTCTGTCTTGGGAGTTGGCATCTCTTGTATGGCTTTCACTTTGGCAGGGTCCAGTTGAATACCTTTATCGCTCACGACGAAGTCTAGCAGTTTTCCAGATCTCACCCCGAAGGTGCACTTGTTTGGATTTAATCTCAGCTTGTACAACTTCAGATGGTCAAACAACTTCTGTAGATGGTCAAGGTGTTCCTCCTTAGTTTGGGACCTTGCAATCATATCGTCGACATATACCTCAATCTCATGATGGATCATGTCATGAAATAAAGCAACCATGGCACGTTGGTAGGTTGCCCCAGCATTCTTCAACCCAAAAGGCATGACCTTGTAGCAAAAGGTGCCCCACTGAGTAACAAAGGTAGTCTTTTCCATATCTTCGGGGGCCATCTTGATCTGATTATAACCGGAGAACCCGTCCATGAAGGAGAATACTTTATGCTGAGCAGTGTTATCAACCATAATGTCGATATGAGGCAGAGGGAAATCATCCTTAGGGCTCGCCCTGTTCAAATCCCTGTAATCAACACACATTCGGACCTTACCATCCTTCTTCGGCACTGGAACCACGTTGGTGACCCACTGAGGGTAAGAAGTCACTGCTAGAAACCCGGCATCAAATTGTTTCATAACCTCAGCTTTGATTTTCTCGGACATCTCTGGACGCATATGGCAGACCTTCTGTTTTACCGGAGGGCATTCTTCCTTGGTAGGCAGATGATGAACCACAATGTCAGTATCTAACCCAGGCATGTCTTCGTAGGACCAGGCAAAGATTTCCACATAGTCATGCAGCATCTGAATCAACCGTTGTTTCACACTGAGCTCTAGATTGTCACCAATCTTGACTTCCTTTCTGTCTGTCTCAATACCCAGATTTACCGTTTCCACTGGCTCTTCATGTGGCTGAATGGCCCTCTCTTCCTGGAGTAACAGTCTTGCAAGCTCACCAGGCACTTCACAATCATCTTCACCTTCGTCTTCAGCTAAGTTGATCAGATTTTCGAAGTCATAACTGGCAGTAGCAAAGGCGTTACTAGTGAGATCCAGAGTGGATTGGAACCTGTATAGGTGAGTGTGTGTAAATATAGTTGTTTTGCAATATATAAAGAAAGAAAGGGAGCGCAAGATTTGAAATGCGAAAAACGTCCAATGCTTTTATTCATGATATATGAAAATGACAAATAATAAGCCCTCACAAATGAAGCCACGGTGCCCCGGGTAAGACACAGGGCCATAAAGTTTCAAATTATTGTTCGTTACAAATTTAAAACAAAGGAGTTCATTACTGAGTGACAAAAGTAATAGGTATGTAGTCTTTGGCAGTCCAGTTGCTTAGTCCACCGTTGGTCGTTGGGTAGATCCAGCTGTCGAATTCAGATTCTTCCGCCTCGTCTTCAATAGCATTTACTCCCAGGTTGGTGATGAACACATGAGGTCTTCCAATCCTTTCCTTACGCACAACCCTCTAAGCCTCCGCAGTGAAACCCAAACCAAACTTGTCAGTCTTCGGAGTGAAATCAGGAAGTCGGCCCCAGTTTGCGCACTCACCCTTCTCAACCACAGCCCGGGCATCCTTTAAGGAAGCCATCTTCAAAGGAGAGTCTTCTTCAGTCACAGTCTCTGTTGCTGCCAATGTCTGAGGCACCTCTTCAAAGTTTTGAAAGGGGGTCTCAATGAACTCCCCATCCATTTCTATGTATCGGAACGAGTTAAGATGGCTGACCATATATTCTTCCCCCCCCCTGCACTGTAACAATCTTCCCTCTGACCGGGTACTTAAGCTTCTGATGTAATGTGGAGGTCACAGCTTCAGCCTTGTGGATCCATGGACGACCCAGCAAACAAGAATAGGATGGTCGGATATCCATCACATAAAATGTTGAATCAAAGACCTGAGAGCCAACTCTGATTGGAATGTCAACTTCACCATGTACCATCCTTTTCGACCCGTCAAAGGCCGGGACAACAATGTTACTAGGCTTGAGCTCTAAACCCTCACAATCCAGCCTGTCTAGAGCTTTCTTGGGTAATACATTTAATGAGGAACCTGTGTCTACCAACACATGAGCAAGAGTAGTGCCCCTGCATTCAATGGAGACATGCAGGGCGTCGTTATGATTCTTTCCCTTGGCGGTCAGATCGGCGTCAGAGAAACCCAACCCATTATCAGCGGTCAAGTTGGCCACACAATCGGTAAATTGATCAGCAGATGTCTCTTGTGGCACGTGGGCCGTCTTCAAGAAGGAAATCAGGGCCTTGGCATGGGCCTCTGAACACAACATCAATGATAGCATAGAAATCTTTGATGGGGTGTGCCCCAGCTGCTCAACTACATTAAAATCACTCTTCTTGATAATTTTAAGAATCTCTTCCATCTCTTGCTTGGAAGCTTCAACATTGACGGTCTTCGGTGCCTCCATCTGGGCAGGCACATCAGTAGTAATCCCTTTTCCCCGAGCGTCAGATGACTCGGCAGCAGGGGTAGAAATAGGAACTTGGTCAGGCAAGGATGCAGGCACACTTGCAGGTGTGATGACAAGAGGTCTTTGAATGGCTGGTGGCGCAATATCAAGTGAGAAGAGCCTACCACTTCGAGTGACTTTGGCAGGCCCGATGATGTTGCCGACACCAGTACTAGTATCAAACTCTTGTTTTACTCCAAGCACATAAACATCTGCCCCATAGTGCCACGGGACAGCTTTGTCAAATGTATAGGGGAGGGGCTCCGGAACAGTGATGATGATAGGAGCAATCTTCTGAGTAGACATGATTTTAACAGGCTTCTTTGAGGGAGCCTTAGGAGGATTGTTGAAAATAGTGACAATAGAAACTTCTTCAGCAGGGATAGCAGGAACAACAACTTTCTCAAACAAGATCTCTTTATTATCCATCAGGTTTTGGACGCCTAACTTCAGCAAAGGACAACCAGCAGGTGAAACAGCACATAGATGGCAACCTTTACTATATCCCGGAAATAAACTGGATAGCAACGGGTTCCTCTTGACAGTCAACAACAGAGTAACAATATCATCCACAGAGGCTACATACCGGTCTTCTTCCACAACATTCACTCCATGCTGGGGCATGGGAGCAATCACAACATTGGGCCTTTCGGGCGCCTCGAACTGTATTTCCTTAGCATCAATAAGGTCCTGAACCTTATTCCTCAGAGCCCAACAATCATCAGTAGAATGCCCCGGGCTGTCAGAGTGATAAGCACAGCGGGCGTTGGGATTGTACTTTGGAGATGTGTTGTTCACTACCTTCGGAGCTTCTTTGACAGTTACCAGATTGGTTGACAGCAGTTGCGGCAATATTTGAGACAGGGTCATGCTAAGCCGAGTGTACTTCCTTTTGGGCCTCTCACCCCTTGGTTGGTTGTATTGCTGAGGAGCAGCAGCAGGCTTTGAAATTACCACCGCGTTGACAGCTTGGCGGCGTTTTGGTTTATTTTGTTTCCTTGACCCATAAACATAACTAGATTCCTTCTTGAAGGGCTTCTTTTCAGAGCTCGAGGAGGCACCTTTCTGTATCTTCCCCGACTTGATACCAGCTTCGATCCTCTCACCAGTCAGAATGAGGTCTGTAAACCCTGCAGAAGAATTACCAATCAGATGGTTGAAGAATGGACCAGACAGGGTCCCCAAGAATATGTCCACGAGTTTACGGTCAGTCAATAGTGGCTGCACCCTGCCAGCCAGGTCTCTCCACTTTTGCGCATACTCCTTAAAACCTTCACCCGTCCCCAGTGACATACCCTGGAGTTGGGTACGCGTGGGAGTGAGGTCGTAATTGTACTGATACTGCTTATAAAAAGCAGTTGCCAAGTCCTCCCAATTTCGAATACTGGCTCCATCCAGCTGATAGAACCACTCGAGTTGAGCCCCTGAAAGGCTATCCTAGAAGAAATGGATCCATAAGTTCTTGTCTGCAGTGTAAGGTTGGATCTTCCTTACATATGATCTGAGATGCAGCTTAGGACAAGACGCCCCGTCATACTTCGCAAAAGAAGGTGCCTTGAACTTGTGTGGGATCACCACCCCAGAAGATAGACCTAGGTCTCAAAAATCCAACCCAGGCACATGTTGAATCTCCATAGCACTCAGACGGTCCTCTAGTTGTTTGTACCTGTCCTCAGCAGGAGGGTACTGTTCATCATTGAAATCCGTCTCGTTGTCGGAGACCACAGGACTAGGAACCCTTCCCCCTTGGGGACTATCTTTCCCTAAAGAGGAAGTAGCCTGATCAGCCTCATTCTGCAGTGTATTCCCAAACCTCTGTCCAGTGTTAAACAGCACAATCCTCTTCTTCTTCTTTTTCAACAGCAGAGTCTTCAATTCCTGTTGTCCTTGGGCTAAGCTCATGACCATCTCTTGGAACTGGGCGTTCTGGGCCTGGAGGGCCTTGATAGCTTGTTCATTGGATGATTCAGGATTCATGATGATTGCTGAAATAAACAGCGAAGAAGATTAAGCAACCTGTAGAAAAAGGGGTACCTGCTATGCATATGATGAATGGAATGCGTATGATTTATGTTTTCAAAGACAATCGGGGTTCAACTTTGTAGACAAAAAGGAAACACACTTTATTAGATTCAAACTTTAAATCGTTCAAGAAATTGCCCTTAGGCGTTACATAAATGAAAATACTGAAAAGGAAATGAAAGCTGTAAAAGAAATATCCAAGGCCCGTCAGTGCTCCCATGGCCTCCTCTTCTCAGTCCGGATATAGTCATTCCGGACCCGCTCGTTCTCCAACTGCTTTGTCAGCTTCTGTATTTTCTGTTCCTGCTCGTTGAACCTTTCCTGATAAGAATCTCGTTCTTCCTGTAGTTGCGCCCAAGACCTCTTTAGTGTGTCAACATCAGTGGGTATCTGAGGAGGGAGAACAGTTGGAGGAACCCCGTCTCTATCAGGGAATTCAAGAATGATAGGCCTGACAGCTTCGTATGGCATACCTAACTTCTGAGCACGGATGCAGACCCATCTGTAGTAGGATTCCATAGGTAGAGAAGTCTTCGGTCCCAACTCATGTGGGTCAGCTTTGTGAATTCTGTCCCAAGCCCGGATGAATCTACGACGCAGCTCGTCACTGTCTACCTGAAACTCAAAACTGATGTGAGGTACCAACATCTCATGAGGCCCTGCTCTTCTGGCTCTTCCAAACTGACGGAGAGCTAAACATGGATTATAAGTGATTCCTCCCTGGGTACCGATCAATGGAACATTAGGATATTCTCCGCAACGATCAATAACAGCTACTTCATCCAAACCTCTGAGAGTCCAAGTGATGTCATTATCAGTGAGAGACATTAACCTATGAGCCCAGCCTCTTCCTTCTTTGTTCTTCAGCACGAACTTAGGGAGGTGCGAAATAAACCACCTCACTAACAAAGGAGCACAACACCACAGAGTTCCCCATCTTCGGGCAGTATGAGCATAGAGTTGTTGCAGGATATCACCCAAGAGAGTGGGCACAGGGTTCTGAGACATGAAGATCCTTATGGCATTGACATTGACAAATTTATCAGGATTTGGGAACAATACTAGACCATAGATTAAGAGAGCCAGGATGTCTTCGTACGCTCTGAAGTCTAAGTCATTCCAGAAACTATTAGCTTTACCAATCAGGAACTTAGCCAAAAAGCCCTTAACTCCACTTCTAGTCACCCAGTTATCCATTACCTCCTTGTTGGTTAGAGGAAGGGCTGCTGCAATCTCCTCAAGCCTGAGAGTCTTTTCCCAACCAGTGAAGGGAGTCTGTTCCAAAACAGGGATACCAAGCAAATCAGAGAATTCTTCCAGGGTAGGGACCAGCTGGAAGTCTTGAAAGGTGAAGCAATGGTACAGTGGATCATAAAATTGGGTCAGGACACTCATCAGTTGTTGGTCCCACTTTGAAGTGACTAAATCGAGAAGAGAACCATGCCTCTGGATGAAGGAAGTAGTGTTTGGAATTCTGTCAACCAACTCTTTAAGCAAATCAGGTGGGTGAATAAAGTTGAGCCGAATAGTATTCCTTCGCACATGCATCATAATGTCCTACAAAACAACGCAAAGATGAAACCCTCTTGTCTTTGAAATGGGCCAGTCCTTATGCAGGATGCATGCAATGGTATGATGTTATGATAAAGCACACCACAAGTATTCACAAAGGCAAACATGATAAGGCACACAAGACAGCCCTTAGAGTTTAGGCCAGCATGAAGTTCAGGTACTACCCTCTTTCAGTTTCGTTGGTTAAGACCTGTCCTAGAAAATAGTAACCGGGTTCTAGAGGATCTCAATATCACTGACTACCCTCAATCGGTCATAACTCCAGCGTCGCAATCTTTTCTTGCGGCCAGAACCATCACGAGAGTTTAGCCTTAATGAGTGTAGCATACTGCTACTGTTCTATGGCCAAGTTGGGTCAATTTAGGGTTCTAAGGTCGGTTGGTGCTTAATGACTCCTCAGAAGACCCATATTCTCCTTGTTGCAACACAAGGGATATCGGTATAGACCAAGGTGTCACACCAACGTAGCCACTGCTTCACCCGTGTCGGTCTACGCCGGACAGGACCCTCACAGCTTATGCTACCTAAAGGGTATTCCCCAGATCCGGGTTAGGATCTATGAAACTCCGATGCAATGCCCATAATATTAAAGAAAACAAAACAAGCAATTGAAAACATAAGAGTGGTCTAATCCTAAGGTACACCTCACTTTTATTATGATCCCCAACAGAGTCGCCAGTTCTGTGATCGGTGGAAATAGAACTGACTGTTTTTAAAGCTGGTTCGCGAAATGTCGCGGTAAGCAAGAGTCGCCACCGTCTTTTATGTTCTCCAACATGGAAAGGACAAAAGCACAGCAAAATTCCTTCTTTGAGATGTCTCTCGGTTAGGGAGGTAGATTTATAGAAAGGGAAGGTGTTAGCACCCTTTCTATCCGTGGTTATCCACGGGCTCTTAGGTACTTGCTCTTATGTTTTCAAAAATTTGTTTGCTTTTCAAGTGTGTGTGGGTTTTGAAAAAGTTTCGTTTGAAATATTTCTAGGTAACTCTTGTATCTGTCCTCAAGAGTGTATAAAATATTTGTTTGAAAACTTTTTAAAAGTGTAAGTGTGAAAAGATGTTTTTTTTTGAGAGAGCAAGTACCCAGGAGAAATCTACCTACTCTAAGGAATTAGGCTGTGTAAGAGTCCTTTAGACAGTGCTATCCCACTATTGAGAAGTAGGTAGCACCGTCGTTGGAGGTGTTCGGGTCAATTCGATTATAAGGGACAATGTGTGGTCACCAAAGCAATAGTAGGACACCTTAGCGGTAACCCTAGTGTCCTAGATCCTTTTATCCGAGGCAACCGTTTCGAGGCAACTGGATCTTAGACAGGAGGGCGACCTCTAAAACACCCTATACTTGACGACCACGTTCGAGGCAACCAGTGAGGCGTACCCTAGGAGTGGCATGTGCATGTGTGTTGAATTCAGTTTATGTTTATCTTTGATCATACATTTGTGAGCTACGGATTGGTTTTATTATTCATACAAGTCTTTCATGCATATTAGCAGTTAAGAGTGCGAAAAATAAATTGCGGAAAGTTAAATCTACGCTATTACAAGGCGCGGGTCTATACATCGCCAAAAACATAACCCGTTTGGAAATAAATGCGAGAAAGTAAAAGAAAGCGGTAAAATCCTAATTAACTATTACATCCTTGGAAACAGATACATAAATATGATTAAAAGGAATTAAAGCGTGAAAGAAATTTAATCAGGACGTCCTAGGGTTTTGACCCTTTTTTGAGAAAAGAATTGAAATTGTCCTTTTTTGCAATTAAATTAACTATTACATCCTTGGAAACAGATACATAAATATGATTAAAAGGAATTAAAGCGTGAAAGAAATTTAATCAGGACGTCCTAGGGTTTTGACCCTTTTTTGAGAAAAGAATTGAAATTGTCCTTTTTTGCAATTAAATTAACTATTAAACCTAATTTACTAATTAATTATTTAATTAAAAGAAAAAATGTTTTTGTGTTTTTTTAAGTTTTTTTAATGAAAATAAAATAACAAGAAAATATGATTGAAAATTGTCAAACCCTAATTCTACATGATTTTTATTTATTGAGAAAAAGATTAAAATTAAACCTAAATTAAACTAAGTTGATTAATTAGAATTTATTTACAAAATAAGTTAATAAATAAGAATAATAATAATTAATAAAAATATTTACATTTTTTATTCTCTGAATTTATTATGAAAAATATTAGTTGGTTAATTAATTAAATAATAATTAATAAGAGTTAATAAAAATAATTAGTTAAAAGGAAATAAAAAAGAAAAAGAAAACAAAAGAAAATATGAAAGAACCAGGGGGGGTATGCTGGCCCAGATGGAGGTGTTATTCTGGAAATTTAGGCCCAATAGCACTCAGGCCTGTTGACTCCTGGAATTGCCCACGTGCATGTTGACTGAGGAACATGGTGTTCCTTCCCTTGTAACCATTGGATTTGTATTAGGAGACATATGGCTGGCCGATACGTGGGATGCATGATGGAACCCTTCTTTGAAGCCTGCATTGGATTATACAAGAAAAAATAGGAACAATTATATGGGGGACCTGGGAATTGAACCCAGGTCCCAATGGTTGCCAACCACGTCACCCTCCACTAAGCCAAACGCCTGTCTTTGTTAATATAATGGATGATGAAAATAATATATAAAAAAATCAATTATGCTGGAAATTGGAAAAAAGCGCGCGTTTGTTTGAACGTTCCAACCATATGCTTCCACGTCCTTCGTCTCCTTCCTTATGCCTGCAAAAAAAAATTAGTTAGCGGGGGTTTTTAACCCCCACAAAATGCAAAAAGGAAAAATAGCGATTAGGTCCCTGATGCATATAAATATGGCGCGATGGTTGGGTTGAGTTCGTCTGGCCTTGACGAATTCAACCATATGCGTCTCAAGGTCTGATTTTTCGTGTATGGGAAAGCCCCAATTTTGAAACTTGAAAAACCTAGAATCCTTCAATGGCAATTTGCGTTTCAGGGTATCTCAATGCAATTAAATTGTACCACAAGCTTCGTACAGTGCTTATGAATACAAAACAATTAACAAAATGTGTCAAATATGCATGAATCAAAGTATATGATTTTGGAAAAATTGTCCAAACCGTGGGTCTGTGTAGCACGTGTTCTTGAGCTTTGAGGCTTGTTTTTGATTTCAATGTGTTCCTGGGAATGCTAGCAATGTATTAGAGTCCTTAAATCGCTTCAAAAAGGCCTGGAGTATGAAGATCAGTTTCAAACTTTCTTTGACTTTTTTTCAATATGGTAATGGCTCTTTGCAGCAGTTTTGCACGTGTGAGAAATTAGGTTCACTTCAGTATATGTAGTAGAATGGAATTAGGGTAAAACTTTGTCCAAGAATCCATGGAATTCATGTTTTCAATATTTGATTTCAATCAAATCTTTTTGCATATTTTTGATTGACAAAACTTGCTAATTTTGGAGATTTTGGTCTCTTTGATTGATACACGAAACCTTCAGCATGTGTTGAGTTTATTTGCTTCATAAAAAGATTGGAAAACCATATCTTGGCATTTTCCTACAATTAAATTAATTAAATGAATTAATAATCAATTAAAAATCCAAATAATTAATAAAAATAAGAAAATAATTCAATTTAATCTCAATGGGTCGTGCATAGGCCTTGGACAAAGTTTCAAGAAAGAATTTGAGGCCCATTAGCAAAAATGATGTGTTTTGAACAAAGTTGACTTTTGCAAATTCCTAAAAATTTCCCAACTTCTCCAATGCATATCTTGCTCAATTTTGATCCTATGACCATGTTCTTGGACATTTTGGAAAGGTCTTGAAGTCCTCTAACCAATGCCTTTGGTCCCATGTCATTTGGATTCACCAATCTCAAGTTATGGTCTTTGACTTAAAGTGCATTTTTGTTGACTTTTGAAATTGACCTATAATGTAGAAATTGATAACTTTTTGTGAGAGCATTTCTTGGACTTGGAATGTGAAGATGAGTTGTTGGAAATGTCATCCCCTTCAAAATGAGCATTGGATGGGATTTTTCTGATGAACCATGAAAAAGTTATGCCCTGGTCAAATTACAGTTGACTTTTCAGCTGTCCAAAAATAAAAACTTTTGCATCTCGATGATTTTTGAGCCATGCTTGTGGAATCATGATCAAGATTTGATCAAATGATGATTGTGTCTTCAAAATAAGATGTTGACCAAAATTTTTGACTTTTGACTGTAAAATGACCATTTTGCCCCTGTAGTTGATTGTGAAGCAAATGAAGCTTTTGACTGTGCAACTTGATGCTATGAGCCTTGCAACTTGGTATGTAGATGCTTGACAATGTATATATGCCTATGAGACTTGTTTGAGCCATTTAAAACCTCAACTTCCTTGCAGGAATCAAAACCCTAATTTTGACTGGCTTAGCAGATGGTTTGACTGTGCAACCCCTTGAGAAATCTTGAGCCATTTGAATATGATCTTTGATAAACCTTGAAGAATATGGGAGGGAAAATTTTGGGGTACAACAGACGATTACTACCTCAGCAAGATGATGAAGGAATCTTGGATGATTACTACCTCAGCAAGATGATGAAGGAATCTTGGAAGATTACTACCTCAGTAGGATGATGAAGGAATCTTGGACGATTACTACCTCAACAAGATGATGAAGGAATATGATAGATTACCACCTCAATAGGATGATGAAGGAATCTGAGACGATTGCTACTCCAAAAAGATGATGAAGGAATATTGGACGATTACTACCTCTGTAGGATGGTGAAGGAATCTTGGACGATTACTAACTCAGCAGGATGATGAAGGAAACTTGGACGATTACTACCTCAGCAGGATGATGAAGGAGTCAGATGATTGCTACTCCAAAAAGATGATGAAGGAATCTAAGGCAATTACTACTCCAGCAGGATGATGAAGGAATCTGAGACAATTGCTACTCCAAAAAGATGATGAAGGAATCTTGGACGATTACTACCTCAGCAGGATGATGAAGGAATCTTGGACGATTACTACCTCAGCAGGATGATGAAGGAATCTGAGACGATTACTACCTCAACGAATGATGAAGGAATCTGAAACGATTACTACCTTAGCAGGACGATGAAGGAATCTGAGATGATTACTACCTCAGCAGGATGATGAAGGAATCTGAGATAATTACTACCTCAGCAGGATGGTGAAGGAATCTTGGACGATTACTACTCCAAAAAGATGATGAAGGAATCTTGGACGATTACTACCTCAGCAGGATAATGAAGGAATCTTGGATGATTACTACCTCAGCAGGATGATGAAGGAATCTTGGACGATTACTACCTCAACAGGATGATGAAGGAATCTGAGACGATTATTACCTTAACAGGATGGTGAAGGAATCTAAGACGATTGCTACTCCAAAAAGATGATGAAGGAATCTTGGATGATTACTACCTCAGAAGGATGATGAATGAATCTGGGGAGATTGCTACTCCAAAAAGATGATGAAGGAATCTTGGAGGATTTCTACCTCAGCAAGATGATGAATGAATCTGAGACGATTTCTACTCCAAAAGATGATGACCTTTATCTGTTGACCTTTTCCTGAAAAGGTAAATACAAATCTGTATGCAACGTCATGATGGATGAGATGCATCATGTAATGATGTTCTCAAAATGAGATTATGCTGTATGCAATTATTATGTATGTAAATATGATGCATCAAATGTGAAATGTTTATTGAAGTGTATCTTTGTCTGGGAAAATAAATCCTTGACAAATGTCGGGGAGTCATTAGTTTTCGGACTGTTGTTGAAGAGTAGGTGTGTCTTCAAACTTTTCTTAGAATGTTTCCAATGAGGATTCTTGTTTTGTTGAAGAGAACTCCGCTGGGGAATATTGAAAACTCTATAGAGAGTGTTGTTTCCTGCTTGGGGAAAAGAGATCAGGAGTCTCGGTTGTCCGTTGCTCTACTGGGAAGTTATCTTGGGGAAGATTTAAGTTAACTGTTATCTGGTCGTATTCCAGGCGTTGCAGTAACTTGCTAGAAAAGATGAAGTTGAACTGATATCTAGTCGGGTCCAGGCTTCATAACAAATTCTTGAAAGGACGAAGTTGAACGGATATCTGGTTGGGTCCAAGCTTCACAACAACTTACTGAAGTTATCTGTTATCTGGTCGGGTCCAGGCTTCATAGTTATTTGCTGGGGATTGTAGAGTAGTCTACTAGGGAAGAGGAGTTGTGGTCATTATTTTTTGTAGTAGTCGGAGAGGCAAACTCAAGCTGGGGAATCCCGCCATTTGTTGGGGAAATAAACCCTGTTGCCAGTCTATTGGAGAGGTGGAAACTTCACTAGGTAAAATCCTCAAGGATTCTTGAGGTCGACTCAGCTGGGGAAAAGGTTTTTAGAGATTAAACTCTGGCTGGAAGTCATCCTATGAGAAGGATTCTGGGGAGATTTGTCACTGCCCCTAGTATCAAGTGTTGGTGGCAATGCCAGGAATTAATTGACTGTACGTAACCCTTTGTTGGGATTTGCGTTTAATGCCCCAAGTGATTTAGATGGAGACCTGCCCCTGGTTATTTTGCACTTCTTGAGAGATTTCTTGGAATATTGAATGGACTTCCTCAGGTATGTTGGATAGTGACATGTCATGCCCCTTTGTTGATAGGATATTTGTCATTGGAAATTTCATCCCACTTGAAGTGATTTTGTTGACTGAGAGAGCTTTCGTTCACTGGATATCCGTCGTGTGAATTTCTCTGTTGTCAAACAAATAGCAAAATGCAAACACAGATATTCAAATAATGCAAAGTTTATGCTTGTCTTGAATTTTTGAAACTGCATTTTAGCAAGTGTGATCGGTGGATCTGGAACTGACTGTTTAACGCTGGCTCGCGAAATGTCGCGGAAGCAAGAGTCGCCACCGTCTTTTATTTTCTCCAAATGGAAAGGACAAAAGCACAGAAAAATTCCTTAAAGAGATTGCTCTCGGTTCGGGAGGTAGGTTATAGAAAGGGAAGGTGTTAGCACCCTTTCTATCCATGGTTATCCATGGGCTCTTAGATACTTGCTCATTGTGTTTTCAAAAATGGTTTGTTTGCTTTTCAACTGTGGGTTTTAAAAAAAGTTTTCTTTGAAAATTCCAGTTCGACTCTTGTATCAGTCCTCAAGAGTGTTTGAAAAGTTGCTTTCGAAAGCTTTTTGAAAAGGTGTCGGTGTGAAAAGTATTTTTGAATTTGTTTTGAATTTAGAGCAAGCATCTAGAGTCGTCTACCTACCCTAAGGAATTCGTCTGTGTAAATGTCCTTTAAAGTAGTGCCATCCCACCATTAAGAGGTAGGTAGCACCACCGTTGGAGGTATTCGGGTCAATTCGAGGTTAGGGACGTGGTGATCACCAGAGCAATGGGAAGACACCTTAGAAGCTACCCTCATGCCAGGTTCCCGGATCATGAGGACTTACTAAGATATCCTCTACTCGACGATCACCTTTCGAGGCAAGGCAACAGTGAGGTGTACCCTAGGGGTGGTGTGTGATTTGTGTGTCATGTTCATTTTGCATTTATCTTGTTCATGTCAAAGTGATCTATGCGTTTGTTTTTATTTCGCCATTCATTCTTGCATGCCATTATTTAACAGTTAAAAAAAAGTGCGGAAATTAAAAGTCCCTAAACTATTACAAAGGCGCGGGTCCACTTCGCCAAAATTTAATCCAGGACCCGATTTGACAGAAAATAAAGAAATAAAGTAAAGTGCGAAAGATAAATATTTACATGGCTTTGGGAGAAGTACATCAATATTATACAAAATAAAATAAAATGCGCGAATCGAATTCAAATTGAAAGCGAGGGCGTTGGACCCTTTTTAAAGGAATTAAATTATTATTATTAAATTAATGAAATTAAAATGAAAAAAGAAATTGTTTTTTTTTTTGAGATTTTGGTATTTATGATTTTAATGAGAATTAAATGGAATTGAAATATTAATTAACCCTAATTCTAGCTATTTTTTAGTTTATTAAGAAAACGTAAAAATTACCTAAAATTAAGTCTAATTAATTAATGAAATTTGATTTATAAAAATAAATGATTAATTATTAGTAATTAATATGGTGAAAAAAGGAAAAAAGATAAAAAATACTTGAAACCCTAATTCTACCAATTTTTAGGTTTATTGAAAAGATATTAAAATTAACCCTAAATTTAAATCTAATTAATTAGTGAGATTTATTTACAAAAATACTAATTAAATAAAATATATTTTGAATTTTTGTCTTTTCTGATTTTTTGTTATTTTATATTTTATGAAAATAAATTAATTGAAGAATTTAAAGGAATTTAATTAAATCAAATAAAAATAGGAAATATAAAAGAATAGCAAACCTTGGGGGGTTCTGTTCCCAATTGGAGGTGTAATTGTAGTGATTAAGCCCACTTGTTTAAGGCCTCAGTTGACTTTTCCTGGGAAGCATGTGCGTGTACTGACTGATGCCTATCATGTTCTTCACATCTGGTCCATTGGATAATGGTTACAGGCCATGTGGCGCGTTGAGATTGTGAGTTGTATGGTGGAACCCAGGAGGCGAACTACACACAAGCGTGATTAGCAAAATAATATGGAAAGGGATGGGGACCTGGGGTTCGAACCCAGGTCCCAGGGATTACCATACACATGCCTTGCCAACTGCTCCAATTGCGCGTTTTGTTTCTATAATAACTAATAAATAATATGAAATAAAACAATGGTTAGTGGATAAATTCAGCGCGAAATTCAAATAGACCAACCACAGATTGCCACAGGGTCGTCTTCTTCATCCCTGCGTTTCATCTGAAAACAAAAAAAAACAACTAAATGCCAAAAATAGCGATTAGAGATTCTTGGCTCATAAATTAGGCGCGAGATGTGGAATTGATTGGCCATGGTCTTCTGGTTCTAATGGTCCAGGCCTCACGTCCCAATTTTTCCTTAACTGGGAAACCCCAATTCAAAGTTTTGAAAACCCTAGGCCTCGTTCATGGTGAAATCGCGTATGGTGTATAAAAATTCAATCAAAGTACACAGTTAGCTTCAGAATGATACAATGAATACAAATCCAATATTAAAATTCACAAATAATGCATGAATTATGATTCAAGAATCTGAAAAAAAGCTTGAACCGGTCAAGATCGTTCTACCTATTTCCTGTGTTAGGGACAATGGTTTTGATCAGTATATGTTCCTTGAAGCCTCGGGAACACGATGGAATGATTATTTTGGCTTGAATCGCCCTAGAACCTAGTTTTCAGTTTTTTGAATTTTTGTCAAAAAACTCAAGTTTGGTTATGGATGTATGGCGCAGCTTTGTGGTCATTGGCATTAGGGTTGGCTTCATGCTTATGTATGGAATGATTAGGGTTGAGTTTTTTGTCCAAAGAATCAAAGCATTGATGGAATGGATATTGATTTTCATGGCAAATATTTTCCAATCTTTTTCATGCAAACTTGGTCCCAATCATGGCCAATTAACTTGGTTCTTTCTAAATCAGATAATGCACGAAATCTTAAGACTATTTCATGCATAAAAAGATTTGATTGCTTAGGTTTAGTATTTTCCACATATTTATTTTAATTAAATGAATTATTAATAATAAAAAATCCAAATAAATAAATAAAAATGATAAAAAACTTCCCTTTGGGCCAAATGGTCGTGCACATGCCTTGGGTAATGATTCTTGGAAGAAAAAGAGGCCCATTGGCTTTTTTAAGACATTTGAAGCAATGTTGACTTTTCAAAATATCCAAAAATTTCCCAACTTCCACAAGGCATAACTTGCTCAATTTTTAAGCTTTGCTCATGTTCTTGGACATTTTGGAAAGGTCTTTGCGTCCTCTAACCAATGCCTTTGGTCCCATGTCATTTTGATTTACCAATCTCAAGTTATGGCCTTTGACTTAAAGTCCCTTTTTGTTGACTTTTGAAAATGACCTATAATGTTGAAATTGATAACTTTTTGTGAGAGCATTTCTTGGACTTGAAGTGTGAAGATGAGTTGTAGGAAATGTCTTTATCTTCAAAATGAGCTTTGGATGGAATTTTTCTGATAATCCATGTGGAAGTTATGCCTTGGTCAAGTTACAATTGACTTTTTCAACTGTCCAAATATGGAAACTTTTGCATCTTGAGACTTTTTGAGCCAAGCTTTGAGAATCATGATCAAGCATTGATCAAATGATGTTTGTGGCTTCAAAATGAGATGTTGACAAAAAATTTGGACTTTTGACTGTCAAATGACCATTTTGCCCATACAGTTGACTATAGTGCAATTAGGGTTTTTGACTGTGCAATTTTGTGCTGCCAGTCTTGAAACTTGGTATGAGGATGCTTGACCATGTTTATAGGCATGTGGGACTTGATTGGACCCTTGGAAACTTCATGTGGGATGTTGATCGCGTAAGAGATTCCTTAGCGGGAACTTGCGTACCTGAAAAAGAAAAATGATTACCTGACCTGCTACAGGAGCTGGTCTTCAAATTCTTTGTATAGATGTGTCCTGACTGGTTATAGGAGCTGAATCTGGAGCTTCAAAAGGTGATGAATGAACCAGGGATGGTTACTACCTGAACAGGAACGCTGAGAGAACCTTAGACGATTATTACCTCAACAATAACGCTGAGAAAATCTGGGGACGATTGCTACCTCCGCAGTAACGGGGAGAGAACCATAGGCGACTTCAACCTCAACAGTATCATTGAGAGAATCTTGGACGACTTCAACCTCAACAGTAATCATTGAGAGAATCTTGGGCGACTTCAACCTCAACAGTAATCATTGAGAGAATCTGGGGACAAGTATCAGAAGGTAGCCATATCCGGGTCACATCTGAACCATCTCTAGAAAGGTGATCTCTGAATAAACAATAGAACAGCTTCCGTGTCCGGAGCATCTCTAAGTTATCTGAGGGGGGATCTGGAATAAGTGTCAGAACGTCGCCATGCCTGGGTCACATCCGAACCATATCTGGAAGGAAATCTGGAAGAAGTATCAGAACGTCGCCATATCTGGTTCACATCTGAACTATATCTAGAAAGAAATCTGGAAGAAGTATCAGAACGTCGCCATATCTGGTTCACATCTGAACTATATCTAGAAGGAAATCTGGAAGAAGTATCAGAACGTCGCCATGCCTGGGTCACATCTGAACTATGTCTAGAAGGAAATCTGGAAGAAGTATCAGAATGTCGCCATGCCTGGGTCACATCTGAACTATATCTAGAAGGAGTCGCGATAGTTGATAGTAATCATCTTTGTATTGACCTTTCCTGAAAAGGTAAAGCATCAGTTACATGCAAGATCATGATGTATGAACTGCATGATTTCAGAATGTCCTCAAAATTGATGAGATTCGTGCAGTATGGTGCATATGCATGCTATAATATATGAAGATGTAATGTTCATGAATGTATTTTTCTCTAAGAAAATAAATCCTTGACGGGTGCCAGGAAGTTAACTCCTGGGCTGGTGTTGAAGAATAGATTTTGCTTCCGCTGGGGATGATAGTTGCAAGAACCAGTAGGAGAAGATAACTCCGTTGGGGAATAAACTTGGCGAATGGATTACTCTGCGGGGAGAAAAATACTCTAACGATCTTGCTGGGGAGAAACACTCTGTGGGGAGAGAGATACTTTGCTGAGTTGTTGATAATAACTTCACTGGGGATACCATTGTTGTGTTGGAAGTGTTGATAAACTTCGCTGGGGATAAGAAGACTTCGTCGAGGACGATCTCTCCGTGGCTTTTGGCTGAGGATAACCCAGTTATATCCTGGTAAGGAAATAACCTTCTGAATAAAACCGGGAGACGCGTGTTCGTGCTCTGCGAGGGTAAGCTTCCAGAATCTACTGGGGATAAGCTTACTGCTTGGGGAGATGGATTCCAACTTTCTTAGGGAAACTGGACTGGACTCTCCTGGGGAAGTACTGAACTGTATTGGTTATGTTCTTCAACGGAACCTACCTTGATACCTTGATGGACTGAGCAACTAGATTGCTTAGATAGCTCTTTATTGCCCCTGCTTCTGAGGTGGGAGAGGAAGACCTGTGAGACGCTGATAGTTGTTGATGGACAAACCTTCTTCTGGTAGGCAGGTGACAGGATGACGGAACATAGTCGTACGCTTTTGATCCCTAACTTTTGCCTGGACCGCCCTTTCGGGTTTTCAGTCCATCGGGATACCCATTTTTGCCCAAGCCCCCTTTTCAGGTTTTCGACTTGCCGGGTGCACATATTTTTTCTTTTCATCCCTTATTTTTGCCCGAACCCTTTTGGTTCGCCGGGAAGCCCTCATTTTTGCCTAGGTGTGTCAACCTAGCGGGTCTTTGATTTTGCGTAGTATATTTTTTTCCGACTATGTCCATGCTCTCATGATTTAGGGAGTTGCCCCCGTTAGCAGTGTTTTGTCATGCCACCAGAAGGTGTTTGATCAAGCAAGATTCGTTGTTGGAATGCCCCAAGTGACTCAGGCGGAGATTTGCCCCAGGCTATTTGGCATTTGAGATATTCTCCGAATCTTGACTGAACTGCCCCAGATGACGGACCATGATCATGCCATGCCCCTTGATTGGAAATACTTCTGTTCATTAGGCATTCGTCGTGCGAATTTCTATGCTGTTCAAACAAAAAGTCATATGCAAACAAAGTTATGTTAAAAATGCAAAGCCTATGTCTGTCTTGAAGATTTTGAAAATGCATTCTTTTTCATAAAACAAGTGAATGTTGGTAAAACATGATGTCAACTCCGTATTTACCGTAGGCCTTAAGGAGTCAGGATACCTTTCGTAACAGTATGCTTTCGAACTAACCCATGCTTCAGCTAGGACTTTTAAGGGTTGTAGCGTGGCCTGGTTCACGGTTTAAGAAACAAAGGATAAAGGCTCAAACTTTATTTGTACCCACCCGCTCTTCGTGATGTTCTCCAAACCTAAACTCAGTTGATCGTGCGTTAGACCTTGTTCGAGTCTTTGCTCTGATTTTCCAGTGATGGTTCGGATGTTGATAACTTATTTTGAATAGGCCGTCATTTTCTTTTTGTTATTGAGGGTTTGTTGGACCTCTTTCTTTTTGATTTCCTTATCCCTTTTTTTTTGCCTGAACTGTTTCTTTTTGGAATTACAGTCAGCGGGATGCCCCAGTTTGTAAGTCTCCTTCATAGGTTTTGACTCAATGGGTTTTTCATTTATGATTTTTTTGATAATGACTGCCTGTCCTTACGATTGTTCTGAACCATCACTGTCTTTTGTTTTGTAAGGACCTCTTTGGTGCCATTCGTTGTGCACCTGGATCAACTGAGAGAACTACCCTGCCCCAGGTTATGATTAAGGGTTTTATTTTTTTGTTTGAAAAGAAAAACTCCTACTTCTTTGGCTCAGAGGGGTTGACGAGGGATTATCTTCCTTATAACTCCAGTGTTTAGGGATTGAAACAATGCCTGTACCTCATCAGCGGGGTCTGTTCAAAAGCATACTGTAGATTATGGTATCGTTTTCGTCATCCTCCCTCAAGAGGCTTAGAATTATTAATCGAGAGTTGATCATCACAGAAAAAATGAAAACAATTTTGAATATAATGAAAACAATTGTATTAATTCCCAAAACAGACATATGCGATGCTTTAATAGAATAAAAGAGTTTGCTATGACATTAATTGTTTGTATGAGCAAAGAAAAATACAACTCGGAAATTCAAATAAACAAAAGGTCTTCAATGATTGGGCAACGGAGCAGTGATTATGTTCGGAGTCTCAGGTACTTCAAATTGAATCTCTCCGGCGTCGATCATGTCTTGAATCTTGTTCTTGAGAGGCCAGCAGTTGTCCGTAGTATGCCCCGGGCTATCAGAGTGGTAGGCGCACCTCTCATTAGGATGGTAGTTCGGAGCAGAAGTGTTCGGATTCCGAAGAGGAGCCCTTAAGGTGATCAGCCCTGCCTTCAACATTTTTTGTAGTGCTTGATCTAGCGACATGTTGATCTTGGTGAACTGTCGTTTGGGTGCGCTCTCCTTGCGCTGCTGCCCCTGTCCTTGTTGAGCAGGTCTAGGATTGGAGATCTGGGTTGCCCCTACCTCATGACGGCTCTTTTTACCGTGCACAGCATTGGACTCTTTCTTTCCATGATGAGGCTTTTTATCAGAAGGTGCAGCCTCTTGAATCTTCCCAGACCTGATGCCAGCTTCTATTCGCTCTCCAGTCAAGATAAGATCTGTGAATCCAGCAGACGAATTCCCAATCAGGTGGTTGTAGAATGGACCAGACAGGGTCCCCAAGAACATGTCCACAAGTTCACGGTCAGTCAGCGATGGTTGTACCCTACCGGCCAGGTCTCTCCATTTCTGCGCATACTCTTTAAAACCTTCTCCCGATCCTAGCGACATACCCTGGAGTTGGGTACGCGTAGGAGCGAGGTCGGCATTGTACTGATACTGCTTGTAAAAAGCAGTAGCCAACTCCTCCCAGTTACGAACCTTGGTTCCATCCAGCTGATAGAACCATTCGAGGTGAGTCCCTGAAAGACTTTCCTGGAAGAAGTGGATCCACAAGTTCTTGTCCACAGTATACGGTTGAATCTTCCGCACATAAGACCTGAGATACAGCCTGGGATAGGATGCCCCATCGTACTTAGCAAAAGAGGGTGCTTTGAATTTGTGTGGGATCACCACACCAGAAGTTAAACCCAAATCTCCGAAATCCAAACCAGGCACTTGTTGAATTTCCATTGCATTCAGACGGTCTTCCAACTGCTTGTACTTGTCTTCAGCAGGAGGGTATTGTTCGTCGTTGAAATCTGTCTCGTTGTCGGAGACCACTGGACTGGGAACCCTTCCCTCCTGATGACTGCCTTCCCCAACAGATGGAGTAGTCCTCTCAGTTTCATTCTGCAGTGTGTTTCCAGATCTGCGTCTAGGGCTGAACAAAACAGTCCTCTTTTTCTTCTTCTGAATCAGAGTCTTCAATTCCTTCTGACCCTGAGCTAGGTTCACAATCAACTCCTGGAACTGGGCATTCTGGGCCTGGAGAGCCTTGATGGATTGCTCAGTAGACGATTCAGGATTCATGACGATCGGCTGAAATAAACAGCGAAGAAGGTAAGCAACCTGTCAAAAGGGTACCTGCAATGCAATGATATGGATGTATGCATGCAATGTTTTCAAGGACCTTGCGGGGTAAACAAGAAGATTGTTAGAATTGGAATCCGGTAGCTTGATTGAAGGAACTTCATGTTGTTGAGAGTCCTTCTTCAAGGGTCAAAGGCTCACCATATCCAGTGGGTCATAGCCCCTAACAACCTTAGCTAGAGGAAAATAAATCCCCTTTGCCCCTTGCCAGACATGTTGGTTCATCATGACCTGCATCACAAGCCCTTGAGATCCTTGAAATGGGTTAGTCCTTATGCGGGATGCATGCAATGGTATGATGTTATGCAATGCATGGGGTAATGTAGGTAAACCCTGTTATGAGTCCCAATTAAGGACTATAAACAAAACCTGCAAGAAACTCAAGTGTCAGATAACAAGCATGCAAGTAGTCAAGTATGAAAGCACACAAGTCACACCACGGCCCTTAGAGTTTAGGCCAGCATGGGGTCTGGTTATTACCCTCTTGAAGTTGGTGGGCTCAGACCTGTCCTATCAGAAGTAACCGGGTTCTAAGGGTCCCAATATCATTGGATTGCTTTCATTGTTCATCGTTTCGATTTAGCCACTGAACTGGCGACTGAAATATTCCAGGAAAGCAACCCTCAATTGAGTGTAGTATCGAGTATCAACCAACCTCGGACTGCACCGAAGTCAGTTATCTCACTACCCTAAAGAGGCCAAGATAGTTCAATTAAGGTTCCTAAGGTCTGTTAATGCTTCACGACACCACGCGGAGGACCCGTACTCTCCTTGACTGAACTCAAGGGTTACCGGTACACACCAAAGTGCCACATCAACGTAGCAGACTGCTTCAACCATGTCGGTATACCCCGCACAGTTCCCTCACATTCTTGTTGCTACTTTCTAAGAAGGTATCCCCCAGATCCGGGTTAGGATCTATCGAACTCCCAAGCAACCCACAATTTAAAGCAAGCAAAGAAAGCAATTTAAAACACAGTGATCTTAGTCCTAAGGTACACCTCACTTTAAGTTTAAGTCCCCAGCAGAGTCGCCAGTTCTGTGATTGGTGGATCTGGAACTGACTATTTAACGCTGGTTCACGAAATGTCGCGGAAGCAAGAGTCGCCACCGTCTTTTATTTTCTCCAAATGGAAAGGACAAAAGCACAGAAAAATTCCTTAAAGAGATTGCTCTCGGTTCGGGAGGTAGGTTATAGAAAGGGAAGGTGTTAGCACCCTTTCTATCCATGGTTATCCATGGGCTCTTAGATACTTGCTCATTGTGTTTTCAAAAATGGTTTCTTTGCTTTTCAACTGTGGGTTTTAAAAAAAGTTTTCTTTGAAAATTCCAGTTCGACTCTTGTATCAGTCCTCAAGAGTGTTTGAAAAGTTGCTTTCGAAAGATTTTTGAAAAGGTGTCGGTGTGAAAAGTATTTTTGAATTTGTTTTGAATTTAGAGCAAGCATCTAGAGTCGTCTACCTACCCTAAGGAATTCGTCTGTGTAAATGTCCTTTAAAGTAGTGCCATCCCACCATTAAGAGGTAGGTAGCACCACCGTTGGAGGTATTCGGGTCAATTCGAGGTTAGGGACGTGGTGATCACCAGAGCAATGGGAAGACACCTTAGAAGCTACCCTCATGCCAGGTTCCCGGATCATGAGGACTTACTAAGACATCCTCTACTCGACGATCACCTTTCGAGGCAAGGCAACAGTGAGGCGTACCCTAGGGGTGGTGTGTGATTTGTGTGTCATGTTCATTTTGCATTTATCTTGTTCATGTCAAAGTGATCTATGCGTTTGTTTTTATTTTGTCATTCATTCTTGCATGCCATTATTTAACAGTTAAAAAAAAAGTGCGGAAATTAAAAGTCCCTAAACTATTACAAAGGCGCGGGTCCACATCGCCAAAATTTAATCCAGGACCCGATTTGACAGAAAATAAAGAAATAAAGTAAAGTGCGAAAGATAAATATTTACATGGCTTTGGGAGAAGTACATCAATATTATACAAAATAAAATAAAATGCGTGAATCGAATTCAAATTGAAAGCGAGGGCGTTGGACCCTTTTTAAAGGAATTAAATTATTATTATTAAATTAATGAAATTAAAATGAAAAAAGAAATTTTTTTTTTTTTTGAGATTTTGGTATTTATGATTTTAATGAGAATTAAATGGAATTGAAATATTAATTAACCCTAATTCTAGCTATTTTTTAGTTTATTAAGAAAACGTAAAAATTACCTAAAATTAAGTCTAATTAATTAATGCAATTTGATTTATAAAAATAAATAATTAATTATTAGTAATTAATATGGTGAAAAAAGGAAAAAAGATAAAAAATACTTGAAACCCTAATTCTACCAATTTTTAGGTTTATTGAAAAGATATTAAAATTAACCCTAAATTTAAATCTAATTAATTAGTGAGATTTATTTACAAAAATACTAATTAAATAAAATATATTTTGAATTTTTGTCTTTTCTGATTTTTTGTTATTTTATATTTTATGAAAATAAATTAATTGAAGAATTTAAAGGAATTTAATTAAATCAAATAAAAATAGGAAATATAAAAGAATAGCAAACCTTGGGGGGTTCTGTCCCCAATTGGAGGTGTAATTGTAGTGATTAAGCCCACTTGTTTAAGGCCTCAGTTGACTTTTCCTGGGAAGCATGTGCGTGTACTGACTGATGCATATCATGTTCTTCACATCTGGTCCATTGGATAATGGTTACAGGCCATGTGGCGCGTTGAGATTGTGAGTTGCATGGTGGAACCCAGGAGGCGAACTACACACAAGCGTGATTAGCAAAATAATATGGAAAGGGATGGGGACCTGGGGTTCGAACCCAGGTCCCAGGGATTACCATACACATGCCTTGCCAACTGCTCCAATTGCGCGTTTTGTTTCTATAATAACTAATAAATA
Organism: Vicia faba; assembly: GCA_948472305.1. Classification (NCBI taxonomy): domain Eukaryota; kingdom Viridiplantae; phylum Streptophyta; class Magnoliopsida; order Fabales; family Fabaceae; genus Vicia; species Vicia faba. The sequence goes on from OX451735.1 coordinate 929,839,021, forward strand.
ATATGAAATAAAACAATGGTTAGTGGATAAATTCAGCGCGAAATTCAAATAGACCAACCACAGATTGCCACAGGGTCGTCTTCTTCATCCCTGCGTTTCATCTGAAAACAAAAAAAACAACTAAATGCCAAAAATAGCGATTAGAGATTCTTGGCTCATAAATTAGGCGCGAGATGTGGAATTGATTGGCCATGGTCTTCTGGTTCTAATGGTCCAGGCCTCACGTCCCAATTTTTCCTTAACTGGGAAACCCCAATTCAAAGTTTTGAAAACCCTAGGCCTCGTTCATGGTGAAATCGCGTTTGGTGTATAAAAATTCAATCAAAGTACACAGTTAGCTTCAGAATGATACAATGAATACAAATCCAATATTAAAATTCACAAATAATGCATGAATTATGATTCAAGAATCTGAAAAAAAGCTTGAACCGGTCAAGATCGTTCTACCTATTTCCTGTGTTAGGGACAATGGTTTTGATCAGTATATGTTCCTTGAAGCCTCAGGAACACGATGGAATGATTATTTTGGCTTGAATCGCCCTAGAACCTAGTTTTCAGTTTTTTGAGTTTTTGTCAAAAAACTCAAGTTTGGTTATGGATGTATGGCGCAGCTTTGTGGTCATTGGCATTAGGGTTGGCTTCATGCTTATGTATGGAATGATTAGGGTTGAGTTTTTTGTCCAAAGAATCAAAGCATTGATGGAATGGATATTGATTTTCATGGCAAATATTTTCCAATCTTTTTCATGCAAACTTGGTCCCAATCATGGCCAATTAACTTGATTCTTTCTAAATCAGATAATGCACGAAATCTTAAGACTATTTCATGCATAAAAAGATTTGATTGCTTAGGTTTAGTATTTTCCACATATTTATTTTAATTAAATGAATTATTAATAATTAAAAATCCAAATAAATAAATAAAAATGATAAAAAAACTTCCCTTTGGGCCAAATGGTCGTGCACATGCCTTGGGTAATGATTCTTGGAAGAAAAAGAGGCCCATTGGCATTTTTAAGACATTTGAAGCAATGTTGACTTTTCAAAATATCCAAAAATTTCCCAACTTCCACAAGGCATAACTTGCTCAATTTTTAAGCTTGGCTCATGTTCTTGGACATTTTGGAAAGGTCTTTGAGTCCTCTAATCAATGCCTTTGGTCCCATGTCATTTTGATTTACCAATCTCAAGTTATGGCCTTTGACTTAAAGTCCCTTTTTGTTGACTTTTGAAAATGACCTATAATGTTGAAATTGATAACTTTTTGTGAGAGAATTTCTTGGACTTGAAGTGTGAAGATGAGTTGTAGGAAATGTCTTTATATTCAAAATGAGCTTTGGATGGAATTTTTCTGATAATCCATGTGGAAGTTATGCCTTGATCAAGTTACAGTTGACTTTTTCAACTGTCCAAATATGGAAACTTTTGCATCTTGAGACTTTTTGAGCCAAGCTTTGAGAATCATGATCAAGCATTGATCAAATGATGTTTGTGGCTTCAAAATGAGATGTTGACCAAAAATTTGGACTTTTGACTGTCAAATGACCATTTTGCCCCTACAGTTGACTGTAGTGCAATTAGGGTTTTTGACTGTGCAATTTTGTGCTGCCAGTCTTGAAACTTGGTATGAGGATGCTTGACCATGTTTATAGGCATGTGGGACTTGATTGGACCCTTGGAAACTTCATTTTCTTTGTCAGAACCAAAACCCTAATTTTTGACTGTTAGGAGGCCCTTGAACTGTGCAACCCTTGGGGAGATTTTGAAGCATTGACTTGGCAAATTTTGAATAATATGGGAGGGCAAATTTTGGGGGACAACAGCAAGTAAAGAAGTTTTGTAAGAAAAATTCAACTTAGCATTTAGAGTAAAGCCTTACAGGAGTCAGGATACCTTTTGTAACAGTATGCTTCTGAACTAACCCGTGCTTCAATTAGGACTTTTAAAAGGTTGTAACGTGGCTTGGTTCACGGTTTAAGAAACAAAGGATAAGGCTCAAAGTATATTTGTACCCGCCCGCTCTTCGTGATGTTCTTCAGTCCTAAACTCGGTTAATTATACGTTTGAACTCCAATTGAGTCTGGAATGACGTTTTGATGATGGTTCAGACAAGTTAAGTTTGTCGGAATGCAGTCATTTTTTTCTACATTTTTAATGTTGTTGAGGATTTGTAGTGACCTCTTTATTTTGATTTGTTATCCCTAAATTTTGCCTGACTGTTCTTGTTTTGAGATTACGGTCAGCGGGATGCCCCGGTTTTTCTTAAGTCTCCTTTGTAGGTTTTAACTTAGTGGGCTTTTCTTTTTTAGAGATAATGACTGCCTATTTGGTAGGGAACCATCACTGTCTTTTGATTTCAGAGAAATGTTTTTGATATCACTCATTGTATACAAAGTGAAAGTTTGCGACTGAATGCGCATTTGAATTAACTGAGAGACTACCCTACCCCAGGTTTTGATTGAAGGTTTCATTTTGTGTGAAAAAGAAAATTCCTACTTCTTTGGCTCGAAGGGGTTGACTAGGGATTATCTTCCTTATAACTCTAGTGTTTAGAATTTGAAAGAACACATGTATATCGTCTGCAAAGTCTGTCCAAAAGCATATTGTATGAGATTATGGCATTGTTTTCGTCATCCTCCCTCTAAAGGCTTGTAACTTTTAGCAAGAGTTGAATGTCATAAAGAGAGTAAAAAGCATAGTTTAAATGTAATGAAAACAAATGGATAAATTCAAGGAAAACATATGCAATGCATTAATGAAACAGAGTTTGACATTAATAGATAATTGTTTGAATAAAAAAATAAATTACAATTGAAAATTCAAAATGAACAAGACACTCTCAATGATTTGGGATAGGAGCAATGATCACGTTTGGAGCCCCTGGAGAGTCGAATTCAATCTCCTTGGCACCAATCAAGTCTTGAATCTTGTTCTTCAAAATCCAACAGCTGTCAGTGTCGTGTCCGGGACTATTAGAATGGTAGGAACATCTTACGCTTGGATTGTACTTAGAAGAGGAGGTATCGGGGTTTTGAGGAGGATCCTTTAGTGTGATCAGTTTCACCTTCAGTAAATATTGTAACGCTTGAGACAAAGGCATTTTGATGTTAGCGTACTGCCTTTCTTAATATCTTACCCTACGCCTATTGCCCTGTCTTTGTTGAACAGGTGTAAGATTAGAGATTAGGATTTCCCCTACATGTTGTTCATGACGACTCTTTTGACCATACACAGCATTGGACTCTTTCTTCCCATTTTATGGTTTTTTCTGAGCATCGGAGGGTGTAGCTCCTTGGATCTTTCCGCTTTTGATGCCAGCTTCGACCCTTTCGCCGGTCAGTATTATTTTGGTGAACCCGAATGATGAGCTTCCGATTAGGTGATTCAAGAAAGGTCCTGTCAAGGTTCCCATGAAGATGTCAATTAGCTCCCTATCAGTTAAAGGGGGCTTCACCCTACCAGCCAGATCTCTCCACTTTTAGGCGTATCCTTTGAAGCTCTCATTGGAATCCATGGTCATATTCTGCAATTGCACACGAGTTGGTGCAAGATCAGCGTTGTATTGGTATTGCTTGTAAAAAGCAGCGGCTAGATCTTCCCACGCGTGGATGTGGGAATTCTCCAATTGATAGAACCACTGGAGTTACGTCCCAACTAAACTCTCTTGGAAGAAGTGGATCCAAAGCTTCTGATCAGTTGTGTATGGTTGAATCTTGCAGACATAAAACTTTAGATGCATCTTAGAACAAGAGACTCTGTCATACGAGGAAAAGGTAGGGACTTTGAACTTTGGCGGGATGACCACTTCAGTGATCAAACCCATGTCTCCTAAGTCCAAACCAGGCACAACTTGGATCTCCACAGCTTTTAGTCTGTCTTCAAGCTGTTTGTAACTTTCATCCACTGGTGAATACTGCTCCTCAGAAGAGTTATCGTCATTAGTAGCTACGTTAGCTCTAATGCTCCCAACTTCCTCTTCTTGATTGTCTTTAGAAGAAGCATCTTCTCTTTGAGCTAGCTGGGCATGTCCCTTGGACTTTCTTCCCACGTTGAGGATGACAAACTTTTTCTTCTTCTTACTCTCTTTGGTGAAGAGTGTTTTCAGATATACCTTCCCCTTGGCCAAGCTTATGAGTGCTTGCTGGAACTGAGCGTTTTGAGCTTGGAGATCTTTAACTGTTTGCTCTAGAGCCATCTCTACTAAAATAAACAGTAAGCAGATGAAAAAACCTGTACGGGAAAACCTATTATGATGACATGCATGATATATGGATGCAATGTTTTCAAGGATCTCATGGGATAAACACAAGAAGATGTTATAATTTGAAATTTGATCAACAACTTTGATTGGAGAACTTCGTATCGATGGATGTCCTTCCACGAGAATTAAGCTGACCATGTCAAGTGAGTCATAGCCCTTGACTCAAGTTTCTTGTACTTGATCTTTGATGGAATTTGTTTAGAGGAAAATAAATCCTCTTGCCCCTTGATAGACATTTGGTTCAACATGACCCTGCATCATAGACCTTTGAGATCCTTGAAATGGTTATTAAAAATGCTATGGTATGATGTCGTGATGTTATGTACAAATAATCATATTCACACAAAGCAGACAAGTCCTTAGGTTTAGGCTTGCATGGAGTTTGTAGGTAAGTACCCTTTTAAAGTTTAGTTGGCTCAACCTGTCCTAGTTAATAGTAACCAGGTTCTAAGGGATCTCAATATCACTGACCTTTCTTTTAGGCGTTGTCTCAGCACAATCAATCTTTTCTTGTGGACGAGATATCCCAAAAGTCCGATCTTAATGAGTGTAGTATCTAGTATCAACCAATTTTCAGCTTTCCACCGAAACTGTTTATCTCACTACGTCCTAATTGGCCAAGTTTGTTTAATTAAGGTTCTAAGGTCAGTTAGTGCTTCATGACGCCCCTCAACGACCCCATATTCTCCTTGATGCAACACAATGGATACCTGTACCAATAAATGTGTTACACTAACCTAGCCATTGTTTCAACCGTGTCGGTCTATGCCGTATAGTTTCCACAATCTATTGATACTTAACTAAAATGTTCCCCAGATTCGGGTAGAGGATCAAAACAAACCCAAACAAGGAACCATAATGTAAAGGATGCAAGTCAAACAAATAAAGCAAGTAAAGGTGATCTAGCCCTAAGGTAACCCCACTTTTAAGTTAATTCCCCAGCAGATTCGCCAATTATGTGATACGGTGGTAGAACTGACTTGGGTGTTTTGCATTTGATCGCAATTGTTGCAGATAGCAAGAAACGCCACCGACTTTTCTTTTATCCAAAAGGAAAGGCTGCAAAGAACAGGAAAGACCTTTGAGATTATTTCTGAGTTCGGGGGGTAGATTATGAAAAAGGAAGGTATTAGCACCCTTTTCATCCATAGTTATCTATGGACACTTAGTTGCTTGCTAGATCACTTGCTTTTGTTTGAAAATGTGCTTTGTGTGGTTTTTTGAAAGTATTTTGAAAAGGCACCATCGTTTTAGGCAAACTTTGTAATAGTTCTCATTCGTAAGAACGTATACAAAGTGTTTAGCTTTTGAAAATATTTCATGTTTGGAAAGGGTTTTGAAAGTGTTTTGAAAGTGTTGGTGTTTGTTTTTTGAAAATAACCAAGAGTGTTTGATTCGAAAATGAGCAAGCAACTAGGAACAATCTACCTACTTAAAAGTCTTAGTTCATTTCTTCCTTTCCTTTGATATTGTTATCTTACCATTGATTTGGTAAGAAGCCTTATCGTTGGATGTAAAGGGACGGGCGTGGGTCATCGTATAGTAATGATAGCAATGTTGTGAGATATCTTAGCATTTCTCTTTAAGGGACTAAGATCATTTGTAAGGCAACATTCGTAGCGTCATCGAGGGACTATGATCTTGTAATTGTGATTGTTTTTGCTAAGATATCCCACATGCATAATATGACCACTTTTATAAGGCAACAAGTGGAATTACCCTAAGGGTACATGTGTGTAAAGTGTGTTTGATTGCATGCATTTTGTCTTTGATTTTTGGGTTGTCTACTTGTTGGTTTTATCTTGCCATACACACCTAATTACTAACATTTATATGAAAGTAATAAAAAAGAGAAAAAAATAAATCCTACACTATTACAACCATATTGAAGTGCATAAAAATATAAAAGAAAAAATAAGGTAGAAAGAAGAAAAAAATATCTCCTTCTATTGGGGGGAGGAGTTCCCTTCGAATATGCTTATGTTGGCCTCCTTTGATTAGGGGCTAACATGCAGCAAGTCATGGACTTCGATTGGACAAGGCAGCAGCAACGTGTGGCCTTTAATTGGGCATTGGTAGCAGTTGGGCGTGCCTTCTGGTTCTGCCTTGTTGCTTTGTTGCCTTCTGATTTTGCCTTTATGGAGCTTGGAAGTCAGCATGAGCATGCATTCTGGCTGGGCCTGGAAGTTAGCATTGAAGCCCAAGGCTTCGTTTCATGTCTTTCTTCCCCCTGTATCTTTCGTTTGAGTTTAATAACAACATGGCTTAAAGCCATGTTAGCATTTGTCTAGTGGCCAGGTTAATTTTTTTAAGGCATGTTTAATAAACTCAAGCAACAAGAAATCAAAAGATTAGCCAGAAAAATATATTTAAAGGGTGCAAACGAAAGGGAGGCAAAATTATATATACATGCTATGTCTGAAACGAAGGCTGCAAGGGTAAAAGTAACTTACCTTGTTGCAGCCTTGAAGGTGAGCTGGGCCTTGAGTTGCTCTGGATGCTGGATTCGAAGGAAGCTTTCAGAAGATAATTTCCTTCTGAATTGAAGGAAGCCTTCAGAAGATAATTTTCTTATGAATCGAAGGAAGCCTTCAGAGGATGATTTCCTTCTGAATCAAAGGAAGCTTTCAGAAGATAGTTTCCTTCTGAATTGAAGGAAGCCTTCAGAAGATATTTTTCTTCTGAATCGAAGGAAGCCTTAAGCAGATAATTTCCTTCTGAATCGAAGGAAGCTTTCAGAGGATGATTTCCTTCTGAGTTGAAGGAAGCCTTCAAAAGATAATTTTCTTCGGAATCGAACGAAGCCTTCAGCAGATAATTTCCTTCTGAATCGAAGGAAGCTTCAATACCCAAATGAAAGATGTAACCCAAGTGGCATGAAGCCCTTGCTCAACTGAAGCTTGCATGTAGGAATGGCAAGAGATGAATGCCCAAACGAAGACTTTCATGCAGGCATGCAGGAGGTGGATGCCCAAATGAAGGCTTGTATGCAGGAACTTATGTCTAAATGAAGGTTTTGCCTTGCAGGGGGCACATGTGGCCAGTAGGTCATGGTTTTCATAGAAAAGCACGTAGGCATCATGCTTGGTGAATCGAAGGGTTTGCCTTGCAGGGGGGCACTTGTGGCCAGCAAACTTGGTATTCAAAGCAAGCATGTAGGAAGCAAAAGACACAAACAAATCTTGCAACAAGAAGTCAAATTCCCAGACGAAAGAGGTACGCTAGCAGCAATTTTTGAGCAATCGAAGAAGGTGCAAAGTCCAATCGAAGGGTGCTGAATCGAAGGAGGCCTATTTTTCTCCAAATTTGTCAAAAAATGTTATTTTTATCTATTTTCTCCCTTTTTGACAACTTCCTTTTAATTTTGGTACTGGAAAATCTCAATGCAGTTGTGCAAGCTTAAATCCTGAGAATCTTTGTGGGAAAAGCTTTGAGAATTGAAAGGGAAAATTTTAGGGTACAACAGAGACGTTTTAGAAATTTTTGTAAGGGACTAGATCGTTTACCGGAGGCAACATCGAGGGACATCGAGAGACTATGATCTTTTTTTATCGAGGGTCTTTGCTAAAACGCCCATATTCGAGGGACATGACTATTTTCTGAGGCAACAAGCGAGGTTACCCTAGAGGTGAACGTGTGTGAATAGTGTGTTTGATTGCATGCATTTTAGTCTTGAATTAGGGTTGTCTACTTGTTGATTTTAAATCTTGCCATACACACCCTAAGTACTAGCATTTTATATAAAAAAGTGGTAAATTGTGGAAAATAAATGTCCTACGCTATTACATATTTTGGGGATGGGGTATACAAATTACAAATGGGGGTTAGAAAGCAATAAAAGTCCTAATTATCACAACTATATTGAATAGCAAGAAAAATGTAAAAAAACAAATAACAGCACAAAAGAGAGAAAAACAAGTCTTTCGATTCATGCAGTATGTTCAAAGCATATGTCCTTCGATTCACACACCTATTTTGCTTTGTTTTGTTTGGGCCTGCAAATCAGTGCGTATCGAAACATACACCCTTAGATTCACACCTTTTTTTTTGTTTTCTTTCATTTGGGACTATGAAGCAGTGTGTTCGAAGCCTAAGGATTTATGTCGAACCATGCTGTTATTTTTTACTCCAATATTGTTTTATGGTGTGTACATGTTAGTTCTTAACATATAATTGACAAGAAAGGAAGACAAACGAAAGGTTAGCTTCGAAGGCAATGGTTATTTACATGTTATGCTTGAATCTGGAGTTGGTGTTTTGAACTTTGAGTTGCTGCCCTGAATATTATTGAATTCAAAGGAAGGAAGGAACCTGAGTTCGAAGGATAGGAAAACTTGGATTCGAAAGAGAGAAAAAATAGAGGTGTTGTATTTTTTGGTTCTGGGTTTAAGAGTTTTTTAAGTGTTCTCTCCTCTCTCTTTTTTTTATCTTCTCCCTTTGCCTTGCCAAAAAGCCTCTCTTTGTTTGTCAAAAAAGCCCTCTCCAAAAAGCCCCATTTAGATGTTATGGAAAAAGCTTATTTATAGAAGAGTCTTGCTGGGGTTTTGGGGGGAAAAACAAATAAAATTTGAACAATTTGGGTATGTTGTCTTTATAGCCTTTTTTGATGCAGCTCTTGTATGCTAATTTGGTGCAAATATGGGGTTGGGATAATGCAGGCTTGGACTGGTTTGTAGCAGTTTTGGAGTGTTGTTACATCCTGGTGCAGGGTTGTTTCATAACAGTACAACCGACTATTTTTTGACATGGTTTTAGGCTGTTATATGGACAGTACAGAAAACTTGGGCTTGGCATCAAATAGGACTTTGTTCAGCATCCTTCGACCAGACTCATCAAAAGACAAAACAATACATGTTTCCACCAATTGTGTGTTCTTCGAATGGACCCATTGTATGTCCTTCGAATGGACCAATTGTATGTTCTTCGAATGGACCATATTGTATGTCCTTCGAATGGACCATATTGTATGTTCTTCAAATCCACCAATTGTGTGTCCTTCGAATGGACCAATTGTATGTCCTTCGAATGGACCATATTGTATGTTCTTCGAATCCACCAATTGTATGTTCTTCGAATGGACCATTTATATGTTCTTCGAATCCACCAATTGTGTGTTCTTCGAATGGACCAATTGTATGTCCTTTGAATGGACCATATTGTATGCTCTTCAAATCCAAATGTATGTCCTTCGAATGGACCAATTGTATGTCCTTCGAATGGACCATTAATTTTATGTCCTTCGAATCCACCAATGTATGTTCTTCAAATGGGCCACCTACAACCTTCGACCAAACTTATCAATAGACAATGTAATATTTGTTTCTACCAATTGTGTGTCCTTCAAATGGACCACATTCATATGACTATGCCACTTTGAGCATGCAAGATTATCTCATTGGCATAGTCAAAACGAAAGAATTTCTGGATTGCTTTCCTACCAGTAAACATCTGTTGATTAAGTGGTCTAAAGTTCACATGTCCAATCCTCAAATTGTAATTCAATAGTGTAGAAACTATGTGTGTCGAAGGGTTTAGAGGTGGATCGAAGCAAGCATGAAAGAAGCCATTGCCTTGTGAATTGAAGCAGACATGAAGGAAGCCATTGCTTTGTGGATCGAAGCAAACTTGCACTTCTTCGATTTGTCAAAATCATTTTTAAATAAAGCAGCTATCAAACATGGTTGATGCCCTAGCCACTCATAACAAAATACTTGAAACGCAAATCTCTCAAGTGGCGCAACAACAAGATGCTACAATTTCTCCAGTTGGCACTTTTCTTGGCCAACCACAACCGCATCTGAAAGGCCATGCTAATGCCATAACACTTCATAGTGGAACGGAAGTAATAGGACCAACTTACCCAAGAATCAAAAGTCTAGCCATGTACCAGAGCACTGGTAAACCAACTGAGAAGTAAGAAGAACCAAAGTAAGATGATAATGGAGATGAGAGTGCAGAGGCATAAGAGAAAGAAAAACCCTACGTACCTCCGCCACCGTACAAACCACCATTACCATACCCTCAACGGTTAGCTAAATCTAAGAATATAGGGAAATTTAAGAAATTCGTTAAACTTCTGAAACAACTAAATATCACTATATCTTTTACAGAAGCCGTCATACAAATTCCCTTCTATGATAAGTTCCTTAAAGAAATCTTATCCAATAAGAAAAAGCTAAAGGACAATGAAATTGTTATGCTCACTGCAGAGTGTCGCGCTATAATCCAAAATAACATGCCCCCTAAGCTGAAAGACCCTGCTAGCTTTTTTATACCATGTGTAATCAAAAAATTCGTCATAAACAAAGCTTTATATGACTTGGGAGCCAATATAAGTCTAATTCCTTTATCGATCTGCAAAAGACTAAATGTGGGAGAATTGCGATCAACAAGAATGTTCGTACAACTAGCTGATCGTTCAGTGAAGTTTCCTTTAGGAATGCTCGAAAATGTTCCTGTACATATTGGACAATTTTATATCCCCACTGATTTCATTATTATGGATATCAAGGAAGATTCCAACATCCCTATTATATTAGGAAGACCAATCTTCACCACCGTCGGGGCCATCATAGATGTAAAAAGAGGTAAACTCACATTTGAGGTTGGCGAAGAAAAATTCAAATCCATCCTATCACAATTCTTCAAAGCAACAACTATAGATGATTCATGTTGTTTCTTGGACGTCATTGATGAATGCCTTAAAGAAATGGAGAAACAGCAGACCAAATATTCAGAAGCACTAAAAATTCCAATACCTCCAATCCTTGAAGACGATAATTGGTGTGATGAATACAAGGATGACAATATAAGTGAATGTATCACGCTAACTCCTGACCCTATGCATTGCTTAAGGAAACCAGTTGTCGAACTTAAAACATCAGCAAAATATCTAAGATATGAATTCCTAGACACAGAACTCGAACAATCCATCATAGTCAATACAAATTTAGGACAAATAAAAACATAAAAATTATTACATGTCCTATGGAAATACCCGACTGCTTTAGGCTATAACATCTCTGATCCAAAAAGAATAAGCCCCTCAATTTTCATGCATTGCATTATGCTTGAGGAAGACTGCAAGACCTCGAGAGAACATCAGAGAAGAATAAACTCGGTTTTGAGTGATGTAGTTAAGAAAGAATTACAAAAGTTATTAGAAGCAGGAATCATATATCTGATATCCGATAGTAAATGGGTTAGCCCGGTACACGTTGTACCAAAGAAAGGAGGTGTTACAGTTGTCAGCAACACAAAAGATGAATTCGTAGCACAACATACTCAAACCGGATGGAGAATATGCATTGACTATAGGAAGTTAAACAAAGCCACTCGAAGAGATCATTTTCCTTTACCTTTCATTGATCAAATGCTCGAACGAATAGCTAAGCATTCCCATTTTTGCTATCTGGATGGTTATTCGGGATTTCTCCAAATCCCTATACACCCTGAAGATTAAGAAAAGACTACATTTTCTTGTCCTTATGGTATATTTGCCTATAGACGAATGTCGTTTGGACTATGCAATGCTCCCGCAACATTCTAAAGATGCATGATGTCAATTTTCACTGATTTTATAGACGACATCATGGAAGTATTTATGGATGTTTTCTTTGTCTATGGGCAAAGCTTTGAAGGATGCTTATCGAAATTAGAAATGGTATTTGAACGATGCGTAAAAGTGATTCTCATATTAAATTGAGAAAAAAGCCATTTCATGGTCCAACAAGGAATCATACTTGGACACATAGTGTCCGACAAGGGGATTGAGATTGACAAAGAAAAAATAGAAGTTATATAAAACCTTCAACCTCCGAAAATAATAAGAGAAATATGAAGTTTCTTAGGACACGTCAGTTTCTACCGACAATTAATTAAAGATTTCTTTAAATTTACCAAACCACAAACTGGCCTGTTAATGAAAGAAGTTGAATTCAATTTCGTTGAAAAATGCCTAAAAGTATTCGAACAATTAAAAACAACTCTTATTACTGCACCTATTATGCAACCACCTGATTGGAGATTACCGTTCGAAATCATATGTGATGCTAGTGACTATGCTGTAGGTGTAAATTTAGGACAACGAAAGGATAAAAAGCTTCATGCAATCTATTACGCCAGTAGAACCCTAGTTCCTACACAGATGAACTACGCCACCATCGAAAAGGAACTTTTGGTTGTCGTCTTCACCCTAGATAAATTTCATTCCTATCTAGAGGAGCAAAGATAATTATCTATAATGATCATGTTGCACTTAGATACCTATTAAGCAAAAAGGATGCCAAGCCAAGATTACTCAGATGGATCTTACTCCTACAAAAGTTAGATTTAGAAATCAAAGACAAAAAAGGAACTGAAAATGTAGTAGCTGATCACTTATCTAGAATGGAAGGCATTAAGCCTAACAAGTGCCTATCAATGATAATTTCCCTTACGAACAACTTATAGCCCAGTTATAAAATAACACCATTGAACGCCCTGTAACCATTAACACTAAGAACACATTGTCATGGTACGCCGACTTTGTGAACTATTTGGCCGCTGGAGTGCTTCCATCGGATCTAACCTATCAACAAAAGAAGAAGTTCTTCCACGATCTTAAATACTATTATTAGGATAAGCCTCTGCTATTCAAAAGAGGCACCAATGGTTTTTTCCGTCGATGTGCCCCCGAAGATGAAATATAAAACATAATTTCCCATTGTTATGTTTCTCCCCATGGTGGACATACAAGCACTTCAAAGACTTGCGCTAAGATTTTACAAGCTGGCCTCTATTGGCATAACTTATGGAAAGATGTCCATATTATAGTCATAAATTGCGACCGATGCCAATTCACTAATAACATCTCCATACGCGACAAAATGCCTCAAAAAGGAATTTTAGAAGTAGAAGTCTTTGATGTGTGGGGAATTGATTTCATGGGACCTTTCCCATTCTATTTTGGAAATAAATACATACTTGTTTCTGTAGATTACGTGTCAAAATGGATTGAGGTCGTAGCTTCTTCAACAAATGACGCACGAGTAGTGACTAAGCTCTTCAAAAATATAATTTTTCCTAAATTCGGTGTGCGAAGACTTGTCATCAGTGATGGTGGTTCTGATTTCACTTCAAAAATATTTGAAAAACTATTAGTGAAATATGGAGTCCGACACCGTGTAGCAACACCCTATCATCCCCAAACAAGTGGGCAAGTTGAGGTCTCCAACAAAAAGATTAAGCAAATCTTAGAAAAAATAGTTGCCACTTCTAGGAAATATTGGTCGTCCAAATTACATAAGGAACTGTGGTTATATAGAAAAGCCTATAAGACACCCATAGGAACCACACCATTAAAACTAGTTTATAGAAAATCGTGTCATCTTCTAGTAGAACTTGAGCATAAAGCTTACTGGGAAATCAAAACCCTCAACTTAAGTTACATTGCCGCAGGAGAAAAGAGAATCCTAGATATCCATGAGTTATAAGAACTTAGACTATATGCATATGAAAATGCCAGGATCTATAAAGAAAGAACAACAAATTGGCACGACAAGCGAATATCTGGGAAAAAGTTCAATGAAAGCGACGTAGTGCTCCTGTTTAATTCTAGACTTAAACTGTTCCCAGGAAAACTTCATTCTAAGTGGTACGGTCTATTTAAATAACTAAGGTTTTCCAAGTGGATCTATTAAAATTAAAGGGAAATCTAGTGAACCGTTTATCATAAATGGGCAGCGCTTAAAGCACTATCATTATATAGAAAACAGAGACTATTCCACTAATTTCCATCTTGCAAAGCTACCCGCTCACTCCCAGATTTAATCATCTATTAAAATTATGTCAAGCTTATAACATAAAACAAAGTGCTTGGTGGGAGACACCCCACTTTCTAGTCGTTTATTTTGATTTATTGTTTTTTTTATCTTTCCTTTTTCTTTATTTTATTTCTTTTTCTTTTTCATAAAAAATTTGCAGTATTGTTTCTCTGACGTTAACCACTACTTACTTAATTCTAAATGTCAACTTACTTACAGGCTAATGTAACTTTTAGCTAACCATACTAACGAACGACGCAAGAAGTTGACACCATGGAAATAGCTTTCAGAGGAAGAGCCCAGAGGAGGCGTTTTGAAGCACTGGCTGCAAGGGAAATGGCACTGAATTTCTACCCTGATGGCCCTACCATGACCACTTTAGGCATTAGAGATAGTGTAATGTATTTTTTGAACCAAGTAGGTTGGGATACTTCTCCTTTGAGAAGAAGATTTAGTTCTTATAGAAAGTTGACCTTAGAATTCCTAAGCTCACTTACCTTTTTTCCTAACCATGGATTAGGATTCAATCGAGGCCTATCCACCTTTAGAATGTTTGGTATTGAATACGGGTACAATAATCATGAACTTTCTAACCTATTAGTATTTCCTAGTAGCCTGCATATGTTTACTTATACCCAAGATGACCTTTTTATGGACAGTGAATTGGGATACTTCTGGGATAGTATAACCGGAGATAGCAACCCCGAGCCTAATAACATGTTTTCTGAAAGTATCCATAACCCTGCTATCCGCTACTTCCATAAGTTCCTAGCTCACACTCTTTTCTAAAAACCACAAAACTTTACTTATGTGTCCAGAGATGAGCTCTTCATCATGTATTGTGCCTCCAAAAACCGCCCTGTTAATTATGCTGCCTATATGATAGCCAATTTTAACCGTATTGATCAAACTGATCACGCACCTATCTTGGTGGGAGGTCTAGTGACCGTGATAGCAAATGTTATTAGAATACGACAACCACTTCTAGGACTCTACCCTCTAGGTAAATTCTGACCCATGGATATACGGTTCTATTTCAAC
Source organism: Vicia faba (assembly GCA_948472305.1). NCBI lineage: Eukaryota > Viridiplantae > Streptophyta > Magnoliopsida > Fabales > Fabaceae > Vicia > Vicia faba. Next base: position 929,854,126 of record OX451735.1, read on the forward strand.
ATCGACATAATTAGAAATCTAGGCCCTAGTGAATTTGAACTTCTCATCAACAACCAGGTTATGAAACTATTCACCTTACCAAATCCAAGAACATGTATTCATAACCGAAACAACTGGATTTTTGATCTGGAAGTACAACCAACTTCACCTCCCGCTTCTCTGGAAACACCTCAAATCTACGACCACAATGATGCTTTTCTATTTGACCCTGAAACAGATCCTGAAACGCCACCTTTATATCACCATTTTCCACCTACCGAGCAACCTACCCTTCATTTGCTTTTGTTTCTCCAGTTTCCTCTGCACCTCCCTCTACTGATCATGATAATTCCTTACTTGCTATGCAAACTAAGTTAAACTGCTTAAGGGAAGAATTCACCAAACTGCATGTCGAGTTTCATGGTTTTATGGACTTAGTAACAGAGCAGGTGGACCATATTTTCCAGCATATCTACTCCTCATCTCTCAATACTAACAGTAGTGGCTGACATTACTTGACATTCTTCAAATTTCTAGATTTTATTGTTTTTCTGTTTACATTATGTTTACTTTCTGTTTCTGTTTTTGCTTCTCAGACTATTGTTTGGAAAAATTCAAAATTTATGGATTATATTAAAATGTTTGGAACTATATGTGATATTTACATTTATGATATGCTTTAATGTTACACTATTACTTTTTTTCGTGTTGATATATAATATCTTTGTGTGCCTGAACGTATCAATCTGTAATGTTTATTTTTAACAGTTCTGGAAATTATGAATTATTATACTGTGTCGTTCGTCACACATTCTATGACGACCGCCAGACCCTTATGAAGTATGGCGCTCGACACACATTTTGTGCCCCTCAGGACGAAGTAAAATACAGTGCATGTATTTGTTTCAAACAGATACCAGATTCATTCTTTTCTTTCATCTTCTTCCACTAGCGATAAACCCCATTAAAACCTTTCCTCCATATTCTTCACCCCTGGCCGTCTCACATCCTCTATTTCCAAAATTATCATTAAAAACCATTAAATTCCAATCCCTACATTCAATATTGTTCTGTTATTTAAGCACTTGAGGAACAAATATCAAAACCCACAACCTTTTGTTAACCAAACCCTTCCACCTTCCATACATCTAATTATATATCGAAGATTTCAACACCCAAGAGGAGAGCCTGACCTTTCCAGAATCGAGTTCAGAAACAGCGAAGCTGGGGTACATCAAGAAGCTCAATACCCGATGTTTTATCAATGTTTGGTTACCTCTACAAGGTATGTTGATGTCAACAATCTACATGAGTTGGGATTGTTAGACAGTGTGCAATGGCTACTTCATAATTCTGACCTATCTAATGTCTGCACACTGAACCACCCAACTTATGAATCTTTGACCTTGGAATTTTTTAGCTCCTTCTCTTACAACACTCCCACAAATCACAACATGTACTTCACTAGCAGTGTAAACTTTATATTGTTTAAAGACGAATATTCTATGAATCAAGAAGCTCGGAGCAATTTGTTATGTTTTCCTCAAGGAGGAGAAGTGTACTACTGGATCCCTCCGGAAGCAGATTGGGCATCGACAACATTCGGGCTATGGCAAGCTTTAACTGGTGAACGACCTTCTAGTTGGGAGGGTATTTTTGCTTCATCTATCCATAATCCTTCCATCTGTTACTTTCATCGCATCCTTTCCAACACCATTTTCGGGAGGGCAAACAAAACCAAAGTTAATTCCAAAGAATTATTTTTCTTGCACTGCACCTTCATGCCTGGTTGGAAGATCAAGGCCAGTGCATTCCTCTTGGCATAGATCCAGTCTGTCTGTGCAAGAGGTACTACCCCTTTCTTTATTAGAGGGTTAGTCACCTCTATAGCACTTACTTTGAACTTGGGGGACAAACTAGCGAATCTGCCTTCACTACCTGCTCTATTTATTGATATCGACAATTGACATGCTAGGCACCTTATTAAGGCTAGAGAAGATGGAAAATACAATCTTATGGTGTGGAACAATGTAGTTCTAGGCATTATTTTGCCAAATCCCCAACTCACCAATGTAACAGATATGGATAAGTGGTGTTATGATCTAAGTGTTCCTGCTCTTGGTGAGAATGTCCAAAATGATCAAGGTGGCCCGCGAAATGTTGAGCTTGATGAAATAGAGCAAGTGCTATATCAAGACGCTCCACAACCTGACACACACCAACATGTTGCACAAGCTCCTACCGAAAATCTTCCAGGTTCATCATTCGGGCACCAGCCCGAAGAAGAAGAAATTAGGAACAACCAGCTACTCTTGATGACATTTATGCTGAAATGCTGCGACATAATGAAGTTAAAGCTCAACACTATCAAATAATGGAAGCTCAACATAACAAGATGATGCAAGAAGTCCAACAACTTTAGAGATATTAGTACGACTACGCCTACTGGCATGACCGTAGTACGTCAGATCTTACCGAAGAGATGCAAGCATTTTCTTATCAAGTTGACGGTCTGCATGATTTTTTTACTCATGTAAGACTATAGGGATATGGTGTAGAGCCTTTCCAAGGTAAAGATAATGCACGTGGACGAGCACGAGCAAGGGCATGTCGCAGAGCGCGTGGCCAAGGCGAAGAGTAGTCAGTCATCTCATTTTCTTCCTTCCTTTCTCACCTTAGTTCGTTGAATTGGGGACAATGCTCAGTTTAAGTTTGGGGGAGGAAGCTTTATCACTTTCATTTACCATTTTCTAAGTAGATTTTCATTACCGCAAATTTACTTTGAATAAAATTTATGTACTATCAAGTCTTTATATGCAGATTTTTGTTCATTATTTGACTCTCTCACTTTCTTGAGCCTAACAAAAAAATTTACTTGACACATTCGAAGAGTATATAGGTTTCTCACTCTTAAAGATATGTTAGAAATTTTGAGTGAGATTTAAACAAAATTGATACTATTTTAATACTCTAAAACCCCCGCTTACACAAGACCGGTTTATGTACCTATTATACCGAAACCTTGATCTTTAAAGTAGCCCCGAGTAGTTTATTTAAGCAGTCAACACCGTCTGGAAAAAAAACTACATAAAGGGCCGATGAATATAAGTGAATGATCTTAAATCATTTTCTAAAACATCTTGTAATTATGAATTAAAGTTAGGGAATGCACTAATTAAGTAGGTTACCCTCACCCGATCACTTAATCCAATAGTGTGGAACCTACATATTATGTTATAAAAACCCGATGTAAGTTGGTTCAGAGGTTTCTGGTGCTGAACTTGGTAGGGCAGACTACAATTCCATCCCCCGCATCTTGCAATCGGACTAATAAAGAGGTTACCAAATTAATGTACCATAACCGCATGCTTAAAATGACCATCACTAACCAGCTACTCTATTATGCGCGTGAAATAAGATAAAGGGCTTAATGTGATTGCGCTCGAAGAAAACGGGTGAAACAAAGCAAAAAGAATTAAGTTGAGCTATAATAGCATGACTGGAACTGGTCTGCATAAGAAAGGGTTGTCTAGTGTTATTACTGTATCTTTGGTGTTGATATTGAGCTTATATTGTTCTAACTAAAACACCACACAACCACGTACGAACTTATTTGTTTTATGTAATTGCATTTAACCTGTGCTTAAAAGATTGTCATACTGATTATTTGCTTGAGAACAAGCAAAGGTTCAGGTATAGGGGAGTTTGATAACGCGAAAATACATAGCATATTCGACCCGATTTTCATAAATAAAGTTACCATTTTATCTCAATTTTGTTGCATTATGTTGGTATTTCAAGTTTGTTTCAGGTAATTATTTCATCCAAGGCCTACATGAGAAAAGGAGAAGAAATGGAAAATAAAGACTCAAAATCAGAAAACAACTGAAAATAGCAGAGAATTCATATCAGAAGGTTGTGACGGTCGTCACACCTTCCATTCCGCCTGGAACAAGTTAAACATGTGTTCCCCTTGGTGCACATTCCATGACGATCGACACAAGATATAAATATGTGTGCCCCACGAAACACAATGCATGCCACTTGGCACAACCTATTTTCCTTTCTGACGCACGGATTTTTCTGAAGCCATGAAGTCACAACTCATAGATTTTATGAAGAAATATGTTATAGGAAATCATTATAAAAGAAGGAAAGTTTATAACATAAACCTCTCTCTTGGCTTTCTCTTTTTTTATGTTCTCTTTCGTATCTTGATTTTATTAACGTTAATTTTCTTTCACGCCCATTATTCCAATTCAACAATTTAGAGCTTTGTTTAGAACCTTTAAGAAGATAAAACCTTCACGTAAACAACAATAGTTTTCTACACCGGAAAACTATTGCAACATTAGTTTCTTTTCATAGCCTCCTAAATTTTGTTTTTAGTTTTATATTTTTGTTCTGCATTAGAGTAATTTTTCCACAAGCAAATCCTCCCGTCATATTGTGGAGGATTGCTTTCAATACTAGAAGTTACAGAAATTGCATTCTATTATTTAATTCCAGGTTTTTAGTTCAATTATATTATTGTTTCTATTTATCAATCATGCCTGAATCACTATATGTTTATTACTATTTTGTGTTCGTAATGAATAATATGTCCGGCTAATTTCCCTGATACCTGTATGTAAAGTTATAAACTGAAGGAGTTCGGTAATAAATTGGCATAAACATTTTATAAAAATACTTTTCTGGTTTGGTTTCCAATTTTAATATAAAAATTGTTTTGTTACGAGAGTAAGAGGCAAACGAAGGCTAAAATCAATAATCACGAGAGTGCAACCATGAGAGGTATTGAAGATTCAAAATCTATCATTTCTGAATATTGTTGAAATGACCCACGAGAAGGAGAAAAACTTAGAGACTTTTATTTCAACCTTTTTAACCTCTTTTCATTATCATTGAACACAAAAACATGTGAAATGGGTAGAATTTCTTCAACAACAGTGTTTGAAGGATTTGTCATAACATCATCTTTGAAGCTTTGACTCTTAGGCCACACACCAGAATTAGTAACATGAACAGTTATATTCTCACGAAAATTCGAATTCTCATCAAGAAAAAGTGTGACATTTGGAGGAAGATTAGTACTACCTTATATATTTATAAATTGATTGTTTTGCAACTCTAGTAGAAATCTTGTATTAGCATTTGAAATCTTGTTCAGTCAAATGCTGGAAGGAAAACTTCCACTCAATAAATTGTTTGCAAGGGACAATTTATTGAGTCGTGGATGATCAAAAAACTTCTGCACAAGAGCCTTGGCCATTTTTGTGAACTCAACAAGTTGAACAATCTGTAAAAGAGCACTTCCTGGTCTAACTTTGGTTGCCTTAACATGCAATATGCCATTCTCATTCAATGTTCCGCCAATAACAATATCACCTGTAGAAATACTTTGATCGGGTGGTTTCAGTGGCGGAACTGATGCTTATTTCTGATGCAATGGGATTTCCTGATAACCAATCAAAGTTTAAACTAGGTCTGCCATGATTTCAAACCCTTCAGGAAGATCGGCGCATTTCTCTACAAATTTTAAAAGGAAATCTCGAGAGTAATTTTCTCAGTAACTTCACTTTCCTTGTTGTCCTGTTGAGTTTTATCATGTTTCTTCACTGAACTCAATGGATCATGAGGTATTTTATCAAACACCTCGTATGCATTATTTTCTAAAATAGGAACATGTTTAGGATCAGAATCCCCAACTTTCAAAGAAGAAGCACGGGTTGATGGATACTCCAAACTCAGCACAGACCCAATTGAATCCCAATATTGTTGGTTGAACTCATAAAAATCAAAACTCCATTTCTCATCATCATTCGAAACCCTTTAAACTCCAATCTGATTCCTTTTACCATTAATATGTGTAAATTTATTAGTAACATTTTAACCAGCAAACCCTAACACATTCGTCTTTTTAGCATAATTACCTTGAGAACCCCATCCAACGCGATAAAACCTGAAAACAAAGACCAATGATCAGGCACAACCAAAATATAATCACGATCTTGATGAAATTTCATCAGAGTTTTTGGGTCAAAAACTCTTTTTCTTTCAACATTCTTTTTCCGTGTTTTTGTTTCTCTTTCTTAACAGATAATCGACATGATTTCTTGTTCACTAGATATGTTGGATTTGGAATGGGTGAATAACTTGGGTATAGTTTTGACGGTGGTGTATGATAAATGTATGGTTATGGGGAAACTGGAAGAGTGTTCCATGGATATGAGTAATGAGTATGTGGTGAAAAGCTATGATTTAAATACAAACTTGGCGATGAAGATGCAACATAGGTGTAACAAGGTGTAAAAATTTTCTATGGGAAAGATGGAAATGAGGGTGTGGTGGGAGTGGTGTCAATGGTGGAGTGTTAAGATTGAAATGAAGGTGTATGATAAGTATAATCTATAGGAGGATTTGAGTACATGAATGAAAGCACCAATTGATAAGAAGTTTCATATCAAAACTATGGCTTCTACTATAAAAGGGGAAGAACACTAAAATGACTTGATAAATAAAAGGAAATAAAGACTTTTTCATTTGATTGATACCTTAAAATGTGTCAAAAAAACTACATATATAATGATACTAATGGATCATTAACTAAAATGCCCAAATACAAATAAATACCAATAACCATACTAATAATATAAATTCTATAATACCCTTCTATCACTTTTTGTCTTTTAGGAGTTGTTCTTCCTAAACATTAAATATGTGACTTTCATGCTAGTTATAGGACATTAGGGAGAGTCTTAGTAATGTGAGAGTACATTGTTTATGATTTTGAGGGATTTGGAGGCTTACACGAGTATGTGTAAGCTCCAAGTGATGTGTCTTGCTTACCCCTTAGTCGAGAGCCTTATTATATGATATGTAGTATCTCTATGAAATATGTCACGGAGATTTAGTAGTGACAGAGAGAGAGGTTTTGCCAAGGACCCCTATTCCACTCTCCAAGGACTCCTTATATAGGAAAGTCCTTGGCCTAATAGTCATTAACGTGTTTGTAACGTTTATAACTGTCCATAAGTACTGTAACGGCTGTAACCGCCAATAATGGCTCGTAACGTTTGTAACCGCTACATACTTGGTTCCGTAACGGTAACCAACCTGGCCTGGTACAACCCGGCCTGGCATAACCCGGCCAAGCACAACTTGGCCAAGCACAACCCGACTCAGCATTTATTTTCCCTCCTTGGCCTTTTATCCATATCTTGCCTTTTTATCTCTCCTAGCCCGGACAATGGATCTATGTATGAACATAAGCCCCATGAGCATATGGCTTTATTTGAAGCCCTATGTTTGGTCAACATAAATATTAATCTTTTGCTTCAGGTCAGGCCCCTATAACCGGACGGTTGTCGATTTTATTCCCAGCATGCGTGACGCTCACGCCCTAGTTTTCCCAACAGTCACCTAGTTTTTTAGGTATAGATTTGACTGGTTTGGAACTTAGAGCGGTGAAGAAGAGGAAAGGAACCGGCCCAAAGGCGGGCACCATTGTCGGTGAGCCGCAGATATGAGATTGGGTTCATACCCCCTTGTGACCAGAATATTTATTTTCCGATAATTGATATTCCAAATAATCAGGGTGTTTTGAGATAGACTTTGATTTCAGCCCCCGAGCTTTGTCATGGACAACTTTTCCTTTTGGGGATTTGTAATTATGTTCTGTTTTGGGATTTCGAACCTATCGCAGCCCCAGTCGGGTTATGGGTTTGGTTTGTATCCCTGACATATAATCAATGGTCTTCGATTTATCTGGGTAATTTTGTAGGATGATAGTCTATGCTCGTATGAGCTCCAAGCTTGCCCGGGTTTTTTTTAGAACAACCAATGGCTTGACTCTGTATGTTTGTTATTTTCATCATGAATGTGAGTTCAATCGAACTAAGTATTTTATGTACTTAGTTTTATGTCATTTTTGGTTGTTTTATGCAATCAGCCAGGTGTCTCTTTTAAGACCCCCTAAATCTATTTGAGGTTGGGTGATCATTCACTTGTTTGTTTTTCGGGATGATAAGCCCCATACGAGCTTTGTTGAGCCTGGGATTTACCATAATGGTTTTTTATCTGCCCGTCTTTAGAATACTATTTTTCGTTTAGGTAAGTATTATTTCGTTGGGTATCAATGAAAGCCCCAGACTTCATTAGATAATGTTCAGAGGTTTTGGTAATTTGTCCGGGCTCGAGGCATATTAATATAGCCGAGGATTCGTTGTGTTTGACCATTTTGTGGTTTAGATTTTATTTACTCGGAGGCGGGTTGATCGGATGGGCCTGATTCCACTCTGGTCATGTACTCAACTCTTTTTGATGAGGAGTGTAAAGTTTACGCCTCTTGTACGAGGAGTATTTTATAATCATGTCTTCTGCCTCTGGCTTATGTAATTTGATATACCCTTCATGGCTTTGTAACTGATGCTTTCTATTTATTTGTATCTTTAGCTTTTGCATTTATTTGGTTCATGCATTTTTGACTTTGAAGATAATCCAGTGCATATATATATATATATATATATATATATATATATATATATATATATATATATATATATATATATATATATATATATATATATATATATATATATATATATATATATATATATATATATATATATATATATATATATATATATATATATATATATATATATATATATATATATATATATATATATATATATATATAAGCCCCTCGCACATAGAGTCTGGGTTGTATGTGTCCGATCATGTAGTGCCGGTTTTTACAAAAAGCCCCAGCTATTTACATGTCTATTTTTCACAATAATTCCCCAGAGTTTATTTTAAGACTCACTTTTCTTCGTATGGGGGAGTGTAAGGCTTGTGCTACCCGACCTTTATGAGGGGGGTGTTGATGCTACTTGACCCTTGTGAGAGGAGTGTTGATGTTACTCGACCCTTGTGAGGGGAGTGATTAACTGATGCAGAAAGATGCCTTGAGCGAGTTTGCGAGAAAGACTCGAAGGCTAATCCGGCTTATACGGACAGAGGCCCGAAGGCTTAACCGGTTTTAAAGTTTTAGAGCCTATTGCAAGGATACACCGAGAACGGTTTGAGAGCTTTGGCGAGGATGGCCGTATGAGAGGATTAGAGTGCACGTCGACTTAATCCGTTTACTTTCGTAGCCTAAGGTGCATTTAACTGTGTGAGAGGCTTAGAGTGCGCATTAAATTAAGTTTTTACTCGGAAGTTACCATAAAGGAAGTTAGCACATGGCAAGGAGTACCAAGATGGGAGTCAACCTATTTGTTTGCATATAGGATGGATTTATTCATGATCACCGGGGGATGCTAACCTCTGTCCATATATAAAGGCCAAAATACACAGGCTATAAAGTTGACCCTAGTCGGTTCAGGGGTGCAACTTTTGAGTGTGTCGTGTTAAACTACACAACCTAGAAGAATACACCTTTGGAATCTTAAGTTTGAACCGAGGTGTAGTATTCAGATGGTTACATCTAAGGCGTATCAAGATATGAACCGAGGTGCCTAGCCTGAAAAGGTTACACCTGAGATGGCTCAAGTTTTGAATCGAGGTGTAGAGCCCTCGATGGGGCGGAATCTGATTAAGGTACATCGTCGGATGTGTTACACCTGAAGCGGATCAAGATATGAACTGAGGTGTGAAGCCTTTCAAAGGGGTGGAATCCGATTAAGGTACATCGCACGAAAGGTTACACCTAAAGAGGATCAAGATATGAACCGAGGTGTGGAGCCTTTCGAAGGGGAGGAATTAGATTAAGGTATATCATCGAAAAGGTTACACCTTAAGAAGATCAAGTCATGAACCGAGGTGTGGAGCCTTTCGGTGGGGCGAAATCCAATTAAGGTACATCACAGGAAAGGTTACACCTGAAGCGGATGAAGATATGACCCGAGGTGTGAAGCCTTTTGAAGGGGCGTAATCTGATTAAGGTACATCAGCGGAAAGGTTACACCTGAAGCAGATCAAGATATGAATCGAGGTGCGGAGCCTTTCAAAGGGGGTGGAATCTGATTAAACTATATTGCTAGAATGGTTACACCTAAAGCGGATCAAGATATAACCCGAGGAGTGGAGTCTTTCGAAGGGGCGAAATTCGATTAAGAAACATCGCTTAACCGGTTTAGGAGTGGGCTTAACCGGTTTTAAAGTTTTAGAGCCTATTGCAAGGATACACCGAGAACGGTTTGAGAGCTTTGGCGAGGATGGCCGTATGAGAGGATTAGAGTGCACGTCGACTTAATCCGTTTACTTTCGTAGCCTAAGGTGCATTTAACTGTGTGAGAGGCTTAGAGTGCGCATTAAATTAAGTTTTTGCTCGGAAGTTACCATAAAGGAAGTTAGCACATGGCAAGGAGTACCAAGATGGGAGTCAACCTATTTGTTTGCATATAGGATGGATTTATTCATGATCACCGGGGGATGCTAACCTCTGTCCATATATAAAGGCCAAAATACACAGGCTATAAAGTTGACCCTAGTCGGTTCAGGGGTGCAACTTTTGAGTGTGTCGTGTTAAACTACACAACCTAGAAGAATACACCTTTGGCATCTTAAGTTTGAACCGAGGTGTAGTATTCAGATGGTTACATCTAAGGCGTATCAAGATATGAACCGAGGTGCCTAGCCTGAAAAGGTTACACCTGAGATGGCTCAAGTTTTGAATCGAGGTGTAGAGCCCTCGATGGGGCGGAATCTGATTAAGGTACATCGTCGGATATGTTACACCTGAAGCGGATCAAGATATGAACTGAGGTGTGAAGCCTTTCAAAGGGGTGGAATCCGATTAAGGTACATCGCACGAAAGGTTACACCTAAAGAGGATCAAGATATGAACCGAGGTGTGGAGCCTTTCGAAGGGGAGGAATTAGATTAAGGTATATCATCGAAAAGGTTACACCTTAAGAAGATCAAGTCATGAACCGAGGTGTGGAGCCTTTCGGTGGGGCGAAATCCAATTAAGGTACATCACAGGAAAGGTTACACCTGAAGCGGATGAAGATATGACCCGAGGTGTGAAGCCTTTTGAAGGGGCGTAATCTGATTAAGGTACATCAGCGGAAAGGTTACACCTGAAGCAGATCAAGATATGAATCGAGGTGCGGAGCCTTTCAAAGGGGGTGGAATCCGATTAAACTATATTGCTAGAATGGTTACACCTAAAGCGGATCAAGATATAACCCGAGGAGTGGAGTCTTTCGAAGGGGCGAAATTCGATTAAGAAACATCGCTGGAAAGGTTACACCTGAAGCAGATCGAGATATGACCTAAGGTGTGGAGCCTTTCGAAGGGGAAAAAACTGATTAAGGTACATCGTCGAAAAGGTTACATCTGAAGCAGATCAAGATATGAACCGAGGTGTGGAGCCTTTCGAAGAAGCAAAATACGATTAAGGTACATCGCCAAAAAGGTTACACCTGAAGCGGATCAAGATATAACCCGGGGTGTGGAGCCTTTCGAAGGGGAAGAATCTGATTAAGGTACATCGCCGGAAAGGTCACACCTGAAGCAGATCAAGATATCACCCGAGGTGTGGAGCCTTTCGAAGGGGCGGAATCCGATTAAGGTACATCACTGGAAAAGTTACACCTGAAGCGGATGAAGATATAACCCGAGATGTGGAGCCTTTCGAAGGGGCAGAATCTGATTAAGGTACATCGCTGGAAAGGTTACACCTAAAGTGGATCAAGATATCACCCGAGGTGTGAAGCCTTTCGAAGGGGCAGAATCCGATTAAGGTATATTGTCAGAAAGGTTACACCTGAAGCGGATCAAGATATGACCCAAGGTGTGGAGCCTTTCGAAGGGGCATAATCCGATTAAGGTACATCGCCGAAAAGGTTACACCTGAAGCAGATCAAGATATGAACCAAGGTGTAGAACCTCCGAAGGGGCGGAATTTGATTAAGGTACATCGCCTGGGAGCTTGTACCTGAGCTAGCCCAAATCAGAACCAAGGTGCGGAGCCTAGAAATATTTTTTTGCTCGGGAGTTACCTCTAAGGGAGTACCACTTGGCAAGAGTTTAAATCCAGAAGGTTGCCCTCGAGCGATTCAAGACTTCAACCGAGGTGCAGAGCCTTCGAGAATGCCCTTAGGCAGACTCTGGTAGAATCCAATTAAGGTACGTCGCTGAAGAGGTTGCACCTGAGTAGGATAAAGATATGACCCAAGGTGTAGAGCCTTGAGATGTTACACCTGAGTTGGTCCATATCGGAACCGAGGTGCAGAGCTCGGAGAGGATACACCTGAGCTGGCCCAGATCATAACCAAGGTGCATAGCTCAGAAATATTTTTTTTGCTCGGGAGTTATCTCGAAGGGAGTACCACTTGGCAAGGAGTTTAAACCCGAAAGGTTACGCTCGAGCGATTCATGACTTGAACCGAGGTGCAAAGCCTTCGAGAATGCCCTTAGGCAGACTCTAGCAAAATCCAATTAAGGTACGTCGCCGAAGAGGTTGCACCTGAGTAGGATCAAGATGTGACCCAAGTGTAGAGCCTTGAGAGGATACACCTGAGCTGGCCCAAATCAGAACCAAGGTGCATATCTCGGAGAAGATACACCTGAGCTGGCTCAGATCGAAACCAAGGTGCAGAGCTCGGAGAGGTTTTTGTGCCAAAGACTTCAAGTGCGCTTGGACTTCAGTTTTGGTTCAGAGCCCCTAGCAAGGTTGACCTAAAGGTTTGGGCTAAGTGTTTATACTTGTACTACCCGGCCATAACCGATTATACATATTTCTTACATACTTGTTGCAACTATCACATGACTTTGAGACTAACAAGAGTAGGGTGTCTTCTTCCCGCGCAGTGGAGAAGGATGATACCCATTACTTTCTAAGTAATTCTTAAAATAATTACAATCGGTGGAGATCGTGTCGTGCCTTTTAATAAACAAGATTATAGACATTAAGCTTTGTTCTCGCCCCTGGCTTTTGTCGTCTTCTGACTTCCATTCATATTTAGTCAATTTGTCTAATCGGTTGTCTATCCTCTTAGATGTCCGACTTGTTTTCTTCATGTGACATTTTGGCTTCTTCGGTAGAATGTATCTTCGTCGTTCTCTACAAGTTTGGAACGATAGAAGGTGCCTCTCGCCCACGCAGAGGAAAATGACGACACCCTTTATTTAATTTATCAAATCTAAATGAGCTAGTTTACAAACGACAGAGACAATAGCTTGTCTTTATACAACGATACTAATTAGCATAAAATGAAACTATGTGTTTTGCTAGGTTTTACTAGCTTATAACCGGATTGCTCACGGATAACGGGGATGCCTATATAATCCCATCAAGCGCGAGGCTTTGTGGGAACAAGATGAAACGCTTTGACCCAGAGTCATCCTGTCTGAGGAAGACTTTGCTTCTCGGCGCTCCGCCGGTCATCGCTGCTTTTTTTCATCCCGATGGCTTTCTTTTTACCTTTGTGCTTTTAAACAGGTTGAATCCACGTTGGGAAGCTCGCCATACCATAATTCACAATAAATTGATACATGAATTTATCTTACAATACAAACCATTATTTTTGAAACGAAGTAATGCACATGTAATATGCCTACTCACTTTTAAACTTGTCATGCATGATAACAATTATTTTACAATATTTTGAAAACTAATGCAAGAGAAATGTCATTAGAGTCTCATATTTAATAGAAAACTTACAAACCTGTTTGTTTGTTTTCCCTACAAGGAGATTAAGGTTTGCAATTTGTGGCTATCTGTTTGATTATTCTTAATGTCATTAATCAAGAACTAAGGACATGATGACAAGTAACTGTCTTGCCCATTTTCTGATAATTATGAGCATGATCAAGCACTTTTAACTATCCAATAGTTTTGCTCATTACAAATTCCAATGAATGTTAGCTAAACGTATGCTAATTCATTCGACATACAAAGTATGAATTAGTCACAATTATTAGAATAATCAAATAAATTAACGCTAAATAAGGTGCAATGAGTATCACATAATTTGTATTTAATTCTCGTCGCCATTATCGATCATTATTACACCATGAGATTTCCGTGTCGGGCAGATTTGAAATTGGGACAGACTGGACTTGGCAATCATCTCAGGATCATTTTTGTTAGAAGACTTTTCCCCCTGTATCAAGCAACAACATAGCTGCCTCCGGGGCCCTGTTTACGACCATAATATGCACCCTCAACAATTGTAATTCTGTTAAATCATGCATAACAACAACTTTAAAATATAGAAGCAGGAAATAAACTTTACAATTCTCCACTTGATTGTAGAATTTTTAACATCATGTCGTGGGTAAACGAACTATTCAAACGGACACCAACCGATTCAATCTGCAACTTAATAACTAGTGTTCTAAAAATCAATTCAAGCTGATGAATAAAGTTGGTCTATTTAGAAAGCAACCAGGCTACTGATCTGAGTTGTTAACTTGACCATTTATTTATCCAGGTAAGAACTGATATAAACCGAAGAACGCAATGAGGCATTAACAAAACTAGGTCATAGAAATTATTCTCCGATTCTACGCATCAATTAGAGTATTGGTTCGTGAAACCCAGAAATCGTTTGAGATCACCTAAATATAGAGCATATACTCCAGCTCAGCAAATTATCAATCATAACTGGTTATTATGGCGAGTACGAATTACTTATCTTTTAGCGTCGGGTTTGACGTTGATTGCCATAGCGTTAAGCAAGTGAATGATTCCATGAATGAATTCACCAAGTCTGGAGGTAACTCTTTGGAATCGAGGATGTGTCAATGGTGCGTTTCTGCATAATCACAGCAACGCTTGACCTAGCCCACTTCTTCTTTCGAAATCACTCCTCTTTCGAAATCACTCCTCGTGAAATTGGTATGTGACCTATTGATTTAGAGGCAGTCGTGATCCATTGCGGCTTCAGAGACACCCGAGATCGCACTGGCAACCTTTGTCACAATACTCATGCGAAGAAATGACTACAGTAGCGGGTTCACAGTATTTTTATATAGTTTCCTGAAGGCATATTAACAAGTTCGTTCGTTAGTCACACCTGGGCAGTATATTATAAGCAAAGACATAAAGATACACCGCATCAAACATGTATCGACATAAGTACATTCGCATGAAACATGTATTCACTTCTAATGAACCTCCGAGGCTATATTATGCATAATCTGCAAATATTTCTCTGTTAAACTATAGTTATAATAATGCATATAGCATCTGATGGGTTCTTATATGAATATATGAGTGAACAATGAATATATGAATAGAATAGTAAAAGAATGTTGTAATTGTATTATTACGGACGAACAATTACAAAGAAGTAACGATGATGAAAATAACAAACTGATAGAGAATATCTATCCGCCCCTAAGACGGTGCTTCCCTCACTAAGACAGTGATTCTCAAATCAAAAAAATAAAATACCAAAATACCTTATTTCCTCCCTATTTTATAGTCATAAACTTAGCTAATTATTCTCTCTTTTCCTTCCCTATTTTATAGTAACAAACTCATTAATTATAGGATTAATTATAGTAACAACTCCTATAATTATTCTCTCTCTCTCTTCCCTATTTTATCGTAACAAACTCCTACAATCTATTCCTTTATTCCTTTGCCACGTCTTCTAGTATAAACCCTCCACACTTTTGGCTTAGGGCCAAAGTCAAGCCCAACTTCTTCACCTAAGTCTCTATCAACACCTCGGTCCTTCACAACAGCCTTGTCCTCAAGGCTAAAATTTGGAAACTGCCCCTTAAGATAAGCATTGTCTTCCCATGTGACATCATCAACATGTTTGTTCTTCCACTGAATTAAACTTTGAGGAATAGAAACACCTCTCAGCACATTAATTCTAGAGCCTAACACCTTTTCTGGATAAAAGTCATCATCAAGTGCGACCTCTAATTCTGTAGGTAGTGCCCCTTGAGCCTGATAGTCACCTATAGCCTTTTTTAGCAATGAAACATGAAAAACTGGATGAATTCTGGAAGTGTCAGGTAATTGCAACTTGTATGCTACAGCTCCCACCTTGTCCATAATTTTAAAAGGACCATAATAACGAGCAGCTAGCTTTTGATTAATCCTCTTGATCACTGATTGCTGTCTGTGAGGTCTAAGCTTCAAAAACACCCATTCACCGACATCAAATTGTACATCTCTTCTCTTTGTATCTGCATACTTCTTCATTTGTTGTTGAGCATGCAACAAATGACTCTTAAGCTGATTCAAAGCCTCATCCCTTTCACTTAACTCCAACGCCACAACAGCTACCTTTGTCTCGTTGCTTAAAAATCTTAACAAGCTGGGAGGTAGTCTTCCATACACCACTTCAAAAGGTGTCTTCCCAATAGAAACATGAAAAGTAGTGTTATACCAATATTCTGCCCAAGGAAGCCAGTGAGACCAGGACTTCGGTTGTTCCGATGCAAAACACCTTAAATAACTCTTCAAGCATCTATTTAACACCTCGGTTTGTCCATCAGTTTATGGGTGGTAGGCAGAGCTCATCTTTAATTTGGTACCTTGTAACTTGAACAATTCCATCCAAAAATGACTCACAAACAAGGGGTCTCTATCACTGATAATAGAAGTAGGAATACCATGGAGTCTGACAATCTCCTTCACAAATAACTTTGCTATGGACTTGGCAGTGTAGGGGTGTTTTAGAAGGATAAAGTGACTGTACTTAGATAGTATGTCCACTACCACAAGTACAGCTGCATAACCCTTAGATTTTGGAAGGCCAGTGATAAAGTCTAAGGACAAATCCTCCCAAATGGCATTGGGAATAGGAAGAGGCTGTAGGAGACCACCTGGGGTAGGAGACCACCTGGGGTAGTAGCTGCATACTTTTGTCTCTGGCATATGTCACAAGCTCTCATAAAATCTCTGACCTGTCTTTGCATTCCCACCCAATATAAATTCTCAGCCAACCTTCTATAGGTTCTGAGGTACCTAGAATGACCTCCTGTAGGCGTGCTGTGAAATTCTTGTAACAACAATGGGATTGAAGGAGAGTTTGGGGACAAGACCAACCTGCCATGATAAAATAAGGTACCATGTTGCACAGTATAACCTGGCCTAGCATCTGGTGAGGCCATCAATTCAGCAATGATCTTCTGAATTCCTAGATCCTGTTGCACTTCTTGTAACAATTTCTGACCCTCCAACCATTTTGGGTAAGAGACTATAGAATTCATTTCCACATCCCCATAACATCTGGATAAAGCATCAGCAGCTTTATTCTCACCTCATGGCTTATATTTGACTTCAAATTGGTACCCAAGCAACTTAGCTAACCAACATTGTTGATCTGGTGAGGAAATTCTTTGTTGAAGGAAGTGTTTCAAGCTTTTGTGGTCAGTAAACACATGGAATTTCTTCCCCAAGAGATAATGTCTCCAGTGCTGTATAGATAATACTAATGCCATAAGCTCTTTTTCATACACATATTTTGATAAATTGCCATCAGACAAAGCCTTGCTGAAAAAAGCTACAAGCTGCCTATTTTGCATCAAAACTGCCCCGATACCCCTTCCGGCTGCATCACATTCCACTTCAAAGGGTAGGGAAAAATTAGGCAGAGCTAATACAAGAGTGGTGGTCATGATTGTCTTCAGTTGGCTGAAAGCCGCAGAGGCTTCGGGACCCCACTTAAAATTATCTTTCTTTGTCATTTCCGTCAAAGGTTTGGCCAATTTGCCATAATCCCTGACGAACTTTCTGTAATATCCAGTAAGACCCAAAAATCCACGTACCCCTTTTACATTTTTGGGTTCAGGCCAATCCACTATACATCTAATCTTCTCAGGGTCTACTGACACCCCTGCGCCAGAAATTATGTGTCCCAAGTAGTCTATTTGTTGGCAACCAAACTTGCACTTAGATTGATTAGCAACAAAACAATTGGACATTAAAACAGTCAGCACTTGCTTTAGATGGTTCTCATGATCAGACATATTCTTACTATAGACTAGGATATCATCAAAGAAAACTAATACGAATTTCCTCAAAAATGGTCTGAAAATGTCATTCATAGTGGCCTGAAATGTTGCTGGGGCATTCATCAACCCAAATGGCATTACTAAGTATTCATAATGTCCATTATGAGTTCTAAAAGCAGTTTTGTGGATGTCCTCATCTGCTACTCTAATTTGATGATAACCAGATTTTAAATCAATTTTAGAAAAAATTGTGGCTCCAAATAACTCATCAAGCAGTTCTTCTACTATGGGAATAGGGTACTTATCTGGTACTGTAGCCTTGTTGAGAGCTCTATAGTCCAGACACATCCTCCAACTTTCATCTTTCTTCTTAACCAAGATAACAGGGCTTGAAAACGCGCTCATACTAAGACGAATCACACCTGCTTCCAGTAATTCAGACACTTGCCTTTCAATTTCTTCTTTTTGATGATGTGGGTACCTATATGGCCTCAGATTAACAGGGTTATGATCTGAGAACAACTTGATTTGATGCACTTGAGACCTCTTGGGAGGAAGCCTTATGTATTCTTGGAATATGCTCTAAAATTGACTCAACATAGTTTTCAGCTCTTCTTGATTTTTTTCTGCACCATCTAACTTCTTTTCACATTTTGACCAACTCCACACTTCACCCCTTCTCTCATGTCTATCTTCCAAGAAATTGTTGAGGAAACCTTATTGTTCTTGTTTCCCTCCATGCCCTTGTAACATTACTAGCTCATCTTTATGCCAAAATTGCATAGAGAGAGCCTTCCAATCCATCACCACCTTCCCTAGAGTACTCAACCATGAAACTCCCAGCACTACATCCAGCCCCCCTAAATCCAAAACCAACGCATCTACCACTATCACCATTGGACCCAGATTTATACTAACTCCTTCACACACCCCTTGAGAAAACACCCTATGTCCATCTCCCAACTTAATGCTCTTTGCAGCCATAGGAGTGACTTGCAAGCCTAAAGCAGCAGTGATTTTAGGAGAAATAAAATTATGGCTAGCTCCACTATCCACTAAAACAACCACATCAACATCCCCTAATTTACCTTCAATTTTCATAGTTCGATACTCACCCATGCTTCCCAACACCCCAATGAACTTACACTCCGCTTCCTCTTCCTCTTCGCTCTCAGAATTCTGAGCCTCCATGGATACGATCTCGCCTTCCTCGTTTAGACTCTCGCCGTCTCCCAAAATCAAAACCCTTATTGATCTTTCAGAGAATTTGTGAAGAGTAGGGTGATACTTCCCGCCACACTTGAAACATAGCCCTTTAGCTATTCTCTCCTCCATCTCATCAATGTGCACGCTTCAAACCCCTTTCCATCGCTCAGAAAAATTAGCGCGACGATCGTTTTCCATTTTCTTTCCTGTTGAATGCAACGATGAGGAGGAATTTTGCATGGAACCCACCGAACCCGTTTTTTGAGTCGGGTTGGACCAACCCGTATTAGTTGATCGGGTCATATCTTTAGGGTTAGAATTTGACCCATTACGATATTTGGGTGAGGATCCAGCCCAATCCCTTCGGCCCCCAGAATCATAAACAGACTTCTTCTTCCCATAATGTTGTTCCCATCGTCATCTTCTTCTTTCAGTTCACCTTCAACATCTTTAGCCATCCTCATCATTTGCATCCTAGTAATAGGATTCAATGTTCGAACTCGCCTTCTGATCTGTGGTTTTAAACCACTCATGAAATAACCCAAATATTGTTCCTCTGGTAATCGACCCACTTGTGACGATAGAAGCTCAAAAGCTTCCACAAACTCCTCCACGTTTCCGGTTTGACGTAGCGTGGACAATTCTTCAAACGGGTTTTCTAAGCGTCGCCCGCCATAGCACGCAATTAAGGCCTTCTTCAGTTTTTCCCAAGAGAGGTCATCCTCTGTTTCCAATAACAAGTTAAACCAATGTATTGTTGAACCCTCCATGCTCAAACGGGACAGCTTCACCCGCATCTCATCCGGAGTGTTTTGCACATCAAAGTAAATCTCTGCGCGCGTAATCCACGCAAGAGGGTCCTCACCTTCAAACACCGGAAGCTTCAACTTCTTCCCGGCAAGGCGAGACACGCTCTGTGATGAATGACCAACAGAGGTGTCATCCTCCTGAGTCACTCCCTTCTGACCTATCTGCTTGCTCAATTCAGTTAAAATCAAGCTTTGTTGTTGCATCTGTTGAGCGTTCTGTTGCATTTGTAGAGCCAGCCCTTGCAACGTTGTTGTCACACTCTCCATCTGTGTTTCCAAAGCTTCAATTCTGTCACCCATCCTTGTCATGAACAATCTCCGTCACGGGTGCGTTTCGAATCCGGTAGGTCGGACCAATTGATGGGTTCTTATATGAATATATGAGTGAACAATGAATATATGAATAGAATAGTAAAAGAATGTTGTAATTGTATTATTACGGACGAACAATTACAAAGAAGTAACGGTGATGAAAATAACAAACTGATAGAGAATATCTATCAGCCCCTAAGCACGCAGTGCTTCCCTCACCAAGACGGTGATTCTCAAATCAAAAAATAGAATACCTAGATACCTTATTTCCTCCCTATTTTATAGTCATAAACTTAGCTAATTATTCTCTCTCTTCCTTCCCTATTTTATAATAACAAACTCATTAATTATAGGATTAATTATAGTAACATCTCCTATAATTATTCTCTCTCTCCCTTCCCTATTTTATCGTAACAAACTCCTACAATCTATTCCTTTATTCCTTTGCCACGTCTTCTGATATAAACTCTCCACACTTTTGGCTTAGGCCCAAAGTCAAGCCCAACTTCTTCACCTAAGTCTCTATCAGCATCCCACATGAAAAATACAGACTGCAGTAATGTAAAAAAATTTATACTGCTAAGACGAATTACAACTACGGCATGCTCAAGTTTTACTGATCCTATTCAGTATGACCAAATATTTATGTTTTGAGTACCAAATGATCAAATAGGTTTAAAGCTTGGTCATAGCAAACATATAAATTTCACAATCAATTTTGTAAACAGTGTATCGAGTCATATTGCGATTTAATAATGTTTAGGAATAAAATTTTGACTAACTAGCGCAATGAGTTGAAATCACTTATCTTCTTGTACCGACATCTTATTGTGCCTGTTTAGCATATTTTTAAAGTAGTTTCTTCTAAACTGTTGAGTAATCGTT
This sequence comes from Vicia faba, assembly GCA_948472305.1. NCBI lineage: Eukaryota > Viridiplantae > Streptophyta > Magnoliopsida > Fabales > Fabaceae > Vicia > Vicia faba. The sequence continues at coordinate 929,875,251 of OX451735.1, forward strand.
TTATGCTTCCGTGAGGCAACTTGCCCTATTACTATCATCCTTTGGCGACGACGTTGATACCACGATGTTGTGAGCCAAGGACTGGTTCTGGCCCTACGATTTCCGGTGTAGCCATCACAACACCTTAGTTCGGATGCAATGCATCCTGGTCGAAAGTGGCATACTTTCCTTTATGTCCTTCTATCGGATACCCTCTTATGTGTATTGATTGTCATCCTAAAAACTGCATTGACGCGTAACATATACTAACACGCTAGGACTAATACGAGTAGAAGCCGTTGTTATTTGTCGAAACCATCGTCTCTAGCCCTGGCAACGGTTGGAGACACCTCAATCCTCTCAGTTATTGGACCGTTAACTGAAGCAAACATTTTTAATCCCTGCTTATGCTTGACAGGACAGAATCCTCCCGCTTGATTTTCAGCTCGTTCAAGCCCCAGTCGCGGACTTTCATTAGCAAACAACTTAGTCAAAAAGATGATATATTTAAATCAAGGAAGATGCAACACAAAACCAAATGAGATACGTTTCGAATTCATAATAGAGAATTGAAGCAGTCATTAGCAATAAAGGCATAATCACATAACAGTTGCAAATCTATTAATGCTAAGTTCATGAATCGGATGTCTGTTATTTATCATTCGCTGCTTATAGAGCAGATTCACAATATCAATTGAACCTGCGGTGACTTCGCGGATAGGTATGCCCAGATTTGGGACGGTAACTCGGAATTGCAAGCCCCAATCCTACATGAACCTCTTTTGATGGTACGATCAGTGAGGCGAATTTGGTACCATCGATGAGCTTTGTAGAAATGCAAATTTTGAGTCCCTTCAGTGTTTTTGCAATTCAACGAAGAAGATAGATGTTTTTCTTCTTTTTAGATTAGATCTCTGAGCGGATCGATTTGCTACGCGTTCCTTATGTTACGTCATGCATCAAAGGTGCATGGCCCAACTTTAACCTTTGGACCGTTAGGAATATTGACTCAAAGGTCAATTGTAATGACCATACTCGTTCGGAGATGGAAAATAGCCATGGATAAAAAGGATTATGCGTGGCCTAGAAAAGTTTTATCGGGCTTCACAGTGGACACTAAATGTTCTTGTTAAATATTAAATATGGTATTTTTTTACTAGTCGGAGGACGTCAGGGAGAGCCTTAGTAATGTGAGAGTACGTTATTTATGACTTTGAGGGAATCAGAGATTTACACGAGTATGCGTAAGCTTCAAGCGATGTGTCTTGCTTACCCTTCAGTCGAGTGCCCTATTATATGATATGTAGTAACTCTTTGAAATGTGTCAGAGAGAGTTAGTAGTGAGAGGGGGAGAGGGGTTTTGTTTGGGATCCCTATTCCACTCTCCCAGGACTCCGACAAGTCCTTAGCCTAATGGTTATTAATGTGTTTATAATGTTTGTAACTGTCTATAAGTATTGTAACGGTTGTAACCTCCCACAATGGCTTGTAATGTTCGTAACCGCTATATATTGGGTTCCGTAACCAACCCGGTCTGGCACAACTCGGCCGGGTACAATCCGGTCTGGCACAACCCGGTCAAGCACAATTCAGCTCAGCATTTATTTGTCCTTCTTAGCTTTTTATCCATATCTTGTCTTTTTATCTCCCCTAGCCTGGACAATAGATCTATGTATGAACAGGAGCCAAGATACTTCTAAAGGTTTCTTTTGGACTTGTTATATGGATCTGACGAAGATAGTAGCCCACAAGTCAGGGCCGGAAAATTTGGGTTGTGATTTATTTTAAGTTTTGGGCCCAGCGAAAACATTCCTTCCGAAAATATTCCTCACTGGATCTAAAGACAAATCTGGGCTTCAGTTTTGAGCCCAGTGAATATCTAAACAACACCCTCCCCCATTTAATTTTGTTATCCTGGCCCATTTATTTTTCTCTTTATTATGTTTTTTTTACTATTTATTTCTTTTACTATTCTTTTTATCAACAAATAATTAAAATCACCAAAAAAATATTAAGTTAGTTTTTTAATTAAACTAATTTTGGTAAATAAGTTAAATAAATATTTTAAATATTTTCTTTAATTCGAAATGAGTCAGAACTTAGGATTTAATTTAAATTTAATTATTATATTTTCATAATAAAAAAAACTAAAAATGAGCTTAAACTATTTTTCTTAATTTAACTTTATTTTCTAAATATATTTTTAGATTAATTATTTTCTTAAGTCAAGAAAAAATAAGCAACAAGATTTTCTTATTAGGTTTTTTAGAAGAACTTTCAACCTTCGCGCGTTATTTATTTTTTTCGCATTTTTACATTATTGATGTAACTGTATATTGAGATGTAATAGTAATTAGGCTTTACTTTCTGCTTTTAATTTTTGCACTCCCAAGTTTTGTACATTGTAAATATCCACTCCTCAAAGTCATGTAATAGCGTAGGATTTATTTTTGTACTTTACATTCTTCTGTACATATTAACTGCTAGTAACTAGGATTGCATGGCAAGACTGAAAACAAAAAAAATGTTAGCAAACCTAAATGCACAAGATAAATACTTGAACTAAACACAATTGCACTTGCGCACCTCTCCACTTCAGTTGCCTTCAGAAAACGGTCCCAATTCTCGAAACGTGAGAAGGTTTAGTGGCTGTCCTCTAAGTTTGAAAGATCACAAGTCCCTCGATGACCCTCTCGATGTTGCCTCGATTAAAAGTGATATTAGAACTTTAGGACAGTTACTAAAATTCCTTTCCAGGTTGCCTTCGTGACCGTATCGTCCCTTTGATGTCCCTTATACATCCAACGATAGAGTACCTACTAACTAATAGTAGGATAACACTGTCTAAAGGATAGGAGGAAAAGAACGATCTTCTCGAGTACAAGTAGATAGCTATTAGATGCTTGCTTAAAATAAAACAAACTTTTTACACTTACACATTTCAAAAACAACCTCCAAAAACATTTTCTTTGTCAACACTCTTAAGGACTGATACAAGAGTTAACGCAAAGCGAATCGCCGCACTAAGGCATTTTAAAATACTTTTCAAAAGCACAAGCAATTTTCAAAATATGAGCTAGCATCTAAGAGCTCGTAGATAACTACAGATGGAAAGGGTGCTAACACCTTCCCTTTCCATAATCTACCCACTTACTTAGAAAACTCTCAAAAAGGTCTTTTCTGTTCTTTTCACCCTTTCCTTATTTTGGATAAAAGAAAAGTCGGTGGCGACTCTGGCTTACCGCAACATTTTCAAACATAAATACAAAACCAGTATTAATAGTCAGCTCTGCCACTGTATCACATAACTGGCGACTCTGCTGGGGAATTATAAAAAGTGGGTTTACCTTAGAGTCTAGTTCATTGTAAATTGCTTTACCTTGTATGCTTTGTTTGCTTTACTTTTGAGGGCTTTGTTTGGGTTACTATAGATCCTACACCCGGATTTGAGGCACCTTTTAGATAAGTAGCAATAAATCATGGAAACTGTGCAGGGTATACCAACACGGTTAAAGCGATAGCTACGTTGATGTGACACTTTGGTTGGTACCGGTAGCCCTTGAGTAGTCAAGGAGAATACAGGGCCGCTGCGTGGTGTCATGAAGCATCAAATGACCTTAGAACCTTTAATTGAACAACTTGGCCATTAGTAAGTAGTGAGATAGCCGTCTTTGGTGTAGCCCGAAGTCGGTTGATACTCGATACTACACTCATTGAGATTTGACTCCCGAGTTTCATTTGGTGGCAAGTTAGTTGTTGATCAGAACAAAACTTGTGGGAAAGATCAGTAATATTGAGATTCCTTAGAACCCGGTTACTTTCTAGGACAGGTTGAACCAACTAAACTTCAAGAGGATACTTACCTTAAAACCCATGCAAGCTTCAAACCTAAGGTCTTTGTGTGATTTGCTTGTGCTTGCTATATTTGTATTTTATTAGCATAATCATGATATCATAACATCATAATATGGCATATAATACTAACCATTTCAAGGAATTTTAGGACTTATCTTTGTGTTGTTTTGTAGGACATGGCATCCACTTGGAGGAACACTATCCAAGTCAACCTCATAAGGGTACCTCCTCAACTCAAGAAATTAGCATCAAGGGTTCCTGAGAGCTCTTCGTTCACGGAAAGACATGGTCGACTTCTCAATCTGGTCACCTCAAGCCCTAATGAAGAAATGTTGAAGCTGCTCTTTCAGTTCTTCGAATCTTTACATCACTGCTTCACCTTTCCTGATTACCAATTGGTGCCTATCATGGAGGAGTTTTCTCAGTTATTTGGGGTGCCCATTCTTGATCAGTCACCCTTCAATGGTATGGAAAGAGACCCCAAACCTGAAGAGATTTCTCAAGCTCTGTCTTTACAATGGCCCGATGTAGTGGCAAATTGGGAAATAAGAAGAGGCGTCAACGGGTTTCTAGCTAAGTTTCTATTTGAGAAAGCTCATCATTTTTGGGATACCCTGGATTTATAAGCTTTTGAAGAAGTGTTGGCCCTTCTCATCTATGGGATGGTACTATTTCCTAATCTGGACCAACTCATAGATGTGAATGCGGTCATGGTTTTTCTGTCTCATAATCCGGTGCCTACTTTACTTGGAGACATCCTACACTCTCTGCATACCCGCACTGTAAAGATAAGAGGGACCCTGCTGTGTTGCACTCGTCTGTTGGCTAGGTGGTTTATTTCGCACCTGCCTCGATCCGTGTTGAAGAATGAGCGGGGCATGAGATGGTCTAATAGGTTGATTTCCCTCACACATTCAGACATTCATTGGTGTCCTCGAACCTTGGAGAATGTTACCATCATTGACCTCTATGGAGAATTCCCTAATGTCCCTCTCCTAGGTATTAGGGGAGGAATCACTTATAATCCTTGTTTAGCATTACGACAATTTGGTTATGCTAGGAAGGATGATCCTCATGATACACTTGTCCAAGGAATCGTATTCGATTAAGAGAATGATGTTCAGGGTTATCGCCAGAGGTTCATAAGAGTTTGGGGCATGATGAACAAAGTTGATAGCAAAACAGTGGGGCATAAGAACTCCATTCCTTTGGAGCCTTATCTTAAGTGGGTATGAGCCAGTGCTCAAAGTCTCAGGATGCCTTATAAGGACATTCTACCCATCATCATGGAGCCAGTTGCTGAGGGAGACACTCCTTACATTATTCTTCATCCTGACATGCCGACTAATTTCGAGGATTTACAAAAATTATGGATTCAACTCAAAGAGGAACGAGATACCTTTAAAAACCAATTCTACGCTAGCGAGAAGAAAGTTTTAGAGCTCACTAGGCTACTTCACAAAGAGAAGAGTACAAATTCCTACATTGCACCAAAGAGGATGCACCCGTGGGAAGCTTGAGTCCCTTTTTGCTTTGAGAGTTCATTTTTGCTTTGTTACTTCCTTTGTAAGCCCGAGAGGCATCATTTTAACCGCTTAAACTTCTTAATGCAATTAACGTTTGTTTTCCATTTGGCTAAGCAAATTTAAGTCTTAGAAATCCTTGAAAACATTTCATACATATATCATACATATCATTTCATAAACATGTTTCAGGAGGATTCTTATCGTCTTCGCTGTTTATTTCAGCAATGGCTCTTGAACAAACAATTAAGGAGCTTCAGGCACATAATGCTCAATTCCAAGAAATGTTCCTGAATATGACTAAGGGACAAGAAGATTTGAAAGCTCTGATTCTCAAGGACAAGAAGAAGAAAAAGAGGCCAGTGGGTGTTCTGAATATGGGAAGAAGGTTCAAAGGACCAGTGAGGCAAGTTTCAGAGCTTGCAACTCCATCAAAAGAGAGATACAATCAGGAAGGAGAGCCAAGAGAAGAAGATCACATTACAAGGGATTCTGAAGAAGACGAAGTTGATTACACCAAGGAACAATACCCTCCCGTTGATGATAAGTACAAACAGCTGGAGGACCATCTCAATGCCATGGAAGTTCAGAGGGTACTTGGCTTGGATTTCAAAGAGCTAGGGTTGGTTTCTGGAGTGGTTATCCCGCAAAAGTTCAAAGTGCCCACATTTTCTAAATATGATGGGGTCTCGTGTCCTAAGCTGCATCTCAGATCTTATGTCAGGAAGATCCAGCCGCACACTGCTGATAGAAACTTGTGGGTGCATTTCTTTCAAGACAATCTATCAGGGACTCAATTAGAGTGGTTCTATCAGCTGGAGGGAACCAACATCCGCAACTGGGAAGATCTGGTTGCTGCTTTCTATAAGTAGTACCAATATAATACTGACCTTGATCCAACCCGTACACAACTGCAGAGCATGTCTATGGGTTCTAGTGAGAGCTTTAAAGATTATTCCCAGAAATGGAGAGACCTTGTAGGAAGAGTCCATCCTCCTCTATCTGACCGAGAGCTGGTAGACATGTTCTGGGGTACTTTATCCAGTCCATTTTTCAACCATATGATTGGAAGCTCTTTAGCTGGGTTTACTGAGCTGATCTTGAGCGGTGAACGAGTAGAGGCTGGTATTAAAGGTGGTAAGATATAGAGAGATGCATCCTCCAGTACTGCAAAGAAACCATTCACATGGAAGAAGGAGGTCAGTGCTACTTATGGCCAAAGAAATCTTAACAAAAATAAGCGTCGTCCAACGGTAAGGGATGTTATGATTTCCAATCCTGCATCAAACCAACAACAGAATAATCAGTCCAGAACAAATAAGCCTAGAAGACAGTTTACATGGATTAGTATGACTTTGTGTCAAGTTTTGCCACATTTGCTGAAATCCAATCTGGTGCAGGATTTGATTGAAGCAAAGGAGATTGAATTTGACGCTCCTGAGACTCCTAATGTTATAACTGCCCCTATGCCCAAGCACGACCGTGGTGTTAATGCTATTGATGATGACATGTTTGTTGCTTCTGTTGATGAACTAGCTACTCCACTCCTGACTGTTAAAAAGAATCTCTTGCAAGTCGGTTTATTTTCGGGTTATGGTGAAGGTTTTCACTCATGTTTGTCTCTACCTAATGGTTGCCATTTGCTAAAGGAAGGTGTTCAGTGCCCGATGGATGATAAAGAAATTCTATTTGAGAAGACTCCAATTACAAGTGCTCCGTGTGAAGATGTTTCTATGATTACCATTTCCGCCAATCCTCCCAAGGTCTCCTCCAAAGGACCTATCAGGATTACATCTGTTCCAAAAGTTGATCTGTTGATAATTACTTTTCTTGGACCTATACCATATTCCTCGGACAAAGCTGTTCCTTGGAATTATGGGGCTGACGTCTATTACCATGGCATCAAGCAAGACCTGTTGGTTGTTAAAGACAAAGATGCTGAAAACTATGATCCTGACATTAGTAACCATGTCGGGACCATCAAGGTTACCAGAAGAGGAAGGATTTTCTCTCCCGAGATCTCTCCAAAGACTATTTCTACTCCTGTGATCATCCCTATTGTTGTTCCTGTTAATACTCCCATTACTACTCAGGTGATTATTCCTGTTGCTGCTCCTGTTAATGTTCCTATGGCTACTCCTGTTGTTAGTCCTACTATTATCCCTACTACCGGGTCAGCCGAGACTCGGGGCAAAGAGGTATTGGTTGAGCCTGTCTGGATGAAGGCACATCCAAAAGCCATTCCTGAGGCTTCTAAAAAGGAGATGGACGAGATATTGAAAATAATCAAGAAAGTTAATTAAAATGTCGTAGAGAAATTAGGTTAGACCCCTTCAAAAATCTTAATGCTGACCCTACTGCTGTGCTCTGAAGCCCATGCCAAGGCTTTAGTAAAATTCCTGAAGTCTGCTCACATCCCTCAAGAGACCTTCGCTGATCAATTCGAGAATTGTGTGGCTAGTCTGACAGCTGACAATGGCTTGGGATTCTCTGATGCAGACCTAACTCCCAAGGGAAGGAAACACAATGATACCCTACATGTCTCCATTAAGTGCAAGGGCGCTACATTAGCCCATGTTCTGGTAGATATAAGTTCATCACTGAATGTCTTACCCAAGAATGCTCTAGATAGGTTGGATTGCAAAGGGCTCACACTAAAACCCAATAACATTGTAGTAAGGGCCTTCGAAGGTTCTAAAAGAATGGTACATGGGGAGATGGACATCCCTATCAAAGTGGGTACTCAAAATTTTAATTCCACTTTCTATGTGATGGACATCCGCCCATCTTACTCCTGTCTATTGGGTCGACCCTGGATCTATGGGGCTAGTGTTGTGACTTCCACCCTACATCAGACGCTGAAGTACCCAATTAATGGGAAGATTATCACAGGTCATAGGGAGGAGGAGTACATGGTTAGCCACCTGAACTCTTTCAGGTACGTTGAAATGGATGGCGAGTTCATTGAGACCCCCTATCAGAACTTTGAGGAGGTACCACAGATTGTTGCTGCAACCAAGACCATTGCCAGTATTCCAAAGACTACTAGGCCTCCGCTAAAGATGGCTTCACTGAAGGATGCCAAAACAGTAGTTGAAAAAGGTGGGTGTATAATTTGGGGCCAACTTTTGGATATTCCCTACAAATCTTATAAATTTGGTTTGGGTTTTACTTCAGGAGCCCAAAGAGTTGTTCATCGTGCTCGTGCCGGGGGACCACCTTTACAGATCAACAACCATGGAGTCAATGTCCTGGAAGACAATGATAGTGATTATGATCTGGACAAGTGGATTTTCCCAACCATCAACGGTGAACTTATCAATTGGGAGGCTAAAGACTTTGTGCCTATTACTTTTATTCAAGAGTAATTTGTCTTTTTGTTTTAAGGAATTGTAATATTTGAACAATTGAAACATTACAGCCTTGTGTCTTACCCGAGGCACAATGGTCTATTTGTGAGGGTCATTACTTCATTTTCATATGTCATCAATAAAACATTGGACGTTTCACATACAAATTTTACGCTCTTTGTTTTTCTTTTCTGCCTCTTTACTTTATCAAAAATATACAGATATGCTCTTACACACACTCACATATTAAATTGCAGATCCATATCCATTATGGATCCCATTGATAACGGTTCTGCTATTGCTCATTATGACTTTGAAAATCCGATCTACCAAGCCGAGGACGAAGGTGAGGAAGATTGTAAGGTACCAGGAGAGCTGGTGTGATACGGTGGGAGAACTGACTTGAGGTTTTGCGTTTGTATTCGCACTTGTTCGGTTTAGCAAGAGTCGCCACCGACTTTTTATTTTATCCTAAGGAAAGGTTAAAAAGCACAGGAAAAACCTTTGAGATGTTTTCGTGGGTTCGGGGGGTAGATTATGAAAAGGGAAGGTGCTAGCACCCTTTTCATCCACGGTTATCCATGGGCTCTTAGTTACTTGTTTTAGATCACTTGCCTTGATTTTCAATTGTTTGAAATGGTGCTTTATGTGTGTGGTTTTTGAAAATGTTTTGAAAAAGATGCCTTGTCTAGGCAACCATTGTAATGACTCTTGTTTGAGTATATGCAAAGGTGTTTGTCTTTTTGAAAAGATATTTCAATGTTTTTGAAAGTTGTTTTGAAAGTTGTGTTGTGGAGTGTGTTTTGAAAGTAGGCAAGTGTGTTTTGCAAGTTTGATCAAGTAACTAAGAGTTGTCTACCCTATTTTACTCAAAGATCTTTCTTATGCTTTTTAACCCTTTTAACAGTGTTGTTTCACCATTGTATTTGGTGAACAACCTTGCGTTAGGATGTTAACGGGACGGGCGCGGGTCATCGTTTTATACCATGAATGCAATGGTGAAAACGAATGGATGAATTCAAGACAAACATATGCAATGCATTAATGAAACAGAGTTTGACATCAACAGATAATTGTTTGAATCACAAAAGAAATTACAACTTTGAAAATTCAAATGGAACAAAAGTCTCTCAGTTCGAGCTTTGTCATTTCAGGTGGAGAAACCCTTAATGGAAGATTTTCATCTCGCCATCAGGAATGAATCTCAGCACTCCAATGTCAACCAGATCTTGAATCTTGTTCTTCAAGTCCCAACGGTCGTCGGTGTCATGTCCCAGACTATAGGAGTGGTATACACAAAATGCATCGAGATGATAGCTAGGAGCGGAGGTATTGGGCTTCCGAATAGGATCCCTTAAAGCAGACAGATTGACCTCCAACAAGCGTTCCAGTATTAGAGATGACGGTATGTCAGTCTCAGTGAACTGTCTTCCCGATGTATTTTGCTTACGTCGATTACCCCGTTGACGCTGACGAGGTTGTTGGTGAGCTTGTGACCCTGAAGCAAGTTGAGGAGCTTTTCCCTTGTCTTCTTGTCTCAAAGAGGATTGAATGATGACTTGCTCTTTAACCTCAGATGTTTGCCCCACTTGGTTGTCCCGAAGCAGTTGGTTGACAAGAACCCTAAGCTCCTCTTATCTTTGAGCCAAGTCCTGGATGAGAGCCATCTGGCCCACAAGTTGTCCCATCATCTGGATCCTCATTGTTGCCAGCTTAAACTGCAGTTCCTCCAACTGATCACTCTTGGCATTGCTTGAATTCCCCTGGACCAAGCCCCTTGTGAGGAGAGATTTCACTTCTTCTTGCCACTGGGAGGTTCAAGAACATTTCTTGAAGTTGAGCATTTTGATCCTGGATATCTTTGAAAGTCCTCTCTAGAGCCATCTCTACTGAAATAAACAGTAGGAGAATAAGGAAACCTGAAAAGGAAAAACTGTTATGATGCAATGCATGATATGTGAATGCATGTTTTCAAGGATCTCTCGGGGTAAACACGATAAAATGTTAGAGGTCGAACTTTGGTCAACATCTTTGATTGGAGAACTTTGTAATGGTGGATGTCTTTCCACGAGAATCAAGCTCACCATGTCAAGTGGGTCATAGCCCCTGATTCAAGTTGTTGCACTTGATCTTTGATGGCATTTGTTTAGAGTAAAACCTCTTGCCCCTTGGTAGACGTCTGGTTCAACGTGACCCTGCATCAAAAGACCCTCGAGATCCTTGAAATGGTTATTGAAAATGCTATGGTATGATGTTATGATGTTATGTACATGTATGCAAAAGTAAGCAAGTATATATATACAGGCAATCATATTCACACAGAGCAAACAAGTCCTTAGGTTTAGGCTTGCATGGGGTTTTTAGGTAAGTACCCTCTTGAAGTTAGTTGGCTCATCCTGTCCTAAAATAGAAACCGGGTTCTAAGGAGCTCAGTATCACTGGATTATTTTGTGTTCATTGTTTTGGTTTAGCCACTTAACTGGAGACCAAAATATTCCAAGAAAACAACCCTAAATGAGTGTAGTATCGAGTATCTACCAACTTCGGACTGCACCAAAGTCGGTCATCTCACTACCCCTAAAAAGGCCAAGATGGTCAATTAAGGTTCTAAGAATTCGTTAGTGCTTCATGACATCGCTCAGCGGCCCCGTATTCTCCTTGACTACTCAAGGGCTACCGGTACTCACAAATATGTCACACTAACATAGCTACTGCTTCAACCATGTCGGTATACCCCGCACAATTCCCTCACAGTTTATTGTTATTTACCTAAAAAGGTGCCCGAAAATCAGGGTGTAGGATTTACAACAAACCCAAACAAGGACCCAAAAAGTAAAGCAATCAAAGCAAACAAAGCAAGTATGTAAAGGTGATCTAAACCCTAAGGTAACCCCACTTTTAAAAATCCCCCCAGCAGAGTCGCCAGTTCTGTGATACGGTGGGAGAACTGACTTGTGGTTTTGCGTTTGTATTGGCACTTGTTCGGTTTAGCAAGAGTCGCCACCAACTTTTTATTTTATCCTAAGGAAAGGTTAAAAAGCACAGGAAAAACCTTTGAGATGTTTTCGTGGGTTCGGGGGGTAGATTATGAAAAGGGAAGGTGCTAGCACCCTTTTCATCCACAGTTATCCATGGGCTCTTAGTTACTTGTTTTAGATCACTTTCCTTGATTTTCAATTGTTTGAAATGGTGCTTTATGTGTGTGGTTTTTGAAAATGTTTTGAAAAAGATGCCTTGTCTAGGCAACCATTGTAATGACTCTTGTTTGAGTATATGCAAAGGTGTTTGTCTTTTTGAAAAGATATTTCAATGTTTTTGAAAGTTGTTTTGAAAGTTGTGTTGTGGAGTGTGTTTTGAAAGTAGGCAAGTGTGTTTTGCAAGTTTGATCAAGTAACTAAGAGTTGTCTACCCTATTTTACTCAAAGATCTTTCTTACGCTTTTTAACCCTTTTAAGAGTGTTGTTTCACCATTGTATTTGGTGAACAACCTTGCGTTAGGATGTTAACGGGACGGGCACGGGTCATCGTTTTAGACCATGAATGCAATAGTGTCAAGTGTCTTTGGCAATTTGCTTGAGGGACTATGATCATTTTGTTTAGGCAACTTGATAGCGTCATCGAGGGACTATGATCATTTGATTTGTTTTTGTTTTGCCAAAGTACTTGACATGCAAACACGGCCCATTTTTGAAGGCAACAAGCGGGATTACCCTAGAGGTGCAAGTGTGAATTGTGTATTGATTTTCATGCATTTGTCTTTGTATTAGGTTATCTAGCGGTTGATTTTGAATCTTCGCATACAAACCCTAATTACTATACAGTATATAGAAAGCGATAAATTGCGGGAATTTAAAGTCTAAGCTATTACAAATAAGTATCCAGGGATGGGGTACAAATATTTACAAATGGGGATGAGTCTTATCAGGATAGTAGTATCCAAATAATATTTACAACCAAATCGAATCACATTCTCAATGTAAAATATAGCAATGTATAAGAATAAAAGAGAATCAAAAGGATTGTAAAATGTATGTGATTATTTACAAATGATACAAATATTAACCTAATATATTTATTAAGTATTTATATTATTTATTGTGTTTTTTTGTTAATTATATAAATAAAAGGTTTAGTGAAAAGAAAATTTTAACTTAATAAAAAAATCTATTGTTTATGTATTTGTTAATGTTTTTAGAAGTTTATATAAAAAAGATTTAAACAAAAAAAGCTTTAAGACAAAAAATCTATTAACCTAATAAATCTAATATTTACATATTTTAAGTGTAATAAAAAGTATTGTTATGAAAAATTAATACCTTACCTATTTAACAAGAAAAAAAAGGAATTAAGTCATATAGAAAAGAAAATAAAGTGATAATGTAAAAATAATGATTTGTAAACCTAAGAAGTAAATAAAAAATAAATGGGCTTTAGGAGGAAATGCATGGCCCAAACAAACAAAAACAAACAGATTCAAAAAAAGGGAAAGGGGGGTGTATGTGCTAGAATCGTTGGGCTTGGCAGTTTTTGTGAGGCAGAGGCCCAAACACGTTTAACAACTTTTACTTAGGGTTTTTTTGTTTCGTTCAGAATAAGGGTTTGTGTTGAACAGCGCCGCTTCCATCTTCTTCTTCGTTGTCCTCTTCATCTTTCTTAACCAAGGCGAGCTTTTGACTAAATCCTTCCATGCCTGGCCACTGGACGCCACCTCCAACTTATCCTCTCTTCACGGCTTGCTCAAGGCGGTGCTTCAAAGAGGGTAACGATTTTCTCTTTTTACACGTTTTAGGTTTTGAATATCCGTGTATGTTTTTAGCTTTTTCATATCCTGATCTTTTGTATTAGTATTTGTGTTCGTGTGAGGTGTTAAAAAAGAAAAGGGAGGAGTTACTACCTTTGTTGGTTTTTGAAGAAGAGGCGGAGAAGTGGATAGGTGGCGTCTCCGGTGGCCAAGGCGAGGGAGTAGTGATGCTGACGAGAGCTTTTCCGGTATTTGGTATCTTTAACCTTCGTTTACTGATGATGCTATAATCTGAAAATGCTTGTATGATTTGCTTCTGAGTTTGATGATGTTGTTGTTGCCTTACTCTGAGATGCTTGCTTTTTCCTCTTGGGCTTGCTTCTCGATGATGAGCTTTTGCTCTGAGAGTATGTTTGGATATGTTTGATTCTGACTTTTTTGTCTTGACCTTGGTTGGTAATTTTTGGTTATTTTGGCCCTGTGATGAACATGGTTCTGAGGGTGTTTGGGATTTATCTGATTCAATGATGATGATATTGAAACTGAGAGTTGTTTGCTTATGATTTGAGATGCTTGGACTTGCTTGAATTTTGATGGTAACAAGCCTCAAGGTTTTTAGAGGTTTTCTTCTAGTACAGTTTTATGTGAAGGTTTTATGAAGGCAAGTTGAATGTTTGAGTTGTTTTTTTTTATTTGAAGGCTTGCTTCAGTTTGTAATCTTGAAGGCAGGATGAAACATGTTTGAAGTTTGTTGGAGGTTTGAGTTGGTTCAGGTTTTGACAGGTTATATGTTTGCTGCTGTTTATTGAATTTGAACATAGGTTTGAAGTTTTGCTTCTGCTAGGTGTTTTTGGCAGGATGCAAGGCTAGAGGCAAGCTTTGAGTTACAGGCTTTGAAAGGCTTCTGTTATGTGTAACAGGTTTTGAGGTTACAGGCTTATTGGCTTGTATCTGGTTTTTAGAAGGTTGATATGCTTGTTTGTTTACAAGTTTGAAGCAGGCCTGTGGTTTGAAACAGGTTTATTGTGCTTTGAGGCTTGTGGTTTGAAACAGGTTTATTGTGTTTTTGAGTTTGTTGTTTGAAGGCCGGTTAGCAGGCTTCAGGCTTGTGTTTTAGCTTTTGCAATGTTACAGTTTTGTGGTTTTAGGCCGGATGAAACAGGTTGGAGGCAAGTTTTGTGTTATTTGTTTCTATGTGTATTCTGCCCCCTCCTGAACTGTTCTGATGCTCTTTGTTTTATATCTCTTTGTCTTAAGCCTGCCCACTGTAAGCCTCTCTACTTCTCTCTCTCTTTCTCTCTCCACAGAAAAAGCATTTTTTATTGCTTTAAACTGTACTTATTTTCTGAAAAAGTGTTTGGCCTGGAAAATGATGATGATTTGAAATATATGCTTGCAATGTTAGCTTTCCTCTGCATATCTCCTTACCTCCAGATTTCCTGCATATCTTTTGTGTACTTGTTGACAGTTTTTTGATAGCTTTGATATCTTTTTTGTGATTTAGTTTGCTTAGTTTGAAACTTGTGACTTGGTTTGGCATTTTGAACTATGCAGCTTGCTTGGCTTTTTTGACAATGCAATTTGGTTTGAAATTATGCATTTTGTTTAATATGTTGCCTTGTTCCTTTTTTTTAATTGATTTAGCTTGCAAGATAATTTTCTTTCCCTCTTTGTGAACCAAGAAGAGACATCTTGCGATTTGCAGAGAGGACGAACAAACTGATTCCGGCCAACACTTTTAATGATGAGTTTTAATTATCTGTCTGAGAATGCTTTTCCAAATTCATCTGTGTTTGACTTCTTTCTTTTTTGTTTTTGCAGATAAATATCAGTTGAGTAATGGGGAGCAGCAGTAGAAGATGAAGACTTAGGATAAATTTATTTTATTTTTAATCATTGTAATAAATGTCATTGTAACACTGTAAATAAATTTACTGTATCAAATAAACATTTGTAACAATAATTGAAAATGAATAAAAAACCCTTTGTCAGTTAATTCTTTAATTCTTCTGCATTTATTTATTTAATTACTTAAATTTCTTGAATTATAATAATTGGAAATTATCCAATAATTTTAACTTAGAAATTATAAATAATCAATAAACGTCCGGCGTTCCGAATAACCAAAAGCATTGCACAGTTAAACAAACAAACGTCCATATATCCTTTATCTCACTGATCAAACTTAAACTTCAAACTTTCAATCAGAAGCCTCAACCCATGTCCCAGAGTCAATTGAAAAGAACTGTAGAATTAATTCCTTCTGAGAATGCGCGCGCAAACCCTAATTCTTGATTTATTGTCAAAGAAACGTCCGCCTGATCAAACCCTGAGCCAAACTCAACCAAGCCCTAACAATCTGCTTGAACTGATTCAAAATCAATGGAAACCCTAATTTTGTCTGACTGATGAGAAAAGTCTGTTTGACCGATTCTTAAGCCAATCTGAAAAATCAGGAAAAGCCCGAAACTGTGATTTCTTGTGGAAAAGAGAGGGCAAATTTTGGGGTACAACAGTTGCCCCTGTTCAATCTTCTTGAACCTGAAGAGTTAGATTGGCAAGTTTGCCGTTCGCGACTCGAAGGTAAAAGGAGATTGGACACTAGAGTGCCCAAAAAATTTGCACTCGTCAAAGCGTAGTTTGAGGGAATGGGCTTAAAGATGCCATTTGGTGATGGGCTTAAAGATGCCATCTGGAGACGTGACAGGGGGATGGGCTTAGAGATGCCATCTGGAAATTGCTGGTAGGAGGATGAGCTTAGAGATGCCATCTAGAAATGATTGTTGAATTGCTTTTGGATTAATGACAAAATTACATCCGAATCTGGATCGTATCCGGACTGTATTTGAATGAATCTGGAATAAGTATCAGAATGTCGCCATATCTGGGTCACATCTGAACTGTCTCTGGAAGGAATCTGGAATAAGTATCAGAATGTCGCCATGTCTGGGTCACATCTGAACTGTCTCTGGAAGGAATCTGGAATAAGTATCAGAATGTTGCCATGTCTGGGTCACATTTGAACTATCTCTAGAAGGAATCTCGGAAGATGATGATCTTTGTCTGTTGATTGATCTTTCCTGAAAAGGTAAAGAGTTAGTTGTATGCAATGTCATGATGTAATGAATTGTACTTCATTAATGTTTATGATATGAATGGATGCGCATGTAAACTGAGTAGCTGTGTTGCTGAGGAAGACGAATCCTGGGTAATGAAATCTTTGACTGCTGGTGGGGAAAGTAAATCCTTGACTACTGCAGGGGATTGTTGGAAATGAGAAGTCCTGGAACCATTGTTGGGGGATCAGGAGCTTGGGTTGTATGTCAATCTACTGGGGATTCCTGTCTTGAGGAGATCTTCACTGGGGAATATCTGAATATCCCGTGAGGAACTGAGAATGAGAGTCTTCATTCTGCTTGGGGATTGATAGTTGGAAGTTTTAGCTCCGCTGGGGATTGCAAGAATCTTTTGATTGCTGCAGGTAATGAGCTGGAATCTTGAAAAGGCTGGTCAAGGAGATAGTTGTCCTGGCTGGTTTCAGGTATTAATCTCTGACCTGAGAAAGAAAGATAGTTTCCCTGGCTTGTAACAGGTGTTAATCTTCAATCTCTTCATGTAGATAGTTTTCCTGGCTGGTTTCAGGTGTTAATCTACAATCAATCGTCCATAGATAGTTTTCCTGGCTTGCTATATGTATTAATCTGGAACTTGGGTTACACGCCACTTTGAGAATGAGAATCTTCATTCTGTTGGGGGAATTAAGAATTCTGTGGGGAATAAGTATCATAATGTCGCCATATCTGGGTCACATCTGAACTAATCTCTAGAAGGAAATCTGGAATAAGTTCGGAATGTCGCCAAATCTGGGTCACATCTGAACTATCTCTAGAAGGAAATCTGGAATAAGTATCGGAATGTCGCCAAATCTGGGTCACATCTGAACTATCTCTAGAAGGAAATCTGGAATAAGTATCGGAATGTCGCCAAATCTGGGTCACATCTGAACTATATCTAGAAGGAAATCTGGAATAAGTATCAGAATGTCGCCAAATCTGGGTCACATCTAAACTATCTCTAGAAGGAAATCTGGAATAAGTATCGGAATGTCGCCAAATCTGGGTCACATATGAACTATCTCTAGAAGGACATCTGGAATACGTATCGGAATGTCGCCAAATCTGGGTCACATCTGAACTATCTCTAGAAGGAAATCTGGAATAAGTATCGGAATGTCGCCAAATCTGGGTCACATCTGAACTATCTCTAGAAGGAAATCTGGAATAAGTATCGGAATGTCGCCAAATCTGGGTCACATCTGAACTATCTCTAGAAGGAAATCTGGACTAAGTATCGGAATGTCGCCAAATGTGGGTCACATCTGAACTATCTCTAGAAGGAAATCTGGAATAAGTATCGGAATATCGCCAAATCTAGGTCACATCTGAACTATCTCTAGAAGGAAATCTGGAATAAGTATCGGAATGTCGCCAAATATGGGTCACATGTGAACTATCTCTAGAAGGAAATCTGGAATAAGTATCGGAATGTCGCCAAATTTGGGTCACATATGAACTATCTCTAGAAGGACATCTGGAATAAGTATCGGAATATCGCCAAATCTGGGTCACATCTGAACTATCTCTAGAAGGAAATCTGGAATAAGTATCGGAATGTCGCCAAATCTGGGTCACATCTGAACTATCTCTAGAAGGAAATCTGGAATATGTATCGGAATGTCACCAAATCTGGGTCACATCTGAACTATCTCTAGAAGGAAATCTGGACTAAGTATCGGAATGTCGCCAAATCTGGGTCACATCTGAACTATCTCTAGAAGGAAATATGGAATAAGTATTGGAATGTCGCCAAATCTGGGTCACATCTGAACTATCTCTAGAAGGAAATCTGGACTAAGTATCGGAATGTCGCCAAATCTGGGTCACATCTGAACTATCTCTAGAAGGACATCTGGAATAAGTATCGGAATGTCACCAAATCTGGGTCACATCTTAACTATCTCTAGAAGGAAATCTGGAATAAGTATTAGAATGTCGCCATGTCTGGGTCACATCTGAACTATCTCTGGAAGGAATCTCGGAAGATGATGATCTTGATTTTGTTAAGGGTCAGAAATTGGGAGTATACCAATCTTCTGAGGTGATGAGAATCTTCATTCTGTTAACGGTCAGAAACTGGGAGTATACCAATCTTCTGAGGTTTTAAGGATGAGAGTCTTCATTCTTGAGGGTCAGAAATTGGGAGTATACCAATCTTCTGAGGTGATGAGAATCTTCATTCTGTTAACGGTCAAAAACTGGGAGTATACCAATCTTCTGAGGTTTTAAGGATTAGAGTCTTCATTCTTGAGGGTCAGAAATTGGGAGTATACCAATCTTCTGAGGTGATGAGAATCTTCATTCTTGAGGGTCAGAAATTAGGAGTATACCAATCTTCTGAGGTGATGAGAATCTTCATTCTGTTAACGGTCAGAAACTGGGAGTATACCAATCTTCTGAGGTTTTAAGGATGAGAGTCTTCATTCTTGAGAGAAACAAATTTTTAGGAGCTTCAATTGTCCGCCATTCTGTTGGTGGTTGTAACTTCCAACAGGTGATGAAGGAATTTTGATGATGACCGCAACTTCCAGCAGGTGATGAAGGAAATTTTGAACGCTCTTGAGATTGACATTCGATGCCCCAAGTGATGGTGACGGAGACTTGCCCCCGACTGAACTGTAATTGAGAGATTTGTTGAAATCTTGACTGGACTGCCCCAGGTTAACTGAACTTTGAAAGATTTGTTGAAATCTTGACTGGACTGCCCCAGGTGTGCTGGATAGTGACATGTCATGCCCCTGTTGATAGGAGATTTGTCAAGGGAAGTGTCATCCTTTTTGAAGTGATTTTGTTCACTGAGAGAGCTTTCGTTCATCGGATATTCGTTGTGTGAATTTCTCCGCTGTCAAACAAATAGCCAAATGCAAACAATGATATTCAGGTAATGCAAAGTTTATGTCTGTCTCGAAGTTTTGAAAAATGCGTTTTTTAGCAGAAAACTTTTTATAAGACAAAATCAACACAAGATTTAGAGCAAAGCCTTACAGGAGTCAGGATACCTTTTGTAACAGTATGCTTTCGAACTAACCCATGCTTCAATTAGGACTTTTGCAGGGTTGTAACGTGTCTTGGTTCACGATTTAAGAAACAAAGGATAAAGGCTCAAAGTATATTTGTACCCACCCGCTCTTCGTGATGTCCTTCAATCCTAGACTCAGTTAATTGTGCGTTGAACTCTATTCGAATTTGGAACGACTTTTTTTTGGTGATGGTTCACACAAGTTGAATTTGGAAGGCAGTCATCATCTCCTTTTTCTTTTTCAACATTTTTCATGTTGTTGAGGATTTGTAATGACCTTGTTCTTTCGATTTGTTATCCCTAACTTTTGCCTGACTGTTCCTGTTTTCGAGATCACAGTCAGCGGGATGCCCCAGCTTTCTTGAGCCTCCTTTATAGGTTTTGGCTCAGTGGGCTTTTCTCTTTTGAGAGATTGACTACCTTTGATAGGGAACCATCACTGTTTTTTGATTCCAAAGGAATGCTTTTCTTGATGTCATTCGTTGTATTATGAACTGAGATTTTGCGACTTCAATGCGCATCTTTTTTTTTTAATTAACTAAGAGACTACCCTGCCCCAGGTTTAAATCAAAGGTTTCAATTTGTTTAGAACATAAAACTCCTACTTCTTTGGCTCGAAGGGGTTGACTAGGGATTATCTTCCTTATAACTCCAGTGTTTGGGAATTGAAAGAAATGCCTGTACATCATCAGCAAGGTCTGTTCAAAAGCATACTGTATGAGAATATGGTATTGTTTCATCATCCTCCCTCTAAAGGCTTGCAGCTTTTTATCAAGAGTTAAATATCATAAAGAAAACATAAGAGTAGTGAAAACGAATGGATGAATTCAAGACAAACATATGCAATGCATTAATGAAACATAGTTTGACATCAACAGATAATTGTTTGAATCACAAAAGAAATTACAACTTTGAAAATTCAAATGGAACAAAAGTCTCTCAGTTCGAGCTTTGTCATTTCAGGTGGAGAAACCCTTAATGGAAGATTTTCATCTCGCCATCAGGAATGAATCTCAGCACTCCAATGTCAATCAGATCTTGAATCTTGTTCTTCAAGTCCCAACGGTCGTCGGTGTCATGTCCCAGACTATAGGAGTGGTATACACAAAATGCATCGAGATGATAGCTAGGAGCGGAGGTATTGGGCTTCCGAATAGGATCCCTTAAAGCAGACAGATTGACCTCTAACAAGCGTTCCAGTATTAGAGATGACGGTATGTCAGTCTCAGTGAACTGTCTTCCTGATGTATTTTGCTTACGCCGATTACCCCGTTGACGCTGACGAGGTTGTTGGTGAGCTTGTGACCCTGAAGCAAGTTGAGGAGCTTTTCCCTTGTCTTCTTGTCTCAAAGGGGATTGAATGATGACTTGCTCTTTAACCTCAGATGTTTGCCCCACTTGGTTATCCCGAAGCAGTTGGTTGACGAGAACCCTGAGCTCCTCTTGTCTTTGAGCCAAGTCCTGGATGAGAGCCATCTGGCCCACAAGTTGTCCCATCATCTGGATCCTCATTGTTGCCAGCTCAAACTGCAGTTCCTCCAACTGATCACTCCTGGCATTTCTTGAATTCCCCTGGACCAAGCCCCTTGTGAGGAGAGCTTTCACTTCTTCTTGCCCCTGGGACAGGTTCAAGAACATTTCTTGAAGTTGAGCATTTTGATCCTGGATATCTTTGACAGTCCTCTCTAGAGCCATCTCTACTGAAATAAACAGTAGGAGAATAAGGAAACCTGAAAAGGAAAAACTGTTATGATGCAATGCATGATATGTGAATGCATGTTTTCAAGGATCTCTCGGGGTAAACACGAGAAAATGTTAGAGGTCGAACTTTGGTCAACATCTTTGATTGGAGAACTTTGTAATGGTGGATGTCTTTCCACGAGAATCAAGCTCACCATGTCAAGTGGGTCATAGCCCCTGATTCAAGTTGTTGCACTTGATCTTTGATGGCATTTGTTTAGAGTAAAACCTCTTGCCCCTTGGTAGACGTCTGGTTCAACGTGACCCTGCATCAAAAGACCCTCGAGATCCTTGAAATGGTTATTGAAAATGCTATGGTATGATGTTATGATGTTATGTACATGTATGCAAAAGTAAGCAAGTATATATATACAGGCAATCATATTCACACAGAGCAAACAAGTCCTTAGGTTTAGGCTTGCATGGGGTTTTTAGGTAAGTACCCTCTTGAAGTTAGTTGGCTCATCCTGTCCTAAAATAGAAACAGGTTCTAAAGAGCTTAATATCACTGGATTATTTTCTGTGTTCATTGTTTTGGTTTAGCCACTTAACTGGCGACCAAAATATTCCAAGAAAACAACCCTAAATGAGTGTAGTATCGAGTATCTACCAACTTCGGACTGCACCAAAGTCGGTCATCTCATTACCCCTAAAAAGGCCAAGATGGTCAATTAAGGTTCTAAGAGTTCGTTAGTGCTTCATGACATCGCTCAGCGGCCCCGTATTCTCCTTGACTACTCAAGGGCTACCGGTACTCACAAATATGTCACACTAACATAGCTACTGCTTCAACCATGTAGGTATACCCCGCACAGTTCCCTCACAGTTTATTGCTATTTACCTAAAAGGTGCCCCTAAATCAGGGTGTAGGATTTACAACAAACCCAAACAAGGACCCAAAAAGTAAAGCAATCAAAGCAAACAAAGCAAGTATGTAAAGGTGATCTAAACCCTAAGGTAACCCCACTTTTAAAAATCTCCCCAGCAGAGTCGCCAGTTCTGTGATACGGTGGGAGAACTGACTTGAGGTTTTGCGTTTGTATTCGCACTTGTTCGGTTTAGCAAGAGTCGCCACCGACTTTTTATTTTATCCTAAGGAAAGGTTAAAAAGCACAGGAAAAACCTTTGAGATGTTTTCGTGGGTTCAGGGGGTAGATTATGAAAAGGGAAGGTGCTAGCACCCTTTTCATCCACGGTTATCCATGGGCTCTTAGTTACTTGTTTTAGATCACTTGCCTTGATTTTCAATTGTTTGAAATGGTGCTTTATGTGTGTGGTTTTTGAAAATGTTTTGAAAAAGATGCCTTGTCTAGGCAACCATTGTAATGACTCTTGTTTGAGTATATGCAAAGGTGTTTGTCTTTTTGAAAAGATATTTCAATGTTTTTGAAAGTTGTTTTGAAAGTTGTGTTGTGGAGTGTGTTTTGAAAGTAGGCAAGTGTGTTTTGCAAGTTTGATCAAGTAACTAAGAGTTGTCTGCCCTACTTTACTCAAAGATCTTTCTTATGCTTTTTAACCCTTTTAACAGTGTTGTTTCACCATTGTATTTGGTGAACAACCTTGCGTTAGGATGTTAACGGGACGGGCGCGGTTCATCGTTTTAGACCATGAATGCAATAGTGTCAAGTGTCTTTGGCAATTTGCTTGAGGGACTATGATAATTTTGTTTAGGCAACTTGATAGCGTCATCGAGGGACTATGATCATTTGATTTGTTTTTGTTTTGCCAAAGTACTTGACATGCAAACACGGCCCATTTTTGAAGGCAACAAGCGGCATTACCCTAGAGGTGCAAGTGTGAATTGTGTATTGATTTTCATGCATTTGTCTTTGTATTAGGTTATCTAGCGGTTGATTTTGAATCTTCACATACAAACCCTAATTACTATACAGTATATAGAAAGCGATAAATTGCGGGAATTTAAAGTCTAAGCTATTACAAAGAAGTATCCGGGGATGGGGTACAAATATTTACAAATGGGGATGAGTCTTATCAGGATAGTAGTGTCCAAATAATATTTACAACCAAATCGAATCGCATTCTCAATGTAAAATATAGCAATGTATAAGAATAAAAGAGAATCAAAAGGATTGTAAAATGTATGTGATTATTTACAAATGATGCAAATATTAACCTAATGTATTTATTAAGTATTTATATTATTTATTGTGTTTTTTTTGTTAATTATATAAACAAAAGGTTTAGTGAAAAGAAAATTTTAACTTAATAAAAAAATCTATTGTTTATGTATTTGTTAATGTTTTTAGAAGTTTATATAAAAAATATTTAAACAAAAAAAGCTTTAAGACAAAAAATCTATTAACCTAATAAATCTAATATTTACATATTTTAAGTGTAATAAAAAGTATTGTTATGAAAAATTAATACCTTACCTATTTAACAAGAAAAAAAAGGAATTAAGTCATATAGAAAAGAAAATAAAGTGATAATGTAAAAATAATGATTTGTAAACCTAAGAAGTAAATAAAAAATAAATGGGCTTTAGGAGGAAATGCATGGCCCAAACAAACAAAAACAAACAGATTCAAAAAAAGGGAAAGGGGGGTGTATGTGCTAGAATCGTTGGGCTTGGCAGTTTTTGTGAGGCAGAGGCCCAAACACGTTTAACAACTTTTGCTTAGGGTTTTTTTGTTTCATTCAGAACAAGGGTTTGTGTTGAACAGCGCCGCTTCCATCTTCTTCTTCGTTGTCCTCTTCATCTTTCTTAACCAAGGCGAGCTTTTGACTAAATCCTTCCATGCCTGGCCACTGGACGCCACCTCCAACTTATCCTCTCTTCACGGCTTGCTCAAGGCGGTGCTTCAAAGAGGGTAACGATTTTCTCTTTTTACACGTTTTAGGTTTTGAATATCCGTGTATGTTTTTAGCTTTTTCATATCCTGATCTTTTTTATTATTATTTGTGTTCGTGTGAGGTGTTAAAAAAGAAAAGGGAGGAGTTACTACCTTTGTTGGCTTTTGAAGAAGAGGCGGAGAAGTGGATAGGAGGCGTCTCCGGTGGCCAAGGCGAGGGAGTAGTGATGCTGACGAGAGCTTTTCCGGTATTTGGTATCTTTAACCTTCGTTTAATGATGATGCTATAATCTGAAAATGCTTGTATGATTTGCTTCTGAGTTTGATGATGTTGTTGTTTCCTTACTCTGAGATGCTTGCTTTTTCCTCTTAGGCTTGCTTCTCGATGATGAGCTTTTACTCTGAGAGTATGTTTGGATATGTTTGATTATGACTTTTTTGTCTTGACCTTGGTTGGTAATTTTTGGTTATTTTGGCCTTGTGATGAACATGGTTCTGAGGGTGTTTGGGATTTATCTGATTCAATGATGATGATATTGAAACTGAGAGTTGTTTGCTTATGATTTGAGATGCTTGGACTTGCTTGAATTTTGATGGTAACAAGCCTCAAGGTTTTTAGAGGTTTTCTTCTAGTACAGTTTTATGTGAAGGTTTTATGAAGGCAAGTTGAATGTTTGAGTTGTTTTTTTTTGATTTGAAGGCTTGCTTCAGTTTGTAATCTTGAAGGCAGGATGAAACAGGTTTGAAGTTTGTTGGAGGTTTGAGTTGGTTCAGGTTTTGACAGGTTATATGTTTGCTGCTGTTTATTGAATTTGAACATAGGTTTGAAGTTTTGCTTCTGATAGGTGTTTTTGGCAGGATGCAAGGCTTGAGGCAAGCTTTGAGTTACAGGCTTTGAAAGGCTTCTGTTATGTGTAACAGGTTTTGAGGTTACAAGCTTATTGGCTTGTATCTGGTTTTTAGCAGGTTGATATGCTTGTTTGTTTACAAGTTTGAAGCAGGTCTGTGGTTTGAAACAGGTTTATTGTGCTTTGAGGCTTGTGGTTTGAAACAGGTTTATTGTGTTTTTGAGTTTGTTGTTTGAAGGCCGGTTAGCAGGCTTCAGGCTTGTGTTTTAGCTTTTGCAATGTTACAGTTTTGTGGTTTTAGGCCGGATGAAACAGGTTGGAGGCAAGTTTTGTGTTATTTGTTTCTATGTGTATTCTGCCCCCTCCTGAACTGTTTTGATGCTCTTTGTTTTATATCTCTTTGTCTTAAGCCTGCCCACTGTAAGCCTCTCTACTTCTCTCTCTCTTTCTCTCTCCACAGAAAAAGCATTTTTTATTGCTTTAAACTGTACTTATTTTCTGAAAAAGTGTTTGGCCTGGAAAATGATGATAATTTGAAATATATGCTTGCAATGTTAGCTTTCCTCTGCATATCTCCTTACCTCCAGATTTCCTGCATATCTTTTGTGTACTTATTGACAGTTTTTTGATAGCTTTGATATCTTTTTTGTGATTTAGTTTGCTTAGTTTGAAACTTGTGACTTGGTTTGGCATTTTGAACTATGCAGCTTGCTTGGCTTTTTTGACAATGCAATTTGGTTTGAAATTATGCATTTTGTTTAATATGCTGCCTTGTTCCTTTTTTTAATAATTGATTTAGCTTAAAAGATAATTTTCTTTCCCTCTTTGTGAACCAAGAAGAGACATCTTCTTGCGATTTGCAGAGAGGACGAACAAACTGATTCCGGCCAACACTTTTAATGATGAGTTTTAATTATCTGTCTGAGAATGCTTTTCCAAATTCATCTGTGTTTGACTTCTTTCTTTTTTGTTTTTGCAGATAAATATCAGTTGAGCAATGGGGAGCAGCAGTAGAAGATGAAGACTTAGGATAGATTTAATTTATTTTTAATCATTGTAATAAATGTCATTGTAACACTGTAAATAAATTTACTGTATCAAATAAACATTTGTAACAATAATTGAAAATGAATAAAAAACCCTTTGTCAGTTAATTCTTTAATTCTTCTGCATTTATTTATTTAATTACTTAAATTTCTTGAATTATAATAATTGGAAATTATCCAATAATTTTAACTTAGAAATTATAAATAATCAATAAACGTTCGGCGTTCCGAATAACCAAAAGCATTGCACAGTTAAACAAACAAACGTCCATATATCCTTTATCTCACTGATAAAACTTAAACTTCAAACTTTCAATCAGAAGCCTCAACCCATGTCCCAGAGTCAATTGAAAAGAACTGTAGAATTAATTCCTTCTGAGAATGCGCGCGCAAACCCTAATTCTTGATTTATTGTCAATGAAACGTCCGCCTGATCAAACCCTGAGCCAAACTCAACCAAACCCTAACAATCTGCTTGAACTGATTCAAAATCAATGGAAACCCTAATTTTGTCTGACTGATGAGAAAAGTCTGTTTGACCGATTCTTAAGCCAATCTGAAAAATCAGGAAAAGCCCGAAGCTGTAATTTCTTGTGGAAAAGAGAGGGAAAATTTTGGGGTACAACAGTTGGCCAGACTGTTACAACAGGAAGAAAGGACAATACAACCTCACGAGGAACCAGTTGAGATAGTGAACTTGGGTACTGAATAGGACAAAAAAGAAGTCAAGATAGGTTCCGATCTAGAGCATAGTGTCAACGAACGGTTAATACAGATGCTACATGACTATGTTGAGGTTTTTTCCTGGTCGTACGAAGACATGCCGGGACTTGACACCGATATTGTGGTTCATCGCCTACCTACAAAAGAGGACTGCCCTCTAGTGAAATAGAAGGTTCGTCGTATGCAGCTGGATATGTCAGAAAATATCAAGGCTGAAGTCATGAAACAGTTCAATGCTGGTTTCTTAGCCGTCACCTCTTATCCATAATGGGTTGCTAACATGGTTCGAGTACTGAAGAAGGGCGGTAAGGTGTGTATGTGTGTGGATTACAGAGACCTTAACAGGGCAAGCCCCAAGGATGATTTTCCGCTTCCCCACATCCATGTTTTTGTTTATAAAACCGCACAACATAAGGTATTCTCCTTCATGGATGGTTTCTCCGGGTACAATCAGATCAGAATGGCACCTGAGGATATGGAGAAGATGACTTTTGTCATACAGTGGGGAACTTTCTGCTACAAAGTTATGCCATTTGGGCTAAAGAACGTCGGGGCAACCTATCAGCGTGCCATGGTAGCTTTGTTTCATGATATGATCCATCACGAGATAGAGGTCTATGTTGATGATATAATAGCCAAGTCTCAGACTGAAGAGGAGCACCTTGATCACCTACAAAAGCTATTTGACAGGCTGACGTCGGGGCAACCTATCAGCGTGCCATGGTAGCTTTGTTTCATGATATGATCCATCACGAGATAGAGGTCTACGTTGATGATATAATAGCCAAGTCTTAGACTGAAGAGGAGCACCTTGATCACCTACAAAAGCTATTTGACAGGCTGAAGAAATACAAATTGAGGCTAAACCAGAATAAGTTCACTTTCAGAGTAAGATCTGGTAAGCTCTTAGGCTTCGTTATCAGGGGAAAAGGTTAAAGCTATACAAGAAATGCCAACTCCTCACACTGAGAAGGAGGTTAGAGGATTCTTGGGATGTCTGAACTATATCGCCATATTCATTTCACATCTGACCGCTACTTGTGAGCCAATCTTCAAATTACTGAAGAAAGACCAAGCAGTGAAGTGGAATGACGATTGCCAATATGCCTTTGACAAAATCAAGGAATATCTCCAAGAGCCTCTAATTTTGATGCCACCAGTTGAAGGAAGACCTCTGATCATGTACTTAACAGTATTAGAGAACTCAATGGGGTGTGTGCTGGGGCAGCATGACGAGTCTGGTCGAAAAGAGCATGCAATATACTACCTTAGCAAAAATTTTACCGACTGTGAAACAAGATACTCACTGCTCAAGAAAACTTGTTGTGCTTTGGCATGGGCTACTCGGCGACTAAGACAGTATATGTTGACCTACACTACCTTGTTGATATCTAAAATGGATCCTATCAAATACATCTTTGAGAAGCCCGCTCCGTCCAGAAGAACAACAAGATGGAAAATGATCCTGACCGAATAAGACATTTAATATAAATCCTAGAAATCAATTAAGGGAAGTGTGCTAGCTGATCATTTGGCTCATCAGGCTGTGGACAACTACCAATCCATGAATTTTGAGTTCCCGGACGAGAACATCATATTAGTAACTGTTTGTGAAGAACCTAGATTGGATGAAGGACCTGAAAAAGGATCCCGATGGACTATGGTTTTTAATGGAGCTTCCAACGCTCTTGGCAATGGCATCGGTGCTGTGATCATATCTCTTGAAGGTTGTCGTACTCCTTTCACTACTAGGCTATGTTTCAACTATACCAACAATATGGCTGAGTATGGAGCATGTATCATGGGTCTCAAAGCTGCAATCAATTTAAGGATCAAGTTCTTAAGTGTGTTTGGAGACTCGGCTTTGGTAATCAGCCAAATCAAAGGAGAATGGGACATGAAACATCCTAATCTCATCCCGTATAAAGAGCATGTGTTGACATTAATCTCGTACTTTGAAGAAGTTACGTTTGAGCATTTTCCACGAGAGAAAAATCAACTAGCGGACGCACTAGCTACGATGTCATCCATGTTCAAGGTCAGGTGAGATAATGAGGCTCCTCATATCACCATTGAGAGGATGGACGAGCCAGCATACTATAACGAGATTGGTACTGAAGAAGTAGTGGACAAGCCTTGGTTCCTTGAAGTCAAAAGATATCTCGAACTCCAAGAGTATCCTGAGGGAGCTTCGGGCAATGATAAGAAGTTCATAAGAAGGTTCTCTGCTATGTTCTTTTTTAGTAACGTGATCCTTTACAAGCGCAACCACGACTCTACCTTGCTTCGATGTGTAGATAATAGTGATGCAGAAAAGATTATGGCTGACTTGCACGAAGGTACCTTTGGCACCCACTATAGTGGGCACTCAATGGCTAAAAAGATCCTACAGGCAGGATACTATTGGTCCACCATGGAGGCAGACTGTTATCAGTATTCGCGGACTTGTCACAAATGTCAGATCTATGCTAACAAGGTACATGTGCCTCTGATTCCTCTGAACGTCTTGACTGCTCCTTGGCCATTCTCAATGTGGGGAATCAACATGATTGGAGAGATCAAACCTACAACTTCCAATGGGCACCGCTTCATCCTAGTTGCCATTGATTACTTCATGAAGTGGGGCGAGGCAAATTCATTTTCTTATGTTACCAAGAATGTTGTGGCTCGAGTCATCAAACACAACTTTATCTGTCGGTACGGTATTCCAGAAAGAATCATTACGGATAATGGTACCAATCTCAACAACACTATGATCACCGATCTTTGCACACAATTCAAAATCCAGCATCATAACTCTTCTCCCTACCGGCTGAAGATGAATGGCACTGTAGAAGCTACTAACAAAAACATCAAGAAAATCATACAGAAGATGACGATGACATATAAAGACTGGCACGAGATGTTACCATTTGCTCTTAATGGTAACTGCACCATAATGCACACATCAATATAGGCAACTCCTTTCTCTTTGGTATACGGTATAGAGGTTGTCCTGCCCATTGAGGTCCATATCCCTTCCTTGAGGATCATGAAATATGCAGGGTTGAGCGAAGACGAATGGGTTCAGACTCGACTTGACCAGTTAAACCGGATTGACGAGAAGAGGCTCACGGCTGTCTGTCATGGTCAGATATACCAAAAACGTATGATCGAAGCTTTTAATAAGAAGGTCAAACGTCAGGTATATCAGGCTGGTGACCTGGTAATAAAATGCATTATCCTGCCGCAAGGTGATCCAAGAGGCAAATAGACTCCCAAATACGAAGGGCAATTTATGATCAAGAACATTTTTTCTGGTGGAGCCATGATCTTAATCACTATGGACGGTGACGACCTTCCGCACCCTGTAAACGCAAACATAGTTAAAACATACTACGCATGAACAAAGACCCACTAGGTTAACTGGCCTAGGCAAAAATAAGGGCATCCCGGTGAACCAAAATGGTTCGGCAAAAATTTAGGGATATAGATAAAAAATCTGTACACCCGACAAGTCGAAAACCTGAAAAGGCGGCTTGGGCAAAAAAGGGTATCCCGATTGAAGCTACCGGCAGAAAACACAGAGCCGCCATCGAACTTTATTTATCCCGAAGGAAGGGGAAATATCGATAAAACCACAAGGGAATGGATAACATGGTCATGATGGAAATGATGACTATTCTGAGTTTTGGAGAAGGTTGAACAAATATTCATGCTGAATCCTATCCTTTTTTCTTGATGTGTTCTGATCTTTTATAGAGATAATATGATAAATAAAGGAGAAAAGTGGGTGAGATTTGGACAGATTTGCTGCTCTGTTTTGTTACTTTTTTTATGCAGTTTGCTTTGCCTATTTTTGTGCAATGTTACAGCAGTTTTTTGGACTGTTTTGGGCATATTTAATGCAGGTTTTTCTTTTCCTCTTTTATCTTTCTGTGATGCAAACTGCTTTGGCTCTTTTTTCTTAAAACTCTGAAGGATTTGCACATTTGGAACATGATGACATAGGGGTTTTGGGCATATGGTAGCTTTCTTTTTTTGAATTGCAGTTATTTTATATGTGCTGAATTGTTGTTCGGTTGAATTTATGGCCTATTCTATTGTTGCCTATTGGTGCTGCAGCGGCTGCCATGTTACAACGCTATTGCTTGCTTTGTTGTATGTCTTGGATGCCGTGTTGCTTTGTGCTATTATGTTTGGTGTTTGCGCTGTTGCTTTGTGCTTATTTTTGCATTGCCTCTTGTTGTTTTGGATTTGCTGCCTGGAATATCTTTGCTTGTTTTAGTTTAGGCCGCCTGTTTATTTGCTTTAGCAACAAGAAACATTTGCAATTTTTCTTTTTTTTCCTTTTTGTGAACCAAAGAGAACAACTCTTTTTGTGATTTGCAATTGGGAGAAAATGGCCCATGATTAAAAATAAACCCTTTTAGTTCTGATTCCGAATGCAAATCCTAATGATGAGCTTTCTTGTTTGGAATTTCTTTTCATATGTTTAATTTTCTAACTTTCATTCTTTTTCTTTGCCTTGTTTCATGAACACGAGAATTGGACGATCAAAGCGATGTTGAACAATAAAAATACCACGGCGAGGAGTGAGGATGAATGGATTGAAGATGAAGACTTGAAGAAGTGCATATTATTTATCTCTTTTTTATAAACAAACAAATGTAATTTGTATTTCATATTGTAACATGCCTTGTAACTTGTCTCAAAAAATGTAATGAGCACGAATTTGACCGAATTTATCAATGATGAACCTTGTAGTGGAAATCAAATGACTCTTGAATCTTGTTTGAATTCTGAAATTCTCTCTTGAATAATTCGAATGCACATCTTAACTTTGTAATTTAAACCTCAAGAAATCATGAACAATGGTTGTAACTTGTTCTTCAAGCAATTAACGCGCCTTATCTTTCAAAATCCAATCAAACTCTCCAACAAAATAAATGCTTGAGAATTTAATTCCACTGGTTAATTCGAACTTAAAACACCAGTCACTTGAACCTTGATCTTCATATCATGCCTGAACCACACTTGCACTTCTTAAACAAAACTATAACTTTGACACTCACATCGTTAGTAACTTGCAACTTAAACAAACGAAACATATCTTGATTATCATGAACCTTTAACGTTATTTCTTGTGCCAAAACTCCACATTTGTCAATTCAAACTTCGAATTCTCAACTCGATGGCTTAGAGACTTTAAGAAGAAACTTGAAATCCGAGGAGGTGAAATTATTGACCTAATGCCCTGAGCTTTGAGCCATCTTCGAAGCAGGCGAGAGAAACATCTTCCCAGAAACCGGAGACTCGAAACCCTAGCATCTTGACCAACACACATAGGGAAATAAACCCTAATCTCGGCTCTGATAAATTTGGGCGAGAACCAACCTTGCAACCTGACGACACAATTCGTTCCATGATCCGTTAATCGAGAACCAGAAGAATTCCCTTTCACCTAATAAGAAAACTTCAAAACAGGATTAGACATAAAGAGGGCGCAACCCTAAAACTTCAAATCAAAGCGCCTGATTCCCTGAGATGCGAGATATGCAAATGACTAAATGATAAAATGATGCAAATGGAATGCAAAGTTCAAAGCTAGACCAAAAATAAAGAGATAGGGAAAATTTGGGGTACAACAGCTGCCCCTATTTAATCATCTTAAACCTGAATGTGAGATTGGCGTCGACCTTTCGTAAGTTCAAGGTGGAAGATGATCAAATACCAGGACCCAAAATTTTCCCTGGAGAGATGGTGTGAGTATTATTCACTGGTGTGAATGCATGCTGGGGAAAGACAAATTGGTCTCTTGTTGGACTGGTCATGATGGATAAAACATGGTTGAGAAAGGGTAGCTTGTACTGGGGTAACGGTGCCAATACAAAGTTCTCGAGGGAGTGGGTGATAAAGTGACTGAAAGGATATGGTTGACGATGTCGTGATGACTGAAGGTAGATTTACTTGACAAAATGATAACTTAAATACAATGAGTAGAACTTAAGGACGACAGAGAATCTATCAAGCGGTACTTCACGACCCAAAAAGAAAGGTAAAGATAATGGGTAAAGATAGGCGTATAATCTATGACCCAAGAGAAAGGTAAAGTGAGGGTAAGACCTATGGGCAAGCTACGACCCTAAAAAAAGATAACGTGAGGGTAAGACCTACGAGCGACCTACGACTCTATAAAAGATAACGTGAGGGTAATACCTACGAGCGACCTACGACCCTAGCAAAGATAACATGAGGGTAAGACCTACGAGCGACCTACGACCCTAGAAAAGATAACGTGAGGGTAAGACCTACGAGCGACCTACGACCCTAGAAAAGATAACGTGAGGGTAAGACCTACGAGCGACCTACGACCCTATGAAAGATAACGTGAGGGTAAGACCTACGAGCGACCTACGACCCTAGCAAAGATAACATGAGGGTAAGACCTACGAGCGACCTACGACCCTAGCAAAGATAACGTGAGGGTAAGACCTACGAGTGACCTACGACCCTATGAAAGATAACATGAACATTGAGGGTTGGGGGGAGTATGACATACTGACACCATGGTTTATTTTAGTTGGTAATGTAATAATAGATGTTAACTGGGAATTATGAGGATGAAATTCTTTGTGAGGATGTTTTGTTGATTTGGGATTGATCTGGCTCATGCTTCATACGCATTTGAAGTGTGACATGATGATCCATGGATATGCTATGCGTTTGAGGATGCAATTCACTATGTCGTGATGATTATTGTATGAAATAATGTCAAAAACTCATTGGGATCTTTTGTCCATCATCTTGAGGTACCAATATGGACTGGTGCTTGAAATTTGAGAGAAAAGAATTAGCCTTGCCGAGTTCACTGGGGAATTAAATCTTGCTGAGGAGAAATGACTTGATCTGACTTCCTCCATGTGTCGGGCTTTGTGAATAACTGAAAAAGAGACACGGACCTCAATCAATGCCCCGAGTCTCTCCGTGTGGGAAGATCGGGCACTCGGTCAATTGTAAGGAGGTGACGAGGATGACATCTTGGTCCAGGTGACCGTTATGACTTGCTACCTGCACAGAAGAATGAACACTTGGAAGCCACAACATTCCCTGGGGATGCCTTCATATCCATGTAATGTAGTGTTTCACATCTTAGCTCGTGATTATTATTGACTTATTATTTTCAATGCAATGCTTGACAAAGAATTTAAATCACGATTCACATACGAAAAATAAAGTAAAAGAACATAACAAAGATTTTTTAGTGGAAGGGAAGATTTTTATTAATGAGTTTGGCCCGTGAATGGGCATTCATACATAGAAACAACTCCTAAATGAGGAAGTTGCGGAAAAGAAAAGGAATACAACGGGTAAAATGGTAATAAGAAAATCTCGAATTTCCGTTAAAACTGATATTGCTATAGTTCTCATATCCCGGGTCGTCCTAGTGCCGTGCTTCCAAAGGATAATAGCTAGATTGATCCATCCCGCATTAGGAGGGTGTACGTGAAGAGTCTTCAGACTGCAGTCTCTCGCTTTTCTGTCCCTAATTTTTGCCTAGATCGCCCTTTCGGGTTTTCAATCCACCGGGACACCCATTTTTGCCTAAGCCGCCCTTTCGGGTTTTCGACTTAGCAGGTTATTCTCTTTTTCTTCTTCTTTTTTAGCCGTAACTTTTTCCTAAGCGTCCCTTTCAGGTTTTCGACTTAGCGGGTTGTTTCATGCGTAGTATTTTTTGACTGAGTATGAATTGACCGGAAGCGGAACGTCTTCCCCATCCATGTTTGTCAGGATTAGAGCACCTCCTGAGAAAGCTTTCTTCATGATGTACGGTCCCTCATAGTTAGGAGTCCACTTGCCTCTTGGATCAGTGTGGATTGGGAGAATCTTTCTTAAGACCAGGTCACTTGCGTGGAACTCTCGAGGCCGCATCTTCTTGTCAAATTCCCTCTTGAGACGCTGTTGGTATAACTGACCGTGACAAATGGCTGCCAGGCGCTTTTCTTTGATGAGATTGAGTTGGCCGAGTCTCGTTTGAATCCATTCTGCTTCATCAAGTTTAGTATCCATCAGAACCCTTAAGGAAGGAATCTCCACTTCAACCGGGAGTACCGCATCCATACCATAGACTATTGAAAATGGAGTTGCCCCAGTGGAAGTACGCACCGAAGTTCGATAGCCATGCAGGGAAAAAGGAAACATATCATGCCAATCTTTGTATGTTCTCACCATTTTCTGGACGATCTTCTTTATGTTCTTGTTAGCGGCTTCGACTTCCCCATTCATCTTTGGCCGATAGGGTGATGAATTATGGTGCTCGATCTTGAATTCTTCACACATTTCCTTCATCATCTTGTTGTTGAGATTTGACCCGTTATCAGTGATGATCTTGTTAAGTGTTCCATACCGGCATATGATTTCTCTTTTGATGAAACGAGTGACAACTTGCTTGGTCACATTCTTGTACGAAGCCGCTTCCACCCACTTGGTGAAGTAGTCAATAGCAACGAGGATAAACCTGTGTCCATTTGAAGCGCTCGGCTCGATGCGTCCAATCATATCGATGCCCCACATTGCAAAGGGCCATGGTGAAGTCATCACATTCAAAGGAGTGGGAGGAACATGTATCCTGTCTGCGTAAACTTGACATTTATGGCACATTTTGGCATATACACAACAACCACTTTCCATCGTCATCCAGAAATAACCTGCTCGTAGGATTTTCTTGGCCATGGAATTCCCACTGGCATGAGTCCTAAAAGAGCCCTCGTGTATGTCTCGTATAATGGATTCCGCCTCATGTCTATCCACGCATCTGAGCAGAACCGAATCACAGTTTCTCTTGTACAGAACATCTCCAGACAATAAAAACTTAGACGCCAACCTTCTGAGAGTCCTCTTATCAGAAATCATAGCACCTTCGGGGGTACTCTTGCTTCTCAAGATATCTCTTGATGTCGAAATACCACGACCTTTCGTCTGATACATCTTCAGTGGTGAGATAATGAGCAGGGAAAATATGTGCTGGCTCCTTGTAACGACAGATCCTTATACTGGGTGCATGACTCGGGTAATTGACTTTAAACATTGCTGCTAAAGTGGCCAGAGCGTCTACCAGTTGATTCGCTTCTCTAGGAATGTGCTCAAAGGTGACCTCATCGAAAGCGGGCAACAACTCAACTATGTAATCCTTATATGGAACTAAATTAGGGTGCCGTGTATCCCAATCACCCCGTACTTGATGTATCACTAAGGCAGAGTCCCCATAAACTTCAAGAATCTTGATCTTCAAATCAATGACTGCCTCAAGGCCCATTGCACAAGCTTCGTATTCAGCGACATTATTCGTGCAATCAAAACATAATCTGGCAGTGAAAGGTATATGAGTATCACGTGGAGAGGTCAGAACTGCCCCAATACCATGACCCATAGCATTTGACGCACCATCGAACGTGAGAGTCCATTGCTCCCCTGGTTCAGGTCCTTCATTGTCATCAAGTTTCATAATATCCTCGTTTGGAAAGTCGAACTTCATGGGCTGATATTCTTCCAATGGTTGGTGAGCGTGATGATCAACAAAAATGCTACCTTTGATGGCCTTTTGTGTGACGTACTGGATGTCATACTCAGACAAAAGCATTTGCCACCGAGCCAATCTGCCTGTAAGTGCTGGTTTCTCGAAGATGTACTTTATCGGATCCATCTTAGATATCAGAAGCGTAGAATGTGTCAACATATACTTCCTCAAGCGTCGGGCTGCTCACGTAAGAGCACAATAAGTCTTCTCAAGTAAGGAATACCTCGATTCACAATCAGTAAACTTCTTGCTCAAATAGTAAATGGCGTGTTCTTTTCGTCCAGTACCATCATGTTGTCCGAGCATACAACCCATAGATCCTTCAAGCACAGTCAAACAAAATAATGAGAGGTCTCCCAGGAACTGGTGGTATGAGTATTGGTGGTTCTTGAAGATACTACTTAATCTACTCAAAAGCTTCTTGATAACTCTCATCCCAACAGACATCCTGATTCTTGCGTAAAAATTTAAAGATGGGTTCACAGGTAGCAGTAAGATGGGAAATGAACCGAGCTATGCAATTCAACCTTCCAAGGAAACCTCGTACTTCCTTCTCATTTTTTGGCGCCGGCATATCTTGTATTGCTTTTACTTTGTCTGGATCTACTTCAATTCCTCGTTGACTCACGATAAAACCAAGTAACTTGCTCGACCGAACCCCAAAGGTGAATTTGTTGGGATTAAGCCTTAACCTGAACTTTTGCAAACGATCAAACAACTTCTTCAAATGAACCAAATGTTCTTCCTGAGTCTGTGACTTCGCAATCATGTCGTCCACATACACCTCGACTTCTTTATGGATCATGTCGTGGAAGAGAGTCACCATAGCTCGCTGATATGTCGCACCAGCGTTTTTAAGACCAAAAGGCATGACTTTATAGCAAAAGGTACCCCAAGGAGTTGTGAAAGCTATTTTATCCATGTATTCTAGAGCCATCTTTATCTGATTGTAGCCAGAGAACACATCTATAAAGGAAAACACCGAAGACTGAGCAGTGTTATCAACCAATACATCAATATGAGGCAACGGGAAATCATCCTTCGGGCTTGCTCTATTCAAGTCTCGGTAGTCAACCCACATACATACCTTACTATCCTTCTTAGGTATGGGCACAATGTTAGCAATCCAAGGCGGGTAATTTATCACAGATAAGAAACCTGCTTCGAGCTGTTTCTGAACCTCTTCTTTGATCTTCAAGGCCATGCTAGGTCTGGTCCTTCTTGGTTTTTTCTTTACAGGAGGACATTATGGCTTGAGTGGCAATCTATGCATTACTATATCAGTGTCTAAGCCGGGCATGTCTTCATACGACCAAGCAAAGATGTCAGCATACTCTTGAAGCAATTCAATCACCCCCTTCTTTTCTTTGCTTTGCAAGGCGACCCCTATCTTGACTTCTCTCTTTACCTCTTCAGTACCGAGATTGACGACTTCTGTTTCTTCTTGATACGGCTGGATGACCTTCTCTTCTTGTCTCAAGAGTCTGGCTAGTTCTTCAGGGACTTCACAATCTTCCTCACTATCTTCGTTAGCATGATCAACTGAATTCTCAAGTATATAGGGAGCCATAACATTATCATTTCCAACGGAGTTCGAGACATATCTGCATGATCGATGATTTTATGTTTTATTTTTAGAAAGTGCAAAAGAATATTTAGAACATGAAAAGAAAAGTATTGCCATTTTTATTTTGAAAGAGTAAAATTAAAAGAAAAGACAGAGAACAAAATTGTATGCGAAATTGCGATTTTTCATTCAATGTTAAACGAAGATTGAAACATAAGGGGCCCCTTCTAGAAGCCGTCAGTATGCCTTGGGCAGGACATATAACTTAAAATGGAAACATAAAATTACACATCAAGGAAAACAACTTCAGGGATGTCTACGGCAATCCAATTGCTGAGCTCCTGGTCCAGCGCAACTTGATAGATAAATCTTGAAATATCTTCAACGTCACCTTTAGCATATGTGGAGAGTACCTGTCCTTCTTTGCTTACACCAGCACTAACGAACACTTCAGAAATTGGGGGAACCTGATGTCCTTTGAGAGGAACCCAACCAGCTTGCACGGAGGATTATGGCTGATACCCAAGAGCAAAATGATCTTTCTTCTCTGGAACTTCAATCAATTTGCCCCAACTATCATGGGGAGGTCTAGCTTCTATAAGGGCTTTGTCATCCTTCAAAGAGGCCAGGGGTATCTTAGACTTCTTACATTCCACAATAGGGAATTTGTCAACAGTAACAATCTCCAGAGCTTGAAATGGTAACTCTTGTACCTCGCCTTCCACTTCCACATAACGGTAGGTAGTCAGATTATTAATCACTATGTCTTCTTCCCCGCAAACGATGACAACTTGGTCATTCGCAATGAACTTCAGGCGTTGATGAAGAGTAGATGTCACAGCTCCTGCTACATGGATCCATGGACGACCTAAAAGGTAAGTATAGGGTGGAGAGATGTCCATAACATAGAATGACAAATAAAAAGTGTGGGGACTAATCTTGACGGGCAAATCCACTTCTCCATCCACCGATCTTCTCAAACCATCAAACGCTCGAACATTTAGAGTGGAGGGCCTCATCATTACTCCGTCCATATTCAGCTTAAACAAGGTAACCTTAGGCATCACATTGAGTTAAGAACCTGTATCCACCAAAACTCGAGATAAAACAGTGTCCAAACACTTCATAGAAACATGTAGCACTTTATTGTGGGCCCTGCCTTCAACCAGGAGTTCATCATCACAGAAACCCAAAAAATTTCCCACAGCAATATTAGTGACTATTCCTTCAAACTAGGCCACAGAGATGTCTTGGGTAACATGGGCGGAACATAAGGTCTTCAATAAGGCGTTGCGGTGGGACTCTGAACAAAAAAGGAGAGACAAGATGGAAATCTTGGATGGTGTCTGGTTGAGCTGGTCCACTACTTTGTAATCACTCCGCTTGAGAATTCTCAAAAGTTGCTCCGCTTCTTGTCCTACAGAAAGTTCAGGTTGATCATCCATCACTTGCTTTCCCCTGGCCTTAGCTAGAGCTTCACTATTAGTTTCCTTAGGAGGTGGTGGTGGAGGAGAAAAGATCCGACCACTGCGAGTCATGTCACTTGTTCCCGCAATGTTGGTAACATTCTTGTCACCAACCGGAGGGCACTCATACCTCTTTCCATGAATATAGACTACATTATACTCCCATGGAACTGCCTTTGAGTCATTGCTTGTAGGAGGAATAGGAGCTTGAATCATTATGGGGGTAATAGGAACTTGAATTGTTAATGGAATACTAGGGGTGGCTGAAAAGCTTCTCAGATAGTAGGGTATTTCCAGGACATCAATCTCTTCTTCTCGGAATACTTTCTCTATCTGTAAGACACCTTCATCGATCAACTGTTGGATGGCCGTCTTCAACTCAGCACACTCTTCTGGTTTGGAAGAACATGTTAAGCAGAAGTCATGGAGTTCTTGTATCACTTCATGCTTCAACAAATGTTCTCTGACAGTTTCCAAAGATATCTTAATTTCATCAACCTTTGATACCAAAACCCGTTCATTAACTTTTTCAATAGCACTGACTGTTCCCCTTTGATGAGGAGGCATGGGATTATTTTTAATATTCGGACCAACAAGGTTGAAGTTGATGGCTTTTGCATCGATGAGATCTTAAACTTTGCATTTGAATGCTCTGCAATTTTCAATTGTATGGCCTAGGGCACTAGGATGGAATTCGCAATGAGCATTACTATTATATCCCCTAGGGAGAGGATTTGGCGGTGGACCGAGTTCGCGCAATTGAACCATTTGACTAGCAAGTAACTGTGGGAGAAGCTGAGCGTAGGACATGGGAATGAGATCAAATCTTCTTTCAGGGTCTCTCTGTCTTTGAGGAGCTCTCGGGCCTTGGAGATGTTGATTCGGTTGTTGATAAGTTGTAGGAAGTGCAAACTGTTGTTGCGGAACATAATGCGGTTGCGGAGAGAAAGGCCGTTGTTTGGCCATCCAGGGTGCTGGAGTTGTAGCAACATATACTTGAGGAACAAATTGGTTGGGAACAGCAGCATGTGTAGGAAAATAAGGGAATCGGACTTGAGGAAATGTGGGAGCTCTTCCTTGGTTGACGGTGATGGCACTGGTCTCGCCCTCTTTCTTCTTGACAAAACCAGAAAATGGTTTCCTATTAATGCCTGTATTGTTGTTAGCATTGTTAGGAACACCTTGAATTGTTCCAGCCTTAATGCACGTCTCAACACGTTCACCAATAATGACCATATCCGAGAAAGAAGTAGAAGTGCTACTGAGTATATGTTGGAGATAAAGGCCTCGTAGAGTACCCATAAACAAATCAATCAATTCACAATCCAAGAGAGGAGTTTGGACCCTTGCATCCAGTTCACGCCATCTCTGAGCATATTCTTTGAAAGACTCTTCAGACTTTTGTACCATCCCTTGGAGCTGAGTACGGCTAGGATCCATGGCAGTATTGTAATGGTAATGTTTCAAAAAAGCATCAGCAAGCTCTCCCCAAGTACTAACATGAGATCTTTCCAATTGCATATACCAATCCAACAATGCCCCGGTCAAACTGTCTTGAAAGAAATGCATGAGTAATAATTCATTTTCAGCATAGGCCACCATTTTGCGACAATAGGAACGGAGACAGGTCTCTGGGCAAGAAGTTCCTTTGTATTTGTCAAACTCTGGGACTTTGAACTTGGGAGGAATAACTACCCTAAGCACGAAGCACATTGCAGCAGTATTGAATCCGGAAGCCTTGATACCCTCCATGGCTCTAAGTCGCTCTTCGAGAGCATGATACATTTTTTGCAGTTTTGGCAACCCCGGCAGCAAGATTCACTTGGGGTTCATCAAGATCAATAACATCATGATGATTGTCGACATCATTCCTAGGAGCACCGGTAGGAATCTCAGCATTTGCATTGTCATTTCTCCCATTAGCAGAAGTGGAAGGAAAAACAGTAGTAAGCTTGGCAACACTTTGGTGTAGTTCTTCTTGACCCTTGATCATGACATGAAGAGTTTCCATAAGTTGATCCATGTGAGTACCCATAGTGTCCATATCCCGATGGAGTGCATTCTAATTCTCTTCAAAAAGATCCATTAGCCTTTGCTGGTTGCCTCTGGTACGGTAAGGATGTGAATGAGTCGTCTTTGCTGTTTACTGGATTCTGAGAAAGGGGACCCCAATGAGTTTTTGTTGTGAAAAATGAATGCATGGTAGTATGGATGAATGCTTTATCTTCATTTATGAGGAGACCCAAAGACTCATCTATCTTTTAAAATTTAGTTTTTTGAAAAGCTATATCAACGAGACATGTCTTTGGGTTTCCCTAGATATGACATATATATACATGATGATATGATGTCATGGTATGCTATGGCATAAAGTCTCAGCTCCACATATTCTGGATAACCATTGCGTAGTCCGTTGCACAGGCTAGAAGTAACAGGATCAGAAGTACGACGTCACAGGCATGGAGTCAAAGTAACCACCCATGAGGTATGTACTAGGGGTTTATCACCTTCCGAACAAGGTTCTAAAGAGTTCTCGAAGTCTACGCTCTTCCTTTGGATATTACCGACGTCCCAATTACTTGGTAATCAGTAATATTCGCAGGAAAAACTCGTCCGAGTGCAATATCGCGTGATAACTACTTCCAGATTACCCCGTTATAGTCTCCGCACTGCACCTAAAAGGCCAGGATGGGTTAACGGTTCTACGACCCTCAGCTTCTCGAGTTCCCAGGTCAAAAGCAACGATGTCTTCTCGATTACTCGGTGAACATCACTACTTTCAAGGGGACCTCCACTGAGTGGGGGATTTTCATGCCTCCTTCTTCGGGATTACTCCCTGAAAGTTAACATGACTATACCGCCCATCCTAATCCTATGTGTAACCCAAGTCCGGGTATAGGACTTATCAAAAGTAATCACCAAACCCAACATCATAATGTATCTAAAATATGTGAGTAGCAACAATATATGCAATATATACAAAAGAATAAAATAAATAAAGAAATAAAACAGTAAAGCAAGATAAAGCAAATAAATAAACACCCAAAGAGACAAATAAACAAAACTAGGAGAGACTCGCTAAAGATCCCCGACAGAGTCGCCAGCTGAAGCTACCGGCAGAAAACACAAAGCCGCCACCGAAATTTATTTATCCCGAAGGAAGGGGAAATATCGATAAAATCACAAGGGAATGGATAAGATGGTCATGATGGAAATGATGACTATTCTCTGAGTTTTGGAGAAGGTTGAACAAATATTCATGCTGAATCCTCTCCTTTTTTCTTGATGTGTTTTGATCTTTTTATAGAGAAAATATGATAAATAAAGGAGAAAAGTGGGTTAGATTTGGACAGATTTGCTGCTCTGCTTTGTTACTTTTTTGATGCAGTTTACTTTGCCTATTTTTGTGCAATGTTACAATAGTTTTTTGAACTGTTTTGGGCAGATTTAATGTAGGTTTTTCTTTTCCTCTTTTATCTTTCTGTGATGCAAACTGCTTTGGCTGTTTTTTCTTAAAACTTTGAAGGATTTGCACATTTGGAACATGATGACATAGGGGTTTTTGGAATATGGTAACTTACTGTTTTTGCATTGCAGTTATTTTATATGTGCTAACTTGTTGTTGGGTTGAATTGTTGGCCTATTCTATTGTTGCCTATTAGTGCTGCAGCGGCTGCCATGTTACAGCGCTATTGCTTGCTTTGTTGTATGTCTTGGATGTCGTGTTGCTATGTGCTGTTATGTTTGTTGTTTGCGCTGTTGCTTTGTGCTTATTGTTGCATTGCCTCTTGTTGTTTTGGATTTGTTGCCTGGAATATCTTTTCTTGTTTTAATTTAGGCCGCCTAGTTATTTGCTTTAGCAACAAGAAACATTTGCAATTTTTATTTTTTTTCCTTTTTGTGAACCAAAGAGAGCAACTCTTTTTGTGATTTGCAATTAGGAGAAAATGGCCCATGATTAGAAATAAA
Organism: Vicia faba; assembly: GCA_948472305.1. Classification (NCBI taxonomy): domain Eukaryota; kingdom Viridiplantae; phylum Streptophyta; class Magnoliopsida; order Fabales; family Fabaceae; genus Vicia; species Vicia faba. The sequence continues at coordinate 929,918,562 of OX451735.1, forward strand.
CCCCTTTTAGTTCTGATTCCGAATGCAAATCCTAATGATGAGCTTTCTTGTTTGGAATTTCTTTTCATAGGTTTGATTTGCTAACTTTCATTATTTTTCTTTGCCTTGTTTCATGAACACGATAATTGGACGATCAAAGCGATGTTGAACGATAAAAATACCACGGCGAGGAGTGAGGATGAATGGCTTGAAGATGAAGACTTGAAGAAGCGCACATTATTTCTCTCTTTTTTGTAAACAAACAAATGTAATTTGTATTTCACATTGTAACATGCCTTGTAACAAATGTAATGAGCATGAATTTGACCGAATTTATCAATGATGAACCTTGTACTGGAAATCAAATGACTCTTGAATCTTGTTTGAATTCTGAAATTCTCTCTTGAATAATTCGAATGCACATCTTAACTTTGCAATTTAAACCTCAAGAAATCATGAACAATGGTTGTAACTTGTTCTTTAAGCAATTAACACGCCTTATCTTTCAAAATCCAATCAAACTCTCCAACAAAATAAATGCTTGAGAATTTAATTCCACTGGTTAATTCGAACTCAAAACACCGGTCACTTGAACCTTGATCTTCATATCATGCCTGAACCACACTTGCACTTCTTAAACAAAACTCTAACTTTGACACTCACATCGCTAACAACTTGCAACTTAAACAAACGAAACATATCTTGATTATCATGAACCTTTAACTTTATTTCTTGTGCCCAAACTCCACATTTGTCAATTCAAACTTTGAATTCTCGACTCAATGGCTTAGAGACTTTAAGAAGAAACTTGAAATGCGAGGAGGTGAAATTCTTGAGCTAATGCCCTGAGCTTTTAGCCATCTTCGAGGCAGGCGAGAGAAACATCTTCCCAGAAACTAGAGACTCGAAACCCTATAATCTTGACCAACACACATACGGAAATAAACCCTAATCCCGGCTCTGATAAATTTGGGCGAGAACCAACCTTGCAACCTGACGACACAATTCGTTCCACGATCCGTTAATTGAGAACCAGAAGAATTCGCTTTCACCTGATAAGAAAACTTTAAAATAGGATTAGACATAAAGAGGGCGCATCCCTAAAACTTCAAACCAAAGCGCATGATTCCCTGAGATGCGGGATATGCAAATGACTAAATGATAAAATGATGCAAATGGAATGCAAAGTTCAAAGCTACACCAAAAATAAAGAGATAGGGTAAATTTGAGGTACAACACCGGTGGACTAAAAACCTGAAAGGGCGGTCCAGGAAAAAGTTATGGATTTAAAGCGTATAAATATGTCCCATTGGATCATCTTACAGCCAATCTTTAGTATCAACTATCAAGCTCAAGCGGTACTAATCAATCCAATCAGCTTCGGACAAGCAACGAAATGGATGAGACACTCAGAGGCATAAAGGCAAGAGTAGAATGGGAACCCAATGGGATTATTTCACGTAGCTGTTTTCGTTTGTATACTATTTTTGTATAATTTCCATTCTTACAACTAAAGTTTCTTAATAGGATGCCCGTCTCCTTGTACAAAAACGCTTATTCAAGTTAATACAAAACTATTCCTTTGAAAGTGCAAACTTCTGTTTTTGTTTTTCTATTTTGTGTGCGAAAACGTCTAGTGATTATTTTTGAACATATACATTTGAATGTGATTACTGCTTACAAATACACACCTAAAATAGAAAGAAAATTGCTAATGAATTAAGAAACGAGACAATATCTAAGGGCCATCAACAAAATCCCCGCAGATGTCTTCCCCGGCAGATACCTTTTCAAGCAGGTACAGAGACAAGGGCATTCTACTACAAGGTCACTGCCATATTCTCAGCATGCAGCCTAATGGTGTCAGGTGTTCTCATATCCCCAACGGAGCAAGAATCTTCAAATTACTGCTCCGACAAAAATTCCCCAGTGAAGTCACCAAGCTTCTTAGAATTCCCCAACGGGATTTCAACAAAATCCCCAAGCAGTGGACGGAGTTTCCCTTCCCCGACAGAGTTTTATTTCTCTAACAATGGAAGTTCATCTCCCAGAATTTCAACTGCAACAAATCTGAAGACCTACATTCTTCACCCACAGCTACAGTCATGTATTTATTTTCCCTAATTCAACAACACAACAATGGATTAACTGACACATTCATACATTGCATTCATACATCATTTCTACAAACATCATAACATAGGAAGCACAAACGCATATATCATAATCTCATTTATTTTTAGAGCATCATGCAATTCATACATCATGACATCACATGAAATTGACTTTACCTTTCCAGGTTGAATTCGCAGACAGACGAACACCATCAACCTATACAACAGGTCAAAGATTAATGCCTGAAACCAGACGGGGAAACAATCTACAGAACCAATTGGTAAGAACTCCCAAAGCAAGACGGGTTACCAACAACAACACCAGGCCACAGATTAATGCTCGAAATCGAACAAGGAAGTTATTTATGTGACTAACAAAGCCAAGTTTTAGATTAATACCTGTAACAAGCTAGGAAAACTATTTGTGAATGATCGACTGTATATTAATACCTATAACAAGACGAGAAAACTATCTATATGAGGAGATTGAAGATTAATACCGGTAACAAGCTAGGAAATCAATCTTTCTTTCTCAGGCCAGAGAATAATACCTGTAACAAGCCAGGACAACTATCTCAACGACCGACAAAAACAAGTTCCAGATTAATACCTATAACAAGCCAGGACAACTATCTGTGGACGTACGATTGTAGATTAATACCTGTAATAAGCCAGGAAAGCTATCTGCATGAAGAGATCATAGATTAATACATGTAACCAACCAGGACAACTATCTCAGTGACGGACAATTTTCAAGCTGAAACCAGACAGGACAACTATCTGCGAGCATCTGATTGTAGATCAACACTTAAAAACAGACATGACAACTATCTACATGACCAGACAAAGCAATCTTACACAGGCTTCTTCTCATATATATTCGGATGCAGGCTAACCCAGACTCATCCTGGAATAGCCCTACATAGGTTCTTTCTAATATATTTTCAGAGTTAATCCCATTATCCCCAGCAAGTTACTGTTAAGCCTAGATTTCAATCAGAAAACAACAAACTTTCATCTCTCTAGAGATAAATCTTCAGCAGAGCCTTGGATAACTGAAGTTCCTAGACTCTATTCCCGTCATAGTTTTCCTCAAGCAGAAGAACAACAAAAACCCACATTCCTCAATGGACTCCTCTTCAAACAGCAGGAACAGGAACCTCCAAAGGGACCATATGTGAAATCAGCATCTCTTTTGGATAACATCTTTAAGCCTATCTCTGACGACTCTCTACCATATTCTCTAAATGGAATCTGTAAGCCCATTCCCGTTATCATCAACTAACAATGTTACTTCATGCGAGTGCAAATTTCTGGGCACTCTAGTGTTCAATCATATTTCACCTTCAGATTGCGAAAGGAAGACAAGCCAATCTAAATCCCCAGGTTTAAGAAGATTGAACAGGGGAAACTGTTGTACCCCAAAATTTTCCCTCCAATATTTACTCAAAGCATGCTCCTAGAGATCCTCAATTGCTCAAGGTTGACCAAGAATTGACCAGAAAAATTCTCCTCCTAAGCAATGAACCTCTAGCTAGGGTTTCACTTTTCATTAAGATGTGTGAGCTCCAAATGTCCCAAATGTTTTCCATGGTCCTATTATGCCTTCAATATTTTCCATGACAAATTTCATGCCTTCCACTACAATTTTTCTCAGTCAATTGATCAAGTGCTTGAAAATCAACTATACTAGGTCAAAAGTCAATTGTGGCCTATATAGAGTCAAACTTCAAGGTTTTTGGTCAACCTCAACATTTTTAAGTGATATCCATCATTTTATTAAGGGTTGATCATGATTCCTCAAGAAATGCTCCTAATTCATCAAAAGTCAAGAATTGTTAATTATGGTTTCTATAGGAAAAGTCAATCAAACTTTGACCAGGCATAACTTTCACACACTTCATCCATTTTCCCCAACCAAAGCTCATTTTTAATAGAATCCAATTACCTACAACTTCTAGTCATCCCTCAAGTCCAAGAAATGCATCATTTGAAAGATAAAGGCTCATACATTACAGGTCATTTTTAGAAAGTTAACAAAAGTCACTTTTTGTCAAGACCTTTTACATCAAGATAAAATCTTAAAATTCTAAATTGATCAAAAGAGGGATTGAAGTAGACATCTCTGGCTTTCTAAAAAGTCCAAGATCATCATCATGGGACAAAAATTGAGCAAGTTATGGCTTGCACAAGTTGGGTAATTTTCAAGAAAATGCATGAAGTCAACTTTGGGCAAAACCATTTTTCAAGCTAATAAGCCTAATTTTTAGGGCCTAAACATGTTCATGACATGTCTAAGGACCCCTAAGACCATTTTTGCATAGTCTTGATCTTATTTGCATTTTATGTTAATTTTATTAAATTTAAAATCAAATAAATCAAAATTAATGCAAATAATATGGGCCATTAGTGCTTGGGCTTGGTTTGATGCATGGAAGGGCCCTATATTTCGTGTCCATCCTGGCTAACATGTCCAAGTTCATATCAAATTCAAAAAGGGACAAGAATGCACACTTTTTGCAATTTTTCAAATGTTTGGTTATGGCTCTTAAAGCACATGTTTATGATCGTTTCATTCCTTCTTAACTTGTCTCCTCCGTCTCCTCTATTTATACAACACACTTGCAAGTCAAATGGACACGAAAAAACAGCCTAGAGACCATATTCCAAACATGAAATTTTCAAGAAAAAGTCAAACTTCATTTTCAAGTTCCAGGGAAATTCAGAGGCTTTTGAGCCTTCAACAGCCATCCCAGGACATCATTGAAGGTTTCACGATCACCCTTGAGCCCTGAAGCATCATGAGACGTCCTAACCATCTCTCACAATTTGCATTTCTTTTTCAAATTCGTTTATTTGATTCATGTGATATAAGCTCGTTTCAACCATGCATATTTGTTCGTATGAATGTTTACAAGCTTTCTGTATAGTTGGATTTAAGTTTTGATGCAGGTATGATGCTTGGTCATGGTTAGAGTTTGGACCTCTGAATTGGGTTTTTTCGAATTAGGCAAAATTAGACCAACTAAGGGTACCATCATGCTCAAGAGGCCGAGGCCAATTGATCCATGGCCTCACATTGAATTTATGTTGTGTACTGTAGATTTTGTTAAGTGTAGGTTCTATAGTGACAGACAAAAACTGTCACTATAGGTCTCAATACTTAAGATGACAGAGCAAGGAAGAAGATGAAGCGTGGCAGCTTCCCATTGGGCCATTCAAACACCGCGCGTGTTTTTTTAATTTTTTTATTTCTCCAATATTGACATTTCATTGTATATTATTTTATTGTTGTATTTGATGTAACGAATGACACAATAGCTCAGCTGGCAAGGCGCGTTTGTGTGAAGGGAGAGAACCTGGGTTCGAATCCCAGGTCCAGCATTTTTTTCTAACAATTATGCAATACTTATCCAATACGCATGGGCTATGCAGGTTCGTCATATGCCCCAAATCATGACCATCAGATGTACACCTGATTAGATCCAACGCCTCCCATACACAGAGAACCATGCACCTTCCAAAAGCATTCTCCACTGGATCTAAAGACAAATCTAGGTTCCAGTTTTGGGCCCAACAAATTTCCAAACAACACCCCCCCCCCACATTTAATTTTGATATCCTGGACCATTTATTTCTCTCTTTATTATGTTTTTTTTACTATTTATTTCTTTTACTATTTTTTTTAATTTTTATCAGCAAATAATTAAAATCACCAAAAAAATATTAATTTAGTTTTTTTTAATTAAACTAATTTTGGTAAATAAATTAAATAAATATTTTCTTTAATTTGAAATGAGTCAGAACTTAGGATTTAATTTAAATTTAATTATTGTCTTTTCATAATAAAAAAACTAAAAAAGAGCTTAGACTATTTTTCTTAATTTAACTTTATTTTCTACATAGATTTTTAGATTAATTATTTTCTTAAGTCAAGAAAAAATAAGCAAAAAGATTTTCTTATCAGGTTTTTTAGAGGAACTTTCAACCTTCACGCGTTATTTATTTTTTCCGCATTTTTACATTATTGATGTAATTGTATATTTAGATGTAATAGTAATTAGGCTTTACTTTGTGCTTTTAATTTCTGCACTCCCAAGTTTTGTACATTGTAAATATCCCCTCCCCAAAGCCATATAATAGCGTATGGTTTATTTTCGTACTTTACATTCTTCAGTACATATTAACTGCTAGTAACTAGGATTGCATGGAAAGACTGAAAACAAAAAAAACTTTAGCAAACCTAAATGCCCAAGATAAATACTTGAACTAAACACAATTGCACATGCGTACCTCTAGGGCATCCCACTTCAGTTGCCTTCAGAAAACGGTCACAATTCTCAAAATGTGAGAAGTTTTAGTGGCTTCCCTCTAAGTTTGAAAGATCACAAGTCCCTCGATGACCCTCTCGATGTTGCCTCGGTTAAAAGTGATCTTAGAACTTTAGTACAATAACTAAAATTCCTTGCCAAGTTACCTTCGTGACCGTATCGTCCCTTCGATGTCCCTTATACATCCAACGATAGAGCTACCTACTCACTAATAGTAGGATAACACTGTCTAAAGGATAGGAGGAAAAGAACGACCTTCTCGAGAACAAGTAGATAGCTATTAGATGCTTGCTCAAAATAAAACAAACTTTTTACACTTACACATTTCAAAAACAACCTTCAAAAACATTTTCTTTGTCAACACTCTTGAGGACTGATACAAGAGTTAACACAAAGCAAATCGCCGCACTAAGGAATTTTCAATTACTTTTCAAAAGCACAAGCAATTTTCAAAATATGAGCTAGCATCTAAGAGCCCGTAGATAACTACGGATGGAAAGGGTGCTAACACCTTCCCTTTCCATAATTTACCCCCCTTACTCAGAAAACTCTCGAAAAGGACCCTTTCCTTAATTTGGATAAAAGAAAATTCGGTGGCAACTCTTGCTTACCGCAACATTTGCGAACACAAACGTAAAACCAGTATTAACAATCAGTTCTGCCACTGTATCACAACATTGTCTATTCTGCAAGTTTTATTGTTGCTCGGATGGAAAGGATAGAAGCAAGGGTATTTCTCGTATGGTGTCTCATCTTAAGACACTACACTTATGTAGTGATGAATGTAAAAACAAAATTAGAGAATCTATTAAGAATAACCTGAATGTGTCTACGACATTCGAGGTGAAATTAAGGGGAGTTGTGCAATGGATATGGGGAAGGTGTATAAGAATTCACGCCATGAGTCGTGCATGTCATCACCCTGATGGTCTAGCTCGAGTTACTATTGGGACAGGGGAGGTAGAAACTCATATTGTAGGTATTGTAAAACCATCTGCAATTGACTTTGATAACATTGATGCAAATGAGGGGATTATTTTGGACGTGAGGTTGTTAGAGCGAGTCTTCACAACACCTATCTTCACTATTAAGAGCATACCTCTCAAATGACCTCTTGCTTTCTCTCAGACATTGAAAGATGTGCTATTCAAGGTGATTGTTGAGCCGGGATCTATAGGTGCTTGGGTTCAATTGTTACTTCTTCCTCATTGCACTTTACAGGTGGTTAAGTCTTAGAATAGATGGGATCGTAGATCTGAGAATCGCAAAGCCTTGCAACAACATCATATTCTAGAGTGCTTAACTACTTGGTGGGATGTAGATGGTCTTGCAAAGTTATTTGATAGTGTGTTGTGTATCTCTGATCAAGAGAAGTTGGGATATGAGGGAGTTCCTATTAACGAGGGATATGCAAAGGTAAGCTCTAACGTCAAGCAATGCCTTTATAAGGTTGTTAATGGTCATTTCGTAGCAGCTGTGAAGGTGTTAGGTTCATCTACTGTAGCCCCTTATAATGCACATACTATGAAGGATTTGAAAGCTAAACACCCATACTAACCACCTGCCTCCATGCTGACCATATTGTTCTCTCAAGCGCCTCTAATGGTTGAAGTTGATTCAATTTTCAGGTGTATTAAGTCATTCCCCAAAGGGACTTCATGTGGTAGATATGGTTTACGAGCTCAACATTTATTGGATGCAATGTGTAGAGAAGGTTTTGATGTGTCTATAGATCTCTTATGTGTAATCACTAAAGAGGTTAACATATGGTTAGGAGGGAGATGCTCGATGAGTTTGGCAGAGTTTATTACCTCAACACCTTTGACACTATTATTGAAGTGTTGTACCCCAAAATTTGCCCTCTCAATTCTCAAGGGTTTTCTCATAAAGATTCTCAGGATTCAAGCTTGGACAAGTTCTTTGAGCTTTTTCCAGTACAAGAATTAAAAGGAAACTGTCAAAAAGGGAAAAAACAGATAAAAATAACATTTTGACAAATTTGGAGAAATAAGCCCACTTCGATTCCGACTTTCGATTAGACAAGTGTGCTGCCTGCATGCTTGCAATTGAAGGTCATGACATGCTGGCCACATGTGCCCCCTGCAAGGAAAACCTTTCAATTAACCAAGCATGCTTCCTACAAACCTGCTTTGAGTTGGACAAGTTTTGCTGCATACAGGCTTTCGATTCAGTCACAAATTCCTTCTTGCACGCAAGAGGCACCCATAAGACCAGCTGGTACAAGGCAAAAAGCCTTCTGTAGCCTCCTTCGATTCCAAGGTAAAAGGCTCCCTTTTAGCATCTTTCAATTTTCACTTTTTGCCTCATATGTGCCTCTTTCGAATCTAGGCATTTTGGCCTCCAGCATGTACCTTTCGTTTGGGCACATAATTCCTTCAGCACAAGGTTTTGGTCAAACCTTTTGTTTGGACATTTTGGCCTATTTCCTGCACTTTTTGTTTGGCCACATGTGACCCCTGGAAAATAGACCTTCGATTGGACAGAAGCAACCTACATACAAAGCTTCAATTGGAGCTTTGATTCCCTTCAAATCAGCTTCCTTCTAATCCAATCTGAACCATTCGAGGCAAGCTTGTTCGAAGCAAGTCTGGACAAATCCCAAGACCAAATCTTATTTTCTAGGCTATGTTGCTTCCGAATCTTCACATAATCAGAGGTTTGAACAAGTTTGTGATACATTACGTTAGGGTTCAAAGGTTTATCCACTAGATAATACCATTCTGGGACGAAATGGCAACAAGTTATGTACTCTTTCTTCATAAAGATTGCTTTAAACAAAAAATCATCTCTCAACCTGATTTTTGCCTAAGCACAAGCAGCGTCAAAAGGCACAAGTCACATCATATGCACCTCAACTAACAAAAGGCCCCCCACTTGTACCTTTTTTCGTTTTCATATTTTATTGTTTTTGCAAGGCTGGCTACTTCAACATCTCCCAAGCATTTCCTCTATAAATAGAGTAACCATGAACAAGGAAAGGGAGGATCTTTGGCCCAGAGGAACGAATCTCCCAAATTTTCTCAAACACAACAAATCTCTCAAGTCCCTTCAACACTTGTGAGAAACAACCCAGAATCACATATTTATTTCCTTCGATTTTGAAGAGCAAGCACTCTTCAGTATCCTTCGAATCCAGTTTGGAAAGAAACATAAGACTTGTTTCTTTCCTTCCTTTAAATTTAGCATTCCAAGCACAACTCTTGGCCCCCTCTTTCGAATCCATCACCCAGGGCCACCACTCAAGGTCCAGTTCATGTTCCAGCCTCCAGCAAGGAAAACCACTCTTACCCTTGAACCTTTCGTTTCATGGCATAGTATGTGAATAATCTTCCCTTTCATTTCAAAACATGTACATAACACTTTGGTTCTTTTCATTTCCACCTACTTAATATGTTTTCAGAGCTAACCCCTTTCATTTTGCTGCTTGTTTACTTAAATATGCATTAAGTATTAACTGATTGTAAGACAATACTAGCATGACCTTATGCCATGTTGCTGTTCAAAAAGTTCAAACGAAAGAAACAGGAGACAAGAGTATGAAACGAAGCCTTTGGCTTCCACACTGATTTCCAGGCCCAGCCAGAGACACGCTCACACTGATTTCACTGGCCCAATTGAAGAAGGCAACAAGGCAGAAAGGCCCAGCCAGAGGCACACATGCACTAAGTCCAAGCTCAGAAGAAAGGAACTCCCGTGCTGGTGCCAGCCCCCAATCGAAGTACATGACGTGACTGGTGCTAAAGCCCAATCGAAGGCCATGACCTCACTAGTGCCAACTCCCAATCGAAGGAAGCCTAGAAATTCAAATCGAATGCTGCTCCTGCCCAAATCTAAGGAGCTCATTTTTTCTTCATTTTATCTTATTTTTTCCTTTATATTCTTCTGCACTTCAATATAGTTGTAATAGTGTAGGATATTTATTTGCTGCATTTTTATTGCTTTATACAAATGCTACTAAATAGGTGTGTATGGAAAGATAAAATCAACAAGTAGACAACCCCTAATCAAGACAAAATGCATGCAATCAAACACACTATTCACACATGCACCCTTAGGGTAATCTCACTTGTTGCCTCGGAAAAATAGTCATGTCCCTCGAACATGGGCATTTTAGCAAAGACCCTCGATAAAAGATCGTAGTCCCTCGATGACGCTCGATGTTGCCTTCAGTAAACGATCTATTCCCCAAACAACATTGCTAAAACGTCCCATAGGTTGCCTTCTATGACTATACAAACGTCCCACGCCCGTCCCTTCACATCCAATGATGGAGCTTCTTACCAAAACAATGGTAAAGATAGGAACATCTAAAGGAGGAGGAAAAGAACACTAAAGACCTTTTGAGTAGGTAGATTTCTCCTAGTTACTTGCTTTCTCACAACAAAAACATTTTATACACCAACACTTTCATTTTGGAACATTTTCAAAAGACAACACTTTGTACGCGTTCTTATAGAAACGAGAGCCATTACAAGAAAAACCCTTTTCAAAATCACTTTCAAAAACACATTCCACAAACACCTCTTTGAACTATTTTCCATACAACACTTTGTACGCGTTCTTATAGAAACGAGAGCCATTACAAAGTCACATTTTCAAAATACTTTCAAAACCCACACCACAAGCACACTTTCAAACAAAAGCAAGTGATCTAGAAAGCAACTAAGAGCCCGTAGATAACTACGAATGGAAAGGGTTCTAATACCTTCCCTTTTCATAATCTACCCCCCGAACTCAAAAATATATCTAAAGGTCTTTCCTATTCTTTTCAGCCTTTCCTTATTGGATAAAAGAAAAGTCGGCGGCGATTCTTGCTATCCGCAACATTTACGATAAAATGCAAAACACCCAAGTTAGTTCTCCCACCGTGTTACAGAACTGGTGACTCTGCTGGGGACTTTCTTAAAAGTGGTGTTTCCTTAGGGCTATATCACCTTTACTTGCTTTCATTTTTTGACTTGTTTGCTTTACATTATGGTTCCTTGTTTGGGATTTCTTTAATCCTCTACCCAGATCTGGGACACCTTTTTAGGTAAGTAGCAATATATTGTGGAAGACTGTACGGTGTAGACCAATATGGTTGAAGCAATAGCTACATTAGTGTGACACATTTATGAGTACCAGTATCCCTTATGTTGAGTCGAGGAGAATACGGGGCCGCTGAGTGGCGTCATGAAGCACTAACTGACCTTAGAACCTTAATTGAATATACTTGGCCAATTAGGACATAGTGAGATAACCAGTTTCAGTGGAAAGCTGAAAATTGGTTGATACTCGATACAACACTCATTGAGACTAGACTTTTGGGATATCTCGGCCACAAGAAAGACTGATTGAGCCGAGATAATGCCTAAAAGAAAGGTCAATGATTTTGAGATCCCTTAGAACCCGGTTACTATTAACTAGGATAGGTTGAGCCAACTAAACTTCAAGAGGGTACTTACCTATAAACTCCATGCAAGCCTAAACCTAAGGACTTGTCTGCTTTGTGTGTATATGATTATTTGTATATAAACTTGCTTACTTTGTATACTTGTACATAACATCATGACATCATACCATAGCATTTTCAATAACTATTTCAAGGATCTCAAGGGTCTATGATGCAGGGTCACGTTGAACCAGACATCTATCAAGGGGCATGAGGATCTATTTTCCTATAACTAAACACCGTCAAAGATCAAGTACAACAACTTGAGTCAAGGGCTATGACCCACTCGACATGGTGAGCTTAATTCTCATGGAAGGACATCCACCGATACGAGGTTCTCCAAAAAAATCTATTGATCAAAGTTCAACTTCTAACATTTTCTTGTGTTTACCCCGCGAGATCCTTGAAAACATGCATCCACATATCATGCATCATATCATGACAGGTCTCTCCCTTATACGTTTCCTTATCTTCTCACTGTTTATTTCAGTAAGATGGATATGGAACAAATGGTGAAAGATCTCTAAGCTCAAAATGCTCAGTTCCAACAAATGCTCATGAACTTGGCCAAGGGGCAAGAAGAAGTGAAAGCTCTCCTCACAAGGGGCATGGTCATGGGGAATCCGGAGGGCACCAAGGATGATCAGTTGGAACGACTATAAACCGAGATAGCCAAAATGAAAGTCCAGATGATGTGACAACTGGTGGGCCAGATGGATCTTATCCAGAACTTGGCTCAAAGATAGGAAGAGCTAAAGGCCCTTGCCAACAGGCTTCATCAAGATAGATACAACCAAATAGGGCAAACAACCAGAATTGGAGATCGAGTAATTAATCAGTTTCCGATGAAGAGTGGACCTTTACAAATTGCTTCCACGTCATGGGCCTAACAACGACCTCATCAACATCAACAAAAAATCAACAAAGGCAAAACAAGCCCGAGAGACAGCTTACTAACATCAACATGCCACTGTCTTAAGCATTGCAACACATGTTGAGGATGAATCTAATTATGCCGATAAGACCTCATCCAAAACCCAAAACTTCTTCTCCTTACTACAATCCTGATGCTAGGTGTGCCTATCATTCCGACAGTCCTGGACATGATACAAACGATTGTTGGGCGCTGAAGTACAATATTCAAAACCTGATCGACAGAGGAATGCTGGAGTTCACACAAGATGGCCAGACTAAATTCTTCTGTTGTCCCTCAAAGGCTCACCACCTAAAATGACAAGTTCAGATAAAGAGGCTTCTGTTCATTTGAATTTTCAATTGTAATTTCTTTTGTTATTCAAACAATTATCTATTAATGTTAAACTCTATTTTATTAATGCATTTCATATGTTTGTCTTAAATTGATCCATTCGTTTTCATCACATTTAAACTTTTCTTTATGATATTCAACTCTTGCTAAAAGTTACAAACCTTTAGAGGGAGGATGACGAAAACAATGCCTTCGTCTCATACAATATGCTTTTGAACATACCTTGCTGACGATGTACAAGCATTCTTTCAAATCCTAAACACTGGAGTTATAAGGAAGATAATCCCTAGTCAACCCCTTCGAGCCAAAGAAGTAGAAGTTTTCTTTTTTACATAAATTGAACCTTTAATCAAAACCTAGGGAAGGGTAGTCTCTCAGTTAATTCAAATGCGCGTTTAGATCGCAAACTCTCATCTCGTAATACAATGAATGACATCAAAAAAATTCCTCTGGAATCAAAAGACAGTGATGGTTCCCTACCAAATAGGCAGTCATTATCTCTCAAAAAGAGAAGCCCACTAAGTCAAAACCTACAAAGGAGACTTAAGAAAATCCGGGGCATCCCGCTGACCATAATCTTAAAACAAGAACAGTAAGGCAAAAATTAGGGATGATAAATCAAAAGAAAGAGGTCACTACAAATCCTCAACAACATGAAAAATGTTGCAAGAAATGATTGCCTTCTGATAAACTTAACGTGTCGGAACCATCACCAAGATGTCATTCCAGAATCAATTGGAGTTCAAACGTATAATTAACTTAGTTTAGGACTGAAGAACATCACGAAGAATGGGAGGGTACAAATATACTTTGAGCCTTATGCTTTGTTTCTTAAACCGTGGATCAAGCCATGCTACAACCCTTCAAAAGTCCTAATTGAAGCACGAGTTAGTTTGAAAGCATACTGTTACAAAAGGTATCTTGACCTGTAAGGATTTACTCTAAATCTTAAGTTTGAATTTTCTTACAAAATTTCTTTACTTGCTAAAATGAATTTTCAAAACTTCAAGACAAGCATAAACTTTGCATTATTTGAATATTGCTGTTTACATATGGCTATTTGTTTGACAGCAGAGAAATTCACACAACGAATATCCAGTGAACGAAAGCTCTCTCAGTGAACAAAGTCACTTCAGTTGGGATGACACTTCCAATAACAGATCTCCTATCAACAAGGGAGCATGACATGTCACTATCCAACACACCTGGGGCAGTCAAATCAAGATTCCAAGAAATCTCTCAAGAAGTGCAGAATAACCAGGGGCAGGTCTCCATCTCCATCACTTAGGGCATTGAACGCAAATCCCGACAAAGGGTTACATACAGTCAATCATTTTATGGCAGTGCCACAAACACTCGCTACTAGGGGCAGTGACAAATCTCCCCAAAATCCTTCTGTTAGGATGACTCCTAGCCAAAGTTTAATCTCTGAAAACTTCTCACCAGTTGAGTCGACCTCAAGAATCCTCGAGGATTTTTCCCAGTGAAGTCGCCACCTCTCCAAAAGACTGGCAACAGGGTTTATTTCTCTAATAAACGGTAGGAGTCCCCAGCTTGAGTTTTCCTCTCCGACTACTATAAATCAAAGGACCATAACTCCTCTTCCCCAATAGACTACTCTACAATCCCCGACAAGTTACTTTGAAGCCTGGACCCGACCAGATATCAGTTCAACTTCGAATCCCCAATAGAGAAACGGACAACCGAGACTCCTGATCTTTTTCCCCAAGCAGGAATCAACACTCTCCACAGAGTTTTCAACATTCCCCAACGGAGTTCTCCTCAAACAAAAAAACAGGAATCCCCGGTGGAAACATTCTAAGAAAAGTTTGAAAACACACCTACTCTTCAACAACAGTCTGAGATTTAATGACTCCCCAACATTTGTCAAGGATTTATTTTCCCAGACAAAAAATACATTCAAATAACATTTCACCTTTCATGCATCATATTACATACATGACAAGTGCATATGACATAATCTACTTTATTTTGAGAACATTATTGCACCATGCATTTCATCCATCATGACGTTGCATACAACTTTGCCTTTACATTTTCAGGAAAAGGTCAACAGATAAAGGTCATCATCTTTTTGGAGTAGCAATCGTCTCAGATTCCTTCATCATCCTGTTGAGGTAATAATCGTCCAAGATTCCTTCATCATCTTTTTGGAGTAGCAATCGTCTCAAATTCCTTCATCGTCCTACTGAGTTAGTAATCATCCAAGATTCCTTCATCATCCTGTTGAGGTAGTAATCATCCAATATTCCTTCATCATGTTTTTGGATTAGAAATCGTCTCAGATTCCTTTGTCATCCTGCTGGGGTAGTAATCATCCAAGATTCCTTCACCATCCTGCTAAGGTAGTAATCATCCAAGATTCCTTCATCATCCTGCTGAGGTAGTAATCGTCCAAGATTACTTCATTATCCTATTGAGGTAGTAATCGTCCAAGATTCCTTAATTACCCTGCTGAGGTAGTAATCGTCCAAGATTCCTTCATTATCCTGTTGAGGTAGTAATCATCTAAGATTCCTTCATCATCCTGCTGAGGTAGTAATCATCCAAGATTCCTTCATCATCCTGCTGAGGTAGTAATTTCCCAAGATTCCCTTATCGTCCTGCTGAGGTAGTAATCATCCCAGATTCCTTCATTATCCTACTGAGATAGTAATCATCCAAGATTCCTTCATCATCCTGCTGAAGTAGTAATCATGCAAGATTCCCTCATCATCCTGCTGAGGTAGTAATCATCCAAGATTCCTTCATCATCCCGCTGAGGTAATAATCGCCCAAGATTCTCTCATCGTCCTGCTGAGGTAGTAATCATCCAAGATTCCTTCATTATCCTGCCGAGGTAGTAATCAACCAAGATTCCTTCATTATCCTGCTGAGGTAGTAATCGTCCAAGATTCCTTCATCATCCTACTGAGGTAGTAATCATCCAAGATTCCTTCATCATGTTTATGAGGTAGTAATCGTCCAAGATTCCTTCATTACATATAATTATAAAAAACAAGACATCCGTCTATGAACAAATTGATTGTAGATCAATCCCCAAAATAGGGCAGGTTGACTATCTACATGACAAACACTTCCTTCAAGACATCTATTGGTTCAGTTTAAATCTATCAATGGTTTATCCTGATTATTTCTAGTAGACATTTCCTCTAGTTCAGATAGATCGCTCCAAGATTTACTATGATTCTTCTCCAATTGAAGTCAGAATTTAGACTTAGTCTAATTTATGTCAATAGTCACCTTTGGATGGCATCTATAAGCCCATCTCCAACAAATATCCTTTATTTCTCCAAATGGAATCTTTAAGCCCATTCCCTACATAATCAACCACAACATCATCAAGTGAAAATTTATGGGCACTCTAGTGT
The DNA here is from genome assembly GCA_948472305.1 of Vicia faba. Lineage (NCBI taxonomy): Eukaryota > Viridiplantae > Streptophyta > Magnoliopsida > Fabales > Fabaceae > Vicia > Vicia faba. The sequence continues at coordinate 929,935,097 of OX451735.1, forward strand.
TCAATCATCTCCCACCTTTAAGTCACGAATGGCAGATTTGCCCATCTAACTCTTCAGGTGTAAGAAGATTGAACAGGGGAAGCTGTTGTACCCCAAAATTTTCCCTTTCAATTATCAATGGGTTTCTCACAAATATTCTCAGGATTCAAGCTTGCACAAGTGCTTTGGGATTTTTCTAGTACCAGAATTAAAAGGAAACTGTCAAAAAGGGAGAAAACAGATAAAAATAACATTTTGACAAATTTGGAGAAAATAAGCCCCCTTCGATTCATCCTTTCGATTAGACAAGTGTGCTATCTACATGCTTGAAATCGAAGGTCATGACATGCTGGCCATATGTGCCCCCTACAAGGCAAACCTTTCGATTCACCAAGCGTGCTACCTATAAGCCTGCTTCGATTTGGACAAGTTTTGCTGCATACAGGCTTTCGATTCAGTCACAAATTCCTTCTTGCATGAAAGAGGCGCCCATTAGACCAAAAGGAAAAAGGAAAAAAAGCCTTATGTAGCCTCCTTTGATTCCAAGGCAAAATGATCCCTTTTAGCATCCTTCGATTTTCACTTTTTTCCTCCTATGTGCCTCTTTCGAATCTGAGCATTTTGGCCTCCAACATGTACCTTTCGTTTGGGCATATGAATCTTTCAGCACAAGGTTTTGGTCAAACCTTTCATTTGGACATTTTGGCCTCTTGCATGCACCTTTCGTTTGGCCATATGTGACCCCTGGAAAACATACCTTCGATTGGATAGAAGCAACCTACATACAAAGCTTTGATTGGAGCTTTGATTCCCTTCGAATCAGCTTCCTTCAAATCCAATCTGAACCATTCGAAGCAAGCTTGTTCGAAGCAAGTAAGAACAAATCCCAAGACAAAATCTTATTTTCCAGGCTATGTTCATTCAGAATCTTCACATAATCAGAGGTTTGCACAAGTTTGTGATACATTACATGAGGGTTCGAAGGTTTATCCACTGGATAATACCATTATGGGATGAAATGGCAACAAGTTATGTACCCTTTCTTCATAAAGATTGCTTTAAATACAAAATCAACTCTCAACCTGATTTTTACCTGAGCACAAGCAACGTCAAAAGGCATAAGCAACGTCAAAAGGCACAAGTCACATCTTCTGCACCTCAACTGACAAAAGGGCCCCCCACTTGTACCTTTTTTCGTTTTCATATTTTATTGTTTTTGCAAGGCTGACTACTTCAATGTCTCCCAAGCATTTCCTCTATAAATAAAGGAACCATGAACAAGGAAAGGGAGGATCTTTGGACCAGAGGAACGAATCTCCAAAATTTTGTCAAACACAACAAATCTCTCAAGTCCCTTCAACACTTGTGAGAACCAACCCAGAATCACATATTTACTTCCTTCGATTATGAAGAGCAAGCACTCTTCATTATCATTCGAATCCAGTTTGGAAAGAGTCATAAGACTTATTTCTTTCCTTCCTTCGAATTCAGCATTCCAAGCACATCTGTTGGCCCCCTCTATCGAATCCAGCACACAGGGCCACCACTCAAGATCCAGTTCACGTTTCAGCCTCCAGCAAGGTAAGTCACTCTTACCCTCGAACCTTTCGTTTCATGGCATATTATGTGAATAATCTTCCCTTTCATTTTAAAACATGTACATAACACTTTGGTTCTTTTCATTTCCACCTACTTAATATGTTTTTAGAGCTAACCCCTTTAGTTTTGCTGCTTGTTTACTTAAATATGCATTAAGTACTAACTGATTGTAAGGAAATACTAGCATGTCCTTAGGCCATGTTGCTGTTCAAAAAGTTCAAATGAAAGAAACATGAGACATGAGTATGAAACAAAGCCTTTGGCTTCCATACTGACTTCCAGGCCCAGCCAGAGACACGCTCACAATGATTTCACTGGCCCAATCGAAGAAGGCAACAAGGAAGAAAGGCCCAGCCAGAGGCACACTTGCACTAAGTCCAGGCTCAGAAAAAAGGCACTCCCATGCTGGTGCCAGCCCCCAATCGAAGTACATGACTTGACTGGTGCTAAAGCCTAATCGAAGGCCATGACCTCACTGGTGCTAACTCCCAATCAAAGGAAGCCTAGAAATGCAAATCGAAGGCTACTCTTGCCCAAATCGAGGGAGCTCATTTTTTTCTTCTTTTTATCTTATTTTTGCCTTTATATTCTTGTGCACTTCAATATGGTTGTAATAGTGTAGGATATTTATTTGCTGCATTTTTATTGCTTTATACAAATGCTAGTAAATAGGTGTGTATGGCAAGATAAAACAAACAAATAGACAACGCCTAATCTAGACAATATGCATGCAAATCAAACACACAATTCACACATGCAACCTTAGGGTAATCTCACTTATTGCCTCAGAAAAATACTCATGTCCCTTGAACATGGGCGTTTTAGAAAAGACCCTCAATAAATGATCGTAGTCCCTCGATGACCCTCAATGTTGCCTTCGGTAAATGATCTAGTCCCTAAACGACATTTCTAAAACGTCCCATAGATTGCCTTCTATGACTATACAAACGTCCCACGCCCGTCCCTTCACATCCAACGATGGAGCTTCTTACCAAAACAATGGTAAAGATAGCAACATCTAAAGGAGGAGGAAAATAACACTAAAGACCTTTTGAGTAGGTAGATTGCTCCTAGTTGCTCGCTTGCTCATAGCAAAAACATTTTATACACCAACACTTTCATTTTGGAACATTTTCAAAAGACAACACTTTGTATGCGTTCTTATAGAAACGAGAGCCATTACAAACAAAACCCTTTTCTAAATCACTTTCAAAAACTCATTCCATAAACACCTTTTTGAACTATTTTCCAAACAACACTTTGTACGTGTTCTTATAGAAACGAGAGCCATTACAAAGTCAAATTTTCAAAATACTTTCAAAACCCACACCACAAGCACAATTTCAAACAAAATAAAGTGATCTAGCAAGTAACTAAGAGCCCGTAGATAACTACGGATGGAAAGGGTACTAATACCTTCCATTTTCATAATCTACCCCCCGAACTCAAAAACATCTCTAAAGGTCTTTCATGTTCTTTTTAGCCTTTCCTTATTGGATAAAAGAAAATTTGGTGGCGACTCTTGCTATCCGCAATATTTGCGATAAAATGCAAAACACCCAATTGTTGTGAGTTTTATTTGGATGTGGTTGGTATCCAAGGTTGTAGTGAAAGGGGTCAGTAAGGATGTGGCACAATATCTCAATGACTTCCAATTTTGGGTCATGGTATCGGGCGGTGCTGAGGCCATTTTGCATAGTTCCAACAGGGTTTTGAGCAAGCGACATAGAAATGGCTCTTTGACTATGCTCATGGTAGATTTCATGAATGATTTTAATCTGGTAGATTGATCACCCATTCTTCGAGAGGTGATGGTGAGATGCCCATCTATTTCATTTTGGGTTGATTTTCTATATGGTCAGGCAGCAAGGTTATACCTCGGGGATGAGTATATCATGTCATCCACTAGAGTGCAATAAGGTGATCCGTTATGGCCTCTCCTTTTTCCCTTGTGTTACATTCACTTATTCATCAGATAAGTGACAATTGTAAGCTTCTTCTTCATGACTGGTACCCTCGATGATGGAACCATCATAGGGGATTCTAAGGAGGTGGTTAAAGCCTTTGACATTATTCGTGAGACCAATCAAGGATTAGGGCTCGTAATTAATATTCATAAAAATGAGATCTTTTGGCCTTCGTGTGATGATAGTAAGCTTTGTGCGGAGTTGTTTCCTTCAGACTTGGGGAGGTCGATGCTAGGGATGAAGTTGCTTGGATGGACTATAGTCGAGATGAAGAATTTATTGAGGGGGTTTCCTTGAAGAGAGCAGCCTAGGTTGTTGAGCTCGTGCATCTCTTTCCATAATTAAGGGATCCTTAGAGTGAGCTTCTTCTACTCCGTTGTTGCATGGGTATTGTAGCGGTAGAAATATTGAGACTAAGCCATTGGATTGGCTTAACCCGTACAAATCAAATAAAAATTGCCACTGCGCTTTATGTTTCCAAAGGAAATGGGAAAAGAGCGATTAAACCCAAAAAAGAGAGGGAGAATCTAGGTACGGGGGTTGGTTATGCAAAGGGAAGGTATTAGCACCCTAAACATCTACGGTACTCCGCATGAACTGCTTTGAAAATATGTTTATTTTGGCTATAAAAGGTGTATACAAAATAAGATGGTGGATATGAGAAAAGAAGTATTTTTTACATTTTTGCACCCACCGCGATTGTGAACCTTTAGTTCCTACGTACCACCTTCTGTGCAATAGGGAATCAGGGTACTCGTAGTTCACCTTAAAATTTTGAAAACACATGTGTGTTGGTTAATTTTAAGAGAAGAGACATCATCATATATCTGAGTGGAAAACATACTTACTACCCGCAATTAGGAGAAAGGAGCATTTGCGTCATCTCAAAGTGGAGGATATAACTTAGATTTCAAATCCATCACTCAACACCCAAGTGGAAAATAGCTCTTTTCACTACATATCGTAGACGTATAGTAGCATGTGTCACTACAATAATTGACAAGAGTCTAATCTTTAGAGAAATTTAAAGTAAAAAGCCAAAGTGGAAAAATGGTTTGAATGAGGTTAATGACTTTTAGTCTTGAGAAAGATGTCAAAGTATGATTAAATTGATTAAAATTTGATTAAGAAAAGATTTTTGAAAATGCATGGACCTAAGTCCAAGTTTATTATGAAAGCAATTCAAGTTTGAAAACAAGAAGAGTTTTGAAAAGGAGGGAGAATATTTTTGAAATTAAAGAAGATAGGAGGAGATGAAGGGACTATCCTAAAGAATAAAGTAAAAGCCAAGGAAAATAACGATCTAACTAACAAGAAGCCAACACTTAACATGAAGAAGTCAATGTAGAATTCCCATCCTTTGGATTAAATCCAAGCAAGCAAAAAGACTAAACCTCTGAGAAATACCAAGCTTCAGATGAATTAAGAACCAAGCAAGGTCTTCATTGACAAAAAATTAGTCAGAGTAACAACTGCATACAAAGAAATTCTCAATCACAGACAAAGCATGAAAATCAGAATAATCTGCACACATAAAAACTTCAAACCAATGTCTTGGAGTAAACCCCAAGGATTTCATATAGAATAATAACAGAGCAACAAGGTTCCCAAGTATTAAGGCTTCTAATCCTAAGTCTGAGAGATCCAGAACTTCACAATGCCAAGGATAGTAATCAAGTAGTCCACAAAGAAATAAGTCTTTTAAGGTTCAAGTTGATTATTAAATGTCTTTAAAAGAAAACAAGTCTCAAGTGAGCAAATAAAAAATGACATAAAAAATAAATGCTCAAGTGAGCAAAAGAAAAAATGGCATGAAATGTAAATGCTAAAAAATAAATGGTACATAAAAGTAAAGACACATAATAAAGGCATAAAGTAATGTTAATTGTTAGTGAATTAGAATTTAGAGGTCAAATATAACAAAATGTTAGTTAAATGACCATCTTGAAGGTTGCTTTTGAAAACTCATTAGAAGATTGATAAAATAAAAGCCTCTCAACAACAAGTTTCATTTTCTTTTTGTCAAGTATATCATTAATTTCAAGTAATCAAGGCAACTACATATGACCAACGATGTTCAAATGATTCACTTAGACCAAAATTCATGAAGTTCATTAGAGGATTGATAGAATCAAAGCCTTTTAACAATGAACTTCAAAGTTATTGGATCCAAGGTTTCAAATTAAACATACTTGGGCTTGCAAACATAGGTTTGGGCCAAGAATGATCATTTTTAGAATTGGGACAAATTTAGTGCTATATTAAGAAATCGTAAGTGAACTTATGTAGAAGCCACACCTATTTTGATGCTGGTCAATAGTAATCTATGTAGCAAACATGTTAGAGAAATGACATGTAGATCATTCTCCAAAAACATGTAGCACAAGTAAAAACACGAAAGGGATAAGATGAAGAGGAAGGGAAATGATAATGTAACTAATATATCGGATTAAATTAGGGTTTCAAATATCATCAACGTCATTCATCCATTTTGGCGGATTTGGTTTTTGAACCTATCAATACCCAAGATCCAATGAGGTTGAGGAACTTGTCCCAAAATAACACTCAAGTGTACAATCCAAAATTGCTTTTAGGCAGCTGTTGTACCCTAAACTTTTCCCTCTTATTTCTCAAGAAATCTCTCATAGATCTCCATTGATTCAAGACTACACAAGGTTTGATCAGCTCAAGACACCTCCTCAAACATTGACAACTCAAAATTAGAGTTTAAGTTTTTACAAATATAATTGAACTTTTGATGCCTTGTATGACCTTCATGGATCATTAGGAACCCTCAAGATTGCTCATGTCAAGTTTTAAGCTTTGGACCACATTTTTGCTAAGTCAGTTGATCAATTGACCTAAAATCAATTGCATTAGGGGAAAAGTCAATTGTGGTCAACCTACAGTCAAACTTCAAGATTTTGGATCCATATCAACATTATTAACTCATATATGTCAATTAATCAAGTAAGATCACAATTCCTTAAAGAAATTTGATCAGAACACCAAAAGGGCAAAATGGTCAAAATTAGGGTTTTGATTGAAGAAGGCTCAGTTCTTGACTTTTGACCAAGAAAATGACTTATTGGTTTAAGACATGATCTCAAGGATTCAAATGCACCATCTTAACATAATTGCATAGTTCAAATCACCTCTCAAGATTATTGGATTGATAGATGAATTTCAGTCAACTGTATACTGAAAAGTCAAACTTTGACTTTTTGATGAAAATCAAGTTTCAAAAATCATAATTTATCAAGACATGTCAAAATATGAAGTTTGTTCATCAAGAAATTGGAAATTCAAAGTTATCTTTGAAAAGTCAAAATTCTAGGACTTAGAAATTTTTTCTAAGTGTTGGAAAGTTAACATTTTTTCATAACTTTGTGCCAAATTTCCACCATGATGCAAGATGATTCAAGGAAAACATCCAACATGAAAGTTGTAGATCTCAATGATATCTAAAACATTATAGGGCATAAAGTTTTCTAGAAATGCTTGGATTTCAAGTTATGAATTTATGAAGACATGTCCATGATACTAAAAATACTTAGTGAAATTTTGAGTATTTTAGTCAGGATTTTGACCTAACTTCATGACAACTTTTCACCTAGTTCCAAATTGATTCTTAAAAAATGTCAAACATAAAAGTTATAGAGGATATTCCAAGCTTTTCAAAATGTCCAAGAACTTGAAGAGATCATTTTTGAGCTAGGAAATTCGAAGACTTGAAGTTGGCATGATAAACTTGAATTATAAGTCATTTTTGTGATGAACTCATAATCAAATCTCATAACCTTATCATTCAATCTCACTTTTCAGGCCATGTTACTTATAAATCTCTCCATAATTAAGTAATTACACAGACCCTAAGTGTATTACACAAGAATTTGATGTTTTGTCCAAGTCTTGATACCATTTATGGTTGAAATTGCAAAAAGTAACATATCCCTTCTTGTAAAGCAAGCTTTTTTACAATGTCAACCCTTCTTGAGCCTCTCAATGGCTCCATCTGCACACACTCAAACTAGCAACTCAGAAAAAGCTTGTTTAAAGTGATTCAACCACTCTACATACCTTGTACCACACATTGGGATTTTGGTTTTCCACTTTGCTTCAAAAACAAGCAAAAATGCCATAACATGTGATCTTGGTAATCTGACCATCTCAAGTCTCAAAACCTTTTCCTATATATCAAGACACTCTTATTCAACTGAGGAGATGATTTTACAATCCCTTAAGTCATCTCATACACTCTGAAACCCAAATTGACCAAAAATCACATTTTAAAGCTTTTGAAACCTTAACTTTGAAACTCATCACTCTTGTAACTATTGTCCAAACAAATCATCTAAACACTTCATATATATCATATAGAAACTATCCATACCCCTGTTTCCTCACTGTAACATCATTTTCATCATCAACCAATTTCAAAATCCACCATTGTAACTTGACTTGAGTAGACCAATCTAGGCACTTTCAAGGCAAGTAAAATTTGTAACATACTCACTAAGGTCCCAGGAAGCTAAAGCAATCATCATATTACTTCTGGAAGTCGTGTAGAGGCCATTGAATTTTTGCATCAAGAGGTAAGTTTTTCTAACTTTGGAATCTTGATACAAGCATCATTTTCACTTACTTTCAAAAGATAAAATGTATATATCATGTCTATGAAGATAACCATATCCTTAAATTTCATTTTAATTGACTGTGGGATGAGAATTTTGAAACTGAATTTTTTGGATATTTAGGTTTTCAGTTTGGTATAGGTAGAAATTCGTGAGTTATAGTGGTAATAAATAAAAACTAATTATGTATTTGAAATCCTTGCGAAATTCTAAGCAAGTTTCATTTTTAAATTTTTGAATTTGGTTGAGAAATGAGAAAGTTAGAGTTTTTTGAAAAAAAATTGGAAAATATTATTATTACAGTAACTGTTAGCGTGTAGGAGGAAGAAGAAGGAGGGCTTGGCCATTTTCAAATTTTTACATCTAAGTTAATTTTATATTTAATGATTGTTGGTTCACTAAAGATATAACAACCATCCCAGTGACAAGCAACACGTGTTTCATATCACTTCTTATCCTAAGGGCGCGGGTTCGAACCATAGTGAACCCCCCCCCCCCCCCCCCCCCCCCCCCCCCCCCCCCCCCCTTTTACATATTTTGTGTTATTTTTGTGATTTTTGTGATTTTAGGAAGAAATCTTCTCATATAATATCATGTAAGCACATGGTTGACAAGAAAACACACTTATCCTAGTGGTATTCTCTTGAGCTAGCAACTTGAATATCTTGAGTTCAAGCCTTGGCAGGATAAAAACCTTATTTTTATCACTTGACTCATTTTACATTTTTAACAAACTTCAACAATTTATTTAACCCATCAAGTTAACTCGTTTTGAACTAATTTTTTGCACACTACTATTTTATTAGGTCTATTTTATGAATATATAAAAATCTCACCAAAAATATTTTTATTTTCATTATTCATGATTTATTCAAGGTAGCATCTTTTAGGTGTTTTTTCTTTATTAAAAACTAATAAAAAAACATTTTCTTAACAAATTTCTTTTCTTGATTAAATTAATTTCTTACTTAGTTTTTGCTTTGAATTAATTTTCTAATTAAATCAAATTATAATTTAGGGATTTTAATTAATTAAATTCTTTCCTTTTATTAGTTTAATTAAATCAAGACTTTTCATAAACAAAAAAACAATTTTATTTTCCTTTCACATTGCTTTTATATTCTTGCATATTTTATCTTACAATATTCAATATGGTTGTAATATATAATTAGGTTTAATTTCTTGAAATCCCCCTAATGATGTAATAGCGTAGTAAATTTACTTTATGCAATTTATCGCTTTCATATCAATGCTAGTAAATTAGGGTTTGTATGAAAAGATAAAATCAACAACTAGAAAACCCTAAATCCAAGATAAATCAAGCATGAAATACAAAACACTTGCACACTTGCACCCCTAAGGTTAACTCCACTTGTTGCCTAAAAATGGCAATGTTACGCATGTGGAATGTCTTAGAAAAAACAATAAAAAATACAAGATCATTGTCCCTCGATAACGCTACGAATGTTGCTTTACAAATTATCTTAGTCCCTCAAGAGAAATGCTAATATATCTCACAACATTGCTATCATGACTATACGATGACCCACGCCCGTCCCTTTACATCCAAAGATAAGTCTTCTTACCAATCAATGGTGAGATATCAATATCAAAGGAAAGGAGGAAATGAACAAAAGACTTTTGAGTAGGTAGAAACGTTCTTAGTTGCTTGCTCACTTTCAAAACAAACATCTTTACAAACAAACACCAAACACTTTCAAAACAAACACACACCAAACAATTCCAAAACATAAAATATTTTCAAAAGTCCAACACTTTCTATACGTTCTTACAAAACGAGAACCATTACAAAGTTTGCCTAAACGAAGGCGCCTTTTCAAAAACACTTTCAAAAACCACCACAAAGCACATTTTCAAACAAAGCAAGTAATCTAGCAAGCATTTAAGAGCCCATAGATAACTATGGATGAAAAGGGTGCTAACACCTTCCCTTTTCATAATCTACCCCCCGAACTCAAGAAATAATCTCAAAGGTCTTTCCTGTTCTTTTCCATCTTTCCTTTTAGATAAAAGAAAAGTTGGTGGCATCTCTTGCTAACCGCAACATTTGCGATCAAACGCAAAACATCCCAAGTCAGTTCTCCCACCGTATTACAGAACTGGCGGTTCTGCTCGGGAATGCTTAAAAGTGGGGTTACTTTAGGGCTAGATCACCTTTATTTTGCTTTCACTGTTTGACTTGCTTGCTTTACATTTTGGTTCCTTGTTTGGGCTTATTTTAATCCTCTACCCGGATCTGGGATACCTTATAGGTAAGTATCAATTCGTTGTGGAAACTATGCGGGGTATACTGACATGGTCTAAGAAATAGCTATGTTAGTGTGACACATTTGTTGGTACCGGTAGCCCTTGAGTAGTCAAGGAGAATACGGGGCCGCTGTATGGTGTCATGAAGCACTAACTGACTTTAGAACTTTTACTTGACCAACTTGGCCATTAGGAAGTAGTGAGATAGCCGACTTTGGTGCAGTATGAAGTTGGTTGATACTCGATACTACGCTCATTTAGATCGGACTTCTCAGGATATTTCGGTCGCCATTAAAGAGGCTTGGGCTGAAATAATGCCCGACAAGAAAGATCAGTGATATTGAGATCTCTTAGAACCCAGTTACTATTACTAGGACATGTTGAGCCAACTAAACTTCAAGAGGGTACTTACCTATAAGACTCCATGCAAGCCTAAACCTAAGGACTTGTTTGCCTTGTGTGTATATGCTTACTTGTACATAACATCATAAACATCACAAACATCATAACATCAGAAGCATTTTCAATAACCATTTCAAGGATCTCAAGGGTCTATGATGCAGGGTCATGTTGAACCAGACGCCTATCAAGGGGCAAAGGGATTCATTCTCTAATCAAACAACATCAAAGACCAAAGCACGGTAACTTGAGTCAAGGGATATGACCCACTTGACACGGTGAGCTTGATTCTCGTAGAAGGACATCCACCCATACGAGGTTATCCAATCAAAGCTGTTGATAAAATTTCAAATTCTAACATCTTTTTGTGTTTACCCCACGAGTTCCTTGAAAACATTACATCTGCATATCATGCATGTCATCATAACAGGTCTTCCCATACAGGTTTTCTCATCTGCTTACTGTTTATTTCAGTAGAGATGGCTATAGAGAAAACAATTAAAGATCTCCAAGCTCAAAATACTCAGCTCCAACAAGCACTCATGAACTTGGCCAAGGGGCAGGAAGATCTGAAAACACTCTTCCCCAAAGAAAGTAAGAAGAAGAAAAAGTATGTCATCCTCAACGTGAGTAGAAGGTCCAAGGAGCATACCCAACTTACTCAAAGAGAAGATGTTTCTTCTAAAGATAGTCATGAAGAGGAAGCTGGAAGCATTAGAGATAATATAGCTACTGATGACGAAGACTCTTCTGAGGAGCAGTATCCACCAGCGGATGAAAAATACAAACAACTTGAAGACAAACTAAAAGCTGTGGAGATTAAAGATGTGCCTGGTTTGGATTTAGGAGACATGGGATTGGTTTCTGGAGTGGTCATCTCACCAAAGTTCAAAATCCTTACCTTTGCCCCGTATGATGAAGTCTCTTGTCCTAAGATGCATCTAAAGTCTTATGTCTGCAAGATTCAACCATACACAACTGATCAGAAGCTTTGGATCCACTTCTTCCAAGAGAGTTTAGCTGGGACGCAACATGGGTGGTTCTATCAATTGGAGAGTTCCCACCTTCGAACTTGGGAAGATCTAGCCGCTGCTTTTTACAAGCAATACCAATACAACACCGATCTTGCACTAACTTGTGTGCAGTTGCTGAACATGACCATGCGTTCCAATGAGGGCTTCAAAGAATATGCCCAACCGTGGAGAGATCTGGATGGTAGGGTGCATCCCCCATTAACTGACAGGGAGCTGATTGACATCTTCATGGGAACTATGACAGGACCTTTCTTCAATCACCTAATCGGAAGCTCCTCAGTCGGGTTCACCGAGATAATACTGATTGGCGAAAGGGTCGAAGCTGACATCAAAAGCGGAAAGATCCAAGGGGATACACCCTCTGATGCTCAGAAAAGCCATACAATAGGAAGAAAGAGTCCGATAATGTGTATGGTCAAAAGAGTCTTAACAAGAGCAATTAGGACCAACATGTGGGGCAGTTCTAATCTCCGGTCCTGCGTCGCAACGACAACAACAAAGGGAAATCAACAGAGGCCAGACGAGCCCAAAAGACAATTTACCAACATCAATATGCCACTGTCTCAAGCACTACATCACTTGTTAAGGATGAACCTGATTACGTTGATAGGACCTCATCCAAACCCCAAAACTTCTTCTACTAACTACAATCCTAATGCAACATGTGCTTATCATTCTGGCAGTCCCGGGCATGATACTAATGATTGCTCAAATAAAGAGACACCCACTTGCTGCTACGAAAAGGATTATGATAACACTGCTGGGAAATGAATTTTGATTTCGTGGGGAAATACCAACGCATTCCTACTGAGGGGATAAAATCTTCATGTGAAAAATAAATGCACATTCTCAATCCAGGGCTCACAGCCTATAGGGGTCGAAATAATATTGCTGTCGGGGACCAAAAATTTAAACCAGGAATAAATAGGAGTGAACAGTAAACCAAGACAAAATGAGGATCAAATTCCATCTAGATAATGAGCTGGGTAGGACGGCTAAAGTAAAATTCTTACACAAGGGATAACTCATTGGGGAAATTGAAAGGATATACACTTTATGCCTAAGGTTGACACTCTATTGGAGAGAGGATAACATAACTCTGCAAAGAGGATAATATGCCAACAAAAACATCAATGAATGCAAATGAGAAATTAATTTTAATTCAGTTGTACATGATGTATGTATGAATGTATGAATGTTATCATGCATATGTTGAAAAAATAGACATACTGCACTGGAGATAAACAGAAAAAACCAACTTGGGTAAGGATAACACTTGGCTAAATCACATCCATGATGAAGATTCCATAAGAGAGTAAGCACCAACTGAGGAAACAAAATCCTACTTCAAGGCTTAACTTCACTGGGAAGAAACATAGCTTGAAAATAATCAAAACACAATATAATAGAAATAAACAAATACAATTACAGGGATATAATAAACTCCTTCAGGTTTCACCGGGGAATATCATACAAATTTTGCTAGGGAAGATAATGCCACATCGTCTAGACTTCAACTGGGGATGTTGTAGTGACTTCACTAGGGAAGACAATACCACATCATTGAGGGGAGCCTAAATACATTCTTCAATATCAAGATTAATGGTTGTGCAAACTTCTTTGGGGAAAATTTATGAAACTTCAGGAGGATAACAACTTTAGAGGGAAGCATCATGCTCGGTTCATCTAGAGAAGTTAAGGAATTATTATCACAGAAAGAAGTCAAACATATGGGGATTTTAAATCAAACTCAACACTTGGTGGAAGAAAACCCAAAAAGTTAACAACTGTCTTAACACTTCTTAGAAAATGATACTTCTTTTGTTTGGCTACTTGGGGAGCACACAACAACAACAATGTCATAACTGAAGAGAGCAATGCTTTGTAAGAGATTGTTCATCAATTTTCAACACAAAGAGGAGAAGGACTCCAACAAATAAACAAAGGCTTCATAACTTTACCATCTCTACTTGATCATAACACAACTGAGGAAAGAATCACACTTAGCTAGAGAAATCTGCATCAAGACCTAACTGTGGAAAATGGGATAGAGGTATCAAATCAGCCAACCCAAAAGCATATAACAACTTGGAGAAAATGTGAACCAAAAATTAACTGGTGAAAAATGGGATCATAACCAAACACCACACCACATATCAACTAGTATGAAATCCAACTATCCAAGGAACAATTATAGGTGGACTATGCGCATATCAGCAAGAGTAACACGAGATACTTCTTAGAGAATCTTTTCAAAACTTCGGAGTTCGTCCATCCTTGCAACCACTACTTTTGTTCCGCTTGAATCACATAATTGAAGTAAAAAGTAATTTGCAAATTCTTTTTGAAAACATGTTTTTATTATTAAGTCTTTTTATTTTGAAAATTACTCTCAGTAATAAATGAAATTTTTGTAAACAGAATAAAATAAGAACTACAAAGAATTGGATAAAAGAATCAAACTTTATTAATAGAATGATAGTCTGCAAATGACGTGACTCCATGAATGATTACAATGTTTTGGAAAATGGTAAATACATGGAAAAGGTACATTGAAATAAAATGACCATTATCCCCTCTAATAACTTTGAACGCTTGAGTATAGGCTTCAGTTGAAGTGTGATGAGAATTCAAGAATATTGTTGGTTCAATGATTAAGTCTTATCTGACGCAGCTACTTTCCAGGAAATCCCTAACTTTTGCCTAGGTTTCCCTTGCAAGTTTTCAACCTACCGAGGAAATTTATTCTGTTTATGTCTTTAACTTTTGCCTAGACAGCCCTTTCGGGTTTTCAGCCTACCAAGACACTCACTTTTGCCTAAGCCACCCTTTCGGGTTTTCAACTTAGCGAGCTGTTCTTTTATTTCTGTAGGAGAAGTATTTCTTGACTGCATCAGCATTCATGGGACATGGGAACCCCTCACCATCCATAGTTTCAAGAATTAATGCAACATCAGAGAAGGATTTCTTGACAACATATGGGCCTTCTTAATTGGGAGTCCACTTGCCCCTAGAATCAGCGTTAAAAGACATGATCTTTTTAAGCACGAGGTCGCCTTCTCTGAATTTACGAGGCTTGACCTTCTTATCAAAAGCTTTATTCATTCTTTTCTGATATAACTGACCATGAAACATGGTTGTCATTATCTTTTCTTCAATTAAAATCAACTGATCAAATCTGTTCTGGACCCATTCAGCCTCTGACAACTTGGTTTCCATTATTACACACAAAGATGGAATCTCAACCTCAACGAGGTGCACTGCTTCCATACCATACACAAGAGAGAACGGTGTTTCCCCTATTGAAGTGCATACAGGTGTACGATACCCTAGCAAAGAAAAAGGGAGCATCTCATTGTTAGAACAAGATTAGTTCTGATCTATCTCAGAGTTTTGATGATAACAATAAATCATATTTTAGATAATTTATACTCTGATGAATGTATTTGACTATTTCAGATAATGTTCTGACAGAAGCATTTTGAAGTACTAAGCAAAAATATTATGAAGAAGTTCTTTAATGAAAGAACCTTTTTGTTTTAAGCGCATCTGCTGACTCTGGTAAGAAAATTTATTTAAATATATCTTCTAACATTTAACAAGTTTCCTTGCTCAGAAGATTACTTGAAAGCAAGCACTGATCAAGTTCTTAGCAAGCAAAGAACTGCCTAGAAGATGTGTAAAGCATGTTCATAATACAAGACGTTGAAGCAAGTTCTGAATGAACGTTAAAGCCAACTTGTCTTGTCAAGCGTAGGAAACATGTTCTTACAAGTTGTCGTTTGCTCATTAATGCAAAGACGGCTACAAGCACTCAAGTGTCTAAGCTAGTTTCTTAGAAAATGGAATAGTGCAAAGAAACACGCAAGCATTTAATGCTCTCCACTTTTCTGAAGGCAGCAACAGTCATTTTGTTCTTACTATAAATAGAAGGACATTTATTGCAAGTCAACCAACTAATCAAATTTCAAAAAGAAGCAAGAAACTACGTGAAAAATTCTGGGCTCACAAACTCATTGTTCATACACTTTGTGCAATTTATTCTAAGTGAAAAATCACAGTTGTGATATAGCTTGATTAGAATCAAATTTTATTTCACTATCTATAAGATTAAACTCTTGTAATTGTTCCTTGAGAGACCAAGTTTGGTCAGATTTCTCAAGCAGACTAGGACTAGATTTAAGTCTTAGTAGTGTTAGTCACTTGTAAGATTACTTATGCATTGTTAGTCACAACAATTGTTGTGTGTTTGTAATCAGTTGATTATAGTGGATTAAGTCCTTGTTGAGAAAGGCGAAATCACCTTGGCGGGTGGACTGGAGTAGTTTGAGTTCAAACGAACCAAGATAAAAATAACCTTGTCCTTCCATTATTGTTGAGCCTTGTTTTGAAAAGAAAAAGAGTCACTTATTCAACCCCCCCCCCCCCCCCATTCTAAGTGTTTTCTTACCCCTTCAATTGGTATCAGAGCTTGACTCTGAGCACAACACTTAACCGTGTCAGGAAAAGATCCAGAAGAAAACACAATGACCGTTGAACAAAACAATAATAGTTACAACAAACCTCTAGTGTTTGATGGAGAAGATTTTGAGTACTGGAAAGACAGACTATAAAGTTTCTTTCTAGGTCATGATAATGATCTATGGGATATAGTCTTGGATGGTTACACACATCCTACTGACTCAGAAGGAAACAAAGTTGACATAAAAAATATGGATAGACTACAAAAAGCTAATTTTAAAAATCATCATAGAGCTAGAAATATTTTTCTAAATGCTATCTCGAAAGTAGAATATGAAAAAATCACTAATAGAGATACATCGCATGATATGTTTGAGTCTCTTAAAATGACTCATGAAGGAAATGCTCAAGTTAAGGAGTCTAAAGCTCTGGCTTTAGTTCAGAAGTATGAAGCCTTCAAAGTTGAAGAAAGTGAGTCTATAGAAGCAATGTTCTCTAGGTTTCAAACTCTGATCGCTGGTCTGAGAGTTTTGAACAAGGGATATACCAAAGAAGATCATGTGAAAAAGATCATCAGAAACTTACCCAGAAGATGGGCACCAATGGTCACTGCTTTCAAAGTTTCAAAAGATATGAACAATGTGTCTCTGGAGGAACTCATCAGCGCTCTCAAAAGTCATGAGATTGAACTGGATGAGCACGAGCCTCAGAAGAAAGGTAAGACTCCGGCCCTTAAATCAATTAAGAAATTTGATACTAATGATTTTCAGGCTGAAGAGAAAAACTCTGAAGAATCAGCGTCAGAAGAAGATGAACTATCCTTTCTCTCTAGAAGGATCAATCATCTGTGGAAGCACAGACAAAAGAAGTTCAGGAACTTCAAGAAGTCAGAAGATAAACCTGAATCTTCTAGACATAAAAAGTCAAACACAAGAGAGATCATCTGTTATGAATGCAAAGAACCTGGTCACTACAAAAGTGATTGTCCAAAGCTTCAAAAAGAAAAACCAAAGAAGAGGTTTGGTAAGAAGAAAGGGATGATGGAAGCCTGGGATGACTCAGATTCTTCTGAAGATGAAAATGTGAAGCTAGCTCTGATGGCTATCACAACAGATGACTCAGACTGTGAGTCAGAACAAAGAGAGGTATTTTCTGAATTCACTAGAAATGAACTTACTGATAGTTTATCAGAACTTCTGGAAAACTATAGTAAACTCAAAATCAAATACAAGAAACTCAAGAAGAGTCTTGCATCTGCTATTGAGAAACATGAAGCCGAAAAATCTGAACTCTTAGAAAATAATTTTAAACTTAAAGAAGAAATTCAAAATGTTCAAGTTCAAAATCTGTGTCTAGTTCAAAAGATATTCTGAAAGAATATGACTACATTTTTCAAACTTTCCTAGCTAAAAGCATAGATAGAAGCAAAATGGCTTTAATGATCTATGGAGTTAGTGGGTAAAACAGAAGAGGAATTGGATATGAACCTCCCAAAGGGAAGGAGACATACATACCAAAACTTGTTGCTAAAATGACTTTCACTTACAAACCTCTGAATAAATAATTCAAGTTTGGACACTCACATGATATAAAATATACATCACATTCTGGAAACTCTTATGCTAACCCAAAAGGACCCAAAAAGATATGGGTACCTAAGGATAAAATAATATTTGTTGCAGATGTCCTTAACTGCTCAATTGAGACACCAGTCATGGTACCTGGACTCTGGGTGCTCACGACACATGACGGGAAAAAGGTCTATGTTCCAAAGTATGTAACTTAAAGCTGGAGGAGACGTGAAGTTTGGAGGTAATCAGAAAGGGAAGATTATTGGTTCTGGAACCATTGGAAACGGTAACCTTCCTTCTATCTCTAATGTTTTATTAGTAGAAGGATTAACTCATAATCTATTGTCCATAAGTCAATTAAGTGACAATGGTTATGACATTATCTTCAATCAAAACTCCTGTAGAGCTGTAAGTCAAAAGGATGGATCAATCCTCTTTTCTGGAAAGAGAAAGAACAACATTTACAAAATTGATTTATCAGATCTTAAATCTCAGAACGTTAAATGCCTTTTGTCTATTAGCAATGAGCAATGGGTATGGCACAGAAGATTGGGACATGTCAGTCTTAGAAAAATCTCTCAACCAAATAAATTAAATTTAGTCAGAGGACTTCCCAATCTGAAGTACAACTCAGAAGCTCTGTGCGAAGCATGTCAAAAAGGAAAATTTTCAAAACCTTCCTTTAAATCCAAAAATGTTGTCTCTTCCTCTAAGCCATTAGAGTTACTACATATTGATCTGTTTGGGCCATTTAAAACTGCATCCATCAGAGGCAAGAAGTATGGATTGGTCATTGTTGATGACTTAAGAAGATGGACATGGGTAAAGTTTTTAAAACACAAGGATGAGTCACATTTTGTGTTCATTGACTTCTGTACTCAAGTGCAAAACGAAAAAGATTTTAAAATCATAAAAGTCAGAAGTGATCATGGTGGTGAATTTGAAAATCATTATTTTGAAAAATATTTTAAAGAAAATGGTATTGTTCACAATTTTTCTTGTCCTAGAACTCCCCAACAAAATGGAGTTGTAGAAAGAAAGAATAAAACACTACAAGAAATGGCTAGAACCATGATCAATGAAACTAATATGGCTAAGCACTTTTGGGCAGAAGCTGTGAACACAACGTGTTACATTCAGAATAGAATCTCTATAAGACCTATTCTTGAAAATACTCCCTATGAATTGTGGAAAAACAGAAAGCCCAACATTTCTTATTTCCATCCTTTTGGATGTACTTGTTTTATTCTGAAAACTAAAGAAACTCTGAACAAGTTTGATTCTAAAGCACAAAAGTGTTTTCTGCTTGGATATTCTGAACGCTCAAAAGGCTATAGAGTATACAACACAGAAACTCTGATTTTTGAAGAATCAATCAAAGTCAGGTTTGATGATAAGCTTGGCCAGCAACAACCAAAGCAAATTGATTTTTCTGTAGGTACAGAAGATCATCCCTCAAACTCTGAAACTTCAGAAGCAAAGAAAGACTCATAAGCAAAGGAAGACTCAGCAGATCATCCTCTTGACAATGCTCTGGACAAACTCAGAATCTTTGATCAACCCACTCATAAAAGGTTTCCTAGAATATCTTCAGCTCACAAAGAAGACGTAATCATTGGAAGAAAAGAAGATCCCATTAGAACAAGATCCTCTCTCAGAATCAATGAAGAATCTTTGTTTGGTTTGGTTTCTCTGATTGAGCCAACTTCCATTGATGAAGCTCTGGAATATAATGATTGGATCTTAGCAATGCAAGAAGAACTCAATCAATTCTCCAGAAATGATGTATGGAATCTTGTTCCAAGACCCAAAGGATTCAACGTTATAGGAACCAAATGGGTTTTCAGAAACAAACTGAATGAGAAAGGAGAGGTGATCAGAAACATAGCATGACTGGTTGCACAGGGTTATAGTCAACAAGAAGGAATTGATTATAATGAAACCTTTTCCCCAGTCGCCAGGTTAGAGTCTATAATATTATTAATTTCTTTTGCTGTACAAAATAACATTTCATTATATCAAATGGATGTTAAAATTGCATTTTTAAATGGTTATATTGAAGAAGAAGTTTATGTCCATCAACCTCCTAGACTTAATGATTCAAAACATCCAGAACATGTTTTTAAATTAAAAAAGTCTTTGTACGGTTTAAAACAAGCTCCTAGAGCTTGGTATGATCGTCTGAGTAATTTCCTTTTAGAAAAAGATTTTACCAGAGGGAAAGTGGACACAACTCTTTTCAGAAAGACATTTAAAAATGATATTTTAATTTGTCAAATTTATGTTGATGATATAATTTTTGGAACCTCTAATATCTCCCTTGGAAAAGAATTTGCTGAGACCATGCAGGAAGAATTTGAAATGAGCATGATGGGAGAATTAAATTTCTTTCTGGGAATTCAAATCAACCAAACTCCAGAAGGTACATACATACATCAGATGAAGTGTGTTAAAGAACTTCTGAAGAAATTTCAGATGTCAGAAAGCAAAGATGCCAAGACACTTATGCATCCAACCTGCATTCTGGGAAAAGATGAGGTAAGTATGAAGGTAGATCAGAAGCTCTATAGAGGTATGATTGAATCCCTTCTCTATCTGACTACATCTATACTTGATATACTATTTAGTGTGTGTTTATGTGCTAGATTCCAATTAGATCCTAGAGAATCTCACTTAACAGTTGTTAAGAGAATTCTGAGGTATCTGAAAGGTACTACTAATCAGGGTTTGTGTTACAGAAGATCACAAGATTACAGAGTAGTAGGTTATTGTGATGTTAACTTTGCTGGAGATAGAATTGAAAGAAAAAGCACCTCTAGAAGCTACCAGTTTCTGGGTGACAATCTTATCTCGTGGTACAATAAGAAACAAGCAACAATTGCACTTTCAACCACAAAAGAAGAGTATATTTCTGCTGCTGGATGTAGTTCTCAGATGATTTGGATTAAAAGTCAACTAGAAGATTTCAATCTTTATGAAAGTAAGGTTCCTATCTTCTGTGATAATACTTCTGCTATTTGTCTCTCTAAGAATCCAATTTTACATTCTAAAGCCAAACATATTGAAATCAAATATCATTTTATAAGGGACTATATTCAGAAGGGAATTTTAAATTTAATTTTTGTAAAAACAGACCATCAATGGGCTTACATTTTTACCAAACCCCTTTCAGAAGATAGATTTAATTTCACTTTGAAAAATATTTTTATGGAATTATGTCCTAAATAAAATAATATTTATCTTCTGTGTTTGACTTCAGAATATTCTGAAATGAATGTTCTGATTAACAACTCTTCAGAAGTTAGAAGAGAAGTTGCATCAGAAGCTATATGAAAAGTTCTGAAATGTTGTAACGTTTCCTTTCTAAGTATAGTTCAGAAATTCATTAGAACAAACAGTTGTTACATGCATCCTTCAGGAGATGAACACGTGGTTCTTTTCTGAAAGGTCACGTGTGCAAAAGCTACTGATGACGTTCTAGGTAACTGTTAATGATTATCCATAATCTCATGTTTTCCCTAATTTTTAGCAAAATCATTAAATGCACGTAATGATGAGATTCGTTTTAAATTCGTTTTAAATTCTTTAAAAATTATTTTTTAATTTTATTTCTAAACCTATTTCTGAAACTTTTGCATATAAATACTTTTTGAAAAACCCTTTTTCATTCTTTACCGTCTCTTTCAAACTCAATCGTTTATGTACTTTTTCTCTAAAACCCTTTTCTTCATCTCTCATCTCTAAGAACTTCAATGGCTTCTTCTTCTACCCACTCTGAGCAATATATAGTGCCTGAGAGAACAACTCTCATTCCTGTAGACAGTTTGGAAGTTTTAAGTGAGTTAATGGTAGATTTTGAGAATCTAAGAGAAAATTGTTTTGACTTGTTCCCTGCTGTTAAGTTTCAAGGTTGGGAAAACTTTTTTGATCGTCTCATTGGTCCAGTCTTTCCACATCTGGTGAAGAAATTCTGGATACATGCTATTGCAACCCCTAAGGTTATCCTCTCTTTCGTAATGGGAAAGGAAATATCCATTACTGAAAACCAAATCAGAAAGTTGTTAGGGTTTAAAGGACTTGGAGTTACATGTATGCCAAGTGGAAGAATGGAAATGACAAGGGCCTACTCAGAGATTTTCACAAATGGTCAAGGATCTTCAAAAGTCAGGGACTTGAAAGATAAATACAAGATTTGGGCAAGGATTATCCATGGATGTATTCACCATAGGAAAGACACCAACTCTCCAGATTACATTAACACTGATCAATAATACTTATTGTTCTGCCTTGGAATAAATGTAAAAATTGATCTGCCTTATTTGCTGTTTGAATATCTCTGGAACCATGTAAAAGAGACTAGGGAAGCTGAAAGGATGAAAAACCCAAAATCCAAAAGGAATTGGATTCCTATGGGTAGATTAATATCAGACATTCTGACTGAGAATGGTCTGATTGCTCACCTAGATGAAGCCAATCTTCTGTGGGAGCTAGAACCTACTTGTGGTAAGACTATGACTGGCAAGAATTTACTGAAACGGAAAATAATTGACAAGCTACTGGTGGAACCAACTCCGTATGTGTCATTTGTTGTAAAGAGAAGAAGGATACCTATTGCTGATTTCCGTCTTTTCAATTCAGGAGATCATCCATGCATCATCCCGCACTACATTGAAATCTGCAAAGAGACTGGAACACCTATTGATCCAGCTTGGCTCCAAGGAAGAAATCAAGATGCTCCAAATGTTATTCTCCAGGAATCTTTGAAGAGGAAATCTGTTGAAGGACCTTCGGCCACTCCTCAGAAGAAGAAAAAGAAGACAGGTAAACCTGCTGAATCTATCACTGTTTATGATTCTGTCAATGTATCTACATCTGCTGAACCCTCCCAAACCTTAGGAGATATAGATGTTGATATTGACCTGACCTTACCATCTGACTCTCTTGCTAACAACCCTCGGAAAAATCAAGTCTTATCAGACTTGAGTGACTTTGACTCTGATGAACACTCTGACACTCAATCAGAATCCTCTCAATCAGAACCCTCACATTCAGAACCCTCTGAACCATCTGTTTCTCAACCCATTCCTACTGAACGCTTTTCAAGACCTCATCCCAGACCTCTATCACCCAGACCATCTGGATGGTATGATGCTGGTTCATGGAGAATTCCAGGAATCAACGTTCCTTTGGCAACACAAAAACCACATTTCAACTTACCATCTGAAAACATTTTTGCTATGAATTGACCACAACCTCAGAACCCCATTCCCACTCCTGAAAATACAATAATAATTTCACCTGATGTCACTCCACCTACTTCACCACAACATCCAACACCAAACTCACCTATACTCTCACCCCCTCATATTCCAGAACAACAATCTGATGAACCACCTGAAACTTTTGAATCATCCGAACCTCATGAACAATCAGCACCACCTAAATTTGTTGACCAACCTGATTATTCAACCACTCCTGAACCAATAAAAATCCTGAACCTGCTAGCTTTTTAAGAACTGTAGTGGATTATGAATCTCTATAATTATTGAAAAACAAAACTTTCAAGAAGGCTGTCCCAAAACCGGTTCAGCCAGATGTGAATACATTGTTTCAGAATTTTTTAACAGATGTTCAAGCATGGTTGAATCTACTAAAAGAAGATTGCTCCAGAAGCGTGAACCCAGCTACAACGGATCTTCTATGGGAAACCTTCAGAAGAACTTTTGATGCTGAGTCACTGAAGCTACAAGACTTATGCCACTTTCAGGTGCTGGACAACTTTTCCAAACATCTGCATGCTTTCAAGTCAGAAGCTACTGACATTTGGAATAAGAAGTCTTTGTTAATGATTGCTAATACACCAGCTGATACAATGGACGTATCTGAAGATGAATCTGAAGATGCCTCTGACGATTCAAACCCTTTGGCTATTGTTCTATTGAATCAACCTTCTGTTAAGGCTGAACCTGAACCAGTGCCAACTCTTGTAATGGATCTGGGCACTCTGCTTTCCACCTTCGTGCATTCTGACTCAACGGTTGCTGCTCCAAAGCCTGTTTCTACTGAAGCTTCGTCATCCTCTTCTCCTACCTCACTTATCATGGATACTCTGAATGAGCCCAAGAGGGAGAATGAAGTCATACATGAACGCATGGATAAGAAAGACCAAACAAATCAAGAAATCAAGAACTGGATGGTGAAACAAGAAGAATCTGCCTCTGAGATAAAGAATCTTCTGTTGGCTCTTGTTTCTAAGAAATCCTAGTGTCTTTCTGTTTCTTGTCTTTTGTTTGTTGTTTTGTACTTCTGGATATTTTTTCTATTTTATGAAAACCTTTAAGCTCTTCAACTATTTTATTTATACACTTTTTGATTATGCCAAAAAGGGGGAGAAAATGAGTATTTTGAACTAACCACTATTTAACAGTTATGGGACTAAGTCTCAGACATTCTAACAAAATACAAAATTTCTTTCAGTGCAAAAGAATTTTTTTTACAGGTATCACTTTAACTCTGAAAGAGTATTCCAGCTGAACATTATCTTCATAAAGAAGTTCTGAAGAAATCCAAGAAGAATTTTTTTTTGCTCTGTAAATAATCTCAGAAAGTTTTATATATAGAAATATTCATTTCAGGGGGAGATTCCTATCTCTTATTTCGATATCTGAATAATATTTGTCATCATCAAAAAGGGGGAGATTGTTAGAACAAGATTAGTTCTGATCTATCTCAGAGTTTTGATGATAACAATAAATTATATTTTAGATAATTTATACTCTGATGAACGTATTTGACTATTTCAGATAATGATCTGACAGAAGCATTCTGAAGTACTAAGCAAAAAAATTATGAAGAAGTTATTTAATGAAAGAACCTTTTTATTTTAAGCGCATCTGCTGACTCTGGTAAGACAATTTATTTAAATATATCTTCTAACATTTAACAGGATTCCTTGCTCAGAATATTACTTGAAAGCAAGCGTTGATCAAGTTCTTAGCAAGCAAAGCACTGCCTAGAAGACGTGTAAAGCATGTTCTGAATACAAGACGTTGAAGCAAGTTCTGAATGAACGTTAAAGCCAACTTGTCTTGTCAAGCGTAGGAAACATGTTCTTACAAGTTGTCGTTTGCTCATTATTCAAAGACGGCTGCAAGCACTCAAGTGTCTAAGCTAGTTTCTTGGAAAATGGAATAGTGCAAAGAAACACGCAAGCATTTAATGCTCTCCACTTTTCTGAATGCAACAACGGTCATTTTGTTCTTACTATATATAAAAGGACATTTATTGCAAGCCAACCAACTAATCAAATTTCAAAAAGAAGCAAGAAACTACGTGAAAAATTCTGGGCTCACAAACTCATTGTTCATACACTTTGTGCAATTTATTCTAAGTGAAAAATCACAGTTGTGATATAGCTTGATTAGAAGCAAATTTTATTTCACTATCTGTAAGATTAAACTCTTGTAATTGTTCCTTGAGAGACCAAGTTTGGTCAGATTTCTCAAGCAGACTAGGACTAGATTTAAGTCTTAGTAGTGTTAGTCACTTGTAAGATTACTTATGCATTGTTAGTCACAACAGTTGTTGTATGTTTGTAATCAGTTGATTATAGTGGGTTAAGTCCTTGTTGAGAAAGGCGAAATCACCTTGGCGGGTGGACTGGAGTAGTTTGAGTTCAAACGAACCAGGATAAAAATAACCTTGTCCTTCCATTATTGTTGAGCCTTGTTTTGAAAAGAAAAAGAGTCACTTATTCACCCCCCCTTCTAAGTGTTTTCTTAACCCTTCACTCGTGCCAATCCTTATAGGTGACAACCATCTTCTGGATAATCTTCTTGATGTTTTTATCAGTAGCTTCAATAGCCACATTCATCTTAGGCCTGTAAGGATATGAATTACGATGTACAATCTTGAATTCTTCACAAAGTTCTGTCATCATCATATTATTCAAAGTTGAGCCGTTATGAGTGATGATCCTACTTGGCACACCAAACCGATATATAAGATTGTTCTTGATAAAGCATACTACCACCTGCTTGGTGACATTAGCATAAGAAGCTGCTTCCACCCACTTGGTGAAGTAGTCAATTGCCAATAAGATGAAACAATGTCCATTTGACGCCTTGGGTTCAATCATTCCAATCATATTAATACCCCACATATAAAAAGGCCACGAGGAATAAATAACATTGAGAAGCGTTGGAGGCACATGAATCTTATCAGCATAAATCTGGCATTTATGGCACTTCTTCCCAAATTTGTAACAATCAAATTCCATTGTCAGCTAATAGTAACTTGCCCTAAGCATCTTCTTTGCCATCGAATGTCCATTGGCATGGGTACCAAAGGAACCTTCATGGATCTCATGCATCAACATGTTTTCTTCGTGTCTATCAACGCATCTGAGTAACACTTTGTCCCAATTTCTCTTGTATAACACATCTTCATTGAGGAAAAATCTACCTTTCAACCTTTTCAATGTCTTTCTATCTTTGTTCGTCAAACCAACCAGGTATTCTTGAGTCTGGAGGAAATGCTTGATATCATAATACCAAGGTTTTTTATCTGACGTCCTCTCTGTGGAAAACACATGAGCTGGTCTATCAAGACGTCAAACTGTAACCTGACGTACATCATTCCAAGCATTCACTTGGTACATAGAAGCTAAAGTGGCTAAAGCATCTTCCATCTGATTCTCATCTCTGGGAATATGGTGGAATTCAACTTTATTTAAGAAAGGTAATAATCTTCTTGCATAATATTTGTAGGGAATTAAGCCAATATGGCGAGTCTTCCAATCTCCTTTGATCTGATTTATTACCAAAGCTGAATCATAATATACATCAAGAACTTTGATTTTGAGATCTATAGCCTCATTAAGAACCATGATAAAAGCTTCATACTCCTCCATGTTATTAGTATAAGCAAATGTCAACCTTGCAATAAAAGGGATATATGACCCATGGGGAGTGATAATCATGACACCAATTCCTTTTCCATAAGCATTTACAGCTCCCTCAAACACCATACCCCATCGGGATTCATGATCAAGACCTTCCTCAAGCGAAGGCTCATCACAATCTTTAACTTTCAAATACATCACATCTTTATCAGGGAAATCATACTTAACAAACTGATAATTGTCACCTGGTTGGTGAGAAAGGTACTCCGCCAACACACTCCCTCTAATAACCTTCTGAATACGGTATTCAATATCATATTTAGACTACAACATCTGCCAACGGGAAATTATTCCAGTAAGAGTAGGATTTTCAAAAATAAACTTAATTGGATCCATTTTGGAAATCAACCAAGTAGTGTGATTTAACATATATTTCCGCAATCACTTTGCCACCCAGGCCAAAGCACAACATGTTTTTTCTAGCATATAATACTGTAACTCACAGTCAGTGAACTTCTTGCTCAAATAATAAATGGCATATTCTTTTCTTCCGGTTTCATCTTGTTGTCCCAAAATACAACCCATGGAGTTATCTAACACAGTCAAATACATAATCAATGGCATTCCTTCAACAGGAGGGAGCAAGATAAGAGGCTCAAGCAGATACTCTTTAATGCTCTCAAATTCCCTTTGGTAATCATCCGTCCATATACAACCTTGATCTTTATTTAACAACTTGAAGATTGGTTCACATGTTGCAGTCATATGGGAAATAAAACTAGAAGTGTAATTTAAAAATCCAATGAAGCCTCTAACTTGCTTTTCAGTCCTTGGTGCATGCATTTCTTAAATTGCCTTAACTTTATTAGGATCAACTTTAATTCCTTTTTGGCTGACAATGAAACCTAGCAACTTTCCTGAACAAACACCAAAAGTACACTTATTCGCATTCAAGTGGAGACGATAATTCCTCAAACACTAAAACAATTTTAACAAGTCTTCTATATGCCCTTCCTCAGTATGATATTTCCGATCATATCATCAACATATACTTCGATTTCCTTATGCACCAGATCATGGAATAGGGTTGTCATAGCCCTCTGGTATGTTTCACCAGCATTCTTCAGCCCGAAAGGAATCAATCTATAACAGAATGTTCCCCAAGGCGTGATAAACGTTGTTTTTTCCATGTCCTCAGGAGCCATCCTAATTTGATTGTATCCGGAAAATCCATCCATGAATGAGAACACTTTGAATTTGGCAGTGCTATAAACCAACATATCAATATGTGGCAATGGGAAATCATCTTTTGGACTTGCTTTATTTAAATCTCTATAATCAACACACATGCGGAATTTTCTGTATTTCTTCGGTACTGGAACAATATTGGCAATCCACTGAGGGTACAATAATGTCACAAGAAAACCAGCATCAATCTTCTTCAAAACCTCTTCTTTAATCTTCACTGCCATGTCAGGATGAGTTCTTCGCAGCTTTTGCTTGATAGGTGAACATTCTGGCTTTAACAACAAATGTTCCACAATATCGATATCCAAACCAAGCATGTCTTGGTAAGACTAAGCAAGGATATCCACATACTCTTTCAGAAACTCAATTAACGTACTCTTCACATCAGGATGAAGCAGTGCCCCAATCTTGACTTCTTTCGAATCTTCTTCTGAAACTAAGTTAATCGTCTCCAATGAATCTTTATATGGCCGAATGGTATTTTCCTCGAGCTCAAGCAACCGTGAAACCTCTTCTATATTTCATCATATTCTTCTTCTTCAACTACATACACAGGATATTCAAAGTTGGGAGAGGGTGCAGGGTCATTGCACTTAATGGGTTATTTGATTAATTTGCACAAATGATTTATGATTGATTTTAGAAACTGATACATGCAACAAGTGATTATGCAGATTTATTTACAATTATTATTTATTTTGATAGGTTTTTTCTTATTACCATTTTCCAAGAAAAAATAGAAAATAAAGACATAATTTAGGAATAAAAAACAACTTGTATTAATGATCTTAAAATTCAAAACAAAATACACGCCCCTACAACATCACTTTCACCTTGGGCAGAGTGAAAGAATTTTGAAAAGACAAACAAAAAACAAATTACTTTGAAATTTGAATGCAAGAAGGAACATAAACAGTGATCCAATTATGGACTCTGACTCCATGTGTAAAAAATTTCGACATCTCTTACTCTGGCTCATCTTCGAGAATAACATTGATCTTTGGAGTAGTCAGATGGAGATATCTTGCGCTGTGAAAGATGTATTAATATTTACTCAAAGCGGACTTTTGCTTCACAACTTCATTCTTCATGGACAAACCCAAACCAATCCCATTCTTGTTCACAGGTGGACTAATAACCTTCCCCCACCCGTTGTGAAGGCCCTTCTGCACTACCTATTGCGCATCCTTAAATGAGGTGATATAATCTTCCTTCTTCCTTATATTATCAATAGACAAAGCTTGAAACTGAGTTCCAACAGAGGCTTCATTAGATTTTACAATTCTAAAGGAAGACAAATGTGATATCAATAGAGCTTGCTCATCATTCACAATAACTACCTTTCCTTCATAGACAAATTTCAGTTTCTGATGCAAGGTTGAAGTAACAACTTCCACTTCATGGATCCAGGGTCGCCCTAATAAACAACCATAGGCCGGGACAATATCCATAACCTAAAAGGTGATCTAGAATAAATGCAGACATATGTGAATAAGTAAATCCAACTCTCTGTTGACAAATTTTCTCGAACCATCAAAAGCTTTTACTATAATGCGACTAGGGCGTATATGAGTTCCCTGGTATTTGAGGTTCATGAGAGTGCTTCTTGGTATGACACTTAAAGAAGATCCATTGTCTATCAACACATTGGACAAAAAGTCATTCTTACAATTCATAGATGTATGTAGAGCCAGGATATGGTTTCTCCCTTCATCAGGCAACTCCTCATCATGAAAACTTAAATTGTTACAAGATGTAATATTCCCCACAACATCGTTGAACTGATCCAGAGACACATCTCTTTCAACAAAAGACTGATCCAACACCCTCATCAAAGATTCCTGATGAGCAGAAGAGTTTATCAACAAGGCTAAAATGGAAATCTTAGATGGAGTTTGCAACAACTAATCCACAATCTTGTAATAACTCATATTGATGATTTTTAACAAATCATGAACATCCTTTTCCAAGGCAGTGCCACTAGATTTTCCCACCACTTTCTTAGGTTCAACATTCTCAACAACCTTCTTACCAGAATTAACATATCCTCAAAAGGTAGGGGCGAAGACACATTCACTACGAGTTACCCGACTTGCTTCAACAATATTCTCAACATGGGACAAAGGTAGGATAATAATTTCTACACCATCTTCCAGGATAGTTGCATTGTACTTATAAGGAACATATTTATCTGATTCATATGGGATAGGATCAGGCAAACAAATAACTATGGGAGCAATATCAGGTTTCCTACGATATGTAATCTCTACAGGAGTAGGAACACCAAAATATGGCATAATGACACTCACCCCTAATTCTTCAGAATACTCAGGAATCACAGAATCATTATTAGAAAACATACCTTTATCAAAAGAAAAGAACTCATCAGTAGAAACATACTCATCATCAGACATGGCCTCAACATAGTGGTCTTTAATCATATTAACTCCATTATAATCATTTATGTTTCTTGTGACTCTGATAGTACCTTTATCAAACAACAATCGAACACCTCTTCTTACAATATAACAACCACGAGAATCCTATAACAGATCTGATAGGACCCATAATGATGTTCCTCCTGGCCATCCATGTGACAAAATGTGGTGTGCAGCTGTACCAGATCATCATTCATATAGTTTACATCAAAAAACCGGAATTCACTGGGACAACCATAAAACATATTCACCTCTTCTTCATATTCATCCCTTGGTTTGATTATGTGGATAAGACCTTCGTCCATCATCTCTTGGAGATCAGCTTTCACATTATCACACCCACGAATATCTGAACTAAAAATACTACGACCCGCATGATCGTGAATATAGTAGCTGAATTCAAAAAAGTTCAACCTACATTTTCGCTAAATCACCTATAACCAGGTTGATATCAAAAATCCTGAAATCCCCAGGACAACCAACAACCATATTTATAGCACCTCCATCTCCATGTTTGGGTAGTGGATTATCCTTCACATTGGGACCAATGGCTTTAAAAGACAGGAGACCAGATCTTACCATCTTTTGCACTTCAGATTTCAACACATAATAGTTTCTAATGCCGTGCTCAGGGGCTCCTTGATGAAAAGCACAAGATTGATCTGCTTTATAATACCATGGCAAAGTTGAAGGTATAGAAGGGGGAGGCCTAGTCTACACTAGGTTCTTCTTAATCAAAGCCGAAAAAAATTATGCACAAATCATTGGGATATGATTAAAAGCTTCTCTCTTCTGACCTTTCCCTTGATTACCTTGTTGAGGTGCTCTCTAATGGTCAAAAACAGTCAGAGCTACATTGACGACCGAATTTTCTGAAGCAACCTGCTGTTGATGCTGATGATGTATTCTTGGATGTCTAATCCTTCTTTCTTCAACAATAACATACACTTCACTTTCTTTCATTTTAGAAAACCCATATGATGATTTATTTGTTCCACTAGAAGCTTTATCTTTTGACAATCGTCCTTCCCTGACAGCTTCCTCAGACACCCATGCTTACCATCTCAGTGAAATCACTCTGTGCACTTGCAACCATTCTTTCATAGTAAAATGAACCAAGGGTTTTTTGGAAGACCTTAGTCATTCTTGCTCTACCATTGGGGGTACCACTTGGGCAGTAACCTCGCGCCAACATTGCGCATACTCCTTAAATGACTCCTTATCTTTCTGAGCCATCGCTCTCAATTGGTTATGGTCAGGTGCCATAAACATGTTGTAATTATACTGTTTCACGAAAGCAACTCCTAAGTCATTGGATATATAGATGTTGCTACTGTCCAATCCAATGTACCATTTCAAGGTAGCACCAATTAAACTATCCAGAAAGAAATGAATAAGCAAGCGTTGGTCATCAGTATGAGTGGACATCCTTCTGATATACATAACCAAGTGGTCAAAGGGTCAAGAGTTGCCCTTGTACTTCTCAAATTCTGCCACCTTAAACTTTACTAGCACTTTCACATTAGGAACCAAGCTGAGGTCACTGATGTACCAGTAGAAATGTTCAAGACTAAGCCATTGGATTGACTAGACTTTATACATATCAAAATAAAAATCGCCACCGCGCTATATTGTTTCCAAAGGAATGGGAAAAGAGCGAATAACCCAAAAAAGGGGAAAATATTCAAGGTAAGAGGGTTGGTTATGCAAAGGGAAGGTATTAGCACCCTAAACATCTATGGCACTCCGTAGGAACCTCTTTGTAAAATCTATATATTTTAACTATAAAAATGTGTTATATAAAATAGATGGTGGAGCTGAGAAAATAAATATATATGTTTTTTATGATTTTTGCACCCTCCGCGGTTGCGAACCTTTAGTACCTACGTACCACCTTTCGTGCAATAGAGGATCAGGGTACACGTAGTTCCTCTTTTAAAATTTTGAAACACAAGTGTGTTGGTTAATTTTATGAGATAAGACATCATCGTCATTGTCCGTGTGGAAAATATACTTACTACCCACAATCATGAGAAAGGAGAATTTGCATCATCTCAAGGTGGAGGATATGGCTTGGATTTTAAAATCAACAATGCCTCACTCAACACCCAAGTGGAAAATATCTCACTTCACTACATATTGTAGAAGTATAGTTGTTTGCATCATTACAAGGATTGACAAGAGTCTAACCTTTTTAGAAAAGTTTTGAAATAAAAGCCAAAGTGGCAACATAGTTTGAAATGAGATTATTTAACTTTTAGTCTTCTCACAAAAATGTCAAGGCATTATTAAATTGATTGGAGTTTATTTATGAAAATATTTTGAAAATGCATGGACCTAAGTCCAAGTTTATTATGAAATTGGTTTAAGTTTCAAAACAAGAATATTTTTCAAAAGGAGGGAGAAGATTTTTGAAATTAAAGAAAATGGAAGGAGAAGAAGAGACTATCCTAAAGCATAAGGTAAAAGCTAAGGATAAGAACCATCTAACCAACAAGAAGCCAAAACTTGATATTATGAGCCAAGATAGAATTCCCATTCTTTGGATTGAAACCAAGCAAGCAAATATACTAGACCTCTTCAAGTGTATTAAGTCTTCACAAAAATTGGGCAGAGTAACGGCTGTATACGGGTGAATTCCAGATTACAAACAAAGGATGTAATCACAAAAAACCTGCACACAAAAACAAACAAGCAACCCAATGTCTTGAGGTAAACCTCAAGAGCTCCAGACAAAATAATCAGATAAGATCACAAGGTCTCCCAGATAGGCCAAGGTTTCTAATCCTAAGTCCAAGAAAAAGTTCCATGCTCCATAATGCCAAGGATAGTAACCAAATAGTCCAAGTACCATTAAGAGTTTTTTAGGGTTTATGTTGATTATTAAGTATCTTAAGAAAAGAAAAAGAAAAGCTCAAGTGAGAAAAAATAAGAAATGGCAAGAAGATAAATGCTCAACTGAGAAAAGATGAAAATGACATGAAATGAAAAAACGCTAAAAAATAAATAGTACATAAAGCATAAAAGAATAAAAGCATAAAATAAACAAGTTAATAATAAGTGGTTAGTTGGATGACCATCTTAAAACTTGCATTTGGAACTCATTAGAGGATTGGTAGAACCAAAGCCTCCACACAACAAGCTGCATTTGCTTTTTGTCAAGTATATCATCCATTTGGAATTCTCATAAGTACCATTTAATGATCAACGATGTTTAAGTGATCCGCGTTGACCAAAGGTGTTGTAGATCCATTAGAGGATTGGTAGAACCAAAACCTCCACACAATGAATCTCAAGGTTATTTGATCAAAGAGATCAAATTAACATACTTGGGCTTGCAATCATATGTTTGGGCCACGAATGATCATTTATTTGAATCGGGACAAAATTTAGCGCTATGTTAAGCAATCGTAAGTGGACTTATATAGAAGTCGCACCTATTTTGAGGCTGATCAATAGCAATCTATGCACCATTTGTTTTGAGACATGATATAGAGATCATGCTCCAACAACATTTAGTGCAATGAGAAGGGGATGAGATGAAGAGGATTAGGGCAAAAGAGAAACCACATTTGAATTAATATTTAATCAAACTATTATTAAAACCATTCATCCATTTTTTGTGGAGTTAAACTCAACACCATGGATCCAATCATGTTAATAAAGCCATGATAAAAAAGTCAACCCAAGACAGCCATAAAATAATCACAAAATAATAATATAATTAATATGTACATTAAAAGGTTTAAAAATGTTAAAAAAATGAAAAATAATGAGGAAAATATCAATTATATTCAAATTAATCAAGAAATGAAAAATAAGACCATAGAAAAATCAGAAAAGAGGCCAAGTAATTTTATAAAATTTTTGGTAATTTTTAAAAGTCAGAAACTATTTTTAAAATTTAAAATAAATGGGTAAAATAAACAAAAATAGTAAAAAATAGTAAAGTCAGAAACAACAATAAAATAAGGTCACCAATATTTATCACAATATCATTGGATCATTTCATAATTTTTTTCAGAATTTAAAAATGTATAAAAGTATTTTTAAACATTTTAAACAAATCAAATAAGTGTAAAATTCATAAAAAATACCAAAACACAAAATTAAATTGTGAAAAAATAAAAACCAGAAAGAGAATAATCAAAAATATTTTTCATAATTTTTTCAGATTTTTTGGACTAAAAATGAATTTTCTATGATTTTTTGAAATTTAAAACAATTAAAATATAAAAATCAGAAAAAGAAAAAAAAAGTAAAAGATGTGGACCATTGGATGAGAGTCAAAACGCGTTAGTAATCAAATCCAAGGGATCTGACGTGCTGTGCATATCATGGTCATTAATGAATAATGTACAGAATCAATAATAAATCAGATTTTTGAAAAACACAAATGGCACGCCATCATTGGTTGGAAGATGACATATAGGTCATCTTCAACCTCCAGCCAACGTGATTTGCAGGTCTCTCAAACTGTAAAATCAGAAGTTCAGACCTATGTTAATCGCTTCATCTCTTCAAGACGAAAACAACCACACCCTCGCGCCAAATTTATATAAACTGTAGCTCAAGCAATTTGGAAAGAAAGTTTTGAAAAGGGATTTGAAAATTCATGGTCAAAACGTGTTTCCATTAAACTATAAGTGTTGTGACTAGAACCAGGGCAATGAGAGCAACACAATAATATCAGAGTTTTGAAGAATTGATGAAGGAATCTACCTATTGAAGTTGAGTTGCAGAGCTCTGAAACTGGACTTCTATGGAGCAGTATAGGGCACGATTCTTGAATGTAATTATATGGTTAGCTTCAGGGAAGATTAATGAAGGTGAATTGAGGGAAACAATGGATTGAAAAAGGTTTGAGAATAGATTTCGAAGTTGCTGAATTCTAGGTTGTGAAGCAAGTTTGGCAGGGTGATTCTGGCTATCTAAGCTTAGGAAATTGAATGGGGAATGACCCTCTATTTATAGGGAAGAAAATGGGATCAAAAGGAATAGCAAATGATGCGTTTTGGAGGGAATT
Organism: Vicia faba; assembly: GCA_948472305.1. Taxonomy (NCBI): domain Eukaryota; kingdom Viridiplantae; phylum Streptophyta; class Magnoliopsida; order Fabales; family Fabaceae; genus Vicia; species Vicia faba. Next base: position 929,970,623 of record OX451735.1, read on the forward strand.
CGTGTGGGTTTGCATCATGAAGTAAGTGTGACTCAAACTTGATAAAAACTCAGCTAAATCGTGTGTTTCATGATGCTAATCACTTCTGGAAAGTTGCTAAACATGATTAGAAACAAAAACACGTGGAAATCTTGTGATTAGAAGCTAAAACAAAGATTTCAAAATCCTGACTTTGTGAAAAATTCAGTTTCAAACTACCAAATCCAAATCCATGGAATTTCCAACTCAAGGGGTCTTACGGAATAATTCTTGATGCTTTGGAAAGATGAGGTTACAAGCTTTGCAATGGAAAAATAATGGAATCAAATGGATGCTTGAGCTGAAAGTTAAATGGCGTCAAAGTTGAAGAAAAAGAGTTGACTTTCCATACTCAGAAATATTTCAAATTCTTCTTTAAAAATGACTCATAATATTTTGTATCCAAAGATGGCCTTCCTATTAGAATTTGCTCTTGACCAAAAAAGATGGAATTAAGTAGATCTCTTGAATACATTTTTAAATTTGAACCACCCAAAATCTCTAAAAATTGAGCAAGTTATGACTTGTTGAAGTTGGCCAAAAATCATGAAATGACCAATAATATTTTTCATTCTTAAGGCAACTTCCATCCATTTTATCACTTTGAACATAAAAGAAGGCATGAAGTACACATCTTTAAGATAATCATGAAAAAAGAATTGGTTCAAGGTGATACAAATTGACCAAGTTATGACCATTGGAAGTCACATATGGAAAATTGGGGATTCATCTGGATGACTTGTAATCTTTCTTCTTCATCAAGTTCCTTCCACATGAAAACTCCTTGGAACTTTTGAAGTTATTTATTGGTAACTCTTTGAAGAGAAGGATGTTTTTGGAATCACTCAAAAATACCAAAATATGAGCAAGATATGCTCCTTTGAAGTCCAAAACCCTAGCCTTTAGATCAAGAGAATGCTTTGAGGAACTTTGCCAAGTTTGAACAAACTTTTTGTGCCAATATTCTTCCTTTGTGAATAGAAGTTGTTGAGGATGATGATGAGGACTCATAGCCACCAAAACCACTTCCATATCTTGAAATTAGAGATAAATATGCTCTTGTGACCAATAGGAACAAGACCTTGTCCAATCATGACAACTTCTTCCCTTAACCCTTTGTACTTTTGAATCAATTTTGATAACTTTGAAATATGTTGAACCAAAATAAGAATTGTCATGCCATTTCTTACAAAACAACTTCAATGGTGAGGTTTTGAATTTCTCAAGATTGACTAGGGCATGGAAATAAACTCATGAACCCATGAAGCAAACTTGCTAAACCTCCTTGCGTTTACCTACATTATTAACAAGTAAGACAAACCAATATTGTATTTTATTAATTAGAGAGAAAGTCAAAGTAAAATATCCATGATCACAAAAGAAAACAAGTCAAGGTGCTTGGTAACTCCTCAAAAGAGCAAGGCTAAAGATAGGGAGAAGAACCAAAAACCCTAATGTGATCTTGTTGTGATTTAAACAATATGGTATGATGAAGGGATCTTAGGGGAAAAAATTGGGGTACAACAACTGACAGTCTGTCTGAATAAATCTTTCCCAAAGAGTGCCTTCACTTCTTTCTTCATTTCATTGCATTGATCCTGAAAGTCATCCATTCGGTCATAAAAGCCCAAACTTTCACTTGGTGGAAGAGTAATATGATAAACTTCATCATTAATAACAGGCATAACATTCACTATTGGAGGTGTCGCATGATGAATCTCATTATTAATAACAATGACATCATGCACCATAGGAGGCGTAGTAGTAGTAGTAGTTTGAACAAATGGAGCAACTTGAGCAGCATAATTGTAACCTTCTGGCATGAAATTCTCAAGCATTCCCCATGGGTAACAGCGAGGCATACAATATTGAGTAGCAGTAACTGGAGTAATAAAGATGGGAACTGACAACACCTTTGAAATAACGGTCATCTGCTATGGTTGAGTACCATGAGGAGACAGGAGGAGGAGGAGGTGGTGGTTGATTCTGAGTAGCCACCAACGAATCTACCAAAGAATTCAGATTAGCCATACCGACTCTCAAAGCAGTAACTTCTTCGTGCAACTTACAATTCTCTTATTCAAGGTTTTCCATCTTCTTTCTAGAATAAGCCCGAATTTTGTAGCGATGAGACAACTTTCTGACTAAACGAGGCGGAGAAACAAGTAAGACACATGTGAAAGATAGAAATGCAAAAATATGTGCCAAATGATGCATGATATACAATTCCTATTATTTGTTGTGTTTACTCAAGGAACTCAAAGAATTATAAACAATTGCAAATATTGAAGTACTTACACATTTGGAAATACTGAAAAATCTCATTTTAATAATAACTTTGGAATGGATTACAACTTTTAATACAAGTTTTAATAATACTTAGTAAAAGAGAATAAAGATAGAATTTAAAAATCCTAAGGATCCAAAGCTGATGAAGATCTCTCCACACACTGACGCTTTCCCTTGAGTCTTGCAATCTGAGCCTTCAACTGCTTGTTCTCTTCTGCATACATGTCCGCGACTTCTCTCCATCCACCAGAATCAGAAAATGGGTGACTGAGACCTGACTGAACTCTAGAGGAAAATAAATCCTCCTGCTTCTTCATCATCTCGACAACATGACTCTCAATAATCTCAATCAAGTCATCATTCTCTTTCAATTCTGTTGAGTATGACGCCTCCAAAGTCTGGTACTTGTTCTTCCATGCTTCCTTCTCTTGCTGCATCCTAACTAAGGCAAGCTGTAGTTTTTCCATGTAATCTAAGAGAGGAGGAGTAGTCCTTATAAACATGTCAGCTAAAGGTTCTTCACGAGAATAAGGTCTCTTCAACTGAATTGCCCTTGCTTGCACCCAACAGAGATGAGGCTCTAAGGAAACAACTTCTCTTGGTCCCAAATCCTTTATACTCTTCCTATGAATATGGCGCCAAGCCTTTTCAATCTCTTCCTTAGCTGCCTTGTGATCTTCTCCTTCTTTGAGAAAGAAACCACTCAGATGAATATTGCTTAGCTTGTCTCTCATTGGATATCCAAGCTGGCGGCGTGCAAGAACAGGATTGTAGTTAATTCCTCCCTTTGTACCAAGAAGAGGCACATTGGGAAAACACAACAAAATATAAATAATCCTCACATCATAATAAGCTTGATGATACCAATCAATGTCAGAATGAGTGAGAGCCATAATCTTTGGTACCCAACGAAGTTCCTTCTTGATATTCTAAAAAGTAGTAGATTGGGGTAAGTGAGAAATAAACCACTGATATAACAATAGTGTGCAACAAATGATCATCCCACCTTGTTGGAAATTATGAATATGGATGGAATAATAAGTATCTCCTAGCAGCGTAGGGATTATATTCCCAATCAGAAAGATCCTAATGGCATTAACATCCATAAATTTGTCGATGTTACGAAACAAGAATAACCCATAGGCAAGCAAAGAAAAGATAGCCTCAAAAGTGATTGTACTTTTCATCTTGGTGAAGTAACAAGCTTTCTCCAATAGAAAATAAGCATGTAATCCTCTGATTCCTCCTTTGGTAGTCATGTTAGCCTCAATCTCAGACTTCCTCAAGGGAGTTATGGTGGAAATCTCATGAGACTTGGGCTCTCCTTCTAAGCCGGTGAAAGGAACAAAATCAGTAATAGGTAAACCAAGTAAGTAAGAATACTCTTTCAATGTGGGCATCGGCTGATAATCAGGAAAAGTAAAACACCGATATAATAGATCATAGAACTGGACCAATGTAGAAAGAATACCCTCCTTTATCTTGAGCTTCATAAGAGGCACAATGGCTCCAAAATCATTAATTCCTCTATCTTAGGATCCTTGAGACTGTACTTCCGAGTCTTTCTTCTTCTAAAATCCATGGTCAAAAGAGTACCTGAGATGTTTGAAAATGTCAACCTTAAGTTCCTTGAAAAATTGTGTAAAAAATGCTCATGGGTGCATGATAATGCAACAATCACACACAAGATCACGAACATGGGGGTTCATAGGTTCGACGTCATGAGCATGAAGTCAAAGGTACCACCCACAAGGTAAGAACTAATGGTTTATCACCTGCTGAACAAGTTCTAAGGAAATCCCAGAGTCTATATTCATCCTTCGTATATTACCAACGTCCCGATTAGCTCTATAATTAGCCATATTCTCAAGAAAAACTCGTCTGAATGCAGCATTGCGTGATAACTAATCCCGAATTGCTACGTTATAGTCTCCGCACTATACCTAAAGACCAAGATGAGTTAAGGGTTATACGACTTCTCAGCTTCGAGGGCTCCTAGGTCAAAAGCAGCACGTGTGTCCGATTGCTCGGTAAACAAATACTACAATCAAAAGAGCCTCCACTGAGTGAGGGATCTCATGTCTCCATTTTCAGAATTACTGCCTCAAAGGTAAAATGACTATACCGCCCATCCTATATTTAGTTTGTCCAAGCCCGGGTATAGGACTTATAAGAGATCACCAAGCACCCTGAAAACCAGAAAAATCCAGATAAACAGGCATACATACAACAAATAATGTACAACAAATAATAGCACATACATAGATAAACAAAGATAGGCTCAACCCACTTAGAGATGTCTCCTCAGCAAAGTCGCCAGTTTTCTGTAGTGGTAGAAATATTTAGACTAAGCCATTGGATTGACTTAACTCGTACAGATCAAATAAAAATTGCCATCGCACTTTATTGTTTCTAAAGGAAATAGCAGAAGAGCGAATAAAACCAAAAAAAGAGGGGGTGAATCTAGGTACGGGGGTTGGTTATGAAAATTGAAGGTATTAGCCCCCTAAATATTTATGGTACTCTGCAGGAACCTCTTTGAAATTCTGTTTATTTTGGCTATAAAAGGTGTATAAAAAATAAGATGCTGGAGATGAGAAAAGAATTTTTTTTTACAATTTTGCACCCGCCGCGGTTGAAAATCTTTAGTGCATATGTACCACCTTCTGTGCAATAGGGGATTAGGGTACTCGTAGTTCACCTCAAAAATTTTAAAACACGTGTGTGTTGGTTAATTTTAAGAGAAGAGACGTCATCGTCATATCCGAGTGAAAAACATACTTACTACCCACAATTATGAGAAAGTAGAATTTATGTCATCTCAAAATGGAGGATATAACTTGGATTTAAAATTCATCACTCAACACCCAAGTGGAAAATAGCTCTTTTCACTACATATCATAGATGTATAGTAGCTTGCATCACTACAAGAATTGATAAGAGTATAATATTTTGAGAAAAGTTTTAAAGTAAAAAGCCAAAGTGGAAAAAAGGTTTGAATGAGGTTAATGACTTTTAGTCTTGAGAAAGATGTCAAAGTACGATTAAATTTATTAAAGTTTGATTAAGAAAAGATTTTTGAAAATGCATGGACCTAACTCCAAGTTTATTATGAAAACGGTTCAAGTTAGAAAATAAGAAGAGTTTTGAAAAGGAGGGAGAATATTTTTGAAATTAAAGAATATGGGAGGAGATGAAGGTACTATCCTAAAGAATAAAGTAAAAGCCAAGGAAAAGAACGATCTAACTAACAAGAAGTTAACACTTGACATGAAGAAGTCAATGTAGAATTCCTATCCTTTGTATTAAACCCAAGCAAGCAAAAAGACTAAACCTTTGAAGAATACCAAGCTTCAGATGAATTAAGAACCAAGCAAAGTCTTCATTGACAAAAAAATGGCCAGATTAACAACTGTATACTGAGGAATTCTCAATCACAGACAAAGCATGAAAATTAGGATAACCTGCATACAGAAAAAATTCAAACCAATGACTTAGAGTAAACCCTAAGGATTTCAGCAAGAATAACAACAGAGCAAGAAGGTTCCCAAGCATCAAGGATTCTAATACTAAGTCCGATAGATCCAAAACTCCATAAAACCAAGGATAGTAACCAGGTAGTCCACAAAGAAATAAGCCTTTTAAGGTTCAAGTTGATTATTAAGTGTCTTTAAAAGAAAAGAGAGCTCTAGTGAGCAAAGAAAACATGACATAAAAAATAAATTTTTAAGAGAGCAAAAGAAAAAATAGCATGAAATGTAATTCTAAAAAATGAATGGTACATAAAAGTAAAGGCACAAAATAAAGGCATAAAGTAAAGTTAATTGTTACTGAATTAGAAGTTAGAGGTCAAATATAACAAAAGTTTAGTTGAATGACCATCTTGAAGTTTGCCTTTGAAAACTCTTAGAAGATTGATAAAATCAAAGCCTCTAACCAACAAGTTTCATTTTCTTTTTGTCAAGTATATCATTCATTTCAAGTACTCAAGGCAACCACATATGATCAACGATGTTCAAATGATTCACTTAGACCAAAATTCACAAAGTTCATTAGAGGATCGATAAAACCAAAGCCTCCTAACAATGAACTTCAAAGTTATTGGATTCGAGGTTTCAAATTAAACATACTTGGGCTTGCAAACATAGATTTAGGACACGAATGATCATTTTTCTAATGGGGACAAATTTAGCGCTATGTTAAGCAATCGTAAGTGGAATTAAGTAGAAGCCACACCTATTTTGAGGCCGGTCAATAACAACCTATGTACCAAACATGTTAGAGAAATGATATTTAGATTATTCTCCAAAAACATGTAGCACAAGTAAAAACAATAAATGGATAAGATGAAGAGGGAGGTGAATAATAGTGTAACCAATGTATTAGATGAAATTAGGGTTTCAAATATCATCAACGTCGTTCATCCATTTTGGTGGATTTGGTTTTTCAACCTATCAACACCCAAGATCCAATGAGGTTGAGGAACTTGTCTCAAATTAACACTCAAGTGTCTCCAAATCAGGACCAATCAAAAAATAATAAAATGTATTTAATATAAAAACAAAATTTAAATGATTTATAAAAAGGAAATATTTGGTAAAATACATAACATGTATTAAAACACAATAAAAATCCCAAAAAAATATCAAAGGTCAAACATGAGTCAACAAGTGTTGACAAATTTTTTTAGAATTTTTTAAAGTTAGAAACTATTTTTAAAATATAAAGAAATAAGAAAAATAAGCCAAAATTTGTGAAAAATAGTAAAATCAAAAATAAAATGAGTCACCAATATTTGTCTAGATGTCATTGGATCCTTCCATAATTTATTCAGAATTTAAAATGACCCAAAAGTATTTTTAAACAATTAAAACAAATCAAATAAAGTGAAAAATCATAAAAAGCACGAGCTTCAGAGAAGAAGAGACTACATCTTAGCAATTTATTTGAAGTGAAATGGTGAAGATTTCTTCCTAAATGAAGTCTTAGAACTTTGCTCTGAAACTTGACTTGGCTAGCATTATTTAAAGCATTTCAAGACTTGGTTTTTCTTCTGTTAGCTTCTGTGAAGTTCAAGGATGAATAATCATTCAAGAAATAAGAGCTAGAAGTGAAGGAAATGAGAAATCGAAAACTTAGAAATGTGAGTTAAGAAGAGAGTTTGGCATATCTTATTTGGCTATCCAAGCTTGAGGAAAAGAGTAAAGAATGATCCTCTATTTATAGGGAAATGAACAATGAAAATAATTAGAATAAATAGTGAGGTTTGAAGGGAAATTGAGTGTAGACCGAAAATGAGAAAAGTGTGACTTGAACTTGCTCAAAACTTAGCTAATTCTTGTGTTTCAATGATCTAATCATGCTTTGCAACTTGGTTAAACATGTTTAAGTTAAAAACGCAAAATAATTTAATCATTAGAAACCACATAATGAAAATCAAATTCTGACTTCAAATAAAAACTCAGTTTCATGGAAGCAACTTCAAGAGCATGGGGCACACAATGTTAGAGGCTTTATGATCTCATTCTTTTGCAATGAAAATATCTCATAACAAACTTCACAATGTGCCAAGAAGGTAGGATTTGGATGCTTGAGCAAAAAGTTATTCAAGTTTGAAATCAGGAAAAACACACGGGTATTTGACACTTAGAAAAATTCTAAGTATGGAACCTCAAAATGACCTATAATGTTCTTCAAAGTTACATGCCCTTCCTCTCAAAATTTGATCTTGATCCTTGAATATGAAATGAAGTATACCATTTTAATTGAATTATAGAATTGAGATCATTCAAAAATCACAAAAAATGAAAGAGTTATAATCTTTGGAAGATGATGAAAAAATTTGGGGAAATTCACAAAAGACCTATAATCTTTTCAATTCTTTAAAAACTTTCCAAGAATTTTCATGTCTAGCACCTTGAAACAAAGTTACAGTAGACATTCCAAAGATTATTGTAGAAAAATAATGAGCTCAAGGAGATAAAAAAATTAACAAGTTATGATCCTTTGAAGTCACACAAGAGAATTTGATATCCTTTTCAAAGGACTTGTAATCTTCTTCAACCATTAGTAATCTTCCATTCAAAATTAGCCTTAAACCCTTGAAGATAACTTGTTAAGGACCCTTTAAAGAGAATCATGGTTTTTCAATTAATCAAAAATCTCAACAAATGATCAAGATATGGTCCTTGGAAGTTAACAAACCCTAGCTCAGAAAGTGTTATAATAACTTGGAACCCCTTTCAACTTTTGATGATTTTTCTTGCCCAATCATGTGAAGAGAATTTGTTGTAGATGACGATAAGAACCCATTGCAAAAATAAACAACTCAAAATATTGAAAATTGATAGAGTTATACACTTGTGATAACTGAATCAAGCACTTGCCTAATTAGGTCAAACTTGTTGCACCAACCTTGAATATTTTGAAATTTCTTTGAAAAATAGAGCATGATGGATCACATTATACCTTGAAATGATGTTGCCTTAAATCACACTCAAAGGTGGAGCTTAAGTCTCAATTAAACTTGTTTAAGAAGGCATGAAAATAAACACATGAACCTATGAATCTTCTCGATGAATACCACCACCAACTTTGAGGAAAACTTGACCTATATGTCAGAAGATATGAAGACTCTAAGTTCAACTTAAGTCCAAATGCTAAAGACTCAAGTTTCTAAAGACAGTGTGTTCCAAAGAAACAAATTTAGAAGATCTGAAGACAAAGTTTCTACTGAAGTCTAGATGCTAAAAATATAGTTTCTAAAAAGAAAACCTAATTCAAGATGGCAAAGTCAAAAGATCTAAAGAAAAAGTTTCTACTGAAGTCTAGATGCTAAAGAATTATGTTTATAAAGATCCAAGGTTCTCTACAACGGTTTCTCAAGACCAAGTGTTGAAGAATATAAAGACGCATCTCTTAAGACTCTAAAGACTTGAAGCTCTTCTGATCTAAGGTTCTCTACAATGGGTTCTCACGACCAAGTGCTAAAGACTCTGAAGGCGGATTTCTGAAGACTCTGAAGACTAGAAGTTCAGAAGACCTTATGTTATGTTCCCACTTCTAAACTCATGCTCGATGAAGCCTCTGATGTGCAGAAGGAAAGAATATAACGTTAACATGTTAAAAAAGTATATAGTACTAAAAGCCTTATTCCACTAGCTTAAATTGTGGAAGAGAAAATGACGTAGAAGTACTATTTGTAACAGATCTTTTTCAAATAGCCAACGGCTCTATTTTGTTTGGCTATATAAGAAAAGAGTCGTATGTTTAAAATGTTATTGGTGTTCAATGATAAAATGAATGTTGTCACTATTGGAATTGTGATACGGTGGTAGAATCGACTGTTATACTTGTTTTGCATTTTGTATTCACAAATGTTGTGGTAAGCAAGAGTCTCCACCAAATTTTCTTTTAACCAACAAAGGAAAGGGCGAAAATAACAGAAAAAAACCTTTTTTGAGATTTTCTGAGTAAGGGGGGTAGATTATGGAAAGGGAAGGTGTTAGCACCCTTTCCATATGTGGTTTTCCACGGGAACTTATGTACTTGCTCATTTTGAAAACTGCTTTCGTTTTTGTTGATTTGAAAAGTTTGCTTGCTTTATGATAACTCTTGTATTAGTCCTCAAGAGCATTGATAAAGCGTTTTTTAAAAGGTTTTGAAAATGTAGTGTGAAAAATGTTGTTTTGAGCAAGTACTTAACAACTATCTACCTACTCGAAAAAAGGCTGTTATTTTCCTCCTTTCCTTTAGATAGTGCTATCCTACTATTAGTGATTAGGTAGCCCTATCGTTGGATGTTTGAGGGACTATCGAAGGAATGTTTACAGTCACCAAGGAAACTGGGCAAGAACTCTTAGTAATTTTCCTAAAGTGTCAAGACCACTTTTTTAACTAAGGCAACAGTCGAAAGGGTCATCGAGGGACTTGTGATCTCTTGAACTCAAGGACAATCACTAAAAATTCTCACGTTTCGAGAATTATGACCGTTTTCGAAGGCAACCGAAGTGGGAGATACCTAGGGGTGAGCATGTGCAAGTGTGTTGATTCGGTTCATTTATCTTGCGCATTTAGGGTTATCTAACCGTTTTCTTTTCAGTCTTTTTCATGCAATCCTATTAATATAAATTGCTAATAATAGTGCAGAGAATAAATTACATAAAATAAAATTCCTAAGCTATTACAAGGCCTTGGGGAAAATACATAAATATCACAAGAAAATAAAATGCGGAATTTTAAACCTAATTAAAGCTATTACAAACCAGGAAACAATTGCATAATGGGGAAAAGAACTCATGAAAAAAATAAACGCGCGAAGAATGGGAAGTGCGTCTACAACCTAAAAAATGTTTAAAAGAAAATCTTTTTTGTTTTTATTTATTTATGAAAATATTAAATTGTAATAATATCCTAATTAACTAAATTAAAAGAGGAAAGAAAAAATATTAATTACAATAAATTCTAAGGAAACTAATATTTTTTTGGTATTTTTAAAGAAAAAGATTTAAAATTTAATCCTAATTTCTAGTTAATTTTAATTTAAAGAAAAAAAGGTTAAAGTAATTAAACTAGATTAATTTACAAAATTAATTTTAATTATATAAAAAAAACCTAATTCCTATTTTTGGGATTTTATTGATTTTATGATTAAAATAGAAATTGATTTTAAAATAATTAAAATAAAAAACAAAGAAATTAAAAAAAAATAGAAAAATGGTTTTGTTAGTGTTAGCAGACTAGGGGGTGTGGCGCTGAATCTTTGTTGGTCCCACTCAATTGAACCCAGCATTCCAAACGATAATCTGGTGGAGATGCGTCTTGAGGGCGCACGGTGAACCACATGTTAAAGCTTTTGGATCTGGCTCTGTGGACATTGGATGGTGTAGATTTGATGCTACATGGTTCGCGTGCATAGCCTGGTTGTACCAAATCTACAAGAAACTTGTTAGAAAAAACAAAATTCTAGACCTAGGTATCGAACCCAGGTCTCTCCCTTTGCACGCTTATGCCTTTGCCCTCTGAGCCAATCGTTAATTCATGATTATAACAACACAAAAATAATATATGAGAAACGAGGATCAAATCCAAGTAATCAAAAAATGCGCGCGTCAGCAATTGAATGAACCAATGAAATTAAAACAAAATGCCACGCAGGGTCTTAGAGGAGTCAACGACGCCGGAGCTGTACTCCGGTCGTCTTCTCCGGCCAAGCAAAACCGCCAACCTACAAATACGTTAGATTCAAGGCCTGAAACTTTGTCTACCCCCAATAAATCTAGGTTGCAAATTCAACCATGGCCTTAGTTTTGTCTAAAAATGCCTCTATCTCTGAAACCGAAGCTCACACGTTTAGAAACCCTAACAATGGTGATTAGAGTTCTTGGCCATGTACCTTACATGAAAAACGTAAGAATGCTCACAATCAATGATAATTGTACGAATATGGAATGAAAATTAATTTATAGCATGCATTTGCAAAGTTTCGAAACCATGTTTTACCAAAATCTGGTGATGCTTGAAGGAGGGATTCTGGGCATGATTTGGCTTGGATCACGGGTAGAGATGAACCTTGGGACCTCCAGGAGGAAGCTAGGATGCTTGGTTTGGGTGGAGAAGGCTTAGATCATGTGAACCAAGATTGCACATCTTTGAAATTTTTTTGAAAATTTTCTAGGGTTTTTTGTAGCAGTCGTGCGTGTCTTTGGTCTGGGATGCTCGTGCATATATATGAAACAATATTAGGTCAACAAAATTTGAGGAATATCCATGCTTTAATGAAAAAAAATTTCTTTCTAATAATGTGATTTTTGACTTTTTTTGGACTAAATCAAATCTTTTCATCCCTCCACGAAATTCCCTTTGTATAATTAACATATCTTATCCATTATTTGATAGGAAAAAGATTTCAAATCAAATCTTATGTTACCTCTATTATTTATTTATTTTATTTTGAATTTTAATGAATAAAATATCAAAATAAATAGAATAAATAATATTATAATGCATGGGTGGGCTTATAGATCATGTTCCATGTTAGAAACAAGTTTTAAACATAAAAAGGTAGGCTCCTTTGGGAAAAATTCAAGTTTGGTCAATATTGGCTTCATGCACTTTTCCAAAAATAGGTCAACTTTGGAAATACATATCTCCCACAATTTTAACCTTATGAGGGTGTTCTGGGACTTTTTATAGATCTTAGGATGTCCTCTAAATAACCCTTTTGGTTTCATCTCAATTGGATTTTCCATGTTCATGTAAGGAGCTTTGACCTAAAAGGTGTTTTTGTTGACTTTTTGAAAGGACCTATAATGTCTAAGCTTGTATCTTTTAACTAGGGAATTTCTTGAACTTGAGGGATGAAGAGAAGTTGTAGATAATTTTATTTTTTTCAAAATGAGCATTGGTCGAAAAATTTCTGATAAAATATGTGAAAGTTATGCCTAGTCAAAGTTTGGTTGACTTTTCCTATATAAACACTAATTTGCAATTTGACTTTTGATGAGTTAGGAGCATTTATTGAGGAATCATTATCAACCCTTGATCAAATGATGAATATCACTTCAAAATGTTGATGTTGACCAAAAATCTTGAAGTTTGACTATATGTAGGCCACAATTGACTTTTAACCTATTACAGTTGACTTTCAATCATTTGAGCAATTGACTAAGCAAACTTATTGTGCAAGGCATGAAATTTGTCATGGATGATCTTGAGGACATAATAGGGCCATGGAAAACATTTGGGACCCTTGGAGCTCACACATCTTGATGGAAACTGAAACCCTAGTTATAGGTTCATTGCCTTAGGAGGAGAGTTTGTCTGGTCAATTCTTAGTCATCCTAGGGCAAGTCGGGGACCTCAATGGGCATGTGTCGAATAAAATGAGAGGGAAAATTTTAGGGTACAATAGCTTCCCCTGTTCAATCTTCTTAGACCTGAGGATGTATATTAGGAATGGGCTTATAGATGCCATTTGGAAAAGGTGACAGAAGACTATAGGATATGGACTTAAAGATGCCATCTAGAGAACTCCGCTGAGGAGGACTCCGCTGAGGAATGTTAGTATTAGTTTTGGGAAATAGATTCTAGGACCTTCAGTTATCCGTTACTCTACCGGGGAATTACCTCTTAAATAGATAGACGAAAGCGAATTACTATCTGGTCGGAATCCAGGCTTCACAACGACTTGCTGTGGACAATAAGGCTTCACAACAACTTTATTGGGGAATAAGAAATTAACTGCTATCCGGTAGGTTCCCGGATTGGCAGTAATTGTAGACATTGAACTGTTATCTGGTCGTATCCAGGCTTTAGTGATTTGAAGACATTAAGCTGTTATTTGGTCGGGTCCAGGCATCAACTTGAATTTGTGGTATACAGTTATCTGGTCGAGTCTAGGCTTCAGTGTCATGGGTTATACTATCATATGGTAGGGTCCAGGCTTCATAGTAATTAACAATAATAAAATGATGTCTGGTCAGACTCCAGGCTTTACAGTTTCTTTAACTGGGTAAGAAACAGAAAAATCTTAGGGTCGATTTAACTGAACCAGCGAGAGTAGCCACTGGAAAAGAATCAAAATAAATCATTCATCGATTTAAACTGATCCAATAGAGGTCTTGAGTCATCTTTAACTGGGTAAGAATCAGAAAAATCTTAGGGTCGATTTAACTGAACGAAAGAAGAAGTCTTGAATCATCTTTAGCTGGATAAAGAATCAGAAAAATCTTAGAGTCGATTTGACTGAACCAGAGAAAGGTCTTGAATTATCTTTAACTAGATAAAGAATCAGGAAAATCTTAGGGTCGATTTAACTGAATCAGAGAAAGTATCTACCAGAAAAGAATCAGAATAAATCATTGGTTGATTTAAACTGAACTAGTAGAGGTCTTGAATTATCTTTAACTGGATAAGAATCAGAAAAATCTTAGGGTCAATTTGACTGAACCAGAGAAAGTATCCATCGGAAATGAATCAGAATAAATCATTGGTCGATTTAAACTGAACCAACATAGGTCTTGAGTTATCTTTAATTGGATAAGAATCATAAAATCTTATGGTCGATTTGACGGAACCAGAGAAAATATCTACTAAAAAAGAATCAGAAGAAATCATTGGTCGATTTAAACTGAACCAATAGAGGTATTGAATTGTCTTTGACTGGATAAGAATAAGAAAATCTTAGTGTCGATTTAACTGAACTAGAGAAAGTATTTAACGGAAAAGAATCAGAATAAATCATTGGTTGATTTAAACTGAACTAGCAGAGGTATCTACCAGAAAAGAATCAGCGTAAATCATTGGTCGATTTAAACTGAACCAGTAGAGGTCATTTAAGAATGATCTTTCTGAGGAAAATGATGAAATAGCCTTTCGTCAGACGTAACCTTTGAGAAGACTATCAGGTCATATAAGTAGTCAATGATGTTTGTTGATTTGATCATTCCTAAAAAGGAAAAGAGTTATTCGCATGCAATGTCATGATGTATGAAATGCATTGTGTAATGATGTTCTCAAAATAAATGAGATTATGCTGTATGCAATACGTATGCGCATGCCATGATGTATGAATATGGAATGCTGTTGCGATATTTCCTAGTCTGGGAAAATAAATCCCTGGCTGCTGCTGGAGAGTAATGGGAAGCTGAGTCCCGGACTGCTGTTTGGTAGATGAGGAAAGTGATTCTTCCATTTCCGCTGGGGGTGATGAATGTAGATGATTTGTTGGGGAGTTCCTCTTTCCGTTTGAGGACATTCTGCTGAGGATCTTTGACTCTGCTTGATAATGACTCTCTGGGGAAAAAGATGCTCTGTTGGAAGATTTTACCAATGTAGAGAAATAAACATTGTTGGGGGATAAACCTCCACAGCTAGAGAAATAAACTCTACCGGGGATAAGGCTTTATAAACTGTTCGAGATTATAAAAACTTATCTGGGGAACATGGATTTCGTTTCTCTGAGGGAACTTTGTTGGAGGAGGTAATTCTTGCTTGGGGAAGAAGAGGTCAAAACTTTGGTTGTTTTCACTCTGCGGGGATATAGATATCACTAGGACGTATGTTGACGATGCGGCAATGACTTTGCAATAGGAAGTCTCTGCCCCTGTATCTGCTAGAGAAAAGTAACTGTGAGGACTACAAATGGCTTTTTAGACCCTGCCCCGTTTCTTAAAGTCATTAGCAACAGTCTTTTTGTTTTTTATGCAAGTATTTGTAAACAGTAATCATATTTAAATGCATATGTAAAAAATAATCACTGGACGTTTTTGCAAAACAAAACAGTAAAAAAAAAATAGTTTTGTACTTTCAAAGAAATGATTTGTATTGACTTGAAGAAATTTGCCTATAATAGGCATTTTTTGTACAAAGAGACTGACATTCCAGTAGGAGAACGCCGTCGTGAAAATAAAAACTATACAAAATAGTGTACAAAGAGAAAACAACTATGTGTAATAATCTCATTGAGTTTCAATTCTGCTATTGCCCTTATGTCTTTGAGCGTCTCATGACTTTGCTACTTGTCCGAAGTTGACTGAATTGATTGGTACCGTTTGAGCTTGATAGTTGTTACTGAAGTCTGGTTGAAAGGTGATCCAACGGGACATAGATGTACGCTTTAAATCCCTAACTTTTTCCTGGACCACCCTTTTGGTTTTTCAGTCCACCGGGATACTCTTTTTTGCCCAAGCCGCCTTTTTAGGTTTTCGACTTACCAGGTGTACATATTTTTTCGTATTTTATCCCTAATTTTTGCCCGAACCCTTTTGGTTCGCCGGGATGCCCTTATTTTTTCCTAGGCCAGTCAACCTAGAGGGTCTTTATTCATGCGTAGTATCTTTTAACAATGTCCGCATTCACAGGGTGAGGAATGTAACACCCCAAATCTACCCCCACGGTTATATTAAAAGCAGAGTGCCAAAATTTCCGCAAACATGAGGAATTACATTCCCATTTAAAAAACCAACAACATAAAACCTATCATAATAGATACATATCACATATTAATCCAAAGAACTTATAACAATTAATTAGTCTTCCAAAATGTTTCAACTTGATTCCATAAATACGCAACGGATTCACAACTTTAAAACTTCAAAAGAACATAGCATCTTTTAAACAACTTAATTCAAAGAAAAAAACTTCTTAAAACAACAACTTGGATTAAACTGAAAACATCATAAAATCAAATAAGCGTTTATCCCCCCGAGTGCTACGTATCAGAGCGACGACACCAACAAGCTACTAAGTCTCTACTCCTCGTTACCTGCACGTTACCAGTATAAAGGCAATGGCGAAACAAATAAAGGGGTGAGACATTGATTAATATAAATAAAATTATGATAATTAATATATTATACAAGAACATTATGAATTTCACCGCTTCTCAACAACACACAACAATCAATAAACATTCACAATTATCATTAGCGATTAAAAATGTAATTCGAATGCGACACAACTGTGCATATGCATGTGGTACCAACAGGGCTTCAACCCTCTTCACTAATTTCCATTTAATAGAGGCACAAGGCATAAGCCTACTTCACAAATCCACCAATACAGGCCTTCACAAATGCAAATGTATGAATGTATAACACATACAACAATATCATTAAAACGCTTCATGAGGCACACGCCTATATCTCTAATATTACCAATTAATAGAGGTAAATCTTCGTCATAACCATTCCTGCAACTTCACAAAAATATTCGCAACATCATAATATCAACGTACATCACAAAGGAAAGCACAAACATGATAGTTGTGTCCAAAACACTCCCATGAGTCTCTATGTATTAATTCTTCATTATTTAATTATTCTCCTAATATTAACTTCTAAATAACTAACTGGAAATAAATATTTTCTTTTGCTATTTAATCAATCCTCTAAAATAGTTACTACAACTTTACTAATTATTTCCAACTCTGTCTTATTACTACAGACTGTTAAAATTATATTATAACTACTAGCTTATGATCACTGACATGAGGGCTACTTCTATTAATTTTTTTCTGCTATAACATACTACTGATAAGATACTACTGATAAGAATGGTTCAATTTGTTCCCTAACTGCTTTGCTTTCGTATTAATAAATTATGCGCTGATACCATATAAATTTATATAACATGTTGCTACAGAAAGAAACAAGCGCCTTTCCACCTAACAGACAGTGCCGAAAGACACTCTTCTTCCCTCTCAAGGCTGTCGACCGACAACCTCTACCCCCACACCCTGCCGATCGTTACTCTCCATCCCCACCTTGCCGATCATCATATTCCTACAAGGGACTCCCTGCCGGTCGGCAGGCCCTCCCAGGGGTTCGTCTTCAATATATTTCCAAATGCAGGCTTGGTTTTCTACCCAGATTTCTCATATACAGCAACATAAAATAATTGTTTTGCAACTATTCTTTACCTATTAATTTAATTAATTCTCATATTCACAATCAACAACAATTGCAACAGCATCAACACACAATTATTTATTTTCCAGAACTCAGCACAACAACAATTGCCAGCAATAACATGATTTATTCCACACGAAAATTCAACACAAAATTCAACACAGATAACGGATAATTACACAACCCTAATCCTACATACTAACCATCATATTGCCGGTTATAAAATCCGAACCCCACCCTTACCTTTTGGTTTTCCGGCCGGTCAAATTCTCCGGTTGAAACTGCAATTGGTTTGACGACAACTTCTCTAAATTTTCTTGCCTCCCACTTGGTTCCTCCAAAACCTTGTTTCTTCTACTGCTACGTGATAATTGTTTTTATTTTGGTTTTTGGCTGCTAGCTTATATATATCATAACCTAATATAATAATAATAGGTCTACTAGTAACTTTAATGGGCCTATTAATTCTATTCCTAATCTTGCAATTTCACACACCCCACTTGACCTAACTAATAAAATAACATTCTATTAAAATCAACATTATTTCCAATATTAATTTCTCTTGACTAAATTGACTAATTATTCGATTATCAATTATAACAATATGTATTTAATCCAATAATGCTCCTTATAATTATTCTGATAATTCCTTCTTCAACTAAATTCCAACAATTAAATCTTTCGTAATTTATTTAAATAATTTAATGAATTTCCGGGTGTTACAAGGAAGGTCGTCACCATCCATAGTGGTTAAGATCTGGCTCCACCAAAAAATATATTCTTGATCACAAATGAACCTTCGTATGTGGGAGTCCATTTGCCGCTGGGATCACCTTGTCGTAGGATGATGCGCTTGATTATTAGATCGCCCACTTGGTATACCTGACGTCTGACCTTTTTGTTGAAAGCCTTGATCATTAGCTTTTGGTATATCTGACCATGACAGATAGTCGCTCACCTTTTCTCGTCAATCAAGTTCAATTGGTCAAGTCGAGTCTGAACCCAATCATCTTCGTTCAAACCTGAATCCTTCATAATTCTCAAAGAAGGGATCTGGACCTCAATAGGTAGGACAACCTCCATGCCATAAACCAGAGAGAAAGGTGTTTCCCCTATTGACGTACGTGCTGAGGTGCGGTAACCATGAAGAGCAAATGGTAACATGTCATGCCAGTCTTTATATGTCACCGTCATCTTCTATATGATTTTCTTAATGTTCTTGTTAGCAGCCTCCACAGCGCCATACATCTTCGGCCGGCAAGGGGAAGAATTATGATGCTGGATCTTGAATTGCTTACAGAGTTCGCTGATCATAGTATTGTTGAGATTTGTACCATTATCTGTGATGATTCTTTCTGGAACACCATATCGACAGATAAGGTTATGCTTGATGAAACATGCCACCACACTATTGGTAACAGAAGCAAATGAGGCATCCTCAACCACTTCGTGAAGTAATCAATGGCAACAAGAATGAAGTGATGCCCATTGGAAGCGGTAGGTATAATTTATCCGATCATATCAATGCCCTGCATTGCAAAGGGCTAGGGAGCAGTTAATATGTTCAAGGGAACCGAAGGTACATGTATTTATCAACATAAATATGGAATTTGTGACAAGTTCAGGAATGCTTATAACAATCTACTTCCATAGTGGACCAGTAGTATCCTGCCCGTAGGATCTTTTTAGTCATGGTGTGTCCACTAGAATGGGTGCCAAAGGTACCTTCGTGTAAATCTGCCATAATCCTCTCTGCTTTGCTCTTGTCTACACACCGAAGTAAAGCAGAGTCGTGGCTGCGCTTATAGAGGGTTCCATTACTGAGGAAGAACTTTGCAGAGAACCTTCTAAGAAACTTCTTACCATTGACAGATGCCCCCTTAGGGTATTCTTGAGCTTCGAGATACCTTTTCACTTCATGGAACTAAGGTTTTTCTGTTACCTCTCCAGTATTGATCTCATAGTAGTAAGTTGGTTCATCCAATATCTCAATAGTGATCTGAGGAGCTTCATTGTCCGATCTGACCTTGAACATGGAAGACATGGTAGCTAGCGCGTCCTCTAACTGATTCTCTTCTCGTGGAAAATGTTCAAAGGTGACTTCTTCAAAGTGTGGAAGTAATGTCAATACATGCTCTCTGTAAGGGATGAGATTAAGATGCTTCATGTCCCACTCGCCTTTGATTTGACTTATTACCAAGGCCGAATCTCCAAAAATAGTCAAGAACTTGATCCTCAGGTCAATAGCAGCTTTGAGACCCATGATGCATGCTTCATACTCAGCCATATTGTTGGTGCAGATGAAACATAGTTTGGCGGTGAAAGGAGTATGCCAGCCTTCAAGAGATATTATTACATCACCGATGCCATTGCCAAGTGCGTTGGAAGCTCCGTCAAAAACCATGGTCCATCAGGATCCTTTATCAGGTCCTTCATCCGGTCCAGGTTCTTCACAGTCAGTCACTAACATAATATTCTCATCTGGGAATTCAAGGTTCATGGATTGGTAATCATCCACAGCCTGATGAGCAAGATGATCAGCTAATACACTTCCTTTGATTGTTTTCTGGGTCGTGTATTCAATGTCGTATTCAGTCAGGATCATTTGCCATCTCGCTATTCTTCCGGAGAGAGCGGGCTTCTCGAAGATGTACTTGATCGGATCCATCTTAGATATCAGCAAAGTAGTGTAGGTCAACATATATTGTCTCAGTCGGCGAGAAGCCCTTGCCAAAGCATAGCAAGTTTTCTCGAGTAGTGAGTATCTTGTTTCACAGTCGGTAAACTTTTTTCTAAGGTAGTATATTGCATGATCTTTTCGACCAGACTCGTCATGCCGCCCCAGCACACACCCCATTGAATTATCTAACACTGTTAAGTACATTATCAAAGGTCTTCCCTCAATCGGAGGCATCGGAATTGGAGGCTCTTGAAGGTATTCTTTGATTCTGTCAAAGGAAGTCTGGCATTCATCATTCCACTTTACCACTTGATCTTTCTTCAGAAGTTTGAAGATTGGCTCACAAGTAGCAGTTAGATGGGAAATGAACCTGGCAATGTAATTTAAACATCCTAAGAAACCCCTAACTTCCTTCTCGGTCCAAGGAGCCGGCATATCTTGTATGGCTTTAACCTTTGCAGGGTCTACTTGAATACCCTTGTCACTGACAATGAAGCCTACGAGGTTACCAGACCTTACTCCAAAGGTGCACTTGTTCGGATTTAACCTCAGCTTGTACGTCTTCAACCTATCAAACAACTTTTGTAGATGATCAAGGTGCTCTTTTTCAGTTTGAGACCTGGCTATCATGTCATCAACATAGACCTCTATCTCATGGTGAATCATGACATGGAACAAAGCTACCATGGCTCGCTGATAGGTTACCCCAACATTCTTCAATCCAAAAGGCATCACATTGTAACAGAAAGTGCCCCATTGTGTGACGAAGGTTGTCTTCTCCATGTCTTCGGGTGCCATCTTGATCTGATTGAAACCAGATAACCCATCCATGAAGGAAAATATCTTATGTTGTGCGGTGTTGACAACCGTAATATCAATGTGGGAAAGCGGAAAGTCATCCTTGGGGCTTGCCCTATTCAGGTCTCTTTAATCCTCACACGTACGTACCTTTCCGTCCTTCTTACGTACCAGGACTATGTTAGTAACCCATTGTAGATAGGAGGTGACAGCTAAGAACCTGACGTTGAACTTCTTCATAACTTCTGCTTTGATCTTCTGTGATATTTCAGGATGCATACGATGGACCTTCTGCTTTACTGGAGGGAAATCTTCTTTAGTTGGAAGACAATGAACCACAATATCTGTGTCTAGTCCTGGAATGTCTTCATATGACCAAGCAAAGATCTCGGCATAATCATACAACATTTGTATCAACTGCTGTTTGACACTAAGCTTTAAATTTGCACATATCTTGACTTCTTTTCTATCCTCTTTTGTGCCCAAGTTCACTGTCTCAGTTGGTTCTTCATGAGGCTGTATAGCCTTTTCTTCCTATCGTAACAGCCTAGCAAGCTCTCCTGGTACCTCACAATCTTCCTCACCTTCGTCTTCGGCTTGATTGATTGGATTTTCAAAGCCATAACTGGAAATAGCAGAACCGTTATCAATGGGATCCAAAGTGGATATGAATCTGCAGTTTGATACGTGAGTCTGTGTAAGAGAATATCTGTATTGACAAAGTAAAAAGCAGAAAAGAAAGACAGAGAGCGCAAAATTTGTATGCAAAAAATCCAATGCTTTATTAATGACATATGAGATTGAAACATCATAACCGTCACAAATAAAACTTTGTGCCCCGGGTAAGACACATGGCCATAGAGTTTATATTGTTCATTTATTACATATCCATAAAAAGAAAAAGACAATTACTCTTAACTAAAAGTACTCGACACAAAGTCTTTAGCTGTCCAGTTATTGGGTCCACCGTTGGTAGTAGGGAAGATCTAGCTGTCCTTGTCTTAGTCATCATTATTGTCTTCTAAAGCATTGATCCCATGATTGCTGATGTGTAGGGGAGGTCCTCTGACGCGAGCACGACGAACAACCCTTTGAGCCCCTGAAGAGAAACCCAAACCAACCTTATCAGATTTGTATGGAATGTCAGGGAGTTGGCCCTAAATGGTACACCCACCTTCTTCAATTACTGCCTTGGCATCCTTGAGAGAAGCCATTTTCAAGGGAGGTCTGGTGATCTTCGGCATACTGGTGACAGTATCGGTTGCAGCCATGGTTTGAGGCACTTCTTCAAAGTTATGACAAGGGGTATCAATGAATTCGCCATCCATTTCCACATATCTGAAAGAGTTCAGGTGGCTTACCAAGTACTCCTCCTCACTGTGTACTGTGATAATCTTTCCCCTCACTGGGTACTTCAACATCTGATGCAGAGTGGAAGTAACAGCTCCCGCCCCATGGATCCAAGGGCGTCCCAACAAACAGGAGTAAGATGGTCGGATGTCCATCACGTAGAAGGTGGAGTCAAAGGTCTGAGAACCAATTTTGATAGGGATGTCCACCTCCCTGTGCATCATTCTTTTTGAGCCATCGAGAGCCCTCACCACAATGTTGCTGGGCTTCAGGGTCAAACCTTCACAGTCTAATCTGTCAAGAGCCTTCTTGGGCAGAACATTCAACGAGGAACAAGTATCTACTAGAAAATGGGCCAAAGTAGTGCCCATGCACTCGATGGAGACATGCAGAGCATCATTGTGTTTCCTTCCTCTGGGTGTCAAATCAGCATCAGAAAATCCCAAACCATTATCAGTAGTCAAACTGGCCACACAATCTTCAAATTGGTCAGCGGAGGTTTCCTGCGGCACATGAGCAGTCTTGAGGAATTTTACCAAAGCCTTTGCGTAAGCTTCAGAGCACAACAGTAGGGCCAACATTGAAATCTTGGAAGGGGTCTGCCCCAACTGTTCGACCACATTGTAGTCGCTCTTTTTAATTATTTTCAATATTTCTTCCATTTCTTTCTTAGAGACCTTTAGAATGGATTCTGAATGCGCCTTTGTCTAGACAGGCTCGACCAGTATGTCTTTGCCCAGAGTCTTGGCCGACTTGGTGACAGGGGAGGCAACAGGGGTAATCACAGGAGTTGTAGTGGTATTATTAGCTGGAAAAACAATAGGAATGATCACAGGAATAGTAACGACTTTAGGAAGAGAAATATCGGGTGCGAACACTCTTCCACTTCTTGTTATTTCACTTGTCCTAACGATATTTCCAACATCGAGATCAATATTTCCAGAAACTTTGTCTTCAGCAACTAATAGGTCTTGCTTGACGCCATGGTAATCAACGTCAGCCCCATAATTCCAGGGAACAACTTTGTCTGAGGAATATGATATTGGCCCTGGCATAGTGATGATCAGGGGAGCCAACTTTGGAGCAGATGTAATCCTGACGGGTCTTTTGATGGAGACCCTGGGAGGATTGGTGGAAATAGTTATAATTGAAACATCTTTACAGGAAACAGTTGTAACAGGAGTCTTCTCAAATAGAATCTCTTTATCATCCTTTAGGCATTGAACACCTGCTTTCAACAAATAGCAATCAGGCGGTAGAGATAAACATAAGTGTCAATCTTCACCACAGCCCGGAAATAAACCGTCTTGCAACAGATTCCACTTAACAGTCATGAGAGGAGTAACAAGTTCCTCAATAGAAGTAATAAATGTATCATCGTCAATAGAATTATTACCACGGACTTGCTTGGGCGTGGGAGCAGTTATAACATTAGGAATTTCCAGAACATCAAATTCAATCTCCTTTGCCTCTATCAGATCCTGCACCCTATTCTTTAAATCCCAACATTCGTTTGTATCATGGCCTGGACTTTCTAAATGGTAGGCACACGGAGCATTTGGATTATAGCAAGGAGATACGGTGTTGGGATTCTTGGGAGCTTCCCTCAGGGTAACCAGATTGGATTTCAGCAAGTGTGGCAAAACTTGAGACAAAGTCATATTAATCCAGGTAAACTGTCTTGTAGGCCTTTCTACTCTAGGTTGATTGTTCCTCTGTTGAGAATCTGTAGGCTTGGATATCATTACAGCCCCTACCGTTGGACGGCGTTCGGTTCTGCCCTGATTTCTTTACTATAAGCAACACTCAGCTCTTTCTTTCCCACGAAAGGTCTCTTTCCTGCACTGAAGAGGCATCTTTCTGAATTTTGCCACTTCTAATACCAACTTCCACTCTTTCTCCAGTTAGGATCATCTCGGTAAAACCAACTAAGGAGCTTACAATCAGATGGTTGAGAAACAGACCAGATAGAGTACCCAAGAACATATCCACCAACTCCCTATCAGATAGAGGGGGTTGGACTCTTCCTTCTAGGTCTCTCCACTTCTAAGCATAGTCTTTAAAACCACCTCTAGAACCCATAGACATACTTTGGAGTTGTGTACGAGTCGGAGCAAGGTCTACATTATATTGGTACTGCTTATAGAAAGAAGCAGCCAGGTCTTCCCACTTACAAATATTGGTTCCCTCCAGCTGATAAAACCACTCTAGTTGAGTCCCGAATAGACTGTCTTGAAACAAGTGGACCCATAAATCCTTGTCAGCAGTGTGAGGTTGAATCTTCCACACATAAGATCGGAGATGCATCTTGGGAAATAAGACCCCATCATATTTAGCGAACACCAGAACCTTGAAATTCTGTGGGATGACATCCCCAAAAACCAAACCCAGCTCTTCAAAATCCATCCCATGTACCCTCTGGATTTCCATTGCACTTAGACGATCCTCCAGCTGTTTGTATTTATCATCGGCCGGAGGATACTGCTCCTCATTATAGTCAGACTCATTATCATATTCCCTTGGACTGGGGTCTTCCTCTCTTTTCCCCCCTTCTTGATTGTCTCCTTCTTTTGATGAATATGCTAGTTCTGCAACTCGCCTTAACGTTCCTCTGAACCTCCTTCCCAAATTCACCACACTAGCTGGCTTCTTTGGCTTCTTGGTCTTTTCTTTGACAATCAGGGCTTTCAGCTCTTCTTTCCCCTTGGCCAAAGTCACGATCATTTGTTGAAACTAAGCATTTTGAGTTTGTAGATCCTTCACTGTTTGTTCGAGATCCATTGCTGAAATAAACAACGAAGAAGATGAGAAACCTTCTTTGAAACCTATTTATGCAATGATATGTATGATATGTGTATGCAATGTTATCAAGGATTTCTAAGACTTAAATTTTCTTAAACAGAAAGAGAACAAACATTAATTTCACTAATAAGTTTTAACGGTTACAATGATGCCTCTTGGGCTTACAAAGGAAGTAACAAAGCCAAAATAAACTCCCAAAGCAAATAAAAAATCAAGCTTCCCACAGGTGCATACTTTTTGGTGCAATGTAAGCATTTATACTCTTCTCTTCATGAAGTAACCTGGTGAGCTCTAAAACCTTCTTCTCGCTGGCGTAGTATTGGGTTTCAAAGGTATCCCATTCTTCTTTAAGTTGGATCCAAGATTTTAGTAGCTCCTCGAAATCAGTTGGCATGTCAGGATGAAGAACAATGTAAGGAGTGTCTCCCTCAACAATTCGCTCCATAATCACAGGTAAGATGACAGGGTAAGGTAACATAAGACATTGAGCACAAGCTCGCACACATTTGATGTAAGGTGCAAGAGGGATGGAATTCTTATGCCCCAGTGTCTTGCTATCAACTCTATTTACCATGCCCCAAGATCGAATGAACCTCTTACGATAACCCTAAACATCATTCTCATAGTCAAATATGATTCCTTGGATGAGAGCGTCGTGAGGACCATCCCTTCTAGAATAACCAAACTGTCGCAATGCCAAACAAGGATTATAAGTGATTCCTCCCCTAATGCCTAAGAGGGGGACATTGGGGAATTCCCCACAGCGGTCGATGATGGTAACACTCTCCAAGGACCATGGACACCAATGAATATTTGAATGTGTAAGGGACATCAACCTATGAGACTATCTCATACCCTGCTCATTCTTCAAAGCAGACCAAGGTAGGTGCGAAATAAACCACCTAGCCAATAGAGGGGTGCAACATAGAAGAGTCCCTCTTCTCTTTAGAGTGCGAGTATGCAGAGAGTGTAGAATATCACCAAGTAAAGTAGGAACCGGATTATGAGACAAAAAAACCTTGACCGCATTCACATCTATGAGTTGGTACAAATTAGGAAATAGTACCATCCCATAGATGAGAAGGGCCAACACTTCTTCAAAAGCTTGTAAATCCAGGGTATCCCAAAAATGGTGAGCTTTCTCAAATGGAAACTTAGCTAGAAACCCTTTGATGCCTCTTCTACTCTCCCAATTTGCCACTACATTAGACTGTTGTAAAGATAGAGCTTGAGCAATCTCTTCAGGTTTTGGGTCTCTTTCCATAACATTGAATGGTAACTGATTAAGGATAGGTACCCCCAATAACTGAGAAAACTCCTCCATAGTAGGTACTAACTGATAATCAGGAAAAGTGAAGCAGTGATGTAAAGGGTCAAAGAACTGAAAGAGCACCTTTATCATTTCTTCATCAGGGTTTCAAGTGACCAAGTTGAGAAGTCGACCATGTCTTTTAGTGAAGGGAGAGATTTCAGGAATCCTTGATGCTAATTCCTTGAGTTGAGGAGGTACCCTCACAAGGTTGACTTGGATAGTGTTCCTGCGAGCAGATACCATGTCCTACAAACAAAACAAAGATAAGCCCTAGAAAACCCTTGAAATGGTTAGTATGATATGCCATGTTATGATGTCATGATTATGCTAAGAAATTACAGACATAGCAAGCATAAGTAAATCACACAAAGGCCGTAGGTTTAAGGCTTGCATGGGTTTTAAGGTAATACCCTCTTGAGTTTGATTGGTTCAACATGTCCTATAAATAGTAACCGGGTTCTAAGGGATCTAAATATCACTGATCTTTCCCACAAGCTTCATTCTGATAAAAAACTGACTTGCCACCAAACAAAACCGGTGGGTCAAATCTCAATGAGTGTAGTATCGAGTATCAATCGAATTTGGGGATACACCAAAGACAGCTATCTCACTACGTCCTAATGACCAAGTTGTTTAATTAAAGGTTCTAAGTTCAGTTGATGTTTCATGACACCACCTAGCGGCCCCATATTATCCTTGATTAACTCAAGGGCTACCGATACCCACCAAATTATCACATCAACGTAGCTATCTCTTCAACCGTGTCGGTATACCCCACACAGTTTCAATGATCTATTGCTACTTACCTAAAAGGTTTCCCCAGATCCGGGTGTAGGATCTATAATAACCCAAAAAAAACCCTTAAAAGTAAAGAAATCAAAATAAACAAAGAGAATAGATTAGAAATGAAACTAGACCCTAAGGTAAACCCCACTTTTATTAGATATTTCCCCAGCAGAGTCGCCAGTTATGTGATACGGTGGCAAAACCGACTGTTATACTGGTTTTGCATTTTGTATTTGCAAATATTGCAGTAAGTAAGAGTCGCCACCGACTTTTCTTTTATCCAACAAAGGAAAGGGTGAAAAGAATATAAAAAGACCTTTTTCAATATTTTTTGAGTAAGGGGGTAGATTATGGAAAGGGAAGGTGTTAACACCCTTTTCATCTGTGGTTTTGCACGGGCTCTTAGGTACTTGCTCATTTTGAAAACAACTTTCGTGTTTGTGTGTTTTGAAAAGTTTGCTTGCTTTACGATAACTCTTGTATTAGTCCTCAAGAGTGTTGATAAAGTGTTTTTGAAAAGGTTTTGAAAGTGTAGTGTGAAAAAGGTTGTTTTGAGCAAGTACTTAACAACTATCTACCTACTCGGAAAAAGTCTATTCTTTTCATCCTTTCCTTTAGATTGTACTATCCTACTATTAGTGAGTAGGTAGCCCTATCGTTGGATGTTTGAGGGACTATCGAAGGGACTTTTACAGTCACTAAGGAAACGGGGCAAGAACTCTTAGTAATTGTCCTAAAGTTTCAAGACCACTTTTTTAATCGAGGCAACAATCGAGAGGGTCATCGAGGGACTTGTGATCTCTTGAACTCAAGGACAGTCACTAAAAGTTCTCACGTTTCGAGAATTGTGACAGTTTTTGAAAGCAACCGAAGTGGGAGATACCCTAGGGGTGAGCATGTTCAAGTGTGTTGATTTAGTTCATTTATCTTGTGCATTTAGGGTTATCTAACCGTTTTCTTTTCAGTCTTTTTCATGCAATCCTATTAATCTAAACAGTTAATAATAGTGTAGAAAATAAATTGCAGAAAATAAAATTCCTAAGCTATTACAAGGCCTTGGGGCAAATACATAACACAAGAAAATAAAATACAGAATTTTAAACCTAATTAAAGCTATTACAAACCGGGAAACAGTTACATAATGGGGAAAAGAACTCATGAAAAAGATAAACGCGCGAAGAATGGGAAGTGCGTCTACAACCTAAAAAATGTTTAAAAGAAAATCTTTTTTGTTTTTATTTATTTATGAAAATATTAAGTTGTAATAATATCCTAATTAACTAAATTAAATGAGTAAAGAAAAAAATATTAATTACAATTAATTCTTAGGAAACTAATTTTTTTTGGTATTTTTAAAGAAAAAGATTTAAAATTTAATCCTAATTTCTAGTTAATTTTAATTTAAAGAAAAAAAGATTAAAGTAATTAAACTAGATTAATTTACAAAATTAATTTTAATTATATAAAAAAAACCTAATTTTGTTTTTTGTGATTTTATTGATTTTATGATTAAAATAAAAATTTATTTTAAAACAATTAAAATAAAAAAAACAAAGAAATTAAAAAAACAAAAATAAGAAAATGGCCATGTTAGTGTTGCCAGACTAAGGGGGGGGGGGTGTGGCGCTGAATCTTTGTTAGGCCCACTTAACTGAACCCAGCATTTCAAACGATAATCTGGTGGGGATGGGTCTTAAGGGCGCACAGTGAACACCATGTTAAACCTCTTAGATCTGTCTCTGTGGACATTGGATGGTGCAAATCTGATGGTACATGGTGCGCGTGCATAGCCTAGTTGTACCAAATCTACAAGAAACTTGTTCCAAAAAACAAAATTCCAGACCTGGGTATCGAACCCAAGTCTCTCCTTTTGCACGCTTATGCATTTGCCCTATAAGCCAATCGTTAATTCAAGATTATAACAACACAAAAATAATATACGTGAAACAAGGATCAAATCCAGGTCATCAAAAAATGCACACGTCAGCAATTGAATGAACTAATCAAATTAAAACAAAATTCCACACATGGTCTTAGAGGATTCAACGACGTCAGAGTTGTACTCCGGTCGTCTTCTCTGGCCAAGCAAAACGGACAACCTGCAAATACGTTAGATTCAAGGCCTGGAACTTTTTCTACCCACCCCTAAAACCTAGGCTGCGAATTCAACCATGGCCTTAGTTTGGTCTAAAAACGCCTCTATCTCTGAAACCGAAGCTCACACATTTAGAAACCCTAACAATGGTGATTAGAGTTCTTGGCCCTATACCTTACATGAAAGACGTCAGAATGCACACAATTAATGATAATACCATGAATATAGAATGAAAATCAATTTATAGCATGCATTTACAAAGTTTCGAAACCAAGTTTTACCAAAATCTGGTGATGCTTGAAGGAGGGATTATGGGCACGATTTGGCTTGGCTCACAGATAGAGATGAACCCTGGGACCTTCAGGAGGAAGCTAGGATGCATGGTTTGGGTGGAGAAGGCTTGGATCGTGTGAACCAAGGTTGCACTTCTTTAAATTTTTTTGAAACTTTTCTAGGGTTTTTTATAGCAGCTGCGTGTATCTTTGGTCTGGAATGCTCGTGCATATATATGAGACAATATTAGGTCAACAAATATGGAGGAATATCGATGCTTTCATGAGAAAATATTTTCTTTCTAATTATGTGATTTTTTACTTTTTTGGAATAAATCAAATCTTTTCCTCCCTCCACGAAATTCCCTTGATATAATCAACATATCTTGTCCATTATTTGATAGGAAAAATATTTCAAATCAAATCTTATGTTACCTCCATTATTTATTTATTTAATTTTCAATTTTAATGAATAAAATATCAAAATAAATAGAATAAATAATATAATAATGCATGGGTGGGCTTAGAGGTCGTGGACCATGTTAGAAACAAGTTTTAAACATTAAAAGGTAGGCTCATTTGGAAAAAATCCAGGTTTGGTCAATATTGGCTTCATGCAATATTCCAAAAATAGGTGAACTTTGGTAATACATATATCCCTCAATTTTAACCTTATGAGGGTGTTATTTGACTTTTTAGAGAGCTTAGGGTGTCCTCTAAAGAACCCTTTTGGTTTCACCTCAATTGGATTTTCCATGTTCATGTAAGGAGCTTTGACCTAAAAGGTGTTTTTGTTGACTTTTTGAAAGGACCTATAATGTCTGAGCTTGTATCTTTTAACTGGGGCATTTCCTGAACTTGAGGGATGAAGAGAAGTTGTATAGAATTGGATCTTATTCAAAATGAGTGTTGGTGGAAAAATTTCTGGTAAAGCATGAGAAAGTTATGCTGGTCAAAGTTTGGTTGACTTTTCCTATAGAAACCCTAATTTGCAATTTTTTACTTTTGATGAGTTAGGAGCATTTCTTGAGGAATCATGATCAACCCTTGATCAAATGATGGATATCACTTCAAAATGTTGATGTTGACCAAAAATCTTGAAGTTTGACTATATGTAGGCCATATTTGACTTTTAACCTAGTATAGTAGACTTTCAAGCATTTGAGCAGTTGACTGAGCAAACTTATTGTGCAATGCATGAAATTTGTTATGGATGATCTTGAGGACATAATAGGGCCATGGAAAACATTTGGGACCCTTGGAGCTCACATATCTTGATGGAAACTGAAACGCTAGTTTGAGGTTCGTTGCCTTAGGAAGAGAGTTTGTCTGGTCAATTCTTAGTCATCCTAGGGCAAGTTAGGGACCTCAATGGGCATGTGTTGAATAATATGAGAGGGAAAATTTTTGGGTACAACAGGAACACAACCAAAAATATATCAACCACTATAACAACAATAAGAACAATTGTTATCAAAATGACTCTTCAATCAAATTGATAATGATTACAATGAAATCATTGATTCACAATGTGCTTAATTTCATATGTTGCACAAATCTTTCTAAGCCACAGAAGATAATGAAGATGATCATGAAATCTCTAGTTAAAAATCCACAACATAGATGTTATGATCTAAAATCATAGAAGAAAGTAGAACAAGGGTTGTTGTCCAGAATGTTCTAAGGTGAATCAAGATGAATAAGTTTTTCTCTTTACTACATCAAGATCTCCAAAGCTTCCAGAAGCTTGTGAAGAAGAAGACTTCAACAATTCAAGTGCTTTGGGTTGTTGTCCAAGAAGAAGATACTTTAAGAAAATAAGACCACACATCAATCTACAATACAATGTAATATTCTTAGTGTGTATTAGGATCTTCTGATTTATGCTTAAATTCTGTTTACATCCAGCTTGTGTAGAAGCATACTATTGTAAACAAATATAAATCAAACAAGTGTTTGATGATACCTTGAGAGGCTAAGTGAAGGTTTGTGCTCAAGAAGACAGTGACTGAAGGTCATTATCAAATCCTGGTAGTGGATTCTATTGGGTCAATGGTAGTCATATCTCAAAGGGGACTGAGTGAAGGTTAGCCTTGTGAGATCGCTGATGGATATCATTGGAAGGAAATCCTGGTAGGAAATTCTGAGGGATAAGATTCTATTGGGTCAATGACCGTAATATCCAGTTTGGATCCCCAAACTCATCATTGGATATTAGTCACTGGCGGTTGCCCGTGCGATTGTAATCAGATTGGTTATAGTGGATTAAGTCCTTGAGTTCAAAGCGAAATCACCTGGGCAGGGTGGACCGGACTAGCTTGGGGGTTTCTCAAGTGAACCAGGATATATCACGTGTTCTTTACTTCAGCTTATGCCTAATGGTTTATGTTTTCATAACTTAAATAAAATCATTTCTTAGAAGCAATATCCAGAAGCGTTGTTTAATAAACAATGCTTAGAAGCAAAAGTTTGTCAAGAAAGGAAAACCCTATTCAAACCCCCCTTTCTGGTGTTTTCTTCGCACCTTCAATAACTGTTGTAAGGATCTTTCAACAAACTGTCTTTATCATAGAAGTAAAGCAAATCTCAATAACAAACTATCTCCCATAACATAGAGACTACCATTTATAGGAGTATAAACATCTTCTCTGGCATTAACAGAATTACTGGGGAAGTACATTTTGCTCAAATAAAGAGACCGCCACTTGCTATTACAAAAAGGATTGCGATAACACTGTTGGGAAATGAATTTTGATTTCATGGAGAAATACCAACACATTCCTACTGAGGGGATAAAGTCTTAACGTGAAAAGTAAATGCACATTCTCAATCCATGGTTCACAGCCTATAGGGATCAAAATAATATTATTATCGGGGACCAAAAATTCAAACCTGGAACAAATCAGAGTGAAACAGCCAACTAAGACACCATCCAATGAGGAATAAACTAAAATGGGGATCAAATTCCATTCAGATAATGAGCTGGGTAGGAAAGCTAAAGAAAACTTCTTCCACGAGGGATGACTCAATGGGGAAATCGAAAGGATATACACTTTCTACTTAAGGTTGACACTCTATTGGAGAGAGGATAACATAACTCTACAAAAAGGATAATATTCCAACAAAAACATAAATGAGTGAAAATGAACCATTAGTTTTAATTCATCTATGCATTATGTATGTATGAGTGTATGAATGTTATCATGTATATGCTGAAAAAACATACATACTGCATTGGGGATAACCAAATAAAACCAACTTGGGTAAAGACAACACTCAACTAAATAACATCTAGGACGAAGATTCCATAAGAGAGTAAGCACCAATTGAGGAAAAAAAATCCTACTTCAAGGCTTGACTTCACTAGGAAGAAACATGTCTTGAAAATAATCAAAGAAAAATTTGATAATAGTAAACCAACAAAATTGCAGGAATATAATACATTCCTACAGGCTTCACCGGAGAATATCATACAAACTTTTCTAGGGAAGACGATGGCACATCGTCTAGACTTCAACTAGGGATGTCGTACTGACTTCACTAGAGAGGAAAATGCCACACCGTCAAGACTTCGACTGAGGAAGCCATACTGACATCACTAGGGAAGACAATGCCACATCATCGAGGGGAGCTCAAATACATTATTGAATATCAAGAGTAGTGGTTGTGCAAACTTCTCTGGAAAGTCATAGAAAATTTATGGGAATATTTAAACTTAAAGGGAAAGAACATCCTTGATTCATCTGGGGTGACTTAAGAAGTTAACACCACAATAAGAAGTCAAAATTGTAGGGATTTTAAATCAAACTCAACACATGGTGAGAGAAAACCCAGAAAGTCAACAACTGTCTCAACAATTCTTAGAAAATATATTGCCCTTGTCTGGCTACTTGGGGAGCACACAACAACAACAATGTCATAATTGGAGAGATCTCTGCATGATCACAACCCAACTGGGGAAAGAATCACACCCAGTTAGAGAAATCCACATCAAGACCTAACTGGGGAATATAGGATAGAAGTATTAAACCATCCAAACTAACACCATATATCAACAAGTATGAAATCCAACTATCCAAGGAACAATAACAGGTGGACTATGTGCATATCAGCAAGAGTAACATGGGAATACTTCTTGGGGAATCTTCTCAAAACTTCAGAGTTTGTCTATCCTTGGAACCCCTACTTTTGTCCCGCTTGAATCACAGAATTAAAGTAAAAAGTAATTTTCAAAAACATGTTTTTATTATTAAGTCTTTTATTTTGACAATTACTATCAGTAATAAATGAAAATTTTGTAGACAGAATAAAATAAGAACTACAAGTAATTAAATAAAGGCTCAAACTTTTTTAATAGAATGGTAGTTCAAAAATGACGTGACTCCATGGATAATTACAAAGTTTTATAAAATGGTAAGTACATGGAAAAGATACATTGAAACACAATTGTGATACGATGGTAGAACCGACTGTTGTACTGGTTTTGCATTTGTATTCGCAAATGTTGTGGTAAGCAAGAGTCGCTACCGACTTTTCTTTTATCTGACAAAGGAAAGGGTAAAAAGAACATAAAAAGACCTTTCGAGATAATTGTTGAGTAAGGGGGTAGATTATGGAAAGTGAAGGTGTTAGCACCCTTTCCATCTGTAGCTATCTACGGGCTCTTAGATGCTAGCTCATTTGAAAATACCTTGTGTTTGTGTGTTTGAAAAAGTATTTTGAAAAACACTCCTTAGTGCAACAAACTTCATAATGTTTCTCGTATTATTGAGAACGTATACAAAGTGTTTTGAAAATGTTTTTGGAAAGAATTTTGTGTATGTGAAAAATTGTTTTTGAGTAAGCATCCAAGAACTATCTATTTTACTCGAAAGGTTGTTCTTTTCCTCTTTTCCTTTAGACAATGCTATCCTACTATTAGTGAGTAGGTAGCCCTGGTCGTTGGATGTTTGAGGAAAATTTAAAGGGACATCGTATAGTCAAAAAGGAAACTGGGCAAGAAACTTTAGTAACTATCCTAAGGTTTTAAGATCATATTGAGGCAACATCGAGAAGGTCATTTTTTATCTTTAAACCAGAGGGTAACCACTAAAGTCTCTCACATTTCGAGAGTTGTGATTGTTTTTCGAAGGCAACCAAAGTGGGAATACCCTAGAGGTGTATATGTGAGAGTGTGTTGTATTCAGTTATTTTGTTTTGTATTAGGTTTGCTAGCATTTGATTTTAATCTCTTGCCATACAATCCTATTCGTCATGCATCTAAACAGTTTAATAGTTTGTATGAATTTAAAATGCGGAAAGATAAATCCTAAATTATTACAAGGCTTCGGAGAGGGGGATTAAATACATGTCCAAAATTGGGAATAAAGTACTAAAATAAAGTCCTAGTTATAGCTATTACATCCAGTAGACATATACAATAATATGAAAACAGAATAGAAAATGTAAATGCGCCCGAGTTAGGAGAAGACGTCTAAAAATCCTAAGGTATAAGAAAAATATTTTTGTTTGTTTTTTTTAAATATGAAGAGAATTAAACTAGAAAAACCTAAACCTATTTGGTTTTAATTTAAAGAAAATGGTTAAAATAATTAATTAATGAATTTTCAAAATTAATTTGATTAAGAAAAATATTAACCTAATTTTTTTGTGATGTTTTCGATTTAATGTTGATTAAATAAAAAATAAAGCAATTAAAAGAAATAAACAAAAAAAAAGTAAAAGTACAAATGGGCCAGGCAGTGAATGGAAAAAAAGCGGTGTATGTTTTGTAAAACGCAAGGCCTAGATTGCCTCTTAGATCCAGTGAGAAGATCTCTTGAAGGTGTATGATACTTTGCGCGTTTGGAATCTTTTGGATCTGAATTGATGTGATCCCCTGATTATGATTGGGGATGTATGGTGAGCGTCTGGATGTGAAACATACAAGATCTGCAAAATAATAGTTAGAAAACAAAATTGTGAGGCCTGGGTATCGAACCAGGTCCTCTCCCTATTTGCATGCTTCCTTTACCAACTGAGCTACTTGTCATTCGTTAATTACAATAAAAGAATACTATTATATGTAAAAAATGAATCATATATATAAAATTCAAAATCAAACACACGCGCGATGCACAAGCCAATGGGAGAGTGACAGTTGGGGAGCCAGAGTCAACCCACCGGAGTCAACTCTCTGGTTGTCTTCTCTGGTGGGCTTCAACAGTAAACCTGCAAAATAGCCAAAAGCAAAAGTTGAAAGCTTCCATGTCCCACTAATTCGAGTCCCCTGAGTTCAAATCTGCAATCTGTTTGGTCTGAAACATCCTGGATTTTGATATTTGAAGAAGAATACAGATCATTCCCTAGCAATAGAACGATCTTATTCCGGTCCTTAAACCTGCATGTATTACGTTAGATCTACACTAATGGTGTCCCTAAACACGAACCAAACAACTAGAGTTAACAAAATGGCATGTATATTCAGTTTCAAAGTTTAAAGCCCTTACCAACCAGTGATGTTTGGAGATTCAAGGTGTTGCATGCCTTGTGAATGGTCTGTACACCTTTCCGGGAACCTCAGGGATGAAGTGGTGAGGTTTGTTTGGCACGAGGAAGCTTGCGCTGCCATTTTTAAATTTTCACAATTTTGGAATTTTGAGAATTCGTGTGGTTATTTAAGGGCAATGCGTGTGTGTTCTAAACTTTCCGAACTGTTGTATAAATAGGGGAGGTGGAGAGGGTAAGGAAACATGGAAATAATCTCTCTCATAACTATTGTAATGAAGCCATGATTTCAACTTTGAAAACTTGCAAAAAAATGAAGATTCTTGCCAATTTTTCACTTTGAGTGAACCTAGACACCCTTGCACGAGTTCATGGGCTTCAACACAAATCCAAACATTATCCAATTAGGCTATAACCCATTATTTACTATTTTATGCAATTTTATTTTGTTTTTATTTGAATAAAACAAAATAAATATGGATAAAATAGGTAGAAATGGAAAGGCAATGTAGAAATGATTTTAGAGGTCTTTCATAAGGTTAGGAAGATGTTTGAAACCCAAAAAGTTAGGCCATTAACCTAAAAGTTCAAGCTTTCCCAATGCACAACTCTTGAAATTTCTCAAATATTACCCAACTTGGGCAAGCCGTAACTTGCTCAATTTTCATTCGATGAATATGATCTTAGACTTTTTGGAAAGACCAAGATGTATCCTTCAATCCCTCTTTTTATAAATTTTGCATTTGAAGAATTTATCTTAATGTAAATGGTCTTGGAAAAAAATGTCTCTTGTTGATTTTTTGAAAATGACCTGTAATGTATGAGTTTGTATCTCTCAAATGGTGCATTTTTTGAACTGGAGGATAAAAGAGAAGTTGTAGGGAATTGGATTCTCTTCAAAATTAGCTTTGGTTGGGTAAAAATGTATGAAGTATGTGAAATATATGCCTAGTCAAAGTTCAGTTGACTTCTCCTAAGGAAACCCTGATTTTGCAATTCTTGACTTTTGATAAATTAAGAGCATTCCTTGTGGAACCATGATAAACCCTTGATCAAATGATGATTTTCACTTAAAAATGTTGACATTGACAAAAAATCTTGAAGTTTGACTGCATATTAGCCACAATTGACTTTTGACCTAGTACAGTTTTTTTTCAAACACTTGAGCAGTTGACTGAGCAAACTTGTAGTGTAAGGCATAAAATTTGTCATGGATATTCTTAAATAGATATTAGGGACCATGGAAATTAATTGGATACTTTTCAACCCAAACATATTGGTGAAAAGTGAAACCCTAGTTGGAGGTTCATTGCTTAGGAGGAGAATTTGTTTGGTCAATTCTTGGTCAACCTTGAGAAATTGAAGACCTCAATGAGCATGTCTTGAGTAAAAATGGGAAGGAAAATTTTGGGGTACAACAATAATGACCATTATCCTCCCTAATAACTTTGTACTCCTGAGCATAGGCTTCTGTTGAAGTGTGATGAGAATTCGAGAAGACTGTTGCTTCAATGATCAAGTCTTGTCTGATGCAATTACTTGCCAGAAAATCCCTAAAT
The DNA here is from genome assembly GCA_948472305.1 of Vicia faba. Lineage (NCBI taxonomy): Eukaryota > Viridiplantae > Streptophyta > Magnoliopsida > Fabales > Fabaceae > Vicia > Vicia faba. The sequence goes on from OX451735.1 coordinate 930,008,480, forward strand.
TTTTCCTAGGTTTCCTTTGAAGGCTTTCAACCTAGCGGGAAAATTTTTTATGTTTATGTCTCTAACTTTTTCCTAGACCTCCCTTTCGTGTTTTCAGCCTACCGAGACACTCTTTTTTCCTAAGCCGCCCTTTCGGGTTTTCAACTTAGCGAGTTATAATTTTATTTCTTTAGGTGAATCATTTCTTGATTGCGTCAGAATTCAGGGGACTTGAGAACTCCTCAGTATCCATAGTTTCAAGAATCAATGCACCTCCAGAGAAGGCTTTCTTGACAACATATGGGCCTTCATAATTGGGAGTCCACTTGCCTCTAGTATCAGTGTTAAAAGACATGATCTTTCAAAGCACGAGGTCTCCTTCTCTGAATTCACAAGGCTTGACCTTCTTATCAAAAGCTCTCTTCATTATACTCTAATATAACTGACCATGACACAAGGATATCATTCTTTTTTCTTCAATAAAATTCAATTGTTCAAACCTTTTATGGACCCATTAAGCCTATGACAACTTGGTTTCTATTATTACACACAAAGAGGGAATCTCAACCTCAACGGGGAGCACTGCTTCCATACCATACACAAGAGAGGACAGGGTTTCCCCTGTTGAAGTGTGGATGAATGTACGATACCCATGCAAAGCAAAAGGGAGCATCTCATGCAAATCCTTATAGGTAACAACCATCTCATGGATAATATTCTTAATGTTTTTATTATCAGCTTTAACAATCCCATTCATCTTAGGCATGTAAGGAGACGAGTTGTGATTGAAAATCTTGAATTCTTCACAGTTCTTTCAACATCTTATTATTCAAATTTGAGTCGTTATCAGTGATAATCCTACTTGGCACACCATAGTGACATATAAGATTGTTCTTGATAAAGCGTACTACCACCGACTTGGTGACATTAGCATAAGAAGCTGCTTTCACCCACTTGGTAAATTAGTCAATTTCCACTAAGATGAAACGATGTCCATTCAACGCCTTGGGTTCAATCATTCTAATCATCTCAATACCCCACATAGAAAAATTCCATGGGGAAGAAATAACATTGAGAAGCGTTGGAGGCACATGAATCTTGTCAGCATAAATCTGACACTTATGGTACTTCTTTGCGAATTTGTAACAATCATATTCCATTAACATAATAACATGCCCTAAGAATCTTCTTTGCCATCGAATGTCCATTGGCATGGGTACCAAGGAAACCTTCATGAATCTCATGCATTAACATGTCTACTACGTGTCTATCCATGCATCTGGACAAGACCATGTCATAATTTCTCTTGTATAACACATCTTCATTTAAGAAAAAGCTACCTATCAACCTTATCAATGTCTTATTATCTTTGTTGGACACACCAAGCAGGTATTCTTGAGTCTGAAGGAAGTGCTTGATATCATAATACCAAGGTTTTTCATCTGACGTCCCCTTTATAGTAAACACATGAGCTGGTCTATTAAGACGTTGAATTGTAATCTGAGGTACATCATTCCAAGCATTTACTAGGTACATGGAAGCCAAAGTGGCTAAAGCATCTGCCATCGGATTCTCATCTATGGGAATATGATGGAATTCCACTTTTTTTGAAGAAAGGTAATAATCTTCTTGCATAATATTTGTAGGGAATCAAGCCAATGTGACGATTCTTTCATTATCATTTGATCTGGTTTATTACCAAATCTCAATCACCATATACATCAAGAATTTAAATTCTGAGATCTATAGCCTATTCAAGACCCATGATACAAGCTTCATACTCCTCCATGTTATTGGTACAATCAAATGTTAACCTTGCAGTAAAAGGGGTATGTGACCCATGGGGAGTGATACTCACAACACCAATTTCCTTTCCATACGCATTTACAGCTCCATCAAACACCATACCCCATCGGGATTCATGATTAGGACCTTCCTCATGCAAAGGCTTATCATAATCTTTAACTTTCAAATACATCATGTCCTCATCAGGGAAATCAAACTTAACAAACTGATAATCGTCAACTGGTTGGTGAGCGAGGTACTCGGTCAACACACTATGATTAATAGCCTTTTGAGTACGGTATTCAATATCATATTCAGACAATAACATCTGCCAATGTGTAATTCTTCCAGTAAGAGAAGGCTTTTCAAAAATATACTTAATTGGTTCCATTTTTGGAAATCAACCAAGTAGTGTGATTCAACATATATTGCCGCAATCGTTTCGCCGCCCAGGCCAAAGCACAACATGTTTTTCTAGCATAGAATATCGTGAATCGCAGTCAGTGAACTTGTTGCTCAAATAATAAATGGCATATTATTTTCTTCCTGTTTCATCTTTTTATCCCAAAATACAACCCATAGAGTAATCCAACATAATCAGATACATAATAAATGATCTTCCTTCAACAAAAGGGAGCAAGATAGGATGCTCAAGCAAATACTCTTTAATTCTTTTAAATGCCATTTGGAAATCATCCGTCCACACAAAACCTTGACATTTCTTTAACAACTTGAAGATTGGTTCACATGTTGCAGTCATATAGGAAATAAATATGGAAATGTAATTTAAACGTCCAAGGAAGCTTCTAACTTGCTTTTCAGTTCTTGGTGCAAGAATTTCTTGAATTTCCTTAACTTTATCAAGATCAACTTCAATTCCTTTTTGTTTGACAATGAAACCTAGCAAATTTCCTAAACAAACACCAAAAGTACAGTTATTTGGATTCAAGCAGAGACAATACTTCCTCAAACGCTGAAAACATTTCAACAAGTCTTCCATATGCCCTTCCTCAGTCTAAGATTTGGCGATCATATCATCAACATATAATTCGATTTCCTTATGCATCAGATCATGGCATAGGGTTGTCATAGCCCTCTGGTACATTGCACTAGTGTTCTTCAACCTGAAAGGCATCACTCTGTAACAGAATGTTCCCTAGGGTGTGTTAAACATTGTTTTTCCATGTCCCCAGGAGCCATCCTAATTTGATTGTATCCAGAAAATCCATCCATGAACGAGAACACTTTGAATTTTGTTGTGCTATCAACCAACATATCAATATAGGGCAATAGGAAATCATATTTTGGACTTTCTTTATTTAAATATCTATAATTAATGCACATGCATAATTTTTCGTCTTTCTTTAGTAATGGAACAATATTGGCAATCCACTGAGGGTACACTGATTTCACAAGAAAACCAACATCAAACTGCTTCAAAACCTCTTCTTTAATCTTCACTGCCATGTCAGGATGAGTTCTTCGTAGCTTCTGCTTGATTGGTGGACATTCTAGCTTTAGAAGAAAATAATGTTCCACAATATTGTTGTCCAAACCAGGCATGTATTGGTAAGACAAAGCAAAGATATCCACATACTCTTTTAGAAACTCAATCAACCCGCTCTTCAAATCAGATGAAGCAGTGCCCAAATCTTGACTTCTTTCAAATCTTCTTCCAAACCCAAGTTAAATGTCTCCAATGGTTCTTTATACGATTGAATGGTATTTTCGTCGCGCTCGAGCAATCATGAAACCTCTTCTATTATTTCACCATATTCTTCTTCTTCAGCCACATACACATGATATTCAAAGTTGGGAAAGGGTGCATGGTCATTGCACTAAACGGTTTTTTAATTAATCTGCACATATGATTTATGATTGATTTTAGAAACGGACACATGTAACAAGTGATTATGCAGATTTGTTTACAGTTATTACTTATTTCGGAAGGTTTTTTCTGATTACCATTTTCCAAGAAAAAAACAGAAAATAAAGACACAATTTAGAAATAAAAAATAACATTTATTAATGATCATAAAATTCAAAACAAAAGACACGCCCATACAATATTACTTTCATCTTGGGCAGAGTGAAAGACTTTTAAAAAGACAAACAAAAAACAAAATACTTTGAAATGTGAATGCAAGAAGGAACATCAACAGTGATCCAATTCTGGATTCGGACTACATGTTTGACAAAGTTTGGCATCTCTTGCTCTGGATCATCTTTGAGAATAGTGTTAATCTTTGGAGTAATCGGATGGAGATATCCTGCACTGTGAAAGATGTCTTGATATTTACTCAACTCAGAATTTGGCTTCACAACTTCATTGTTCATGGAGAAACCCAAACTAGTCCCATTCTTGTTCACAAGTGGATTAATTACCTGCCCAGACACCTTGCTAGGGCCCTTCTGCACTACCTGTTGCGCATCCTTAAATGAGGTGATATAGTCTTCATTATTCCTTATACTATCAATAAACATAGCTTGGTGTAATACCCCAAATTCGTCCTACCCTTTCACTTTTATCTGGCTTATGCATTTGGCAGTTTTCTCATGTACATAACTCCCATTAGGTCATCTAACACATTATTCATTAATCAATAAAACATGGCATGTGATCAAACATATTGAAGAGTTAGGGGTTCCCTCTACTTTTAAGCTCTCATCTTCATTTAGGAAGAATCAACTGGATTCTTCAACAATCAATGGTTTGCTGGTTTTTTCAACAATCAATGGTTTGAAGCTAGGGTTGTGTGTTCGTGGTCATTATAGACTTCTGTTTTCATCAAATTTTCATCTTGAGATGAGTGTATTAGGGTTTCATTTGTGGTGCTTAATGACTGCATCAAGATTCCAATTGAACCTCTTTCCTTTGATGTTTCTAAAGCTTAATTTTCATTTGAGGGTTTCCTAGAGAAGCGAATCATGTTGAACCCTCTTATGATTGATCAAGATTGATTTCAAGAGGCTTGCTATTAACTGGATATAATTCATTTATTCATCAAGCTAAGGTTTTCGGCATATTCTCTAATAAGTTGAGGCTCGGATTGTAAGGGATGGTGGCGTCGCATTCTATGATTCTATCTTTTACTAATTTAATCCATGATTTTTCGGTTAAAAGATAAGAATTACGGTTTGTGCGAAGAGTGGATTCAATTGTCTTTTGATACAATAAAGTCAAGGAGTTATGTGTATAAAATGCAAGCCAATATGAACTTAAGCATTGAGTTAGGGATTACATGAAAAAAAGGATGTGTTGAAAGAGACTCTAAGAATTCAAGTTGTCAAAAATGGAGCATAGTGGAAAGAATGTTTACATGGATTTCATACAAGAGAAGATAAGGATTCATTTATGCATCACTTAATCAATTATGTTTTGTGTATGGTTCCAATATTTGTTTGACTTGGAACAACAAATCAAAACATGAAATTTGATGGTAAGAATACCTAGGTTATTTACTCATTCATCGGTTGTGTTCATCAAAGTTCATCAGGATCTAAAGATTCATGATCATTTTTTTACAATATCTAAACATAAAGAAAAATTCATCAAAGTTCTATCCAACCTCAGATCTTAAGATATTCATATTTGTTCAAAGTCATAACTCTGCAAATTTACAAGCTATGTTATACAAGAGCAAGTTACAACTCATAAAGGAAAATTGAAAGAGATGACATTATTCTCTAAGTTACATAAGTCTTTTCAATTTGCTACAAGAATATCTTCAGCCATCTTAATTTGACATTGGTTCTCAAACCCCATGAACGAGGACTCACTCCGATCTTCATGTTGCCACATTCATTACCGAACTGCTGACTTCAAGATTCCTTCGCATTGCTTCCATTTTATTTCATCAAGGCCATGGCACTATGCTCCCATAACTTGCAAAAACAATCCAAACCGATTCCAAACCGGCACTGCACTAAGATCAAAGAAGGAAATCGAGGAAAACACAAAATAGTTTAAAACAACATATAACAAACTCCAACTAACCTCTTAACATTTAACAAAACCAAATTGTAATAGAATCTCGTAACAAAACTGTAACCGAACCAACAAAATTTTAAACCTCTAACTAACTACCAAGCTAACAGAAAACCCATAACAAATTTCTAAATAAACTCTTAACTGATCACACGAATCTACATCAATTAACCAAAACTGCCAACATCAAAAATCCAATTCAATTGACCAAATAAAATGGACTGCAAGGGAAATATCAAAAACCGTGAAAATAGAAAACTCAGAATAAGCAACACATCAACTAATTACAAAAATCAGAAGAGCAGCCCTGCAAACTGTCAAAATAACCAAAACAGAAACCATAATCTTTTCCCAAACAACTTCAACCGACTAATAACCAGCTACTAACAGAAAAATCTAACTATCAATTAACTCTTAACCATATAACCAAGTAACTATCAAACAAAAGTTTCAACCTTCTTAACCGTTTTTTTCTAACAGAATTTCAACCAACCCCCTAACTTCAATAACTAACTCCCAGAAAAATTCTTGATCTCCTAACTGAATAACCAACTGACTTTGTAACTTAATCCCAAGCCCTTAACAACCTATATAATAGAAAAGGAAGAGGAAGGTCCAGGAGGAATTCATAACAGAAAAAGTCATAGAAAAAGAAGCTCGCCTCTTCTCGGTAAAATTCCCCTTCACTCTGCTCAAACTCAATCATAAATTTCATCATTTTTCAACAAAACCATCATCTTCAACATTTCTCTAAAGCGATTATTGAATCATTTAGAGAATCACCAAAGAAATTATGCAACATTCTCTCTGAAATTCAACCTCCAATTCACCTTCATCCTTTCTTTCAATTTGCCCCCATTCTTCAACCTCTAGTTCTCCATAACTGCTTCACAATCACCTTCATCACTTCTTGAACCTCTATCTCCAATCTTCACGTATAATCATTATCATCAAAATTCCAGAACTTGAATCTGCAACAAAAAAACTAGAAATCAGTCATCATCCCTGTTATTCAGCAATCATCATCTTTCAGTTTCTGCAACTTCATCAACATCACAATTCAGAATCATCAACATCAACATAACACTACAACATAGAACCCGCAATGTGATAGTGAGAAGAAGAATAAGAAGAGAAAACAAATCAAAAGTAGAAGAATTAATTGGTTTTCTCGATCACGTCGCCGAGATTGGGTCTGATTTCATGGTTGTTTAGATTCAGGTAGTGAGACTAAGAACAAGATGAAGAGTGAGACATCAGCATGGTTCGTGGGAACTAGAAGAAGCACGAATATGTGATAAAGATTTGCAACAATCTTTGTTGTGATGATGACAGTGGTAGATCGTTTAAACTCGTCGGATGATAAGGTTGAAGAAGAAGGGAGCCGCATCCGATGGAGCAGAAGAAAAATAAGATACCGCTCATTGTGGAGTCGTGATAAAGAGAGATAAACAACGTGACAGAACCAGAGTGAGGAAGAAGAAGCTTCGAACAGCTTGCTGAGAGTCTAAGACAGAGCTCCGAATCGAAGAAGATGATAAAGAAAAGCGCCACCGCGTTCAAAGGTAGAAGAGGTCAAGTTGTTCGAGGAAGTCAAAAGGCCACAACTTCTAAATCCTATCCAAACACCCAAACTGCAACGTTTAATGATAATTCCATTTCTGTTTTTTTATTAAAATTATTTTATTGTGTGTTGATATTTGAAGTAATAGACTGAGCCATCCTTTGCACTGGGCCTATGACAACTTTTTTGGAGCTAAATGGCTTATGCACAAAAATGCTGATGGATTAGTTTTTAGGCCTAGCACCTGATTTCTACAATGCACTCCTGGATTCCAGTTAGCACCCCCTGATTCTCTTATTTTCTTTTTATAATTATTTTTAATTCTTCCTTTCATAATAAAAATACAAAATAAAAATGGTAAAAATATTAGAAGACGTTTTAGAAATTAATTAGGAAATTATTTCCCCTTTTGCTAACTTTTTAGTCAATTTTAATCACTAGTTTTACTCATTTTATGTCATGTATTTCGTTTGCGATTTTTTGCATGGATTGTATGCAATACTTTGATACTTGCTACTTAATTTTGCTTGTTTGTATATTCTTTCATGATTCCTTAGGAGATTTTGGTTCAAATTTAATCTTCTATTTAATTGAACTAAAATTAGACATTAGGATTTTAAATCTAAGCATGAAAACATTAGGTAGAATTCCCTCGAAATTCCAAATTTAGGTCCATGATGCATAATAACATTAGGTTTAGAAATAGGTTAGTCTCCCTTTGACTTTTCTTTCCCCTTTGGAATTTTCATTAAAACAAAAACTTCTTTTTCCTTTCAAACTTCAAAACACTTTAAAATTACTGATCATAATCATACATTTGTTGGGTATGAGAGATGATAAGCGGGTCTCTTCTCGATCTTATTGTTCTTCCATCTTAGCCCTAGGTATCAAAGACTCCTTTCATGGATATGTGGAAAAGTGGCTAATATTTCTCTCTTGAGGTAAACTATCCATTATCCGCAACAAAATAAAAACCAACTCAAACCTTTTTGTGCGTCCAAGCACCTTTTCTCAAAACCTTTTTTTTGCTTGAATTCTTCTTCAGTAGTAAATAGTAAGCATAGTTTAGACACACCCATAAGATTATAACAATAAAAGTGGATACTGTAGAGTACTACGGGCATGTGGGGTGCTAATAACTTCCTCTTGCATAACAGACTCCCTTACTCGATCTCTAAGTCGCAAGACCGTAACTTCTCCCTTCTCTGGTTTTATCGATGTTTACCTTTCCCTTTATGTGGGATAAAAGACGTTTGATGGCGATTTCATTGTTTGATGATTTTCAGCCGGTTGTTTCACTTAGAATTTAGTTCCAACAACAACTTCATCAACTTCTACAATGCTAAAGGAAGACAAATGAGATATCAACAGAGCTTGATCACCATTCCCAATAACTACCTTTCCTTCATAGAAAAATTTCAGTTTCTGATGCAAAGTTGAAGTAACTGATCATACTTCATGGATCCAGGGTCATCCCAATGAATAGCTATAAGCTGGGACAACATCCATAACCTGAAAGGTGATTTGGAATAAGTGAAAACTTATGTGTATAGGTAAATCCACCTCTCCAATGATAGATTTTCTCCAACCATCAAAAGCTTTTACTATAATGCCACTAGGGAGCATAGGATTCCACTGGTATTTGAGCTTCATGAGAGTGCTTCTTGGTATGACATTCAAAGAAAGTCCATTTTCTATCAGGACATTGGACAAAGAGTCATTCTTAAAATTCATAGATATATTCTGAGCTAGATTATGGTTTCTCCCTTCATCAGGAAATTCCTCATCACAAAAACTCAGATTATCACAAGATGTAATATTCCCCACAACACCGTTGAACTGCTCCAGAGACACATCCCTTTCAACAAAATCCTGATCCAACACCCTCATCATAGATTCCCGGTGAGAAGAAGATTTCATCAACAAGGCTAAAATAGAAATCTTAGATGGAGTTTGCAACAACTGATCCACAATCTTGTAATCACTCATCTTGATAATTTTTAACAAATCATCAACATCCTTTTCCAAGGAGGTGCCACTAGATTCACCTACCACTTTCTTAGGTTCATCATTCTCAACAACCTTCTTACAAGAATTAACATCTCCTCGAAAGGTAGGGGCGAAGACACAACCACTACGAGTTACTCGACTAGCTTCAATAATATTATCAACATGGGACAAAGGTTGGATAGGAATTTCCACACCATCTTCCAGGTTAGTTGCATTTTACTTATAAAGCACAACTTTATCAGATTCCCATGGGATAGGACCAGGAAGACAAATAACTATGGGAGCAACATCAGGTTTGCTGTGATATGTAATCTCTATAGGAGAGGGAACACAAAAATGTGGCACAATGACATTCACCCCTGCTTCTTCAGAATACTCGAGAATCACATAATTGTCATAATACATACTTTCATCAGAGGAAAATAATTCATCAACATAAACATACTTGTCATCAGACATGGCCCCAACAGAGTAGTCTTTAATCATATTAACTTTACTATAATAATCTCGGTTTCCTGTGACTCTGATAGTACCTTTGTCTAACAGCAGTTGAATACCTCTTCTCACAATAAAACAACCAAGGGAATCTCTACAACAAATCTAACATGAACCATAATGATGTATCTCCTGACCATCCATATAAGAAAAGTTAGCATGCAACTTCCCCAAATCATCATCCATATAATTCACGTCATAAATCTGGAATTCACCGGGACATCCATAAAACATATTCACATCATTCTCATATTGTGCCTTTGTCCTGATGATATGGATAAGGCCTTGATCCAACATCTCTTGTAAATCACCTTCTACCATAGAACAACAGTGAGTGCTTTCTCTACATACCCGACATGCTTTATGGTCATGCTCATAGTGACTGTATTGACATAGCAAAGCATGCATATTCACCAAATTCCCTCTTACCATGTTTATGTCAAATATTCTAAATTCTCTTGGACAACCAGAAACCATATTCACAATACCTCCACCTTCATGCTTGGGTAGTGGATTAGCCTTCACATTGGGACCAACATCTTTAAAAGACAGGAGACCAGATCTTACCATCTTCTGCACTTCAGACTTCAATGGAGAACAATTTTCAATGTTATGCCCATGGGCTCCTTGATGAAAATCACAAGTCTGATTAGCTTTATAATACCATGACAAAGTTAAAGGTATAGTAGGAGGAGGCCTAGTCTGCACCAGGTTCTTCTAAATCAAAGCCGAAAACAATTTTGTATATATCATTGGGATATGATCAAAAGCTTCTCTTTTCTGACCTTGCTCTTGATTACCTTGTTGAGGTGCTCTCTGATATGCAACAGCAGTCAAAGCTACATTGAAGACTGGAGTTACTAAAGCAACCTGTTGTTGATGCTGATGACATCTTATTGAAGGTCTAATCTTTCTTTCTTGAACAAAAACATTTGTTTCTCATTATTTCTTTTTAGAAAACCCATATGATGATTTCTTTGTTCCACTAGAACCTTCATCTTTTGACAGTTTCCCTTCCCTGGCGGCTTCCTCTAGAAGGACACCCATACTTACCATCTCAGTGAAATCACTTGGTGCACTTGCAATCATTATTTCGTAGTAAAATGAACCAAGGGTTTTTAGGAAAACCTTAGTCATTTCTTGCTCTCCCAATGGGGGTACCACTTGGGGAACAAGCCAGTGCCAATGTTGTGCATACTCTTTAAATGATTCCTTATCTTTCTGAGCCATCGCTCTAAATTGGTCACAGTCAGGTGCAATAAACATGTTGTACTTATACTGCTTCACGAAAGCTTCACCCAAGTAATTGAATGTATGGATGTTTCTACTCTCCAATCCCATATACCACTTCAAGGAAGCACCAGTTAAACTATCCTGGAAGAAATGAATAAGCAAGAATTAGTCATCAGTATGAGTGGACATCCTTTTGATAAAATTCACCAAGTGATCACGAGGACAAGAGTTCCACTTGTACTTCTCAAATTCCGGTACTTTAAAATTTGTTGGTACTTTCACATTATGAACCAAGTAGAGGTCACTGACATTCTGTCTGAATAACTCTTTCCCTCTGAGAGGCTTGAATTCTTTCTGCATTTCATTGAATTCATCCTAAAAGTCATCCATTCGGTCATAAAATCCCAAACTTTCACTTGGTGGAGGAGGCGCATGATAAACTTCATCATTAATAACAGGCATATCATTCACTACAGGAGGTGCAACATGATGAATCTCATTATTAAAAACAGAGACAACATGCACCAAAGGAGGTGCAAAAACAATATTAGTTTGAACAAATGGAACAACTTGAGCAGCAACATTGTAACCTTCTGGCATGAAATTCTCAAACATTCCCCACGGGTAACTGCAAGGCATACGGTATTGAGTAGAAGTAACTGGAGTAACAGAGATGGGAATTGACAGAATCTCTGAAATAACAGTTATTTGTTGTGGTTGAGTAGCATGAGGATACAAAGAAGGGGGAGGTTGTGACACCCCAAATAATCCGATTATTAAATAATTGAAATTTTTAATTATTAATTTAATTGGAAATTTAATTATTGGTATTTTTGGATTATTGGAATTAATTTAATTAATTAAAGGAAAGAAGTATTGGTGGTGTGAAGAGTGATTAAAGGGTGTGAGGGGTAAAATACTCTACTCTTACTAATTACTAATTTAATTATTTTATTGGAATAATAAAAGGAGTATTAAAAGGAAAAAGAAGGAGAAAACCGGAAGCGTCAGAATTCGAAGAACCCACAAGGTAAGGGGTGATTTCGATTAGTTAATTCGTATTATCGGTTTAGATATTCAATAGTATGGATCATAGTATGTTAGGGAGTCCCGGTTTGGAATTCTAGGGTTCCATAGAATTGTCCCTATTGCGTCGAATTGTAGGTTGAAAATCATTAGGGTGTCAGATGATAAAAATGAATGATGAAATAATGTTGTTTGATGTTATAATGGTGCAAAATGGATGTGTTTTGGTGTTTCTGATGTTGCAATTCGTATGGGTATGTTTGGAATTGGTTTAGAATGAATAAATGCTGTCAAAAATACAGAATTTGACTCTGCAGGTCGTGGGAACCGGTTCCCAGTGGGAGGAACCGGGTTCCACTGTGTGAATTTATAAAAACTGGCAAAAATGCACATAGGAACCGGTTCCTGTATAGGTAGGAACCGGATTCCCATACATTTTTCCAGAAGTGTGATTTTTGAACTTCGCAGGAACCGGTTCCTGCTTATGTAGGAACCGGGTTCTGCTGTAACTTTTTGAAAAATATTAAACTTTGAAAATTCATAACTTTCAAACCGTAAGTCCGTTTTGAGTGCCGTTTTGGACGTTATTTCTTAAATTTAATGCTCTATTTTATAAAATGAAAAGATTTCCTAAAACCTGAAATTATTTTGAAAATGAGTCAAATCCCGGAATAAGTGATTATTGGCAAATGCACATGGGTGTGTATGTAGCAGTGAACCTGTGATGGATGGATGTATTAGTATTGTGTGAATGAAAGGCATGTTTATGTTGCTAATGATGATGTGCATGATAGTTGAGATATCATGTTTTTGGTTTTGGTTCAATTATGATAAATTGATGTATTTCATAGACTGATTTGATGTTGCATGCTAGTGATGTGCGTGCATATGCATTGTTTTGGTGAAGTTAATTCCCATTGTGTGGAATTTGACTTGTATTGCCGTTAACCGATACCCGGGTGATGATGGGTGGTTAGGCTGGATTCGTGTCCGGGTGTTTATGGACGAATCGATGGTTGCTGTATCCGATTGATGATGGATCAGTGTTGGGTGACTTGGTCACGTGTTGGTACCACATGCATTGTGTCTGCATTTGTGTTTGCATGGAATTGTAACATGTTAGGATGTCTTCCAGCGTTACAATTCTTTGGTTGATTATTGATTTGTGTATAATGACTTGTATGATTGGATCTGCGTGTTGAATATGAATTTATGCTAAAATGGGTGAAATAATATGCTTGTGATATAATGTTGATTGAGAAGCTTATAATGCATGTTAATTATGAGAAATCTCACCCTTACTTTAATAATTTCAGATTAAAGTTAGCAGCTCAGGAGTTGGTGAGGATGGCTCTAGAGCTATGTTACTTTAAGTCCGCGTGTCAGTGTCGTGCTCTGATAGGTTGTAACACTGGGGAACGTTTAGTTGAGGAATTAGTTATTATTCAATTGTTTCTTTGAATTTCATTGGGAATAATTATGTTTTGGTTTATTTCGTTTTGGTTATGGTATTTTTCCGCTGTGTAAGACATGGTCTTAATTTGATTGAATTATTTGAATAATGACCCTCAGTGTAGCATGACTATTGTTTTATTGGAAGTTTTATTTATTTCATAATTGTGACATCCCTTGTTCCGTGTTAACTCTGATGGAATATGTCTTTAATCATTGATATAATTAATATTATTCGGGGTATTTTAGAAGGGGTGTTACAGAGGTGGCGGCTGATTCATAGCAGGCACCAATGAATCTACGAAAGTAGTCAGGTTGGCCATACCGGCTCTCAAAGTAGTAACTTCTTCGCGTATGTAATACGTTGGGAGAACTGACTTGGGTGTTTTGCATTTTATCGCAATTGTTGTGGATAGAAAGAGTCGCCACCGACTTTTATTTCATCCAATAAAGGAAAGGGTGAAAAGAACAGGAAAGACCTTTAGATATGATTTCTTTAGTTCAGGGGGTAGGTTATAAAAAGGGAAGGTATTATCATCCTTTTCATCTGTAGTTATCTACGGGCTCTTAGTTGCTAGCTAGATCTTTTTTTTTGCTTTGTTTGAAATGTGCTTTGTGGTGTAAGTTTGAAAATATTTTGCAAAATTCCTTTGTTGCAGCTAACTTTGTAATGATTCTCGTCTGCATAAGAATGCGTACAAAGTGTTGGTTTTTGAAAATAGTTCAAAGAGATGTTTGTTTTTGAAGATATTTTGAAAGTGTAAGTGTGGAGATGGTTTTAGTTTGTGAGCAAGAAACTACGAGTGTCCTACATACTCAAAGGGTCTATGTTCTTTTCCTCCTCCTTTAGATGTTTTTATCTTACCATTGATTTGGTAAGAAGCCTCATTGTTGGATGTGAAGGGACGGGTGTGGGTCATTGTATAGTCATATAAGGAAACTTATGAGACGTTTTAGAAATTTTCGTAAGGGACTAGATCGTTTACCGGAGGCAACATCGAAGGACATCGAGGGACTACGATCATTTTTATCGAGGGTCCTTGATAAAACACCCATATTCGAGGGCCATGACTATGTTCAGAGGAAACAAGTGAAATTACCCTAGAGGTGCAAGTGTGAATAGTGTGTTTGATTGCATTCATTTTTGTCTTTGAAATTAGGGTTTTCTAAGGTTTGATTTTATCTTACGATACACACCCTAGTTACTAAAAATTTATATTAAAGCGGTAAATTACGGAAATTAAAATCCTAAGCTATTACATCATTAGGGGATGGGGGATACAAATGTACAAATGGGGGGGGGGGGTGAAAAGCAATAAAAGTCCTAATTATTACAACCATATTGAATAGAAATAAAATATATATAAAATTTAAAGACAACAAAAATAGCGCAAAAGAGTAAAAGAATAAGTCTTTCAATTCATGCAGCACATTCGAAGCATGTGTCATTCGATTCAGACACCCTTTTGTTTTCTTTCATTTGGTCCTGCAAAGAAATATGTTTGAAGTATGCACCCTTCGACTCACACACCCCTTTTGTTTTCTTTCGTTTGGGACTGTAAAGCAGTGTGTATCGAAGCCTGCCTCCTTCGATTCACACACTCTTTTTCTTTCGCTTGGGAATATGAAGCAGTGGGTTCTAAGCCTAAGGCTTTGTGTCGAACCATGATTTTATTTTTTACTTCAACATTGTTTTATGGTTTGTACAAGTTAGTTTTTGACAATAATGGAAAACAAACAAAAGGGTGGAAACAAAAACAAACAATAAGTTATCAATGGTGCTTGAAATGAAAGGTTTAAAGTCAGGAAGACTTACCTTGAATCTGGAGTTGGTGTTTTGATCTTTAAGTCATTTCCCTGGATATTCTTGAATTCGAAAGCAAACAACAATGGTATTGTGTTTCTTTGATTTCGGATTCGAAACAAAAGAAACAAAGTGTTGTGGTTCTTTGGTTATGGATTCGAAAGAAAAGAAATAAAGGTATGGTTTTTTTGGTTCTGGGTTTCAGAGTGTTTTGAGTGTTCTCTCCACTCTTTTCCTTTCCAACAAATCTCTCTCCAGCCACTAAAAAGCCACCCTTAGACTACTTTTGACACGGTTTTAGGTTGTTATGTGGATAGTGCAACAAGCGTGAGCTTGGAATCAAATAGGACTTTGTTCAACAGCCTTCGACCAGACTCGTTAAAAGACAAAACACCAATTGTGTGTTATTCGAATGGACCCATTGTATGTCCTTTGAATGGACCAATTGTATGTCCTTCAGATGGTCCAAATGCATGTTCTTCGAATGGACCATATTGTATGTCCTTCGAATGGGCCAAATGCATGTTCTTCGAATTGACCATATTTTATGTCCTTCGAATGATCCAAATGCATGTTCTTCGAATGGACCATAATGTATATCCTTCGAATAATCCAAAAGCATGTTCTTAGAATGGACCATATTCATCTGAATGTACCATTCGAAGCAGGTTACTCGAAGAAAGCCAATGCTCAATCGAAGCTTTGTGAAATCAAAGTAACCTTGAAGGAAGCCAAAGTACAGTCGAAGCTTAGAAATCGAAGCAAGATTAAAAGAGGCCAAAGTCCAGTCGAAGCTTGGGAAATCGAAGCAAGCTTGCTCTTCTTTGATTTGATGCTTGAAAGCCCAATGTGATCCATGGGAACTATATGGGGCATTTAAAAGTCCAATTGTAATTGTGCAAACTTGAGTGTTGTACCCAGAAATCCCCCCCCCCCCCCCATTTTCACTCAAGGCATGCCTCTAGAGGTCCTCAATTGCTCAAGGATGACTAAGAATTGACTAGACAAATTCTCCTTCTAAGGCAATAAACCTCAACTAGGGTTTCAATTTCAAGATAGGTGTGTGAGTCCCAAGGATACCAAATGTTCTCCATTGTCCTAATATGTCCTAAAGATCATTCATGACAAATTTCATGCCTTGAACAACAAGTTTTCTCGGCAACTGCTCAAATGCCTAGAAATCAACTATACTAGGTCAAAAGTCAATTGTGGCCCAAATACAGTTAAACTTCAAGATTTTTGGTCAACATCCACATTTTGAAGTAATATCCATCATTTGATCAAGGGTTGATCATGATTCCTCAAGAAATGCTCCTAACTCATCAAAAGTCAAAAATAGAAAATTAGGGTTTCTATAGGAAAAGTCAACCTAACTTTGACCAGGCATAACTTTCTCATACTTTATCAGAATTTTATTCTCAAAGGCTCATTTTGAAGAGAATCCAATTTCCTACAAATTCTCTTCAGCACTCAAGTTCAAGAAATGCCTCAATCAAAAGATATAAGCTCAAACATTACATGTCCTTTCAAAAAGTCAACAAAAACACCTTTTGGGTCAAAGCTCCTTACATGATATGGAAGATCCAATTGAGATGAAACCAAAAGGGTTGTTTAGAGGACATCTTAAGATCTCTAAAAAGTCCAAGAACACCCTCATAGGGTTAAAATTGATAAAGATATGGGTTGCTAAAGTTGACCAATTTTAGGAAAATGCACAAAAGTCAATGTGAGCAAATTGGATCTTTTGGACTAATGGGCATGGGTTTTGGATCTCAAACATATCCATGGACTTATTTAAGATATTTAAATCCATTATTTTATTTTTATGAGATTTGTTTTTACTTAATATAATTTTTATTCATTTAAATCATAATAAATCAAATAAAATAGTGAAATAATGAAATAAAATCCAAAGATTTGTTTTATGATCATATAATGAGTCTAGAATTTGATGAGCAAATCATGATTTAGTGCAAGGGTTAATTGGAAAGAAAAGATCATGTCTTGGACAACTTTAGAAACTTAAAATTCAAATTGCAAATCAAATCTTTTCTACATAAATCTCCAAGATTCAGTCCAATTTTGTTAACCTAATACATCCAGATATATATATGCATAACATTGCCAGACCGAAAAAAGGGGGATTGGCTGCATAGAACACACACAAAATTTTCCAATTTTTTCAAAAAAAAGTGGTAATCAGATTGATAGTTGTAGAGGGATTCAAGGAGTTTTGACGTTTGCAATTCATTCCTGGGGACATTCTAAAGCCAACAGCATCATTCCCAAGCATCAAAGCACCCAGAATCATCACTTACATCATCACAGTTTTCACCTTATTTTTGAAATTGATTTTGATCATACATCCATTAGAAATAGATTTTGAGTATTCATTCTTGTTTGTATGAGCATTTAGAACGTATTTGAATGGTTAATTTCCAGTTTTGATGCACATATGATAACCTACCATTGTTAGGGTTTAAACTTTCATTTTAGGGTTTTCAGGTACATGCAAAATTGGGCCTAATAAAGGATACCATCTTGCTCACGGGATCAAACCCAATTGATTCATGTCTTTAAATTTAATTTATATTGCCTGTTGTGAATTTTGGAGATTTGCAGGTGTTTTAGTGACAGATATAGTCCGTAGGTAAAAGTGTTGGGCTAAAACGACGGACAACTGAAGAAGATGGCATGGCATGACCTGGTTGGACCATTTGAAAACAACGCGCATTTTTTCCTTAAATAAAATCTTGGCCATTTATTTTGATTATATTATTTCGTGTTTGTTTGTATAAACGAATGAACACTTGGCACAAATGGTAAAACAAGCGCACTGGAAGGGAGAGGACCTGGGTTCGAGTCCCAGGTCCAACATTTTATGTTTTCTAACTTATTTCTTTCAGATCCAATGTGTTGCCTTCCCTTGCATACACCATACAACATTAACTCTCTAGCCATGAGACCCCAGGTGTCTAGATCCAGCGCACAAAACTTGCAGTCCCGTGGTGGACCTTCCAGAGGCCACAATACTGAATCACACACAAGGAGCATGGGCCACCAATTTCCGGGCCTAGACAGAATTAAACAATACACCATTATAATTGGGTTTCTCACCCCCTTCAGGCCCATTTTCTTTCATTTGTTTTATTTAGTCTTTTCTTTTATTAATTAGTTTATATTTTCCATTTATTCAAATATTTTTTCATAAAATCAGAAAATCATCACAAAAAATTAGGATTTAGTTTTTTTTTCTTAATAAATTTATTTTTTTAAAATTAATTAATTTAATTATTTGGACTTATTTCGTTAATTAAAATTAATTAGAGAATTAGGTTAAATTCCACATTTTTTCCATAAAATACCAAAAAACATTTTTGATAAACAATTAGGTTTTTTAGGGTTTAGAACTTTTTCTCGTCTTAATTTTACGCGCTATTATTTTTTCCATACGATTTATTTTTTACCACTTATGTAATTGTGCCCGGTTTGTAATAGTTAAATTAGGGTTTTTTTTATTTTTGCATTTTACTTTTTGTTCACTACTTATGTATCTACACGAAAGCCCTGTAATAGCGTAGGACTTTATTTCTCGCTTTTTTTCTTTACATGCTTGTATATAATTGTTAGTAACTTAGGCGTCCATGACAAGATTAATCAATTAACCATTAGATCACTAATCTCAAGACACATTACTTAAAAAACACACTGTGCACACTTGCACCCTTAAGGTATACTTCACTTGGTTGCCTCGAAAAATAATTGTCATGTCCCTCGAACGTAGGGATATCTTAGCAAAGACCCTTAATTCTAAAGTCATCATAAAGATCATGGTCCCTTAACGTCCCTCGAGTTACCCTATGAGAAATGATCTTGTCCCTCGATGTTGCCTATATGATGACAGTCCCTTCGAACGCTATGATATCCTTACATGTTTCCTTTAATGACCATAATGTCCCTTTCGATAGTCCCTCAACATCCGACGATAGGGCTAGATACTCACTAATAGTAGGATAGCACTATCTAAAGGAAATGAGGAAAATAACATCCTTTTTCGAGTTGGTAGACAGTTCTTAAGTACTTGCTCAAAATTGAAATTTTCACACTTACACACTTTCAAAAAACTATTTTCAAAAACGCTTTATCACACTCTTGAGGACTGATACAAGAGTTACCATAAAGCAAACAAAAACTTTCAAAACACACAAACACAAACAATTTTCAAAAAAATGAGCAAGTACCTAAGAGCCCGTGGAAAAACACGGATGGAAAGGGTGCTAACACCTTCCCTTTCCATAATCTACTCCCCTTACTCAGAAAATATCGAAAAAGGTCTTTTTCTGTTCTTTTCACCCTTTACTTTGTAGGATAAAAGAAAAGCCGATGGAGAATCTTTCTTACAGTGACATTTGCGAACAAAAAATGCAAACTAGTATAAACTGTCAGTTCTACCACCGTAGCACATTGAGCTTTTGAAAATCTTTGTTAGAAAAGTCTTGAAGAGAGAGAGAGAGAGAGAGAGCACATTTTGGGGTACAACAACTGCCCATGTTCAATCTTTTTAAACCTGAAGAGTTAGATTGGCGAGTCCTCCATTCGTGACTTGAAGGTGGAAGATGATGGAACACTAGAGTGCCTATAAATTTGCACTCGACCATGTGTTAGTTAATTGTGTAGGGAATGGGCTTAAAGATGCCATTTGGATAGATGATGGAGAGTTGTCAGAGATGGGCTTATAGATGCCATCCAGAAGTATCAGAATAAATCTATGGTCGATTTACACTGAAACAGTAGATATAGTGGGATGAGTATCAGAATAATATCCATAACTGGATCGTATCTGACTCGTATCTGAAAGATGTACTAATGACATCCGTATCTGGATCTTATCTGAATTGTATTTGAAAGATATATTGAATGAGTGTCAGAATGACATCCGTCTCTGGATTGTATCTAAACTGCATTAAATGAGTGTCAGAATGACATCCGTATTTAGATCATATCTGAAATGTATTTGAAAGATATATCGAATGAGTGTCATAATGAAATCTGTCGCAGGATCATATCTGAACTGCATAGAATGAGTGTCTGAATGACATCCGTATCTGGATCATATATGAATTATATTTGAAAGAATCTAGAATAAGTATCAGAATGACATCCGTATCTAGATCGTATCTGAACCGTATCTATAAGAGAATCTGGAATAAGTATCAGAATGACATCCGTATCTGGATCGTATCTGAAGTGTTTCTATAATAGAATCTGGAATAAGTGCCAGGATGTCATTTGTCTCTGGATCGTATTTGAACTGTATTTGAATGAATCCAGAATAAGTATCAGAATGACATCCGTATCTGGATCGTATCTGAAAGGTATCTAGAAGAGAATCTGGAATAAGTATCAGAATGACATCCGTATCTGGATCGTATCTGAACTGTTTCTAGAAGAGAATTTGGAATAAGTATCAGAATGACATCCGTATCTGGATCATATCTGGATTATATTTGAATGAATCTGGAATAAGTATCAGAATGACACCTGTATCTGGATCGTATCTGAACTGTTTCTATAAGATAATCTAGAATAAGTATCAGAATGAAATCCGTATTTGGATTGTATTTGAACTGTTTCGGAAAAATGTATGAGAAGGAACCCGGGTAGGGCTGCTTCAGCTGGTCGTGTAGATAGTTGCCCTGGCTTGTTTCAGGAATTAATCTCTGACATATTTGAGAAAGAAAGATAGTTTCCCCGGCTTGTTTCGGGAGTTAATCTTCAATATGCTCATGTAGATAGTTGACCTGTCTTGCTTCAGGTATTAATCTACAATCAGTTATTCATAGATAGTTGTCCTGTCTTGTTTCAGGTATTAATCAGGAACCCACTTTTTGTTGGTCATAGAGATAGTTACCCTGGCTTGTTTCAGGAATTAATCTCTGACCTATTTGAGAAGGAAACATAGATTCCCTTGCTTGTTTTGGTACTTAATCTTCAATCTGCTCATGTAGATAGTTATCCTGTTTTGCTTAAGGTATTAATCTACAATCAGTCGCTCACAGATAGTTGTCCTGTCTTGTTTCAGGTATTAATCTGGAACTTGTTATTTGTTGGTCATAGAGATAGTTGCCCTGACTTGTTTCAGGAATTAATCTCTGGCCTATTTGAAAGAAAGATAGTTTCCCCGGCTTGTTTCAGGAGTTAATATTCAATATGCACATGTATATAGTTGTCCTGTCTTGCTTCAGGTTTTATTCTACAATCAATCACTCACAAATAGGTGTCCTGTCTGGCTCTAGGTATTAATCTGGAACTTTATTTGTTGGTCATAGAGATAGTTTCCCTGGCTTGTTTCAGGAATCAATCTCTGACATATTGAGAAATGGTTGTGGTATTTGGCAAAGAGGACTTTTGTTGATTGTCTTTTCCCTGCAAGGAAGAGGGTTAGTTGCATGCAGATATATGCATGGCTTGATGATGTTCTCAAAATAAATTAGATTATGCTGTATGCATTTATCATGTATGAAGTATGATGTATGAATGTGAAATATTTGATGAAATGTATCCTTGCTTCGGAAAATAAATCCTTGACAAGTGTTGGGGAGCTTTGGGAAGTTAAATTCTGGAACGCTATTGGGGATGAAGAATGTGTGTATCTTCAAACTTTGTTTAGGATGTTTCCACTGGGGATTCCCGTTTTATTGTTTGAGGAGAAATCCGCTGGGGGACATTGGCTTTGGCTTGAGAAATCTTTATGGAGAGTGTTGATTTCTGCTTGGGGAAAAGAGTTCAGGAGTTTTAGTTGTATGTTGCTCTATTGGGGATTTATACTCTTGATTGGAGAGAATGGAAGTGAATAACTTGTTGGGGATAAAGAAGTTAACTGTTATCTAGTCGGTTTCAAGGCTTTGCAGCAACTCACTATGGATAGTGGCGAACTTTATTGGGGAAGAGGAGTTTTGTTAGTGATTTGAAGAAGTTAAACTAATATCTGGTTGGGTCCAGGTTTCGTAGTAACTTTTGGGGATAGTAACTCCGTTGGGGATATCAATGAGTCTTCTGGGGATTAAAGGGTTATATCTCTTGATTTGTATTGGTCTGGAGGATTCTTAGTTTGTTGGGGAAATAAACCCATTTGACAATCTACTGGGGAAGTGTTTTCTTCTAGAAGAACTCCTCAAGGTTTCCTCTTAAGATCAATTCAGTTGGGGAGAGGTTTTCTGGAGACTGAAACTCTGGCAGGTGATTGCATGGATCCAACTTTGCGGGGATATCCATGTATTTTGTCTTGTGGGGTTTATACCCTTATCCGTGAAGATTATTCTATGGGGATAACCTTATAGAGGTGGCTATGGTGACTTTAACGGGGATCACCTTATGAAAGAGATTTTGTGGGGATTTGTCATCGTCCAAAGCAGTAAGTTTTGTAGTAATTCCAGAAAATGTTTGCTTGGCCGTACGTGACCCTTTATTGGAATCATGTTCAAAGCCCCAAGTGATTCAGATGGAGACCTGCCCCTGGCTATTCAGCACTTCTTGAGAGATTTCTTTGAATCTTGACTTGACTGCCCCGGATGAATTGGAAAATAACATGTCATGCCCAATTGGTTATGGAGAGTTTGTCATTTGGAAGTGATTTTCCATTTGAAGTGATTTCGTTCATTGAGATAATTTCCATTTATTGGATATTCGCCGTGCAAATTTCTCTATTGTCAAACGAATAGCTGTATGCAAACAGCGGTATTCAAACAATGCAAAGTTTACGTTTGTCTTGAAGTTTTGAAATGCATTTTTAATAGATAAAAGCAATTTGTAAGAATATGAATTCGACTCAGGATTTACAGTGAGCCTTACAGGAGTCAGGATACCTTTTGTAACATCATGCTTTCGAACTAACCCATGCTTCAATTAGGACATTTAAGGGGTTGTAATATGGCCTGGTTTATAGCTTAAGAAAAAAAGGATAAGGCTCAAAGTTTGTTTGTACCCGCCCATTCTTCATGGTGTTCTCCAGTCCTAAACTAAGTTAATTGTACATTTTGAATTCCAATTGAGTCTGGAATGACGTTTTAGTGATGGTTCAGATATTGAAAGTTTATTTGTGAAGGCAGTCATTGTTGCAAGATTTTTCATGTTTGTTGAGGATTTTTAGCGACCTCTTTTTTTGATTTATTATCCCTACTTTTTCTTGACCATTTTTTGTTTTGAGATTACAGCCAGTAGGATGCCCCCGTTTTTCTTAAGTCTCCTTCATAGGTTTTGACTCAGTGGGCTTTTCTTTTGAGAGATAATGACTGCCTATTTCACGGGAGCCATCATCGTATTTTGATTCAGAAGGAATGTTGTTGATGTCATTCGTTGTGTATGAAGTGAAGGTTTGCGACAGAATGCGCATTTGGATTAACTGAGATGCTACCCTTCCCCAGGTTTTGATTAAAGGTTTCAATTTGTGTGAAAAATAAAATTCCTACTTCTTAGGCTTAAAAGGGTTGACTAGGGATTATCTTCCTTATAACTCCACTGTTTAGAAATTGAAAGAACGCCTGTATATCGTTAGCAAGGTATGTCCAAAAGCATATTATATGAGCTTATGGCATTGTTTTCGTCATCCTCCCTCTAAAGGCTTGCCACTTTTAACAAGAGTTGAATAACAGAAAGGGAGTAAAAAGCACAGTTTAAATATAGTGAAAATTAATGGATTAATTCAAGACTAGCATATCCAATGCATTAATGAAAGTAACCAAAGTCTGACATAAAGAGAAGTGTTTAAGCAAACAAAGAAATTACAAATGAAAATTCGAATGAACAAAAATTTCTCCGCCTAAATTTGTCACTTCAGATGGTGTGCCTTTGAAAGATGACAGAAAAACTCAAGTTGACCATCTTGTGTGAATTCCAACTCCCCTTTGTAGATCAGGTCTTGAATCTTATTTTTCAATGTCTAACAGTGGTTAGTGTCGTGTCCAGGACTGTTGGAATGGTATGCACACCTTTCTTCATGATTGTAACGGGGTGAAGAAGTAAAGGGTTTTTGAGGAGGCTCCCTCAATGTAATCAGCTTGGCTTCCAACATATGATGCAATTCTTGAGCCAAGGGCATATTGATATCAGAAAATTGTCTTCCTTGCTTATTTCGACCACCTTGTCGTGGTTGGCGAGGTTGTTATTGGACTCGTGATGTAGCAGTAATTTTGAAAGATCTACTCTCCACCAAGCCAATTTCTTCTCTCTTCGGGGGCTGATTAATGACTTGATCCCCAGCCTCGACTGTTTGTTTCATGCGGATGCATCCATCTTGATGAAGCTTGTTGACAAGATTTCTCAACTCTTCTTGTCCCTGAGCTAAGTTTTGGATAAGAGCCATTTGTCCTACCATCTGTCCCATCATCTGGATTCTCATGGCTACCATTTCAGTTTGTAATTGTTCCAACTGGTCATCCTTGTTGTCTTCAGGATTCCTCTTGGTCATGCTCTCAATGAGGAGTGCTTTCACCTCTTCTTGCCCCTTGGATAGGTTCAGGAACAATTCTTGAAGTTGAGAAATTTGGGTCTAAAGATCTATGACAATCTGTTTTAGAGCCATCTCTACTGAAATAAACAGTAAGGAGATGAGAAACCTATATGGGGAAAACCTTTCATGATATGATGCATGGTATGTGGATGCAATGTTTTCAAGGATCTCGCGAGGTAAACACAAGAAGATGTTTAAAAGTTGAAATTTGGTCATAGATTTGATTGGAGAACTTCATAACGTTGGATGTACTTCCACGAGAATCAAGCTCATCATGTCGAGTGGGTCATAGCCCTTGACTCGAGTTATTGTGCTTTTTGGTCTTTGACAATATTTGGTTAGAGGGGAATAAATCCTCTTGCCCCTTGATAGACGTCTAGTTCATCATGACCCTGTATCACAAGCCTTTGAGATCCTTGAAATGGTTATTGATAAATGTTATGGTATGATGTCATGATTTTATATACAAGTATACATGCAAAGCAAACAAGTCATTATGTACAGATAATCATATACACACAAAGCAGACAAGTCCTTAGGTTTAGGCTTGAATGATTTTTAAAGGTAAGTACCCTCTTTAAGTATATTTGGCTCAACCTGTCCTAGAAAGTAATCGGGTTCTAGTGGTCTCATATCACTGACCTTTCTTTTAGGCATTGTTCTAGCTCAAGCACTGGAGTATTGCGGCCAAAATATCCCAAAAGTCCAATCTCCATGAGTGTAGCATCGAGTATCAACAAATCTTCGGTCGGAAGCAAATCCGACCATCTCACTACTTTCTAATGGCTTAGGATGAGTCAATTAAAGGTTCTAAAGGTCAGTCAGCGCTTAATGACACTATAAGGAAGCCTAATGTTATTGTTGACTGACTCAAGGAACATTAGTATAAGCTAGAGTATCACGCTAACATAGCTATCACTTTGTCCATATTGGTCTACATCGTACAACCTCCATGATTTATTTCTACTTACCTAAAAAGGTGCCCCAAATCCGGGTGTAGGATCTTAATGATAACCCAAACAAGGATCCAAAAATGTAAATCAAGCAAGTCAAACAATGAAAGCAATTAAATATGATCTCACTCTAAGCTAACCCCACTTTTAAGTAAGTCCCCAATGGAGTTTTCAGCTCTGTAATACGGTGGGAGAACTGACTTGGGTGTTTTTTGTTTTATCGCAATTGTTGCAGATAGCAAGAGTCGCCATCGAATTTTCTTTTATCCAATAAAGGAAAGGGTGAAAAGAACAAGAAATACCTTTAGAGATGTTTTCTTGAGTTTGGGGGGTAGGTTATAAAAATGGAAGGTACTAGCACCCTTTTCATTCGTAGTTATCTACGGGCTCTTAGTTGCTTGCAAGATTTTTTTTTTCTTTGTTTGAAATGTGCTTTGTGGTGTACGTTTGGAAATATTTTGCCAAATGCCTTTGTTGCGGATAACTTTGTAATAATTCTCGTCTCTATAAGAATGTGTACAAAGTGTTGGTTTTTGAAAATAGTTCAAAGAGATGTTTGTTTTTGAAGATGTTTTAAAAGTGTAAGTGTGGAGATGGTTTTAGTTTGTAAGCGTCCTACCTACTCAAAAGGTCTATGTTCTTTTCCTCCTCCTTTAGATATTTCTATATTACAATTGATTTGGTAAGAAGCCTCATTGTTGGATGTGAAGGGATGGGCCTGGGTCATTGTATATTCCTAGAAGGAAACTTATGAGACGTTTTAGCAATTTTCGCAAGGGACTAGATCGTTTACCATAGGCAACATCGAAGGATATCGAGGGACTAAGAAATTTTTTATCAAGGGTCCTTGCTAAAACGCCCATATTCGAGGGACATGACTATTTTCCGAGGCAACAAGTGAGATTACCCTAGAGGTGCACGTGTGAATAGTGTGTTTGATTGCATGCATTTTTATCTTTGAAATTAGGGTTTTCTAAGGGTTTATTTTATCTTGCCATACACACCCTAGTTACTAACAAATTATATTTAAGCGGTAAATTACGGAAATTAAAATCCTAAGTTATTACATCATTAGGGGACGGGGGATACAAATGTACAAATGGGAGGGGGGTGAAAACAAATAAAAGTCCTAATTATTACA
The DNA here is from genome assembly GCA_948472305.1 of Vicia faba. Classification (NCBI taxonomy): domain Eukaryota; kingdom Viridiplantae; phylum Streptophyta; class Magnoliopsida; order Fabales; family Fabaceae; genus Vicia; species Vicia faba. The sequence goes on from OX451735.1 coordinate 930,035,418, forward strand.
ACTATATTGAGTAGCAAGAAAATATATGGAAAATATAAAGACAAAAAAATAGCGCAAAACAGTGAAAGAACAAGTCTTTCGATTCATGCAGCACATTCGAAGCATGTGTCCTTCGATTCACACACCCCTTTTTTTTTTCTTTCGTTTGGTCCTGCAAAGCAATATGTTTCAAGTATGCACCCTTTGATTGACACACCCCTTTTGTTTTCTTTCGTTTGGGACTGTCAAGCAGTGTATATCGAAGCCTGCATCCTTCGATTCACACAAACTCTTTTTCTTTCACTTGGGACTGTGAAGCAGTGGGTTCGAAGCCTAAGGCTTTGTGTTGAACCATGTTGTTATTTTTTACTCCAACATTATTTTTTGGTCTATACAGGTTAGTTTTTGACAATAATGGAAAACAAACAAAAGGGTAGAAACAAAAATAAACAAGAAGTTATCAATGGTGCTTAAAACAAAAAGTTTAAAGTTAGGAAGACTTACCTTGAACCTAGAGTTGGTGTTTTGAACTTTAAGTTATTTCCCTGGATATTCTTGAATTTGAAAGCAAAGAACAAGGGTATTGTGTTTCTTTGGTTCTGGATTCGAAATAAAAGAAACAAAGTGTTGTGTTTCTTTGGTTATGGATTTGAAAGAAAAGAAAAAAAAGGTGTGTTTTTTTAGTTTTGGGTTTAAGAGTGCTTTGAGTGTTCTCTCCTCTCTTTGCCTTGCCAACAAATCTCTCTCCAGCCACTAAAAAGCCACTCTTAAATGTCTTGTGAAACATCTTATTTATAGAGGAAGTTTGGCTGAGATTTGGGGGGGGGGGGGGGGGGGGGGGGAAACAAATGAAATTTGAACAGTTTGGGTATGTTGTTTTCATAGCTTTCGAGGTGCAGCTCTTATATGCCAATTTGGTGCAAATTAGGAGTAGCATAGCAGGACTATTTTGCAACAGTTTTGGAGTGTTGTGGCAGCTTGGTGCAGGATTGTTTCATAGCAATGTAGAAGACTGCTTTTGACATGGTTTTAAGTTGTTATATGGACAGTGCAACAAGCTTGGGCTTGGCATCAAATAGGACTTTGTTCAGCAGCCTTCAATCAGACTCATCAAAAGGCAAAACACCAATTTTGTGTTCTTTGAATGGACCCATTGTATGTGCTTCGAATGGACCAATTGTATGTCCTTTGAATGGTCCAAATGCATGTTCTTTGAATGGACCATATTGTATGTAATTCGAATGGGACAAATGCACGTTCTTTGAATGGACCATATTGTATGTCCTTCAAATGGTCCAAATTCATGTTCTTCGAATGGACCATATTGTATGTCCTTTGAATGATCTAAATGCATGTTCTTCGAATAGACCATATTCATCTGAATGTACCATTCAAAGCAGGTTGCTCGAAGGAAGCCAATTCCCAGTCGAAGCTTTGTGAAATCGAAGTAAGCTTTAAGGAAGCCAAAGTCGAGTCGAAGGTTAGGAAATTGAAGCAAGCTTGAAGGAGGACAAAGTCCAGTCGAAGCTTGGGAAATTGAAGCAAGCTTTATCTTCTTCAATTTAATGCTTGAAAGCCCAATGTAATCCATGAGAACTATATGGGGCATTTAAAAGTCCAATTGCACTTGTGAAAACTTGAGCTTTTGAAAATATTTGTTTGAAACGTCTTGAAATGAGAGAGAGGGAAAATTTTAGGGTACAACAGCACAACTCATTATTCTCTTGTTCAAGATTTTCCATCTTCGTTCTAGAATTAGCCCGAGTATTATAGTGATGAGACAACTTGTCGACTGAACGAAGTAGAGAAACAAGTAAGACACCTATGAAAGATTGGAATGCAAAAAATATGTGCAAAGTGATGCATGACATGCAATGCATATGATTTATTATGTTTATTCAAAGAACTCAAAGAATTATAAACAATTGCAAATATTGAGGAAATAACACATTTGAAAATACTGAAAATTCTCATTTTAATAATAACTTTGGAATGGATTACAACTTTTAGTAATCCTAAGTACAATAGAATAAAGATAGAATTTAAAAATATAAGGAGATAAAGCTGATGAAGATCTTTCTACACACTGACGTTTTCCCTTGAGTCTTACAATCTAAGCCTTCAACTACTTGTTCTCTTCTGCATACTTGTCGGAGACTTCTTTCCATCCACCAGAATCAGAAAATGGGTGACCGAGACCTGGCTTAACTCTAGAGGAAAATAAATCCTCCTGCTTCCCCATCATATCCATAGCATGACTCTCAAGAAACTCAATCAAATCATCATTCTCTTTCAATTATGTTGAGTAGGACACCTCAAAATTCTGGTATTTGTTCTTCCATGCTTCCTTCTCTTGTTGCATCCTAACTAAGGAAAGTTGTAGTTCTTTCACATCATCTAAGAGAGGAGGATTAGTACTCATAAACATGTCAACTAAAGGATCTTCACGAGAATAAGGCATCTTCACTTGAATTTCCCTTGCTTGTACCCAATGGAGATGAGGCTCTAAGGAAATAGATCCTCTTGGTTCCAAATATTCTCTACCCTTCCTATGAATATGGTTCCAAGCATTTTCAATCTCTTCCTTAGCTGCCATGTGATCTTATCCTTCTTTGAGAAATAAACCACTCAGGTGAATGTTGTTTGGCTTGTCTCTCATTGGATATCCAAGTTGGCGGCGTGCAAGAGCATGGTTATAGTTATTTCCTCCCTTTGTACCAAGAAGAGGCACATTGGGAAAAACACCATAAATATCAATGATCTTCACATAATAATAATCTTGGCGATACCAATCAATGTCAGAATGAGTGAGAGCGATAATCTTCATTGCGCAACGTGATTCCTTCTTGATATCCCAAAAAGTAGCAGACCAGGTAAGTGAGAAATAAACAACTGATATAACAACAGTGTGCAATAAATGATCATCCCTTCCTGATAGAAATTACGAAGATTGATGGAATGATAATTATCTCCTAGCAGTGTAGGGACTGGGTTCCCAATCAGAAAGATCCTAATGCCATTATCATCCACAAATTTGTCGATGTTAAGAAACAAGAATAACCCATAGGCAAGCATAGCAAAGATAGCCTCAAAAGAAGTTGTACTCTCCATCTTGGCGAAGTAAAAAGCTTTCTCCAATTGAAATTGAGCCGGAAAACCTCTGATTCCTCCTTTGTTAGTCATGTTAGCTTCAATATTAGACTTCCTCAAGTGAGTTATTGTGGCAATCTCATGATACTTGGGCTCTCCTTCTAATTCGGTGAACGGAACACAATCAGTAATAGGTAAACCAAGTAAGTAAGAATATTCTTCCATTGTGGGTATCAACTGATAATCAAGAAAATTAAAACACCAGTATAACAGATCATATAAATGGCTCAATGTAGAAAGAATACCCTCCTTCATTTTGAGCTTCATAAGAGGCACAATGGCTCTATACTTCTTCGGGAAATCTGTAGGACTTTCAATCTCAGGAATCCAACTCCTCAAGTCCTCTATCTTAGGATCCTTGAAACTGTAATTCCGAATATTTCTCCTTCCAAAATCCATGGTCAAAAGAGTACCTGAGATATTTGCAAAAGTAAACCTTAAGTTCCTTGAAAAACCGTTTAAAGAATGCTCATGGGTGCATGAATACATGATGATGCAAAAATCACACACAAGATCACAAACATGGGGGTTCATAGGTTCGAAGTCACGAGCATGAAGTCAAAGGTACTACCCACAAGGTAAGGACTAATGGTTTATCACCTACCGAACAAGGTTCTAAGGAAATCCCAGAGTCTACATTCTTCCTTCGGATATTACCAACATCCAGATTAGCTCGATAATTAGCCATATTCTCAAGTAAAACTCGTATGTATGCAGCATCTTATGAAAACTACTTCTGGATTGCTCAGTTATAGTTTCCGCACTATACCTAAAAGGCCAAGATGGGCTAAGGGTTCTACGACTACTCAGCTACGCAGGCTCCCAGGTCGAAAGCAACACATCTTCCCAATTGCTCGGTAAACAATTACTACACTCAATGAGGCCTCCACTGAGTGGGGCATCTTATGTCTCCTTTTTACGAATTACTCCCTAAAAATTAACAAGACTATACCTCCCATCCTATCTTAAGTTTGCCCATGTCCGGGTATAGGACTTATAAGAGATCACTAACCACACTGGAAACCATAAAAATCCAAACATACATATATACAACAAATAAACAAATAATAGCACATACATAGATAAACAAAGATATGATCAACCCACTTTAGAGATGTGTCCACAGTGAAGTCGCTAGTTTTCTGTAATGGTAGAAATGTTGAGGCTAAGCCATTGGATTGACTTAACTCGTACAAATCAAATAAAAACTGCCACCGTGCTTTATTATTTCTAAAGGAAATGGGAAAACAGTGAATGAAACCAAAAAAATGGGAAGAGAATCTAGGTACAGGGAATCTACCGTACTATGCAGGAACCTCTTTGAAAATCTGTGTATTTTGGCTATAAAAGGTGTATACAAAATAAGATGACAGAGATGAGAAAAAAAGTATTTTTTTACAAATTTTCACCCACCATAGTTATGAACCTTTAGTGCCTACATACCACCTTCCGTGCAATAGGGGATCATGGTACTCGTAGTTCACCTCAAAAATATTAAAACACATATGTGTTGGTTAATTTTAAGAGAAGAGACATCTGACCATATCCAAGTGGAAAACATACTTATTACCCACAATTATGATAAATAAGCATTTGTGTCATCTCAAAGTGGAGGATATAACATGGATTTAGAATCCATCACTCAAAACCCAAGTGGAAAATAGCTCACTTTACTACATATCATAGAAGTATAGTAGCTTGCATCACTACAAGAATCAACAAGAGTCTAATCTTTTGAGAAGAGTTTTAAAGTAAAAAGACAAAGTGGAAAAATGGTTTGAATGAGGTTAATGACTTTTAGTATAATAAAAGATATGAAAGTATGATTAAATTGGTTAAGGTTTATTTAAGAAAATATTTTTGAAAATGCATGGACCTATGTCCAAGTTTATTATGAAAGCATTTCAAGTTATAAAACAAGAAGAGTTTTAAAAAGGAGGGGGAATATTTTTGAAATTAAAGAAGATAGGAGGATATAAAAGGACTATCCTAAGTACACAAAGTAAAAGCTAAGGAAAAGAAGGGTCTGACCAACAAGAAGCCAGCACTTGACATAAAAAGTCAATGTAGAATTCTCATCCTTTGAATTAAAACCAAGCAAGAAAATAATACTAAACCTATGAGGAATACCAAGCTTTAGATGAATTAATAACCAAGAAAAGTATTCATTGACAAAAGTTGGCCATAGTAACAACTCTATATAGAGGAATTATCAATCATAGACAAAGCATGAAAACCAGAATAACTAGTACAAAGAAAAAATTCAAACCAATGCCTTGGAGTAAACCCCAAGGATTTAAGAAGATCTTCACAAAAATATAAACCAAATATTACAGAGTTCAAAGGTTTTATGGCTTCTAATTCTAAGTCTCAGGAATCCACAACTCCACAGTGCTAGGGAAAGTAACCAAGTAGTCCAAGTAACCTCAATATTTTTTAATGTTCAAATTGATTATTAAGTATATTAAAAATGTAAAAATAAAGTTCAAGTGAGAAAAGATATAATAACATAAATAAATGCTTAAAAGAGCACAAATAAAAGACACGTGAAAAGGTATGAAGAATGCTTAAAAGTAAAGGTACAAGAAACATAAAGAATAAGAGTCAATAATTAGCATCTTAGTATATTACAAGTCAAGTATAATAAAATTTTAGTTGAATGACCATATTGAAACTTGCTTTTTAAAACTAATTAGAGGATTAAAAAATTAAAGCCTCCTAATAATAACTCTCACTTGCTTTTTATCAAGTATATCATTATTTCAAGTACTCAAGGCAACCACATATGATCAACGGTGTTTAAATGATTCATTTAGACCAAAATTCATGAAGTTCTTTAGAGGATTGATAGAATCAAATCCTCTTAACAATGAACTTCAAAGTTATTGCATCCAAGACTTCAAATTAAATATACTTGGGCTTGCAAACATAGGTTTGGGCCAGAATGAACATTTTCTAAATCGGGATAAATTTAGCGCTATGTTAAGCAATCGTAAGTGAACTTATATAGAAGTCACACCTATTTTGAGGTCGGTCAGTAATAATGTATGTACTATAAAAGTTAGAGATATGATAGAAACCATACTCGTGAAAATTGTAGCACAAAAAAAGTCAAAAAGAAATAAGATGAAGAAGAATTGAATTTAAAATAAATAAATCAAAATAAATCAAGACCCGAAATGAATCGAGGAATCATCTTTAGATGATCAAGAAGGTTGACAAAAGTCAGAGGCTACATTAAAAAGTTAAAATATTTGTATTAAAAATAAATAAATAAAAATTATTTTTAAAATGGCTTTTAAATGGAAAATATATAATAAAAATCAAACTATGTTCAAAAAATAAAAGAAATTGCACCTAAGTGCCTAAAAAACACGAATGCCTCAAAATAAATCTACAAATTTTTTTATGATTTTTGAAAATCGGAAATTTTTTTAAAATATAAAAAATTAAGCTAAAAAAGTAAAAAAAATAGAAAAGTATTGGATCATTGGATCATTGGTGTCAAAAAATCATTGGATCATTTTCTATTTTTTATAGAATTTTAAAATCAAGAAAAGTATTTTTAAACTAATTAAAACCAAGGAAGTAACACAAAAATTATTTAAAATACCAAAACTCATTCAAAAATTATGGAAAAAATATCATTAAGTCAGAAATAAGATAAAATATTTTTTTGAATTTTTTCATATTTTTTAGATAAAATTTGAATGAGTTATGATTTTTTAAATCTAAAAACAATTAAAATAAAAATTAGAAAAAGGAAATAAATAGAGAAAAATTGCGGTGTGTTGGATCTGAGTGGACTATGTAAAGTAATCACATCAAGGGGTCCAGAGCATGCGTGTACCATGGAATTTAGAAAATAAAAACACTGAGTTCATTTTAAATCAGCCAATCAGAACATTTTAAGTGTCACGATTTGATTGGTCCTAAAGGGAAAATAATTTTAAAAATGTTGAGCCGCCGTGAACTTTCTCCAGTTATCTCTTCCGATGACCTTCCCCAGAGCAAACCAAAAATGGTTTCGAACGTTCACGAGACCAGTATCATTTGAAGTGTCTCACTGAGACGAACTTTACCATGGCATTGCGAAATATTTATATAAACTATGTATTACTTAATTTGCAAAAGAAATAGAAAATAGCGAGCACAAACTCTGGAGATTACATGATCAATCCTTAATGAAAATGTAAATTAGAATAAGTATGAGATTTAGAGAGATGAGGATAATAGATTGATAACTTATTTGAAGCAAAGTGAATGAGTAATCTACCTGAACGAAGTATGGAGAAATTTACCTCGACGGTGAACTTGGTATGGACGATTGAGAGTACTTGAAGCTTCAGTAATGGACGTGTTAGTTTCAAATGAGTATGATAAAGCTAACTAAATCAAAATAAAGGAATGAAAGAGCCCCAAAAGGAGAAAATGAATTTGAATATTTCAGAGGTTTTGGGAGGTTAGGGCAGAGCTTCTTTGGATATCCAAGCTCGAGAAATAAAAGGGAATGTGGTCTTCTATTTACAGGAGAGTGAATGGCAATGAGAATTGAGATAAATAGTGAGGTTTGGAGGGAATTTTAGTGAAGTCGTGAGCATGAGGGACATGTGACTCTATGTGCATCAAAACTCATCCAAATGCTGCATTTTAATGCTCTAAACTCTATAGACATCTATGCTAATCATGTTTAAGGGAAAGTCACATGGTAATTTGGTGATTTGGAGCCACATTTCACAAATTCACTTATGACTTAAAGTGATATTTCCAGTTTCAAATCATCAACTTTCCAAACATGGTGCACATAACTCAGGAGGCTTTATGATCTCATTTTTGCTGCATTGGAAAGATCTCACAAAAAGTTTACAATGTGCCAAGAATGGTTGAATTTTGAGATCTAAGCAAAAAGTTACATCATTTTGAAATCATGAAAAACACACAGATTCTTGATACTTAGAAAAATTCTAAGTATGAAACCTCAAAATGACCTATAATGTCTTGCAAACTTACAAGCCCTTCCACTCAAAATTGGCCTTTGATCTTTGAAGATAAAATGTTAAGGACTTTTTGATTTGAATTGTGGAATTGATATCACTCAAAAATCATAAATATTGAAAGAGTTATGGATGACAAATTTTTTTTTGGGAAATTCACAAAAGGCCTATAATCTTTTCAGTTGTTAAACAAACTTCCAAGAATTTTCAAGCCTAGAACCTTGAATTAAGTTGTAGTAGACATCCTAAATATTATTGTAGAAAAATAATGAGCTCAAGGAGATAAAAATTGACAAAGTTATGATCATTTGAAGGTAAACCCTAATATTCAAAGGCTTTTCAAAGGGACTTTTAATCTTCTTCAAACTTAAATGGTCCTCCATGCCAAATTATCCTTTGATCCTTGAAAAGAAGATATTAAGTACTATTTTAAGAGAATCATGGCTTTGGAATCACTTAAAAATCACAAAATTTGAGCAAGATATGGTCTTTGGAAGTCAACCAACCCTCACTCAGAGAGTGCCAAAATTACTTGTAACCCTTTTCAACTTTTGATGACTTTCCTTGCATAATTGGATCTTGTCATGTGAAGAGAAGTTGTTGTATATGATTATAAGAACCCATAGCAAAATTAACCAAATAAAATTATTGAAAATTGAGAGAGTTATGCACTTGTGATCACTGAATCAAGCACTTTCTCAATTAGGTCAAACTTGTTGAGTCAACCTTGAATCTTTTGATCTTTCTCTGCAAAATAGAGAATGATGAATTACATTAGACCTTGAAATCATGTTGTCTTGAAACACACTCAAAGGTGGAGCTTAAGTCTTAATGAAACTTGTTGAAGAAGGCATGGAAATAAACACACGAACCAATGAATCTTCTTGATGAATGCCACCACAAACCTTAAAGAAAACTTGACCTAAATAAGGCGAGAGATCTCTTTGAACCAAAAAACTTGGATATCATAGACATAGTCTTGAAGCTTAAGCTCTTATAGTCCATTGGAGAACCATTTGATTGAGGATTATCCCTCAAAACCCTAGGCTAGATGGCGAGATGGATGCAGTTGTGTCATCACCTGCAATATGAACATCCAAAGAAAGCTATACATATTTTGATGTTAATTAAAAGTTAATCCAGATAAAGAAAACACGTGTACAAGATACACAATTCAAGGTGCTTGGTGATCCCTTAAGAGAAAACATAAAGATAGGATGAAGTAGAAGGGAGAACCAACCCTAACGTGTTATCTTGATATATTGATAATATGAGATAATGAGAGATCTTAGGGGGAAAATTGGGGTATAACACACGCAAGCAAATAAAAAGCATAGTCACAACTGGCTTATTATGATACTCAATTTTCACAGGCTCAGAAATATCCAAGTGGGGTACTATTACATTCACAACATTATCATCATTATTCCCTAATCTACTAAAATGAATAAGACCCTCATCCATTAACCGTTCAATATCTATTTGAAACACATCACATCCTCGGCTAGTCCTAGAACAAGTCTGGCACACAACACGATCATGCTGGAAATAATCCAATTTACAAACTTCTTTGTGAACTTCCTCAAATTGAGCTCTGATCATTGTAATATCAAAGATTACATATTCTCTAGGACATCCATCAACCATATGTACTTCATGATTATCATTTATTTTCCTGCAAACTTGGATAAGAACCGTATCCAATATCTCTTGAAGATCTCCCTTCACAACAGAACACCCACGAGGATTCCTAAAACAAGTTCTGCAAGCAGAATGATCATGCTCATAGTAACTAAGTTCATACGAGGTGGAATGCATCTCCACCAGATTTCCCCTCATCAAATTCACATCAAAGATATGATAGTCGTCGTGACAGCCATCTACCATATTAATAGTGTCTTCCATATTCTTGGGAAATTGGCTTGCTTGCACATTTAGCCCAACATTCTTGAAAGAAAAAATATCGGCCCTTAAATGGATAACAATTCTCTATATTATGCAACGGATCACCCTGATGAAAAACACAAGTAACATCGGCCATATACCCCCAAGGAAGTTTCTTAGAGTTGGCAGGGGGAGACTTAGTATGAATCGGGTTCTTTTGAATCAAAGCCGAAAACAACTCAGTGTAACTCATAAGGGTGGTATCAAATGGGTTCCTTTTCTGATTCTGACCTTGATTATTTTATTGATTTGATTGCTGATGTGTCCTTTGAGGAGGTTGATAAATGACTGTTGTAGGAGTTGTATTGTAAATTGAAGTAACTGGAGCCACATGATGTTGATGACGATGATTACTTCCTAGAGACCTCTTCTTCCTCCCTTGAGAGATAGAATTATTGTCTCTCTCTTTCTTCTTAGAAAATACATAACCATGCTTCTTGGTTCCACTACTAGAGCCATCATCTTTTGTCAATCGTCCCTCACAGACAACTTATTAAAGAAGGATTCCCATCCCAACCGTTTCAATAAAATCACTTAGGGCACTGACCACCATCTTCTCATAATAAAAGGGACCAAGAGTCTTCAGGAAAACTTTTGTCATTTCTTTCTCTTCCATAGAAGGGATAACTTGGGCGGCTAATTAACGCCAACATTGCGCATACTCCTTAAATGATTCCTTATCCTTCTGAACCAAAGCCCTTAGTTGATCACGATCAGGAGCCATGTCTAGATTGTACTTATATTATTTGACAAATGCCTCTCTCAAATCAATGAAAGTGTGAATGTTGGTGCTATCCAGGCCCATGTACTGCTTTAGTGTGGCCCTAGTTAAACTATCTTGAATGTAATGAATCAGCAGATGCTGATCATCAGTGTGGGTTGACATTTTTCTGTTGTACATAATAAGGTGACTCTGTGGACACGAGTTTCCCTTATACTTCTAAAATTCCGGAACTTTAAACTTGGTTGGTACCTTGACATTTGGGACAAGGCACAACTCACTAGAATTTTTCCCAAAGAGCTCATTCCCACAGAGATCTTTCATTTATTTCTGTAATTCTTGGAAGTGGTCCTGGAAATCATCCATAAGATCACAAATTCGCAAGCTCTCACTTGGTGCAGAAGCATGATAAATCTATTGATCAGCATGAGGAATAGTGTGCACAACAGGGGTTGTAGTAACCATGAAATGTTGAATCTGAGGAGGGGCCTCTGCAGCTGGATTGTAGCCTTCAAAAATAAAATTCTCATACATTCCCCAAGGAAATGCACGAGGCATCTGATACTGTGCAGATGTAGTAACTAGAATAGTAGAAATCTGAATAGAAATAATATTTTAGATCATAGTAACCTGAGGCTATGATGCAGCTTGAACCCGAGCTTGAGAATTAACAGGAGGAGGTGGTGGTGGAACTTGAGCCTGGGCTGCAAACAGAGCTTCTAGTAAAGGAGTGAACATTTCCATGCTTGTTTTAAGAGTGGTGACTTCTTCCCTGAGCTCTCTGTTTTCTTGTTCGGAGTTCTTCATTCTTCTTCTGTGATTTGCATGAGTGTTGTAAGAATGAGACAGCTTGACTGACTGAATATGCGCAAAGGATCAGGCTCTAGTAAAATCTCGGAAGCAAGAGAAAAAATATGGAATGATGCATGATATGCAATGTATATGATTATTTAAAATTTTAACAAGTTTCAAGGAACTTTAAGAAAATTATAAACAAGTTACAAGCATTATAAAGAACACATTTTGGGATATATGAAAAATCTCATTTCATTAATATTAGAAGGATTACAACTTAAGTACGAGTTTCAATAGTCCTATACAAAAGAAAAAGAAAGCTAAATACTAAGATCCAAAATCTAAAGAAAATCCAGGCTGCAACATCTTGGTAAGCTTATTGATCTTGTCTTCATAATCTCCATGCATCTGAGTCTTCTCAATCACCAATTTATCAACAATACCTTTACAAGCACCGGATGTGAGAGGAACACTAGAATCATCAAAATATGGCACAATGCTAGAGGAAAATAAATCCTATTACACTACTATCCTCTTGTTGGCATAATCTTCTTCATCCTTTTGCTTCAAGTGGTTCTGAAGTTCCAAATTCTCCATATTAACAACCTGATATTTGTTCTTCCAATCATCTCTATCTTGTTGCATTTTGACCAAAGCAAGATGAAGCTCTTCAACATCAATCAAAGGAATAGGAGTAGGCTCAATAGAAGATAAGATCTAATGTTCTTGGCGAGTATAAGGCATTTCAACTTCATTTCCCTAGCTTGTACCCATTAGAGATAGGGCTCTAAGGAGGTAAAATCTTTATTTCCTAACTCTCTTCTTTCTTTCTTGCGAATATTATGCCATGCATGAATAATCTTCTCTTTGAATAATTGATTAACTTCATCTTCCTTGAGAAAGAAACCTTCCAACAAAATATTGTTCGATTTATCACTCATGGGATATCAAAATTGATGACGAGTCAAGATCGGATTGTAGTTAATGCCTCCCTTTGTACCAAGAAGAGGTACATTAGGAAACGCTCCACAGCTATCAATGATATTCACTCTATCATAGATGTGATTAAACCAGACAATATTAGAATCTTTGAGAGACATAATCTTTTTCCACCACCTTAATCCATTTTAATATTCCATAAAGAAGAAGGATGCAACAAATGAGAAATAAACCACTTCTACAACCAACATGCGTAACAATAAATCATTCCTTTATTCTTCTAAGTCCTATGGTGAATGGAATAATAGGTATCTCCAAGCAGGATTGGAACTGTATTTCCAATCTTTAAGATCTTAATGGAATTAATATCAACAAAATTATCCACATTAGGGAACAAGACCAATCCATAGATAAGAAAGGCAAGAATAGCCTCAAAAGCATCCATACTATTAGCACTAGCAAAAGTATGACCATTTCCTATCAAGAGTTTAGTAGGCAAACCTAAAATACCACTCTTGGAAACAAGGTGAGCTTTAATATCCGACTTCTTCAAATAAACATCTCTAACAATAATATGAGACTCAGAAGTCTCTTCTAAACCATAAAAGGGAATCTGATTAGACACTGGCAATCCAAAAAGATAGGAATACTCTTCCAAGGTGGGTACAAGCTGATAATCCAGAAAAGTTAAGCATTGATACAAAGGATCATAAAACTGGACCAAAATATTGAGAATCCTATCTTCCATTTTGGTACTCAAGATAGATAGAAGTTTTCCATAACAATCTTTGAAGTTCTCAGGAATAACCACTAAGATGCCAACTTTCTTAATTCCTTTAATTCAGAGCTTTTGAAATTGTACTTTTGTGTGTTTCTCAAAATCCATGGCCAAAATACCTGCGATGTTTGCAAAGAGATCCTTAAGTTCCTTGAAAACTTAGTCAAAAGGATTTTTATGGAGGCATGGATGCATGAATGCAACAAACACAATCAAAATCACAAAAAAAGGAAGCTCAAAGGTTCGACGTCACGATCACGGAGTCAAAGGTCTAACCATCCCAAAGTGTGAGAATTAAGGTTTACCATCATCTGGACAAGCATCGGGTTCTACGAAAGTCCAAAGAGTCTAAAATCCTCTTTCGAATGTTATCGGCCTTCCAACTTACTCAGAGGCTAATAATATTCTCAAGAGAAACTTGTCTGAAATTAGTATCGCATAATAACTAAATCAGGACAGCTCATGTGTTAGACGACGACAACAGTATCTAGAGAGGGAGTGTATAACACCCCGATTTAAATAGAATTATTTTTAATTAAGTAATTAGAAGATGTGGTGTATTATTATAAATTAGTGGATTTTATGACGTGGGGTGACGCCCTTGTCAGGAACTAGATGCCTTAGAATTTTTGAAGTTGAGATTATAGTGGTGCATGGCTAAAAGTGTAGAATTATGGGGTGTGTAGTATAATATAGTTTACTAGTATTATTATATTATAATATTAGGATTATTATTATTTTATAATAATTATTAAATAATTAATTAATTAATAAGGTATATTATTATTGGAATATATTATAGTAAGAATAAGATAAAAGAGTTAGATCGTAGAAACAGAGAAAGAGAAGCGTAGAAGTGAGAAGAGGGGAAATCACTAGGAAGCTAGGGCAAGAATATTCACCATAGGAATCAAGAACCGCGATAATCCAAGGTAAGGGGGGATTCTAATACTATAATGGTTTTCCTAATGATGGGGTATGGTAGAGTTTAGGTCCCATGGTTGCATGTTTTAATTTCTCGATAGTTGGTGTTCTTGGGGTTTTCCCCCATTATTGAGTTTTGATGCTTTTTTTGTATGATTGATTGTGAAATGGATGATGTGTTTTTATTGGAATCAATAGGTATATGTTGTTAAATAATTAGCATGATTGAAGGATATTTTTTGTTGGAAAATTTGATAATTTTAGTGTTGAAACATTGAAAATAGAATTTGGAAAAGTTGTAGATTTATGAGTTCTACAACAGTGGTAACCAGTTACTGGTCTGGTGGTAACCGGCTACCACGTGAAAAATTAAGTAAATAGAGTGTTACAATTGGTATTAGAGCAGGTCGGTCCATCCGCCCAAGTTGTTGAGTCTGTAGTGTGACAATTTAATATTGTCGTTGTTTTGTTCCTTAGTATGCAACATGTGTATGAAACACTGTTGGTACTTTCTTGCTGTTTTAATCACTTGTTGCAAGAGTGGGATTGAAATGAGTGAAGGAGAACCTTGTGCTTCTCTGAGATGGTTCAGGTGTGAATAGTTGGTTTAGTATGTTGTGAATAGCATGGGTGTAGACGTTAGTGCTCCTGAGTTATTTTTCTGATTTCGAAGGAAGTATGGATTCGAGAATAATGCCTAGTGGTTAGTCGAAGGATCCTTGAGAGGGAATGATCCGGTACTTGTGTTGCTCGCATCTCTAGAAGTGAAGGGCGGTGTTATGGATAATGATGTGCCACTTGTGGGTGAGTTTCGATGTCTTCACGGGGGCAATTATGACTTTTCGTTAGGAAGAAATGTTGGATTAACTTAATGCTATTTTTGGAGTGAACTGTTGGAGTTAGACAAAATCGTTCCAGCACCTGGAAGTAATTTATTTGTCACGTGAAGAGGTTGGATGAGAGGCGGTGTTTCTTGTTGATCTCGTTCTTGGTACCAGACTTGTTCTTATGGCACCATAAGGGATTTTAGTTCAAAGTTGGTAGAATTGAAGAACTTATTATAAGATGTACGGAGAAATAGATTTGTAAAATCGAGTGTATCATTTTTGAAGCTTTGATTTCATTAGTTAAGGAGAAAGAAAGTAGTACAAAATTGTATATGGATTACCGATAATTGATTTAAGTAGTGGTTGAGGTTACACATCCACTTCAAATGATTGACGATTAAATGGATTAAATGGTAGGAGAATATGTCTTCGGTATACTCAAATTGAGGTTGAGTTACTTTCATATTCGGATGAGGGATGAGAATAATCAGAGGCCAGCTTTTAGGACTCAGTGAAGTTATTTTGAATAATTGGATCAGTTTGTTGCGGTGGTTATTTAGGGCATTTTGATTTAGTCTGAGTCAGAAAAAGGAAACATTTAATGTTGTGATTTGATTTACGGTGTCGAAAGGGAAGAAAATGTATATAAGGATGTTAGGATGTAGATCATGATTTAGAGAGGTGAATGTTCTTGAACATGCTATTTCAAATGAATAGATCTATGGAATCTATCTAAAGTAAATAGAGGTCTATGTTGAGATTCTTTGAAATTGGTGATGGGGACTAGAAGCTTTTCGGGATTAACTAGTTATTATTGTAGTTTACTTGAGACGAGGTCAAGTGAGACATGTTGTTAGTGAATGAGCTAAGGGAATGGGATGTTTGTCATTTGTAAGGATGTGAATGTAATAGATAAGTGTTGTATCCCAATTTTTGCCACTAAGATCCCTCCATCATACCATATTGATTCAATCACAACAAGATCATATTAGGGCTTTAAGTTCTCCTACCTATCTTTAGCTTTTCTCTTTGAGGAATCACCAAGAACCTTGACTTGTTTTTATTTTGTGGTCATTCATGTTTTGTTTTAACTTTCCTTTTAATTAATAAAATGCAACGTTGGATTGTCTTACTTGTCAATAATGTAGGTAAAGGCAATGTGGCTTGGCAAGTTGATCCATGGGTTCAGGAGTTTATTTCCATTCCCTAGTCAATGAAGTTTGAGAAATTCAAACCTCACCATTGAATTTGTTTTGGAAGAAATGGAATGGCAAGGTTTATTTTGGTTCACCACATTTCAAAGTTATCAAGATTGATTCAAAGGTACAAGGGGTTGATTGATAAATTTGTCATGGTTGGACAAGGCCTTGTTCCCATTGGTCACAAGTGCACATTTCTCTCAATTCTTAAGATATGGAGGTGGTTTTGGTTTCTATGAGTTCTCATTATCATCCTAAACAACTTCTATCCACAAAGCAACAGTGTTCATACAAGAAGGTTGTTTAAAATTGTCAAAGTTCCTCAAAGCATTTCTTGATCTAGGAGCTAGGGTTTTGAACTTCAAAGAATTATATCTTGCTCATCTTTTGGTATTTTTGAGTTATTCCAAAAAAATACTTCTCTTCAAAGGGTTATTAACAAATCACTTCAAAAGTTTCAAGGAGTTTTCATGTGGAAGAAACTTGATGATGAAGAAAGATTACAAATACTCCAGATGAACCCCCAAATTCCCATGTGTGACTTCAAATGATCATAACTTGGTCAATTTTTATCACCTTAATCCCACTATTTTCCATAACGATCTTGATGATGTTACCTTTATTCTTTCTTTTATGTGCAAAGTGAGAAAATGGATAGACGACGCCTTAAGGATACAAAATATTATAGGTCATTTCATAATTTTTTGTCAACTTCAACAATTCATAACTCTCTCAATTTTTGGAGATTTGGAATGGTTCAAGTTTCAAAATGTCATTCAAGAGGTCTATTTCATTCCATCTTTTTTGGTCAAGAGAAAATTCCAATAAGAAGGCCATGTTTGGATGCAAAAAATTATAGGTCACTTTTGAAGAAAAACTTGAAATATTTCTAAGTATGGAAAGTCAACCTCTTTTTCCCAACTTTGACTCATTTCAACTTTCAGCTCAAACATCCATTTGATTCCATTATTTTCCCATTTTAAAGCTTGTAATCTCATCTTTCTAAAGCTACAAGAATCATGTCCTAAGACCCCTTGAGCTGAAAATGCCATTGTTTTGAAATTGGTAACTTGAAACTGAATTTCTCACCAAGTCAGAATTTTGAAATCCATAATGTGGCCTCTAATCACAAGATTTGTGCGTGTTTTTGATTTAACTTGATTAAAAAACTCTCCATAAGTGTTTATCACCTCAAAATGCAAAGATTGGATGAGTTTTGGTGGAAATGAGATCATACTTCACTCGTGTCCAAACTCCACACGAATTTCCTCCAAAATGCATCATTCACTGTTCCTTTTGATCCCATTTGCTTCTCCTATAAATACATGAGCTATACCAATCATTTCCTTAAGCTTAAACAACCAAAATCAACCTGCTAAACTCGCTCCATAACTCATTTTTCCGCAACTTTGAAATCAGTGTTCAAGCCTTTTTGAATCCATTTTTTCTATCAATTCACCTTCCTTGATCTTCCCTAAAGCTAACAGGAGAAGAATTGAGCCTTGAAACCTTCTTAATTGATTTGACCAAGTCCATATACAGAGCTCTACAACTAAACTTCAATAGGTTATCGTGATTATATACTTTTTTTGTAATCTAGAATTCACCCGTATACAACCGTTACTTTGCCCAATTTTTGTGAAGACTTAATACACTTGAAGTTTGGTTCTCTCAAGAGGTCTGGTATCTTTGCTTGTTTGATTTCAATCCAAAGAATTGGAATTCTACCTTGAATCATAATGTTAAGTAATGGCTTCTTGTTTGTTAGATGGTTCTTATCCCTAGCTTTTACCTTATGCTTTAGGATAGTCTCTTCATCTCCTCCCATCTTCTTTAATTTCAAAAATATTCTTCCTCCTTTTAAAAACTCTTCTTGTTTTTAAAATTGAATCACTTTCATAATAAACTTGGACCTAGGTCCATGCATTTTCAAAAGCTTTCCATAAATAAACTTCAATAAATTTAATAATACCTTGACATTTTTTGTGAGAATACTAAAAGTCCATCAATCTCATTTCAAACCATTTAGCCACTTTGGCTTTTTATTTTAAAACTTTTCTCAAAAGATTGGACTTTTGTCAATCCTTGTAGTGATGAAACCAACTATACTTCTACATTATGTAGTTAAGAGAGATATTTTCCACTTGGGTGTTGAGTGAGGCATTATTGATTTTAAAATCCAAGCCATAACCTCCACTTTGAGATGCTGCAAATTCTCCTTCCTCATAATTGTGGGTAATAAGTATGTTTTCCACACGGACAATGACGATAATGTCTTATCTCATAAAATTAACCAACACACTTGTTTTTTAAAATTTTAAAAGAGGAACTACGTGTACCCTGATCCCCTATTGCACGAAAGGTGGTACATAGGCACTAAAGGTTCGAAACCGCGGCGGGTGCAAAAATCATTAAAAAAATATATTTCTTTTCTCACCTCCACCATCTATTTTACATACAAAATTTTATAGCCAAAATATACAGATTTTACAAAGAGGTTCCTATGGAGTACCGTAGATGTTTAGTGTGCTAATACCTTCCCTTTGTATAACCAACCCCCTTACCTAGAATATTTCCCCCTTTTTTTGGGTTACTCGCTGTTTTCCCATTTCTTTGGAAACAATAAAGCATGGTGGCGATTTTTATTTTTGATCTGTATAAGTTTAGTCAATCCAATGGCTTAGTCTTAAACATTTCTACCGCTACAGAATAAATGGAGACTTCACTGGGGAAAGATTGACCTCTTGCTAGTCCATCCCTAAGTGGGTTGAACCTATCTTTGTTTATATTTGTATATGTGTTATTGTTTGTTATATATTATATGTTGTAAATATGTTTTTCTGGATTTTTCTGGTTTTTAGGGTGCTTGGTGATTACTTATAAGTCCTATACCCGGACTTGGGCAAACTTTAAGATAGGACGGGCGATATAGTCATGCTAACTTTGAGGGAGTAATCCAAAAAAAGGAGGCATGAGATCCCCCACTTAGTGGAGGCCCCTTTGATTGTAGTGTCGTTTACCGAGTAATCGGGAAGATGTGTTACTTTCTACCGGGGAGCCTGCTGAAATTGAGGACCATAGAATACCTAACCCATATTGGCCTTTTATATGTAGTTCGAAAGCTATGACAGAGTAATCCGGAAATAGATGTCACGCGATACTACGCTCAGACGAGATTTTCTTGAGAATATTACTAATTACCGAGTTAATCGGGAATTTGGTAATATTCGAAGGAAGGATGTAGACTCAGGGAACCTCTAGA